>OX382327.1:8924146-9667197 GCA_947507615.1 Hemithea aestivaria | reverse complement strand
CTCCACTTCCCCCTCCCCTTCCCCCTCCCCTCCCCCCTCCCTTCTCCCCCTCCCCCACCCCTCCCTTCTCCCCCTCCCCTTCCCTCCTCCCCTTCCCATCTCCCTTCCTCCACCCACCGTCCCTTCTCCCCCTTCACCGACCCTTCTCCCCCTCCCCCTCACCTTCTACCTTTCCCCTCCCCTTCCACCTTCCCCCTCCACTTCCCCTTCCCCTTCCCCCTCCCCCTCCCCCTTTCCCCCCTCCCTTCTCCCTCCCGCCCCCTCCCTTCTCCCCCTACCCCCTCCCCTTCCCTCTTCCCTTCTCCCCCTCCACCCACCCCTCCCTCTCCCTTCCCCCACCCCTTCCCCCTCCACTTCCCCCTTCGCCCCTCCCCTTCCCCCACCCCTTCCCCCTCCACTTCCCTCTTCGCCCCTCCCCTCCCTTTCCTTTCCAAAAAGAGGGAACAACTGAGAAGTGATCATTCCCACTAGATCCCCTTTTCAAAAAGGGGAACTACTGAGAAAAAAAGTTCCTACTAGATCCACTAGGGAACTAAAAGGGGAACTAGTGGGAATGATCCAAACGGCGGGGTGTTATAAGTTTTTAGCCCCCGACGCAAAAACGACGGGTGTTATAAGTGTTTAACCCCCGACGCAAAAACGACGGGGTGTTATAAGTGTTTAACCCCCGACGCAAAAATGACGGGGGGTTATAAGTTTTTAACCCCCGACGCAAAAACGACGGGGTGTTATAAGTTTTTAACCCCCGACGCAAAAACGACGGGGTGTTATAAGTGTTTAACCCCCGACGCAAAAACGACGGGGTGTTATAAGTTTGTTGTGTCTGTCTGTCTGTCTCTGTGTCTAGGTTATTATATAGTATCAAAGTACTCGTCCATACGAATCAAATGAGCCCAAACTCGATGTAATTGCGTCGTTTAATTACGGAATTCCTATGTCCACCTTTCAGCTCCATCATCACATCAGCTCCATATCATAATAATATTGCATTGTCATCCGATTCAAATATGCATGCAAAATTTCAGCTCAATCAGAATCCGGGAAGTGGATCAAATTGAACTTGCAAGATTTGATTATAGACAGACAGACAACAGACAGATGTAAGTAAAACAAGTGAAATTTTAAATAAAACTTTTTAAAAACAAGCTTTTATTATTATTACTACCCAGCATCATAAAGTACTTGTCAAGGCGAATCGTTTGAGCCCAAACTCGAAGGGGTTGCGTCATTAATTACGGAGATCCTATGGCCATCTTCCAGTTCCATCATCAGATCAGCTCCATGTCAAAATATTGCCTTGTCATTCGATTTATACATGCATACAAAATTTCAGCTTAATCGGACACCGGGAAGTGGGTCAAATTAAAGTTGCAAAATTTGATTACAGACAGACAGACGGACAGACAGACAACAGACAGGTGAAAGTAAATAAAAGCTTGTAATAAAACGGACTTTAATATCAACAAACACTAAAGTACTATAACATTATGTGACCAAAAAAAAAATTCCGTTATTATTATATAGAGTATCAATTTTTGCGGTCCAACTATAATCGCACTATATGTGTGGGTTAGCGACGAGAATAATTTGGAGCGCGGAGCGATACGTCCACTCTCTGAGAGGGCTCTGGCCCGAGTGAAGCGAGAACCGACGCGGGCCTCGTTTTATAGTGATTTTGAAAAATTCGGCAAAAATATAAATATTACATTTTAAGTAAATTTAAAAATACGATTTGATCAAAAAAATGTTATTATTTAATGGTAAGTAATTATTTTGAGTAAATATAAAAGAGTCATGTATAAAAAAAAATGTTTTGTAAACAGTAATTTCGTGATAATTTCACATCTTTATGATTTTATTTTAATAAGAAATACCTATAATTCAAACTTTTCCTTAATAAATATACTAGTTTAGGATCTTTCCAGTAATAGTAATTTTTTAGATTCTAATAAAGACATGTATATTTGGATATACCCATGTCCAAACATTGCTTCAGAAGTAAATCTATAAAACCTTTATCCATTAACCTTGACGTAATTTAAAAACGGTCAAAACTAAAAAGGTTTTTCTGTATAAATTGATTAGATTACAAGTTCTTTTAAAAGTTGTGAGTAAAAGTACCGTTCTAAAATAAGTATTTTCAAAATAATTCATGTTTGAACATCACAGATTTGCGCTTGGGTCAACTACATGCTCTTAACTACGAAAAAAAAAATGGAAAATCGAAATAAAAACTTTGTTTACGGCGAATATTTTTGCCAAGTTGCGTCGATAGCAAAGATATTGGCCAAGTGGGGTCGATGGCGAAGATGTTGGCCAAGTGGGGTCGATGGCGAAGATTTTGGCCAAGTAGGGTGGATGGCGGAGAAGTTGGCGAAGTGAACAAACTAAAGATCATTAAAATCGGTCCAGCCGTTCTTGAGTTATGAGTATTGAAACTTTTAAGAAGTACCAGGATATCAGAAACATATAGATGTTCGGGTCATTTCGTGAGATTTCGGTTAAGTTCGGAATTGACAATTGCGTCATCAGACGTATTCGAATTTCAAAAAAAATTGTAAATCTTTTTTGACAAATAAATGACAAATGTCAGACTTCACCGGAATTTCACGAAATGAGCCGAACATCTCTTCATGTTTCTGGTATCCTGGTACTTCGTAAAAGTTTCAAAACTCATAACTCAAAAACGGCTTAACCGATTTTGATGGTCTATGGTTTCTTCGATTCGTCTTCTTCTCGACTATATGCATGTTAAAAAATTATGTACGAAAAAAAATAATGAAAATCGAAATAAATTTGTCAAATCCTAACCCGACCACACCATGACCACGCCCTGACCACACCACGACAACAACCCGACCACACCATGACTACGCCCTAACCACACCATGACCACGTCATGACCACACCATGACCACGCCCTGACCACAACCCGACCACACCATGACCACGCCCTGACCACACCACGACCACGCCCTGACCACACCACGACCACACCATGACCACGTCATGACCACACCATGACCACGCCATGACCACAACCCGACCACGCCATGACCACACCATGACCACAACCCGACCACAACCCGACCACACCATGACCACGCCCTGACCACATCACGATCACAACCCGACCACACCATGACCACAACCCGACCACACCATGACTACGCCCTGACCACACCACGACCACACCATGACCTCGTCATGACCACACCATGACCACGCCCTGACCACATCACGATCACAACCCGACCACACCATGACCACAACCCGACCACACCACGACCACAACCCGACCACGCCATGACCACACCCTGACCACACCCTGACCACACCACGATCACAACCCAACCGAAAACCGAATCGAATAAGAAACCGAATTTGGAAAAAATTGAAAATCGAAATAAATTTGTCAAATCCTAACTTCACCGAAAACCGAACCGAATAAGAAACCGGATTTGGAAAAAATTGAAAAGATTTTGGCCAAGTGGGGTTGATGGCGAAGATTTTGGCCAAGTGAGGTCGATGGCGAAGATGTTGGCCAATTGGGGTCGATGGCGAAGAAGTTGGCGAAGTGAACAAACCAAAGATCATTAAAATCGGTCCAGCCGTTCTTGAGTTATGAGTATTGAAACTTTTACGAAGTACCAGGATATCAGAAACATATAGATGTTCGGGTAATTTCGTCAGATTTCGGTTAAGTTCGGATTTGACAATTGCGTCATTAGACGTATTCGAATTTCAAAAAAAATTGAAAATCGAATATTGAAAACAAATTTGTCATTTGTCAAATCCGAACTTCACCGGAATTTCACGAAATGAGCCGAACATCTCCTACATTTTTCTTGTCTCCTGGTACTTCGTAAAAGTTTCAATACTCATAACTCAAGAACGCCTGGAACGATTTTGATGATCTATGGTTTCTTAGATTCGTCTTCTTCTCGACTATAGACCTCCTTAAACTTTCTGGTATCCTGGTACCTGGAGGTATTAGGAGCCACCATTGATTCAATCGGTGCATCCGTTTGAGCGTGAAGAAGTAACAAACATACACACACACACACTCACACACTCACGCACTCACACACTCACACACATACACACAAACTTTCGCTTTTATAATATTAGTAAGATAATGTACGAAAAAAAAATTTGAAAATCGAAAGACATTTGTCAAATCCTAACTTCATCGAAAACCGAACCGAATATGAAACCGAATTTTGAAAAAATTGAAAATCGAAATAAATTTGTCAAATCCTAACTTCACCGAAAACCGAACCGAATAAGAAAACGAATTTGGAAAAAATGGAAAATCGAAATAAATTTGTCAAATCGCAACTTCACCGAAAACCTAACCGAATAGAAAACGAATTTTGAAAAAATGGAAGATCGAAATAAATTTGTCAAATCCTTACTTCACCGAAAACCGAACCGAATAAGAAACCGAATTTGAAAAAAAAACAGAACCGAATTAGAAACCAAATTTTGAAAAAATTGAAATCGAAATAAATTTGTCAAATCCTAACTTCACCGAAAACCGAACCGAATAAGAAACCGAATTTGGAAAAAAACCGAACCAAATTAGAAACCGAATTTTGAAAAAATGGAAATCGAAATAAATTTGTCAAATCCTAACTTCACCGAAAACCGAACCGAATAAGAAACCGAATTTGAAAAAAACCGAACCGAATTAGAAACCGAATTTGGACAAAATGGAAATCGAAATAAATTTGTCAAATCCTAACTTCACCGAAAACCGAACCGAATAAGAAACCGAATTTGGAAAAAGAAACCGAACCGAATTAGAAACCGAATTTGGAAAAAATGGAAAATCGAAATAAATTTGTCAAATCCTTACTTCACCGAAAACCGAACTTAATAAGAAACCGACTTTGCAAAAAAAACCGAACCGAATTAGAAACCGAATTTGGAAAAACAATCGAACCGAATTAGAAACCGAATTTGGAAAAAATGGAAAATCGAAATAAATTTTTCAAATTCTTACTTCACCGAAAACCGAACCGAATAAGAAACCGACTGTGGAAAAAAACCGAACCGAATTAGAAACCGAATTTGGAAAAAATGTAAAATCGAAATAAATTTGTTAATCCTAACTTCACCGAAAACCAAACCGAATACGTCAAAATGACAATTAACTGTCAAATTTCTCAAAACAATTGAAAATCGAAAATGTCAAAATGACAATTAATTGTCAAACAGAAGTCATTTTTTTTTTTAATTTATTGGATTTTTTACTAAAACTGTTTCTTTTATCAGGATAAAAAGTAGCCTATGTGTTATTCCAGAGTTTTAGCTATCTTCATACCAAATTTTAAGTCATTCGGTTCATCCGTTTAAGCGTGAAGAAGTAACAAACATACACACACACACTCACACACATACACACAAACTTTCGCTTTATAATATTAGTAAGATAATGAAAAAGACGCCTAAATTTTCAAACTTACCGCCGAAAATGTCATAGCGTTCTCCCGCCAAAAATAAGCTTATAGTGCTTTTCACGAAAGGAGTCCTTTTTGCGGGGCGCCACTATCGCAAATTTTAAAAGTGAACAATGAACATATCTTTAACTTTTTATCGCCTCATAATTTCTCTTATTTAATTTCTTAATTGAATATGTATTTATTTAATCTAACAAATAAAAAATATTTAGGATATGAAGTCCAGTAATTATTGAGAAAAATATTTTTAGTTCCTCAAAATTCCGCGGGACCTCTTCGTGAAAAGGACTCTATAATATTATAAAACCGCTTAGCTTTTAGCTGAGGCTTTTATCTTTTTAAATAACAGATGAAATAAAATGATGGCTATATATTATTATAGATAGCTGAAAGCTGCTTATACTAAATAAGAGAGAGTTAATTAATTCGTGATTATAATGAATTTTGTGTGAAATTGTTATTATAATGTACAAGTGCTATCTGATCTGCTATGCATTATAATAAAAATGATTAAAAAGGGCTTATTGCGCTGAAATCTTAATTTCATGGAATGAACTTTTTGAAAATTCCGCAAGAGAATTTCTGTGCAATAGTATTGCACAAATTTTATAAGTTTTTCCAGTTTGATATATTACAAAATGGTACGGTGAGTTAAAAATAAAACATACAAATGTGTGCAATAATATTGCACAGAATTTTTCAAAAAGCTAATCCTATGAATTTATATTTCAAAATGTATCAAATAATGCGAGCGAGAGAGCGTCCAGCGGAATAAGCCCTCTTAAATACATCGATTATAATCGATACCACAACAATAATATCGCATCGATACGTTTTACCACAAATAATTGACATTTCACTATTATCGATAAAATATAGCTCCTGCTCCTCCCTAGTCTGCAGTTGTCAAAAAGTGCTTGTCGCCTAATGACGTCTGTCATCTGTCACTCGCGGGAATAAAACATCGAATTGAAATTAAAATCAATTGATTTGACCAATTCTTGCTGTAAATTTTGTTATGTTTTCCCGTGTTTAAAATCTTAATTAATTATTACACCTGGTACGGAAATGTTTGAGTGGGCTTATAGTGGTGCAAACAGAGCCGTGCCAAGAAATGTGGGTCCCGAATGTGCCTATTTTTTAACACCTCGAAGACAAATAATTGAAACATTTATCGTAGTATCTATATGCATCTACGTTTTGGTAAGAAAACACATTTAAATTGGATTATAATTATTGTTGCTGTGTTATAATATTAACCTCAAAGTATTAATCGATAGTTATGTATTGTGCGGGCATAATCTAATTATATATTTATGTATTTCCTATGCCTGCTATAAGCTACCTACCTGCGTATAAGTCGTGTTCATACATTGAAAAAATTAAATTAAAGAACAACGACCTGCAGCAAAACAACCTTTATTCTGGCACATGTTATCCATTTATATTATATACCTTCCAAATTTCGGCCTACTTGGTGAACCTACTTATATTAATATAATTATAATTTTATTGAAGTAAAACTTCTTTAGGCGCGACTAGGGAGTAACTCAGATTTTTTTTCTGACGGAAGTAACGCTTACTTTTTTTTGAAGTAAAACTTCTTTAGGCGCGACTAGGGAGTAACTCAGATTTTTTTTCTGACGGAAGTAACGCTTACTTTTTTTTTTCTGATGGAAGTAACGCTTACTATAGTCTGTGTAGTTTCCGCCATTTAAAAATAATAATTCTGATTGGTTGTAAGTATATATCATATACTATGGTCTGTCTAATTTCTTTTTTTTTTTTAATAATATGGCAACATGTGCATTTTGCCAGTGTCGAGTAAAATTCGTGAATGTTCACGGGATATTAAATTGAAGTTTTACTTCAATCGCGCGTAAAGGTTACACGCACACACTTTTTTATAAAAACTTAATAAAATCCCACATCTATCTAAAACTTCACAGTCATAATGTTACATATTATTTTTCTTGGGTTCTGTTGTTTCCTTACAATTAATATTATTACAAAAGTTCTAAAAAGATGAATGAAAAAGGTTCATGCATTTAAAAAAAGTGAAGATGGAGAAAAATGTAGAGATATATATTAAGAGACTATCTTTGGGTTGTGAATGAAAAAATAAAAAATGAAAGTAAATAATATGTATGTAATCGCTTTTTATATTTTTAAACTGTCCATGATATTGTCTACACTCCTCCATTATTCATGTAAATTTTCGCCAGGAACAGGTAAACTGGTAAAAAATTCTAGTTTAACATTAAGTAACTCGTAGCGTTGTGCTGAATAATAAAATAAATAAATATATGAAGAGTTTTTTAAGTGTCTATAGATTCTACTCGCTGTGGAAGGTCACCAAAAACATGAAGCGCCCAAAAACACATATACCTGCCGTCAATAATAATAAAGGAGGATGGGCTAGGTCTGATCTAGAGAAAGCGACAACATTTGCCGAACACTTGAGCAATGTTTTTAATCCACACCCAGAGAGCAGTCGTGAACATACAGAAGAAATAAAAAACTACTTGGAATCACCAAATCAAATATGCTTGCCATTACAGAGTACTAGTCCTAAAGAAATCTTCCAAGAAATTAAAAATCTTAAGGAAAGGAAAGCGCCCGGGTATGATCATATAGATGCAACACTTCTAAAGAAGTTTCCGTACAAGGCAGTAATGAAACTTGTCCACATATTTAATGCTTGCCTAAGATTTGAACACTTTCCTGGACAGTGGAAGATAGCACAGGTAATAATGATCCCCAAGCCTGGTAAACCGCTAGAACAAACTAATTCATACAGACCCATCAGCCTGCTGCCAGTCATTGGAAAACTGTTTGAACGGATACTCCTTAACAGAATAAAAGTACACTTAAATACCATACTACCAAAGCATCAATTCGGATTCCGAGAAAGTCATGGGACAATCGAACAAGTTCACCGTATTGTTGACATTATTAGTAGGTGTTTAGAAAATAAATTATACTGCTCTGCAGTGTTTTTAGACATCGGCCAAGCTTTCGACAAGGTATGGCATGAGGGCCTTGTCTTCAAAATCAAGAAGTTACTGCCACACTGTTTTCTTCAAATACTAAAATCATACCTCGACAAGAGAAGTTTCCAAGTTAAATGCAATGATGACAGCTCTGCGCTCTACGAAATCAACTCGGGCGTCCCCCAAGGTAGCATATTGGGACCTATCCTGTACCTTATCTTCACTGCAGATATTCCAACAGATGATGAAACGACTATAGCGACATACGCTGATGACACTGCCTTGCTGTCCTCTCATAGCGACCCAGTAACCGCATCACACACTCTGCAAAGTCATCTAAATAAAATAGAATCATGGCTCAAGCAATGGAGAATCAAAGCAAATGAAACCAAATCTGTGCATGTAACTTTTACTCTTAGGAGAGACACTTGCCCTCCGGTAAAACTAAACAACAAAGAAATACCTCAAACAGATAATGCAAAGTACTTGGGCATGCACCTGGATAGAAGGCTTACCTGGCAGAAGCACATCTGGGCTAAAAGGAAACAATTAGATGGAAAACTTCGTAGTCTTCACTGGTTAATCGGACGAAGCTCACAACTAAATAACACCAGCAAAATCTTGGTATATAAAGCTACATTGAAGCCTATCTGGACTTATGGCATTCAATTATGGGGAACAGCTAGCAAGAGTAACATCGACATACTGGAAAGATTCCAAAGTAAAGCACTAAGAACCATGTTCAGTATACCCCAATGTATTAGCAATAAATACATGTATTTTGACCTAGGCATAACCACTGTCCGCGAGGAAATAGTCCAGACAAGCCGGAAATACCAGGAGAAACTATCAACTCATGCAAACGAACTCGCACTGGCCTTAAGTGGAGAGGGTGGACTGAAATACAATCGACTGAAGAGACAAGGCGTTCCCAGCCTTACCCAAAGATTTTTAGACTGAGTCAAGAAGAGGGCTTGCTGGAAAGTTCAGCAACTGATTAGCTCTCGATGATTACAATAAATCAGGACATGAAGCTCCAGACAAACAAGTGGCTTATTGTTTTCGAACAGATTACCATAGTGCAGAAAATACATAAAAAAAAAAAAAAAAAAAAGTGTCTATAGAAATAGATAGGTACTCAATATTTTAATATGCATGTTTCAGATAAAGACTTATCCAAAATTACGGATTCCTGATGATACAAACTACATCAAAAGTGACAGGGGGGGCAAGAGACTGCTTGTCATATTGTTAGCTCTACTATGGGGAATGGAAATTGGATTTAAATTTGCATCTCGTACAGTAATCTATCTGTTAAATCCTTGCCATGTCACTACTTTAATACAAGTGAGTGTTTAATCAGTCCTTAGTTGTATTTTTAATATTTTAAAACTGTTTTTAACTCATTCTGTTCAGCATGTGCACTGAAAAATTTATATATAGGTATGAAAAGCTCTACTCTGTAGTCTCTGTAGTGACAAGTAAATCCATGGAATATATTTTTCAATTTATTTTATCTCCCAGTTTAACATTAAAAAATGGCTTTTGACAGTTTGCTTGGTAAATATTTTAAAAATCTTTTTAGATTTTTAAAATATTTACCAAGCAAACTGGGAAAACTTACATTAAATAAAATTACTGAAAACTTCATCTGAAGTATTAAATTCTATGAATTTATATATATTTTTTCATATCATGTGAGTGGGTCGACAGCCTTTTTATAGAGCTCTGTAGACTTCTAAAAAACTAAAATAGAGGCTAAAATTTTCTAATTCCAAAATATTGGTACTCCAAGTACACATTTACCTACATAGCAAGTAAGAGTTCTAGTAAACAACACCACAATGTCATTATTTCTAAACATAATTTATGCATTAAGATAATTACTTATTCAAGTGTTGTTGTTATCTGGTTACTATTAGATACCTAAATAAAATCCATAACATATACTTCCTTAGCATAATATATGAATTGAAGATTATGATTTTCGTCATAACTCATTCAGTAATTAGACAGGAAAGCCACTTTACTGGACATAAATTAAGTTGTCACTTCTAACAGTGGACTATAGACTAATTCAAATAAGGCTTGTTTACTATGGAAGCCTACAAAGTCTCACTCCACATTTTGGGAGCTAAAACCACTGAAACTTTTACCCAATATTTTAGAAGGGTGATTTACTTAGGGAAACTGACCTTATATATTATTATACGGTGAGCACTAACCCTTCAACCCCGAGCGGCTCGATCGGCCGGCACCCACCCCATTTGAATTTAGGCTTTAATTTAAGAATGCTAGAACCTAATTAAATCTACTCCCGCTAAAAAACAATTGAAGCGCAAGTAGCTGAGGAGTTAAAGGGTCTTGACAAACAGACAGACGGACGCACGACTGATCCTAGAAGCGTTTCGTTTTTTCCTATAGAGGTACGAAACCCTAAAAAGGACAAAAGGTTCACAATTAATTTTAATGTCTTTGGTAAGTAACCAATAACTCGAAAATGTCTGAACCATTTTGAATATTTTGTAGCAAAGGGTTTTCCTTCGAGGTGATCCTAATTAAATTTTATCGAAATAGGTTAAGCAGCTTTCTAGTTATGAATTAAAATGTGCATCTCGTTTACGAAAATTTAAAACAAGCTTTAAGTTTGTTTTTTTTTATTTGTTTCTACTTGCTTTAAATAATATGTAGTAGATGTCGAAAATTATTCTATTATTTCTATTAATGTATTTCAGATATATTTATTAGCTGCGCCTCCCAGCAAGACAGTAACAGCTCTATTTCGGATCCATTTAAACTTATTAAATGGACCACTTTTGGCATTTTTGTTTCCTGAGACTGCTTCAAGGACTGTGAGTAAACCACTACCCATTTTATATAGTTTGTGTTAGTTTTTTTTAGTTGAGGCTTTAAATATTTGCAGGCATTTGACTACTAGAAAATATGCGATGAAGAGGAAGTACTTGGCCTAATTTTTTAACAAAAAATTTTATTGTTTTGAGAGAGGTCCCCTTATCTTTTTTTAGACCAGCTTACACTTGTCTTTGCTCCCGTGGAATCTGGGGGCACGGTAGTGCCCCCGCCAAGTCGAGCGCGAAGCAAGCACTGCCGTACCATCCTTTACAGGAACCATTTCGCCGCATTTTCAGGCCCCTATTTGAGAACCTCTGGATAAGACCAGAACACAGAAATTTTCGTCATCCAGTAAGCTATAATTA
This sequence comes from Hemithea aestivaria, assembly GCA_947507615.1. NCBI lineage: Eukaryota > Metazoa > Arthropoda > Insecta > Lepidoptera > Geometridae > Hemithea > Hemithea aestivaria. The sequence continues at coordinate 9,655,521 of OX382327.1, read as the reverse complement.
CATACCTTAAATCCAAAATTTCAAGTCTGTAGGTCATTAAGTTCCGAAGTTAAGCGAAAGCAAAGTTTCGCATTTACGACACTCACTCACTCACTCATTCACTCACTCATGATCATCAAAATAGAACTAGTACTTCCCATAAACTCAGAGAGCTGAAATTTGGTACATACTTAGAATTTATTCTATAAACCATAGAAAAACTAAAAAAACATGCAATTTCGGTCTCGTTTTCGAAATAATTAATCTGCATAAATAACTTTGTAATCTCATATAAATGTATGGGATTACAAAGTTACATTTGCAGTCAATGGTTGAAATTGTGTAATATCCAAATTATTAATTAAAAATATAAAAAAGCCATAGTATATGTGTCGTAAATCGTCAGTTATGATCAGGCGATATCGTGGTCTAAGGCTATAACGAATCTATCACAAAAGCCCAACCAAGCTATTAGAAGAGATCGACATACCGCCTTTATTACAAGCTTTTATTTACTTTCACCTGTCTGTCTATCTGTCGGTCTGTCTGTTTGTCTGTAATTAAATCTTGCAAGTTTAATTAGGCCCACTTCCCGGTATAATATTATTATAATGCATTGGACTAAGAGTGAACGCACACGTATCTAGATGGCGCTGACTGTATTTTAAAACGCGCTTACGGTTTGTATTTCTGATAACCTTATAATATAGCGTTTCTACAAAAATAAGTGAAATCCCACCAAAAACATTCTGTAAAAAACTAGCCAAGTCTCGATGGAGCTGCTTGTTTATCTCTAAAAAGTAATGAAATCTAGACAAAGTCGTGCCAAGTATAAGGTTCCTTACTGCGATTTCTTTATTATTATAGTTAATGTTGTGTGACTTGGCCGTTGAAGGGTACACAAGGGTATTATACCAGGTGCTCAACATTAACTATAATAATAAAGAAATCGCAGTAAGGAACCTTATACTTGGCACGACTTTGTCTAGATTTCATTACTTTTTAGAGATAAACAAGCAGCTCCATCGAGACTTGGCTAGTTTTTTACAGAATGTTTTTGGTGGGATAATACTTTCATATCAGAAGTTAAATTGAATTAATTAATAAAATATTCTTATGAATTTTCAAAATGGTCACTGATTTTTCGAGAAAAATTAAATAACTCAACGAATAAGCCGTATTTTTTTGCGAAACATATATTGCGCTCAAAACATAGCCAATGACCTCCCCAATAAGGCCCTGCATATACAAATGTACTGCATAACCAAAGACCCTAAAATTTAAAAAAAAATGTACTTATGTACCTATTAAAAGTTCACTTTCTTATCCAGATTTTCGCGGAGGCAGCACTGTACTGGATCCAGCATGGCATGATGTTCGTTATACCTTATTACTTATTGAGGATTGGAGGTAACTACATTATTTTTAATAAGTTTTCTAAAAAAATGCCTTGTACGATGTGTGTTTAATGAAAAGAATATAATTTTTTCCTTTACTAGAGCTTTTTGTTTTCCTGCTGCATACTACATCCAAGTGAATTAAGACTTGGATTGAGATTGGGTTAATAGAATTTAAAAAAAAAAAACATTGTATAGTATCTGCATTATGCTCTTTAACTTTCAAGAACTACAAGAAACCAAAAGGATATACGAAATTTATGTGAATGTTAAATGTATTATAACATTCTAATATGTAACATTCTCATTTTTTTATTGTCTAATATTTATTTCGTTTGTATTTAAATTTTAAAAAAGTACTAACTTGATTGCATGGACTTTTTTGGAAGAGATGGATCTTTTGAAATTTTTTGGATTTGCGATATGATCTTATCGTCGCCAATGTTACACTTTTAAAAATATAATTGCATTTAACTCTAAGTTCTGGTACATGCTTTTTTTTATATACAACGAAGTAAGAAGACGAGCAAGACCACAGAACAATAATCAAGACGCTCTTCTGATGGTAAGAGATAACGCTGCCCATAATTAGTATAGTTTCCAAAGTAAAATTCTTGGTGCACTGCGCCAACGCTTCTTACTTGAGAGTCATAAGATGTTAAGAGTCTTCAGCCCAGTAATTTCACTAATATTTAAATAACCATTCACCATGCTTTTACAGGTGTGTACAACATAGAGCCGTTATGGGATTTTAATTGGGCGATAGTCAGCTATTGTTTGAACATGATCTACCATTTCGTTGTTTTGCAGTTGATTGCTATTGTAAGTACCTATACTTTACTAAAATTATGTATTACTAACTGTGTCCAGCGGTTTTACCCGCTGTCCTGTAGCCTATGTGTTATCCAGAGTCTAAGCTATCTCTATACCAAATTTCAGCTCAATCGGTCGACCCGTTTAGGCGTGAAAGAGTAACAAACATCCAGACATCCATTCTTACAAACTTTCACGTTTATAATATTAGTATGATTTATTAAGCTACCTGAGCGTTATTTACTTGCTAAATTTCAACTTAATCGGTTCAGTCCTTTTAATACTGGGTTATTTTTTTTCATATTTTTTTTTAATTCGTCACCTCGATTTCTAAAAAATAAATACGAGTACTTAATTAATTCAAAAATAGAAGGAAGAGAAAAATATAATAGCTAATGACTTTTCTAATAAGGACTACCTACACCAATGTACTACATTACCAATAACCCTGTATATTATGTTCGTATATAATGCGTAGCACATATTTTAATCATATATTATTAGTGTAATTCCGAAATGGTAGTCTGAAAGTCGAGGTGCAGGTCAAGAAAGTCATTGTACTTATGTTTCCATGGCTATTGTTACCTTCATTAAGCATTCTGTACGTATTCTTGTATTCTAATTACATGTGTAATGTTAAGAACCTAATTAGGTCGTGTTTTATATGAGTTAAATAGTTGTATTCAAATGTGTACAAGTATTTATAATGTTCGTAGAATACTAATTCTTCTTCAATGTTGTAGGTACTTCACATCTACTGTGCTTGTTACTTAGTTGATCTTAAAAGTTTTAAACCCTAGGTTTAAATAAATAAGAGGCACTGGGTACTATTCCACATGAACTGTAACCCCTCCCCCCTCAAAATTATTGGACTCATTTAAATTGCTAATTAAACGAACTTCTTTTTCATAGCATTATTCGCCTCTAAAAAACTACATTGCCTTCTAAATTATTAAGTCAGCCACAATTAACGAGCGTCTAAATAATAACTCTTTTTGAGTTATAATTTTACAATAAATAGTAAAATTATATTTTTGGACATCAAAAAATAGTTGCCTCGCAAATCCCATTGGTTACGGAGGTCTATACAGGGTTGTATTTAACCCTGTATAGACGACGGTAACCCCTCACCATCAAGTGGGGCGTGCCTGTTCGTCTATCGCTCTAATTTCTATTTGTTTTCAGCCAGCTCAAGTGAACCTGAACCACATGTTATGTCCGGCCATCCTGGACCCGTTCGACGGTCCGTGGTACCGGATCGCGGCGGTGACGCACCAAGCCTTGCTCTGCCCGTTACTGTGCAAGGTTTTCTGCCTCATCTCCGACTTTTGCCTCACCAAGTTTCCGCCCACCAAGGTCAAACCGCAAATGAAAGACCTCCTTCAAGAACAAATCAAAAAAATCGACGAGCACGCCGAATAGTGCACATTCCCTTCTCACCTATAAAGTTTGTATTCACGGCTGTAATCCCTCTCAGGGTAGTAGAATCTCTATAATTAAATTTTAATCTAGTAACGATGTTTCATCGCGTCCATGTTTGTTTTTGAGTGGTTACGGTAGCGTTTAACGGTAAGGGTTATTGTGTGTTAATTTTTAATTGACCTTATGTAGTGGAGTTGTTGGTAGAGGCGATTTAGGCCTGAGTAGGTCATGGGTCATGATACACGAGACTGGGGTGAAGGAACCATTCGTGAGGACTATTTTATTTACATTACTTATATATCTGAACCGATACCTGTCGCATTATATGTTAGCTACGCCCAGAGGTTTTCCCCGCTGAGAAAAGTAGCTTATGGGTTATTGCAGGGTCTAATATTAGGCCGTCGGGGCAGCGGATGAATGCTTCGGCGTACCCGTTGCCCCGGCATTATGGCGTCCCGCAGGACACCCCCAGGTTTTTTAGTGGGTATCCCCACCGCTCCCATCTTTGGCGGGGGAGTCCCACATACCACCCCGCGCCCCCCGGCGTGGGGTGATGATGCGTAACGCATTTGTCCTGGAATAAAAAAAAATGGGTCTAATATTAGGCCGCCGCCGATGAGTGCTTCGGTGTACCCGTTGCCCCGGCATTATGGCGTCCTAAAGGAACACCCCCAGGTTTTTTAGTGGATATCCCCGCCGCGCCCATCTTCGACGGGAGAGTCTCACATACCGCGCCCCCAGGCGTGGGGTGATGATGCGTAACGCATTTTAACTGGGACAAAAAAAGGGGGTCTTATATTAGAAGTTCCGGCTCAATACGTTCATCCGTTTAGGCGTAGGTAAAGAGGATACAAACACACATTCGCATTTACATTAGTAGAAATCATGATGTATTTTTTTATTTATATCTTGCAGTCCTAAATGTGGTTCCTTTACACCCGGAAAAGAATAGAGTACAGTGCCTAAACGACTAGATTTATTAGTCAAATGGTACCTTTTGTCTCACAGTCAAAATATTCCTTTTAATCTATTTCCTACTTATCTGCTTACATTTGACGCAATAGAATGTCTCTTGATATATAAAGTCTAGTCATTTTTTCCTCTTTGTATGTACCTTATGTACTAACCTATAACTGCAATTCGTAAAATAATAGCAAATAGGGATGGTGACAAAATAAAATATTAAAAAAAAATTACATTATATTTTAACTTTGCAAATTTAATAAAACTACTTAGTGGGTCATGAAATCATTTTATGGTACCTACTTGGCCGGAACATTTTATACATGACGGATAAAAAAGATTTTAAATATTTTTGTTTTGTCAACATTCCTATTAAGGACGCGGTCTTGAAAAAATTAAAAAGTGTTCGTAATATTATAACAAAGACATAACTACACGTGTTTACAAAATATGGAGTTAAATAATAATATTATATCAAAATATATTATATACGAGTATATAATGTAATCAAACTATTGTAAATGCATAAGAAAAACATAATTCCATAATATTGATCTAAATATATCTTCTATATGTTTAAATAAAAAGAAAGCGTAACTAATGACTGACTGTGACTGAGCTGTTAAAGAACAGCTCTTCAACCGCGCGTTGAGCAGATTGTGTTGAAATTTGGCACAGAGATATTGTGACGTAGACTTCCGCTAAGAACGGATTTCTTAACGACAACGAAGCCGCGATCGTATGTCAGTATGAAATTAGTGAGACCGCATCCTTAAGTATTTGAATAATTATAATCCTTTAATCTTGACTATACACCTTCAAAGAATTCCTGTTAAAATGCATGTAAATAATGTAGCTGGAAAGCACTTTGCGTAGGTCACATAACACCAAAGAATTTTATAAGTAGAAGTACATCCTATGTACTATTAGCTTAATTGCAATTAATTAGGTACCTAAACATTATAGGCCATTATAAGCTCATATAAAGTATATAATAGCGTTTTAGATATATATTTTGAAGGTAAAGGTAGACACACACTATTGTGGTGTGATGTGTTTTGACACGCCAGATTCAAGACGGTTTTATACATTGCGATTCCGCACATCTATTCCTATTTCGATCAGAATCCGTCAAATGACGGTCCAGTTTTCTCTAAAACATTTTGTATGGCAAATTAAGCACTTTGTATTCGTATTTCGTATATACACCCATCCGATATCTATCCGTCATCCTGTTAATGACGGACCGAAGTAGCCATAGCAGTATTTGTATCAGTGAACTGGAATTAATTTATATCGCTGATTTATATAAATGAAAATGTTATGACGGATTCTGACATGGAATTCCAAATTGCTCCGTCGTGCGTCGGCGTGTGTAGTGCGGCAGCGCTTTTAGTATGGCAAGAAACACATTATTAGTGTGTTGTGTTTCTGGTCATACTAAATATTTTAAAGCAATAAGTTTCTGATGTAACGACACACCACACCACACCATAGTGGTGTGGCTCTAGCTTACGTTGGGAGAAGATATGTTTAATCTCAAAGTTGCCTACGGTTGGTTCTAATAGCTCTAAATTCTATATACATAAGTGTAAGAAGGTATTCAATTGAGTATTTTCTACATTGTGGTCTCCTTTTTTATCCCATCCGAATTTTTGGTAGTTTTATACTCGTATTATGTTCAGTATGTACCTTATGGTATACTTATTTTATATTACGGATAATTTTAGATCTTGCGTTTGAAAGGTTGAAATGGGCTTGGGGAATATTTAATATTAAAGTATTACGTTAACATTTGAACAGCAAAATTAAAGTTACGTACGCATTGTGCGGTTAGCTGGACGGCTAGCCGCAGAATGCGGTTGTTTTTTGCTTACCGCGTAATGGGAAAGGCAATCGTCCGGTTGGCCGTCTGGGAGCCGCACCATAGTGAGGATAGAAACCGCGGTATTTTTGATTCCGGTCAACCGCAAAGTGTGCACGTAACCTTAGTCACATAATATAGGTACAACACATACGTAGAGTTTCTATATTTTATTTATTTTTCGGTTAGATATTTTTAAGGTCCCCTTTTTTAGGGGCCCTTGTGATTTGTTTACGTAATATTATTGCCCCTCAGTTTTATTATTATAATATTTTTTTGATCGTAATCTCAATTATTTTTAAAACTGCAAAAACTAGTCTTGTTTAAATCCAAAAATACTTGTTTGGTGTAAGTACCTACCTTAAATTAGACGAATATGAATAATGTGATACTAATGTTATTATTTACATATGTAATGTGATAATATTAGCAATATGTAATGAACTAGAAAAAAATAATATGTTTAAAAATCTTACGGCATTTACTATTGTGTAAATTAACTGATTATCTTCATAAAGGAGACCTTATAGAATACACTAGACTAGCTTGTAGACGCTAAAACTATGATGGTGTTTACCAAATATTATTTAAAAGTGCATCAAACCAAAGATATATATAATAACTATATTATGTGCATCTATTGTATGAGTTTTGATACTTTTAAACTGACATGAGCAGAAAAATCTTTGATATCTTGGGCAACTATGTTATTAGGGCCTTATAATAGTGTTATTCTCCTTTCATCGGGACTACTCAATAGGGATGTCCAAAAATAGAAGTTTGTCCGTCAAATATATTAAAAAATATTGGTTACGTATTTATTGCTTTGTAGATTTAATAAAAACGATGGAATGCTCTAAATTTGCTTGTCCATGGCGCCATTGCTAACATTTCAGAGCATGGCGTGACGTAGTGCGTGTCCCTCTACCCAAAAACTAATAAAGGCCTATTCGAACCTGAGCGATATTCGCGTTATATATTTTTTCTATTATTTAAATGACTTCATAATTGGATTTCTTACGTAGTTTTTTTTTTAAATATCTCTATTCCAATTAAAACAACAATTTTAATAATTTATTCTATTTCAATTGTTTAGAAACGGTAGTGTACTAGTTATATGTAGTGATACGCGAGTTACGGTTATGTCGATGATACGCGTCATGTTATAAAGGCCTAAGATGTAATGAATCGTCCAGCTAAAAAGCCAGCTGTATAAAAAAATACAGCAAAAAATTTTAGCGCCCCTGGTGGTAAATCTTGCAAACTAAGTACTTAGTCGTCCCTTCTATCATGTTTTTATTTCTTTGATACTTAAGATGCACAATATTTCACCAAAGAATACAACAGTAGCAGTTGGAGCAGTAAGTCATATTTTGGGGAAACAGTTTATGGGGGGCATTCGGCATAGGTTTTATTATTCGAATGTAGTTTAGATGACTACATTAAATTATGTATTTAAAAAATATATTGTGACATCTTGTACAAAATATGTATATTAAAAAACTTTAATAATAGCTATCAAGACTAATACAATGGATCGCAAGATCGAATTTGACAATGTAATTAATGTTTTGTAGCCTTTTAGGGTCTATTCCACTGCATAGTCTTGCCACGGTGATAACTGTAATGGTAAAAAATAAATTAACTGTTTACCCAATGGCGACCAAACTTATTATAACCGTCTTTTTTAAAAGACGTGGCTCATTTGTACGTTGGTATAACACCGCTACGCCGCTACCACTCGGTAAAATAATGTTCACAGAAATGCGAGCTTCAGGGTGTACTTTCGACATAATTAAGAACATAAATTAGCAGACGGCTCACTGTAAGCGAGCTTACCGCCATCGTGCCACTTGATTTTTAAAGTCACGTATTCTGCAGAAGCGGTGTTGCATAAATGAGTCACAGCCACAGCCTATAAATGTGTCAGATAGTTAGATGCAATTTATCATAGATCCTATTTTTTTTTATTTCTAACCAATAGACATCACTAAATAGGTGACAAAATTCTTAGTATTAAACGTCGTACAATTTGTGGAATAGGCCTTACACTACTTATATTAATATAACTATCTATATTGGCGAGATACTCTCTCAGCTAGGCTCTATATTTTAAACATTATTTAGATTTATTAGCAATTATTATAACGAAGTCAATTTAGAAGGTAATATGAACTAGTAAATAATGTTTTATATCGATATTATGTTATGATCACGCTTTTGTTTGTATTATCATTCATTGTTACATTATCTTATATACACATTATAATAAGTGTTTGAAGATGGATCTGAGAAATGAAACAATAAACATACAAATAACAAGATATTTTTATTTAATTAAAATGGAAATCAACAACCCGCACTGTGGTTAGTTGAGTAAAATATCAATTCAATGGGGAACCCTCAAAAAAAAATAATATAACAAATTATAATAAGTGCAATGTTTACGATCTTTATAAACATGGCCGAAAGTCTAATTATTGCAATCCTGAGCCTCAGTCAACTTTGGGCTCATGTTGGTAATAATCATAAACACTGTAATGCTGATAACACATCTCTACTTCAGAGTAGCAGCAAAACATTAGCAGTCATACTCATGACGATATGTAGTTCTTCGATTAGCCCAACCACAAAATAGTATAGAATTGTGATTTAGCACAAGAAAGCTTTACTTGTCAGAGTGCTTCCACACCACATCAGCTGGGCTATTCACTTATCCGTTAGAGAACCACACTGAAGACAACTTTGTACCAATGTCATACATTTTTGATTTATTCTTCATAATCCTTTATAATATAGTCATACCAATGTAAAATACGTTATTTCATACATTTTTGACATAAAATCAGTTTGGTCTTTGATTTGGTTCCCTAAGGGATAAGTGAATAGCCCAGCTGAAGTCTGATCAGAATTCTTAAAATAACAAACAGTCCAGCATTGTTGTAGAAGATTTTGTATGGTAGCTTACACACTACAGCCATCCAAATTCTTAAAATGAAAGAGAGAAATGGATGGCTTTCAATTGACAAATCATGAGTCATAATTAAACTACATCAGCAGTTTTGCTACTAATATGGTTACAAAGTGATGTGCTAAAGGCATGCAAGAACATAATTTAAAAATAAATAAGCAGCAATAGCTTAGAGTGGTAACTTCAAAAAAATGTGAACACAGAACTGCTGTAGGCATGAATCTCAGATTGACATCTAAAATTAGATGCTTTTTCAATAAATTTAGTTATTTGTCTATTTTCTTACAAAGGTAACAATAGTTATTTAGTTTGTAACAGCAAATTATACTATGTATTACCTATTTCACGAGGATCTCGATCAGTATAGAAGTAATGATAATATTAATTAGAGGGATGTCATGATATCACATTGTTTGACTAGATCATCAACCCATATTGTAGTCTGTGGATACTTCATCAGCCATCTAAAGGTGGTCCCAGGTACACCATAGATACTTCAGTGTTTCCATACACTGCAGAAACTGTTGGATACAGTTTCTTGTTGGGAAGGCCTGAAATATATTACATATTATGAAATATATGTTACATGAAATTACAGTAAAGTTACACTTATCAATATACTATTGATAAATGATAATACTATAGATGTGATAAAAACTATATTGTTAAGTTTTAAATTCTTTATCATATTGATTATAAAAGTATTTCATGTCATTTCATAACTACAATGTACTTTACCTCTGAATGCAACTCCTAAAAATTCATAATTTCTCTCAAATGATAATGTCTTATTTTCACAATCAAGTATCACTCTTATCCTTTCTCCAACCTGAAAATATAAATAAATGGTTAAATATTTAACTAAAACAAGTAATTATAATCTAAGGAGCTAATCATTGTACAAAGCCAGAATAGATGCATAATCTAGTTGTGAGAACTATTATAATCAAGTAAAAATGATGTGAAAATTACTCATTACACAATTGAGATTGTTCAACTTACTTGGTATTTAGGACAGTTGTTTAGCATTGGATAGTGCCCTTGAGTATCTCCATTGTGTAGTAAGTTATTATCAACTAGGTTCCAACCCCAGCTCTGTTGGTCTGAGCCTAGGAGCCCAACATAACCTTGACACTGCAAAGGTGCCTCTTTGGTAGATATTCCAACTACAGCTACGGTGCCCAGCGGCCCCTCCCATACTACTTCCCAGGCATGACGCCCATAACGAAAACCAATTTTTCCTCTGCATGCGTCGGTGCTTTGTGCTACAGGATTTCTGGAATTTAAAAAAAATGCTGTCATGTTACAGAGATTTATTGTTTATTAAGCGGTAAATATAAAAACGACCATACCTGTGCAATGTAAAACCATTAGGTTTAATATATATATTCCTAGAACAATCGTGAAAATTCCACGCGTGAAAGAATGCTCTTAATTTGGTCTTATACGTAGATACAGAAGACAGCAAGTCCGATTTAATCACCTCTTCAGGTAATCGATTCATGCAATGCAATCTCCAGACATCGTTATTCTCGTCACTGAGAATTCTATACCAAGTTTTGCACACTGCAAAGCAGTTCCGAATATCAGCAAGATCAAGATAAGAAAATATATTCTCAAAAACGTGATCAGGAACTAGTTCTGCAATAACATAGCGTTTCCGTAAATGAAGTTCGTTCATTGTATAATAAATCCTCATTTAAACCTTAACATTTGCAGCAAAATTTTATCAAAATACATTTATTGTTAACAACAATTCACACACAACACAGCGCAATGGAATAAAATGCAATAAATCTTTCGTTTTTGTATTTTCTTATTTCTTGTTTTCCATCAGCAATGTCACTAGCTGACATTTGTTTTTTTTTCTACTGTCACTGTCATTTTTAATGTTTTTTTTTTAAATTTCTGCTATTAACTTATGAGTACTCGCACGTTTAAATATTTGGCAAAGCTTTCACACTCACTAAAGCCTTGTTTAATCACTTTACCAGCATCAATGAAGAACAATATTTTCTGAGCAAATCACAGACAGACAAATATTATTCATCAATGGGGCAAATAGTTTTTTCTTATTTTGGTTTGACTGAAATATACAAAAATATTTCACTTTAGCAAATGCGTAATTTTATGAATAGGGTGTATCAAATTAACTTGCATAAAAAAATATTGACAATTGACAAAATTGTCAACGTCAATAAATAAATACTAGGAGTTTTGGCGGGAAGCCTTGATCATATCATTAGCTCCACGTCTTTTGCTTAATAATCGTGTAGAATTTGATTGTTAGCGTGTAATAATGGTGGAATATTGAGTGTTAAGTGTTTTTGAATGTGCACAGATGTAGGCAAGTGATATGGTGCTGAAATATGAATTTTGGTGCCCCCTCCAAAACTCCTCCGAACTTTCAGTAAAATTCCACCCATTTTACTGGAAGACTCACGTGACTAGACGAGCTATTAAGCTCACTCTGACTCTGACCTAACTAACTTATTACTTAAAAAATAACATTTAACTTGACACTGGCAAAACACGAAAGTGGAGACCATAATTTAATATCCCGTGAACATTCACGAATTTTACTCGACACTGGCAAAATGCACATGTTGCCATATTATTAAAAAAAAAAAAAAAAAAAAAAAATAAATACTAATCAATTGTCAACTTCATTTCGAATCCGTGGTTTCAAACAAATTACATGAATTATTTTGAACAATTTTAATGAAATATAATTAAGAGTTCAAATAAAAGTTATCCACAAATATAAAATAGCGACAATGCCTGGTGTAGAAAGTGGTCTGAGTGATGAAGATTTTATTATAGCTAAAGCTAAAGATGCACAGAAAGTAAACATTTATTCCGCTAAAGCTTGGATGTTGACAGCAAAAACTTTATTTCCTACAGATTTTAAAATTCAATTTGAAGCATATTTAATGGAAAAACAGTCTGGAAACGTACAAGAAGCTGCAGAATGCTTCAGCTCTTTAATGCTTTCACGTCAAAATTTTCCTGCATTGTTACCAGAGATATCAGCCATAGCAAACGCTCTTCGAATTGCAGAGGGTAGTTTTCTGAGCCAAATGTTTGACCACATCGTTCCTGATATTCAACTTACAATTTTGAAAACAAGTGTGGAAAATAGTGGCGATACAATAGAGCATTGCAAACTGCTAGTTCTGTTGCTGAAAAAATTTCCACAGCTTGGTGTAGACAGTTTGGTCAAGACTTTGATCAATAATGATAAGTTTTTCTATGATAACAGATATGCTCGATTACTAGTTGTTGAAACTCTGCCACTCCTGAGTTCCTTGGAATCTCCTAGATTGCTTCAGCGATTATTAGTTAAAGCTATTGATTTCTACAATTCTTATGTCTATGATGAAACAGATCATGAAATAACAGATCCTTGGCCAAGATTACATGGTGTTTTGGATCTATTAGGAAGGCAGCTGGGGTGGGATTCTTACCTCATAAATTACAGCAACAGTTTGAGTAAAGAAGCATATTTTCAGAAACTTCTAACACTGAGAAATAATGAAGATTGCAGACAGTTGTTATATTGTGGTACTATATTTTTCTTGAGAGCTCTTTATGAGCAAAAATCTATAAAAGGAAACCATGTATTGGTAGAGGCCCTCTCTGACCCAGACCTTCCACAATCAAAGAGAAAGAGAGGAGATATAGAAGTGACTGGGATATCAGCTAACCACTTCCAAATGGCAGCAAATTGCTGGGAGCTGCTCCATACCAATGAAGTGATTTCAAGAGAATTCAACAAGCTGACTAGTCAACTGCAAGTGAAGCCTTGGGCTGAAGGATTCATCAATGAACTGGCTCTCTATAGAGGATGTTATGATGAAATCACATTTTCTGGAAACGAAAATAACTTATTAGCGAACATCACAAGAGTCTCCATTAATTATCATCAAAAGAACAATACTGGATGTATAGAGAATATTTTGGCTGCTTTACCTCATTTGCCCCATGCAGAAGGCATCCTGGATCCAGAGCTCATTATTGGAGGGAAACACAGACATTTACATTTCCTTCCTGTTACTAAATTGGCTATAATGCATTATTTTTGTACATTGCTTATTAGAATATTGCTAAGGACTGGAAACATGACAGATACAACATATGGGAACATAATAGTGTTGATGCAGCTTGCTTGGCCCCAGGAAGAGCCTATATTCCTACAAATAATGGATATAATGAGGAAAAAAGGAGTTTTTCGCTATCGCGAGTTTTCAACCTATATCATACACATTGACATATTGGAAGAATTTAGCTTCATGTGGAATGAAAAGGATGACAATCTAGTTTTGGATATATTAAATCAACAAAATCTTGGGCAGAGGAGAATTGGCACTCGTGGAGCAGATAAAGGGGTTAAAGAAGATTTCAAGCATGCCATGAAAGCTCAATTGGCTAGAAGTAATGAGTCTATTTCAAATTTAATGATACAATTTATTACAGCTGAGAGGACATATTTTCAATTAATGGAAATGTGAAAAATTTGTTTCAAAAACTAATAGGTATAACTTGAATGTACAGATGTACCTAATGGTGATGACATTTAAAACACTGAAAGCATTTCTTTAATCAAATATTTCACTAATATTGTGGTTTATGTGTAAGCTTCAATAAAAATATGAATATGTTTAGATGCATTATAGAAATAAAAAGAAAATATAATATTTAAATTTTATTTTAATGATTAAACTAATAAAATATCTCCCGATCCTTATCAATAAGTTGTTTTAAAAAAGAGTAGGTAAGTAAAAAATTAATAAAACTATGCACTGCCTTCGTATGAACCCACAGCAAGTAAAAGATTACGTCGCGTGAAGTGTAGTCCTTTGATGGGCGAGTTTTTAGTAGCAAATGATCTCAATAATAATTTATCGTCCTTCTGAGTGGTGCTACCGTTTGCTGCTTCTTCACCTGAAGCCTCTTCAGTTATGGCTGTAAAGTCCCATAACTTTATGGTGCAGTCCAATGAACCTGTAATTAACACATAGATGATAACATTTATACACGAAGCTTAGGCTGTGTTAATTACATAAAATATACTTAGCTATTGGGTATAATAATTTTGCTTGATTTGGGTCTACCATGTTAAAAATTATAGATTTTAAACAATAAAAAACAAAGTTCACCTTTAACCCTCCCCATGCTTCACTCATTAAAAAGATGCTTTTGACATTTTGATTTTAGAGAATTTGACACATCATGTGTAACAAATTATGTGCACGAAGTGGAGCTGGCAATAGTACATAGTTAAGAGATTTCCTGATCTATCTTCACCATATTACATAACAGAGCATGTGTGTAAAAAGATAAAGCCGTTAGCTTGCCTGTACACAGGCAATAATATTGTCAATATTTTTTTATATCAGGATAATCTGCAATACACCTACACCCCGCTCACAGTCAATATTATTGACAATATTACTGCCTGCGTGCGGGCAGGCTCAGTGTAATATTACAACTAGTGTAATAGCACGGTAAAGAGATATACAGTAATTTGACTCCCTAGAAGCGGTTGAACTTAAAATCCCGCGAGTTTGCAACGCGGTCGACAGGGATCGGCAAGAAGCGAGGTGTCGAATAGACATTTTTACGCAGTTAGCTCCCGAATAATGGTTGTGAATTATTAAAAATATCATAAAGTATTTAATATTTAATTCTTTTTGATATTTTGAGTAATTCACAATAATAACGCCTATTCAGCACCTCGCTGCCTACCGAACTCTACCCACTTCGTTGCAAACTCGCGCGACCTTGAGTTCAACCGCTTCTAGGGAGTCAAATTACTGTATATCTCTTTACCGTGCATGTACAGTCAACTACAAAGAGATGTATCCATGTTAGGCTTACAAAATGAAGTAAATTTTCATTTGCCACAATGAACTACCCTTGGTTCGTGACATTTCTAGTAGCAATCAAACTTTATATTATCATCGACTCGTTTAATATGCAACAATGATGTATCCCACTACTTTTCCTTAGGTGATACATAATAGCATTTAAAATGAATTGAATATAGTATAAGATTTGGTGGATACTGAAAATGTCACGAAGGGTAAATAATTTTTGCATACTAAAAGTTCCTTCATTTCGTAAGACTAACATGGATACTCTTTGTAGTTGACTGTACTGTTTTAATAAATAAATAAAGTAAAGTAACCTGAATTTTACTCGACACTCGACACTGGCAAATGCAACTGTTGCCATATTATAAAAAAAAAAGTAACCTGAGGCCAGTATAGTCCCGTCCCTGCTGACGGCGAGCGAGTGCACGGGCGCGGGCGCGGACGCGGGCAGCGAAGCGGCGGGCGCGCCCGTCGACAGGTCCCACACCACCACGCCGCCGCCGCCGTCGCCCGACGCCACCCACCGCCCGCACACAGAGAAACACAACGCGTACACCGAGAACTGCCGACAATACAACACATTATTAACTACAACTCGGTTATAATCGGTCTAGCGGTTTCGCCCGACGCGACCCACCGCCCGCACACAGAGAAACACAACGCGTACACCGAGAACTGCCGACAATACAACACATTATTAACTACAACTCGGTTATAATCGGTCTAGCGGTTTCGCCCGACGCGACCCACCGCCCGCACACAGAGAAACACAACGCGTACACCGAGAACTGCCGACAATACAACACATTATTAACTACAACTCGGTCATAATCGGTCTAGCGGTTTCGCCCGACGCCACCCACCGCCCGCACACCGAACCTACCTGTTTAGATTTTTTAACCGCTCCGCTTTTTTTGACCGCTCTCTTGAGCGGTTTTTTTTTATACAACGAATTAAGAAGACGAGCAAGACGCTCTCCTGATGGTAAGAGATAACGCTGCCTATAAGTACCCAAGATTTTACAAAGGTAAAATTCTGGGTGCACTGCGCCAACGTTTCTTACTTGAGAGTCATAAGATGTTAAGACTCTTCAGCCCAGTAATTTCATTCGCTACAGTGCCCTTCTACCAAAGCACAGTAATGTTTGCACATCACTGCGCAGACGGTAGAATGACTGGCACTGTTATTGGGGTATCCACTATCCACCTAGTCGACCTCTTGCAAAGGAAGTCTAACCCCGGATTGAGCAATGTTATCAATAAGCAAACCGAAAAGATTTATCTCCGACTAAGATACACAGCTAACATAGGAGCTAACTTTGAAATGACTGAACCGATTTTAAACAATCTAAGTCTAATATTATGATAATCTAAGTAAATAGTAGTATCTAACTAAGTAGGTAGGTACTTGTATCTAAAAACCACTGCTAGAAAACCTGCAATACAAACGGCGTCTAAATCCGTTCACTTGTTTCAGAGCATCATTTAATGTAAATAAGTCACCTTATGTCCAGTCATGATCCGCACTTGCATTCCAGTCAAACAGTCCCACAGTCTAACGGTGCGGTCGCTGGATCCAGTCGCTATGTAGTTAGAATTCGGATGAAATTGTATGCACTGAAATGAAAAAGTTTTTGTAAATGAATAAAACCTAAAACACCTAACACCGCAATCTAACGCAAAGCTATACAACTATTGAGTTGCAAGCATTGGCTTGTTATAGTGGTAAGATGATAGATATATAATACCTACTTATAGGTAAGTACATAAACTCTTTTCCTTCCTGGATTTTTGTAGTGGTAGGCCTTAAATGGGTTCCAGCAACGATATCTACTAGTCTACAACGATATCTACGAGTAGATATCTAAAAAGTGAAATTACTGGGCATGACAGCTAATATCTCAGGGTGTCATAATGTGTGGTGCAGTGCCGCACAGAATTTCATACTTTATCTTTAAAAAATTGAGGCACTGTTCCTTATATGGGCAATGGGCAAGCATGATGCTTACCATGGGGCACCTGATATGCTCGTCTTATCACATGTTAAAAAAAACGTTTGCATGAATGTAAAGGCATTATCTGAATGTCGTATGTAGTAAAATCACTCACGTCAACATCGGAGAGGTGTCCAGCGAAGATCCTGAGGGGCTGGTGATGGTCGGTGGCCCAGAGGCGCGCGGTGCGGTCGTGGCCGGCGCTGGCGAAGTAATGCCCGTGCGGAGACCAACGCGTCTCCCACACCGGCCACATGTGTCCGCGGTACACCACCAGGCACGTCCAACATTGTAGCGACCATAGACGAACTGTACAATAAGAATAGAATAGAAAACACTTTATTGTGACACCACAGTTATATACAAAAACTTAGAATTAAAACAATTTAAACAAGATGAGCTAGAGTATATTTCCCATGATGACACGGCAACCAGCGCGCCTCCCAAACAGGCCTGTACACTGTACCTGCGGTACACGGTGGTGGCCAGCATTGCAGCACCATAGACGAACTAGGTACAAGAACTTGAGTTTTTATATCTGAACATGGTATATCACCAGGCACGTCGAGGTACGTGATGATACTATAATATTTTAAGGTTTGGATGAACTGTGTGAAAGAGGATGTGCGTGATAGGGGAGTGGAATGAAGATATTATGATAGATCATAAAGCAGAATGGAGGAGAAAAACGTGTTGTGCCGATCCTAGCTAGTGTGGGCAGGAAGATGATGTCTACAATATTTAAACGCACAGATTTGGTACATCGTTAGTTTCAATTGGACTTGCCAGCATGTGCTAAACTTTTGTATGTGGAAAAAGAATGTGTTAATGTGCACAATGAAAACTTGCTAAAAGAAGGAATTTACGAGAATGTTGTATTTACTTGTAGCATCCTCGGAGCAGGAAAGAAGCATGTTCTTGAATGGATCAAATGATACTTTATAAACTGGCCCCGAGTGTCCATGAAGGGTCCTGAATGTGTCCCGGTCTTTTTCTTCCATCATTCTCACGAGGACATCGCCTGTTACAGCAAAAAAAAATATTATGGCCTCAATCTATTTAATTAAAAAAAATATTATCAATGTAATGAATAACATCATCATTATCATCTATTTAATTAATTTAGCACTTCGGCTGCAGCGGCTTTTTTTGTACTATTCTAAGTGACGGAAATTAATCACGACATTATCATAGCATCAGTTCACAAAACACCATGTTTGTGTACGTCAGCAACAGCGATTCGATCTCAAAAACACAGCGTTCGTATTTTCCGTCGTGACTAAGTTATAAAACCTTAGAGTGTGCCACATTACAGCTTCAGTTCAGCATTCAGAAATTTTACCTGTGGTTTGATAGACCAGTCAATCAATCAGTGACGTTTTCCTTTAATATTTTATTGAGAGGATTGGATTTGGAGGTTTTTTATTTGATTGTAAGGATTAAGAATCACTAACCTGCTTCTCTGTCAATATCTTGCAGTTTTTCAGCTGATTTCATACCTCGCAACTTTACAGGAGTGAGAGTCCAAACCTGAACAAGAATAATGTTTTTTTTTTATCTTATTAACATAATAAGGTGTTTGTATGTTATAGTCTGTATGTTTGTTGATTTTTAACCCCCGACGCAAAAACGACGGGGGTTATAAGTTTGACGTGTCTGTGTGTGTGTGTGTGTCTGTCTGTGGCATCGTAGCTCCCGAACGGATGAAAGGATTTTGATTTAGTTCTTTTTGTTTGAAAGTAGAGTTAGTCGAGAGTGTTCTTAAAGCCATGTTTGGTGAAAATCGGTCCAAGATGGCCGCCGCTACAAAATGGCGGATTACACACCCGCCTTAATATGGGTATCAAATGAAAGGGCTTAACGCGTAGAATACAACACACTATGACAAATTTAAAATCCAAGATGGCCGCCACAAAAAAAACGCGAATAAGATATTTTGCAAGAGTTGCGTTGGGGGTTTTTTAAATTTTTAATTTAATTCACTTGTTCATACAAAACTACTGCACTTATCACAGGTGTTTTGAATAACAGCATTAACTAGCTTATTGTGTCAAGACTGAAGAGCAATGTATCCAGCGCAATAGCTGTGCCTGATGAGATTCAGCAACTTCAGGGTTCAGACGTATTTATTCAAAACAGTGAGTGGCACTTTCATATGGGCAATCATGGTGATAGGGCACGTGATTTCCTCATCTTGTCACAAAAAATTGGTTTGAAGAAAAGCTTTCTTACCTTTATGATAGAGTTACTGAAGCCAACCGCCAGTAACGTAGAATCATCACAAATGTCTGTGCACAATGCAGTGTTACCACTGTTCAACAGTGTATAGAAACATATGGAGGGTAAGCTTTCCGGGCCCAGTGGAACTCTCTTTGACGCTTCCCTTATTGCCTTGCCTTTCTCGAGCTTGTCCGTCTCTTTTCTGTATAATAAAAAAAACGTCATCATCATCATCAGCCTATGTTCGTCCACTGCTGGACATAGGCCTCCCCCATGGCACGCCACTCAACACGGTCCTCCGTCTTTCTTTTCCACCCACCCCTAGTGACCCTCCGGATATCATCGCCCCATCTCGCCCTACACTACGTTTACCGAGACGCGGTCTCCATTCGAGAACTCGTCTACCCCAACGGTTATCGGTTCTACGGCAAATGTGACCAGCCCATTGCCACTTCAGTTTGCTAATCCTTTCTGCTATGTCGGTAACGCTGGTTCTATGTCGGATCACCTCATTTCTGATGCGATCCTTCAGAGAGACACCAGAGGGCAGGGGGCTAAGGCCCCCCCAGAAGCGTTGTAGAGTTACGAATTTTGCACATATTTCAGCAAGCTGCTCGCGCACTCATTATTAGGGATGTTGTAAACTTTCTAACTGCTCAGAGCGAGCTAAACATACACTTGTTCGTAGTAAATATTATAATATTTTTGCCCGCCTGCACCTTGGCCCCCCCAGAACAAATCCTGGATCCGCCTATGGCCCGCTCCATAGCTCTCTGAGCAACTCTAAACACGTAATTAATATAAAAACATGTATTATTACGACCGCGTCTTGGAGATCGTAGGCATTGGTGCGCACTTCGAAAGATTGCCAAGCAATGTCGTATATTTAATGAAATGGACACTGAAACTGACCTAGTTGATGGTTAAAAAATCATTAAGGAGTGTTTAGATAAATAATTATTTATAGCATAAATGTAACGTCTAAAAATTTTTATTACAAATTTGATAATAGGTATTTTTCAATTTGATCTAATTATTTAGCTTCAGTTTTTTAAATAAAGGTATATAATACTGTTTGCTGCATTGTAACTTTGTACTTTCCAGGTAACAAATAGAACTTGTAGCATATACCTTTGCAATTGCTTTGAAAAGTTTGTTTAACTCACAGCTCAGGTAAAGGAATCCTGTCATTAGGTGGAGCGTTTGGGTCAGACTTGGGTTTCTTCATGAAGATGTTGTCCTTTTTGGCCTTTTTCTTCTTGGGTTTGTCTGGAGTCTCCTCCACTTCTTCCTCGTCTTCTACTGGAGTTGGCAACACTTGGATATCTGGCTCTTTCAATAGACCATAGTAGACTTTCACACGATTTTCTGCAATAAATTAAAATCCTAATTAAAAATCTCGGTGGATACTCAGCACCGTTAGACAATGTTGCCGACATTTCGGCCACAGATGATTCGGGGACTGGATTCTTTGTTCCAATTTGCAAACCATGATAGTTTGTGAGGAATGAAAGAAGGGCCTTCCCTTCAGAGGGCTTCACCTCGTCTCTCGTACCTTTTTTTTTTAATAACATGTCCCCATTATAGGATGTGTTATCATATTACAATCTAGCCATTTTAGGCTAATAAGTAATTTAACTCTAACATATTTTTCTACAATTTTATATAATTCTCTCGTACCTAAAGACGAATTTTGAAACATAAATTCGTAGAGAGAGTCAGAAAGTCGTATGTAAGGATGAAGCTATTACCTGTAAACTTTATATGGGAAACAAGTGAAATTAAAAAAAAAAACAAGCTTTTTACAAGCTTTATATTACTTTCACCTGTCTGTTGTCTGTCTGTCTGTCTGTAATCAAATCTTGAAAGTTTAATTTGACCCACTTCCCGGTGTCCGATTGAGCTGAAATTTTGCATACATGTATAAATCGGATGACAATGCAATAAAAGCTTGTTTTTAAAAAAAATAATTTTAAAGTTCACTTGTATCTGGGGGCACGGTAGTGCCCCCGCCAAGTCGAGCGCGAAGCAAGTTACTGCCGTACCATCTTTACAGGAACCATTTCGTCGCATTTTCAGGCCCCTATTTGAGAACCTCTGGATAAGACCAGAACACAGAAATTTTCGTCATACCATCTACACCAAAGTACTCGTCGGACGAATCATACGAGCCCTATGTCCATCTTCCAGCTCCATCATCAGATCAGTTCCATGACATAATAATATTGCATTGTTATCTGATTTATACATGCATGCAAAACTTCAGCTCAATCGGAAACCAGAAGTGGATCAAATTTAACTTGCATGATTTGATTACAGACAGACAGTCAACAGACAGATAAAAGTAAATAGAAGCTTGTAAAAATTAAAAGATTACTGCGAATCCAAAGGGTCGGAGACAAGAATCTTTATTATATCAATAAAAGAAAAAAAGATAAGAGAAGTAGAGTCTTAACATCTCATGACTCTTGAGTAAGAAGCGTTGGTGCAGTGCTCCTAGAATTTCACATAATTGTGAAATTCTAGGTAACACTGTACTGATTATGGGTAGCCATTATCTCTTAACATCAGGAGAGCGTCTTGCTCGTCTTCTACTTCATCACATAAAAAAAAAAAACAATAAAAGGCAGACTTATTGTTTTCTAATGACATATTTCTTCTTTTAAATATTAAATAAAACTGTAATTTTCTTTGGTTGCAATAAAGAGTATTCTATTCTATTTCTTTATTTTTTATTGATATTCTTACCACTTCTAGTAGCTTCACCCAGCACTCCACCAGCAGTAGCTCGAACCTGAGCGAGGGTGCGTCCGGGGCCGTCGTGCACTTCCAATTGTATGTGATTGTTTATTATGTTGATAATGACTGTGGAGCTCTTCTGCTCATGCAGGTAACGCTTCAGCTGGGCAGATGCATCTCTTGACAGCTGCACCACAAACTTGTTGGTACTGAAATTATCAATAGGTTGAATTATTATACTATACTCCGTTTCATAATCCTAGATCTTTTTTGTAAGCACCTCAATGTCACTATATGTTAGTGTCAAAAGTGAGAGGCAGAGCTAATAAACATTTTTTGAAGCAAGAATCGTTATTTATAACAACAGCGCGCGGTTTCGCTTGTGCCTTATTTATTATTATCATAATAGATATTGACCAAACTTATACCTAAGCTAAATAAAAATAAAAGGGCAGAAATTAAAAAATTGCAAAATTTTGTTATAAAATTTTGTTTAAATTAAATCGTTGTCTATTTTTTTAAGGTGAAATTCACTCCGAGCACAAAATGTTTTGAACAACTGTCATAATCACTGATGATACCATTCCCACAATATTTTTTCTTCTACAAAATCTTTTACATTTTTTTAATTTAATAAATAATAATATCTGTGTGCAAAAAAATACAAAAATATCATTTATAATATTAATTCTTTGAATTTTGAGAAAAATATAAACTCAAGCTATTTTATTTATTGAAATCTTTTTCTTTTGACATATCTTCCATTACTTAATCTTTTTTTTGGTGTGGGAACTCATTTGTTTACAAAAAGGATTCTCCTTGTTCAATCCGAGTATAGTGAACCTGCATGCAGCGCCTAACAGAAGATTATAAGTGTTTCTATGCTATATTATCTATTATTGCTTAACTTTATTACACATATAAACCTTCCTCTTGAATCAATCTAACCACATCAAAATCTGTTGTGTGGTTTTAAAGATTTAAGCATACGTAGGGACAGACACGAAAAGCAACTTTGTTTTATAGTATGTAGTCTGTAGTGGTATTGATAGCTATGAAATTATATAAAAAGCAAGGATGAATGATAGGTAAATAGGTAGATTTACTGACACAATTTTACAATTTGTTGGTTTTTGGTAAAGTGTAAATTGTATGATACTTAGCGCAAGCAGAGGTCCAGAACAATGATTAATTGTGGTGGCATGGATAATCTTCTAAAGAATACCTGTATATTTCAGCCAATTCATTCCCCTTTATCTGGTCCTTATGTCTGACGATAGCCAAGCGCTTCAAGTCCTCTTCACAATAATCTTCCTGCTCCGAACCAAACCTCTCCATGAAGTTGAGGGCATGTTCTATGTGGTCATACAGTATCAAGCTCAGATACATGTGTACAAACACTGGATACAGAAGTGTGGACAGTTCATGCTGTACAAATAACAAGTGAATTATATTAAAAATTTAAAAAACCCCCAATGCAATACTTAATTCACCATTTTTTTGATGGTGGCCATCTTGGATTATAAATTTTATATAGTGGGCTGTATTCTACTCGTTAAGCCCTTTCATTTGATACCCATATTAAGGGGGTCGTGGAAGAAAAAAATAATCCGCCATTTTGTAGCGGTGGCCATCTTGGACCGATTTCCACCAAACATGGCTAAGAACACTCTCGACTAACTCTACTTTCAAACAAAAAAAACTAAATCAAAATCCGTTCATCCGTTTGGGAGCTATGATGCCACAGACACACACACAGACAGACAGACACATCAAACTTATAACACCCCGTCGTTTTTGCGTCGGGGGTTAAAAATGAATGGGTTCAATAAAATACAATAAAATTTTTTGTTAAATACTAAATTGCAAAGTAAGAAGACAAGCAAGACACTCTTCTAATGATAAGAGACAATCATCAGTACAGTGCTACCCAAGAGTCCTACTGCTATTACAAACATGAAAGTTTGTAAGGATGTCTCTTTGTACATTTGTTATGCTTTCAAACCTAAATGGGTGAACCGATTGAGCTGAAATTTGGTATAGAGATAGCTTAGACCCTTGAATAACACATAGGCTAGTACAGAAGGTAAAATCGCTGGGTGCAGTGGTAATATTATAAATGTGAAAGTATAGCTGTGTATAAGTGTTTCACATCTTTCATGTCTAAAAGGCTGAAACACTTGGTGAAATTTGGTTTACCTAGTAACCAAATTAGGCTTAGACTCCGGAATTACTAATGTAAGTAAATAAATATTGTAAACTATTAATGTTAAACATACTTACACTAGGTACCTATGTGAATATTATTACTTCTTGTGTCTTTATTGAATAAAGGACAATTAAAAAGCTATACAAAACAAATAACAATCAATCAAATCGTTTATTTGCCAGGATTACATGTTTTAGTACAGTTCTTAATAAAATTACCTTAAATCTATGTTACAATGTAACCCGTCTGCAAGCAGACGTGCAAATTATTTGGCAAGTATTTGTTAATTATTAAATGTGGAAATTATATTATGTCAATTAAATTATGTTTATTATTTATAATGTCAATTAAACAGCAATAAGCTACTCGCGTTACTTACTTTGTATATATCCAAAGAGTTTTCCACAAACTTTTTCAAGTTATCGTAAGCGAACTCGTAACTGTGAGGATCACTCTCGGTATGGTGAGAGGTGAGGATGCTAGCCAGTTCCACCTCAGGCAAGTCCAAGTTCACATATTCAGCATCTCCTAAGCTGGCTTCCTTCCTAAGTATCTCTTCGGTTCCCTGTCATTAATATGTTAACATTTTGTAAATAATTAGGTGAACAGCGAGGAAACAGATTTACATACCTTTAAATTATATTTTCGCAGCAGCTGCAGTACTGCTAATAGAGGTGTAGATTTTTCAGCCATTTTATCATATGACTTAAATATTTATTGGACAAAATAGCTTAAAATTCATTTATTTTTAAAATTTAGAAATCTAAGCCACCAAAAATTGTTTCTATTTTTTGACAACTGTCAATCTGTTTTTTTTTCTTTAAGT
This sequence comes from Hemithea aestivaria, assembly GCA_947507615.1. Taxonomy (NCBI): domain Eukaryota; kingdom Metazoa; phylum Arthropoda; class Insecta; order Lepidoptera; family Geometridae; genus Hemithea; species Hemithea aestivaria. The sequence goes on along the minus strand of OX382327.1, from coordinate 9,630,249 downwards.
CCGGGTTCGGAGTTTTGGAGCCACACATGGGGATTTGCCAATTTCAAGTTTTTCTTTTCTTCCTGTCCTTCAATAAAAATAGTGACAGGTAGTAATGAGTTTTTTTAAACATTTTCGCGAAATTTGATTCATACTGTCATGTATTTGCTAGTGACAATCATTTTTAGGCTTCCGTAGTTGCTCATAGGCTAAGAACTCGTTGAGAAAATCCTACAATGTCATATTCATATTCATTATTTTGGCTTTAGCATGCCACACGGAATCCCGACAAAACTTCAAGAGTAGAACTGTCATCCCATACATTCACAAAAGTACAATGTATGGGATGACAGTTCTACTCTTGACATTTCAGCGGGATCCCGTGTGGCATGCTAAAGCCACTGCTGACGGTAAATATTTTTTTGAAGTGAAAACTTCTTTAGCGGCGCTGAGCACTTTTTTTTGTATGGGTAAAAACTTTCAAACTCGCGTCAGGGTCACGTGATGCTGATCGAAAAAGCGTAAGATCGAGGGGAAGGGAGAGGAACTAGTATCTCCCACTCTTTCTACCGTGCCTGAGTGTGCTGCTCTGTTGATGGTGTAAAAGTCGTCGAAATTATGGATGGAAGTTGATGTTTCTGAGAGATAAAATTTAATGTAATATATAAATAACGATATAATATTATAAATAACAACATATAAATTGTCATATTTGTTTACGATAGCGCAATAAATAAACATTGTATTCTACCTCATAAATGATAGTATTTTTATACTTATAATTAAACACAACGTTAATATTGAAGTTTTCACTTCTGCCGGCACTCCCGGAGTGCTACCTTTTTTTTTTCTTTTTAATAATATGGCAACATGTGCATTTTGCCAGTGTCGAGTAAAATTCGTGAAAGTTCACGGGATATTAAATTATGGTCTCCACTTTCGTGTTTTGCCAGTGTCAAGTTAAATGTTATTTTTTAAGTAATAAGTTAGTTAGTCAGGAGTCAGGTCAGAGTCAGAGTGAGCTTAATAGCTCGTCTAGTCACGTGAGTCTTCCAGTAAAATGGGTGGAATTTTACTGAAAGTTCGGAGGAGTTTTGGAGGGGGCACCAAAATTCATATTTCAGCACCATATCACTTGCCTACATCTGTGCACATTCAAAAACACTTAACACGCAATATTCCACCATTATTACACGCTAACAATCAAATTCTACACGATTATTAAGCAAAAGACGTGGAGCTAATGATATGATCAAGGCTTGCCGCCAAAAAACGAGACGGTAAATAGAATTTTGACTTTTGACAGTAATGAATTCGGAATGACAGTTTGAAAATAAACAATCGATCGATGTGATTTTGTATTTAAAAACAATTAATTGATCCATAATTTAATATTAATATGTGAAATTGTGAACAATATGTGTACTTAATCTTAAAAAAAATCTTATTTGCTACCGAGCGTGCTTTTGTTCCGTTGTATACCGAGGCAAACACACCAAGACAGACTTTTCTCTAAAATATGGATAAATCTCTAGAATACTCACTATTAGAAGCAATTAAAAGAGAAGATCTTGACAGTATATCACAAATTCTTAACAAAGGTTTGATTTTATTATTACAAATACATAGATATTATATACTTTTTCATATAAAAACATAACATAATAGCTTGTGCTGACTATGGCTAATGTACACATAAAAAACAACTTTTCCTTGCAGGAGCGAATCCAAATAGAACCGTCGGGCACGGTAAAACTTGCTTGGGTGAAGCAGCAAATATGGGGAACATTGATATACTGAAATTACTCATATCAGCCAGTAATACAGGCAATGGGTGTTCAATGAGAACACATCCTAATGGTAGTAGAAATCGGAAGATGAAATGCCATAAGAGGAAATTGAAAAGTGACGGAAATGGAGAGACAAGTGTTAAATGTAAGAATATTAGTGAAAGGTATAAAGATCAGAGAGATAAGGGTGGGAAGATTGAGAGGAACCAAGGGTACTTTGTGTTCATTCACAGTGATGGGTCCAGTAGTGATGAGAGTAGGATAACAGGGTTGAGGTCACCTCTGAGTCCCACACCTTTGACCCCTTCACCACAAGCTGATCTAGAGTGGGATGAGGATATAGGTAATGTGGCACCAACTACCAGTGAAGATGAGACTTGGACGTCAATGTACAAGTATGTTTTCAATTATTCTTGTAAATAACTATTTCTTGATTGTTCCAATGATGCATCACCTTTTTACCAATATAAGTGCCAGCAATAGGATTTGATTTTTTAAAAATATATCTCTAAGATTTATATGAAAGGCAGATGATGATACCTTATGTTATTTTAATGTCTTCTTTTTACTATTCTGTAATCTGTATTACTAAGAAATATGTGATAATAGACATCAATATAATAATATTATATTTGTTTCTATTGAATAGAGAAAGTAGAAATATTATGGTTATAGCTTGGCAAAACTGAATAGAAAATAATGAGGGCATCACTGTGACGCAATTAAGTGAATAAGTAATTTAGTTTTGTGTACATTTTCATACAAAAAAGGTGTTTCAAAGTTTTTTGCCAAGCAGTATCTTAATACATGATTGTATTTCAAAAAATGACAACTATGTGTATATTTTTCTCAAAGTCAACACTTAATATTCATTTAACACTATAGCATTTCATTTAGATCATTTTAGATGATTTTTTTTTTCATTTTAGATGGTATGCAGCAATATTGGAGAACACTGGTGCAGCAATAGCAGCTGCATCATTTGTAACTAACGGCATAGACCAGCAGGACGCATTCGCTAGGACTGCTCTACATTATGCTGCGGAACAGGGCCCTGCTGCCGTCAAGGTGTTGATTGATGCAGGTAACTTTATAATAATAATTATAGCTCTTACATAGACTAGGTGCATCTTTAGAGAAATGTTGTCAATATTTTAATTACAGGCCTCAAATGCAATATATTAGAAAAATCACATAAAAACAAGTCATTACACATACTATTTTTGCTCAATTTTTGTAATAATACCCAAGTTCTTGTCATGTCTGATTAAACACTCTATTTTAAGCCCTGTAGCTAACATACATTTAGCTAAAGTTTTTTTTATAATATTTAGACCTGTAGCTAAAGACAATATTTAGATCTCGCGCGAAATGTCATTATGTCTATAATTAATTTGTGTAGACTTTTATTTGCAAGTAAGATAATATTGATGTAAAAACACGAAATAAAGTCTTGCGCATCTTAGCTCTGCTGGATTTAGTCACTGTGGATTCAGACAGGAGTGTTCTAACAAAATGCAGCAGATACAATTATTTTAGGGAGAGAGCCCACTGGTCCCCTGAAATTCGTCACCTTTACCCACTCAACCATTAACATTTTTGAGGTGCCCACTCATCTCCCGTTTTTATCTCACGAAAAATGCATTACGCATCGTCACTCTGCGCCGGGGGACGCAAGGTGTTATGTGGGACTCCCCCGCCGAAGATGGGGGCGGCGGGGATACCCACTAAAAAACCTGAGGGTGTTTCAGCGGGACGCCATAATGCCGGGGCTGCGGGTACGCCGAAGCACTCATCCCCTAATCTATTCTTTGTTTGCAGGGTGCAAAGTAGATGTGACAGCTGGTGATGGCTTCACTCCACTCCATGTAGCAGTCATCAAGAACGACATAGAAGTTGTTAGATTGTTACTGGCAGCTGGCAGCAACATTAACTATAAGACATATGAGAAAATGACTCCGTTACATTTTGCTGCGTCAAGAGGATTTTTGGATTTGGTAAGGGCATGAGTCAATTAAAGCTCAATCTGAAATTTATTATGTAAAAATATTGTATCATAATGTTTGTAAGTGAACTCCTCCAAAACGGTATGACTGATTTTTATGGAATTTTGCATACATACCTATCTGGTAGGTTTGTGAATAAGTCGTAATCAAATTTGTGCATGTCACCTATGACTGCGGAAAACACCAACGCTATGTTTTTGAGTTCGAATCGAATTCAAACATACATTTCGTTCGAATTCATTACTACAATACTGTTCCAAATTTCCGTCATTACGGGTAGTAAAAGGCTAAAAAAGGCCGCTGCAGCCAAAGAGTTAAACGAAGTTCTTATGGAGATTTATAAAATAAAAAAAGGACATTTTTATAAATTACAGGTCAAAGTGTTGACGAAAAATGGATGTAACTTGGAGGCAAGAGATTCAAGTGAGAGGACAGCTTTATATCTGGCTGCAGGGAGTGGTCACGCTGAGATTGTGAAACATCTCGTCTCTTGTGGCGCCAATGTTAATGGAGAGGAAATTCATGGTAATATATAATAAATTTGATGAATTGCCTAAACTTTGCATGGGCGCTAAGTACCAAGTATAGTGTGTCAAACTTATATTTTCGATTCTAGCTGATGAAATTCGTGCTTAAATTCCCATTCGCCCCTACATTGATTGCCCCCTTTTTTTCCGGGGGAATGCATTACGAATACCACTCTGAGCAGCAGTTTTTTTATTTTTATTTTTTTTTATTTTATTTATTTACAAAATCCACAGCTCTTAATTAACATAGTTTAAACATTTTTCTTAACGTAACATACAGCCAATACGGATTTTTATTTTATAGTATTATACATATAGGACAGTCTCGATCTTAAGTTGCTATTTATTTAGTTCATACAAAAAGTACTAAGCTACTAATAACATTATGCGCCCACTTGGAAATAAGTTAGTAAGCACTAATAATTAAGCATGCATATTTAGGACACTGAGCACTTCATTCCTGAATTTAGTTTTAGTGTGTTGAAAAATATCCACGGTTACCATCTTTTTATTATAAGTTCGGTGAATTCTGGTGACTGGTGCATTTTGTGCGTAGTTTGTTTTAGACATGGCTTGTTCGAATAACATAGTATGCCTGGTCCTTACTCTCGCACAACGAAAACTTAAAATTTTATGCATCAATTCAATAGAGTCAATATACCCATTACATATACCATGCAAAAACAACATATCAGAAAGAGTTCTCCTGTTCTCAAGTGTGGTTAGTCTATGATAGCTGCATGACTCTACATAATCACTCGATTTTCGATAGCAGCGGTAGTTCAAATGTTTAGTAAATTTATGCTGTATGTTTTCTATCTTCTGGTTATTTATAATATAATGAGGGTTCCAGATAATGCTGCAATACTCCAAGACGCTACGAACATAGGAATAATATAGCATTTTGAGACATTGTAAGTCAGAAAATGGACGACTGATCCGTAAAATAAAACCAAGGTTTTTGTAAGCCTTGCTAACAATGTGTTCAATGTGCTCTGAAAATGATAAATTAGAATCAACTATAACCCCTAAATCTCTAGTTGAATCTACTCTCTTTATTAAAGTGTTATTAATTTTATAATCAAAATTTGTTCTTATCTTTTTTCTAGAAAATGTTATTACTTGGCATTTATTTATATTAATTCCTATCCGGTTGTCTGCATAGAACTGTCCCATTCTATCGAGGTCGTCCTGGAGATTAATACAATCCTGTCTGTCCCTAATTTTCATGTAAACCTTAGTATCATCTGCATAGGTACATTAAAAATTTTGCAAAACGAAAGCATGTACCTATGTCACATAAGTAAGATGCGTATAAAAGGGGTCCTAAAATGGAGCCTTGAGGGACTCCTGATGAGATTTCCATAAAGTCAGAGCATAGCCCACCAACTACTACTGCCTGAGAGCGATTTCTCAAGTACGAGTCCAACCATCTTAGTAGATTACCACGGATGCCTAAAGCATACAATTTTCGAATTAGTATGACGTGGTCCACTCGGTCAAAGGCCTTTTCAAAGTCCGTGTAGACCACGTCTACCTGTCCTCCACCGTCCATGTTTCTCGCTATGTCATCGGTAAATACTCCCAAGTTTGTAGCCGTAGAGCGTTTTCTCATGAAGCCATGTTGCTCTACTGGAATTAATGGGGCAATAAATGGGTATAAACGTGTATGAACAACTCTTTTGAACATTTTACTCAGAACATTCAAGATAGAAATGGGACGGTAGTTCTCAATAGCGGTCTTCGGGCCTTTTTTATGTACTGGCACAATGTGTGCTTGCTTCCAGATATACGGAAAGTAACCCTCTCTAAGACATTTATTAAAAACTAATACTATTGGGGTAGCTAAAAATTTAGAGCAGTTTTTAAAAAATATTGGAGGAATTTTGTCGTTTCCAGCTCCTTTGGTAATATCAAGATTTTTCAAAAGATCAGTTAATTCTTTGTCATTAATTCTAATAGTGTGTAGAGTATCCGATTGATTTATTTCTATAGTAGACGTAGAGTACTGAACCGCGGGCTTACTAAAATTTTTTTGGAAGAACTGATTAAAAACGTTACATATATCTTCTTGGCGACTCAAAACTTGACCTTCATAATTCATGTTTTGTGGATAATTAGAGTTATTATTTCTTCTACTTTTGACATAACTCCAGAAATATTTAGGACACACTTTAATTTTCTCTTGGCACATTAATACAAAACGTTTATAACACTCATCTTCTACTTGTTTTTGACGTTCTCTAAGAATTGAAAACTCTATAATCGTTAGGGTTTTGGTAGAGCTTCCAGTTCCGATGTACTCGAAATTTTTCCCTAATAATTTTAATTAAAGCTCTACTATACCAGACTGGGTAATTATTGGCCGAAGAGCAGCGAATCTGAGGAACATATTTCTGTATTAAGTTATATAAAATTAGGTAAAATTGTGATATAATTTGCTCAATATTATTTTCAGTATTAATGAAAGACCAATCCTGACTCGCCAATGAAAAATTTATGCTAATGTAATCTGCACGATTAAAATTTGACTTAACAAAGGAACGGGGTTTCATAGGTGGGGTTAATATGTCCGTGGCGGTTATTTGTAATGAGGGATGATACATGTCTTCTTTGACTAATGGGGAAGTTGATCTTTGTACAGTTATGGAGGAATTTGCAAAAATGAGGTCCAAGGTGTTATTATGGCTATTTACCAGCATGTTGTATTGGGTGAGGCCCACAAATAAAGTCAAGTTAATGAGACATTCGGCAGAATTTTGAACATCTAGAGATCCTTTTTTTAATAAGTTAGGTTTATCAAAAATCCACTGAATACATGGAAGATTGAAATCTCCAGCTAACAAAAAGTGGTCACCCTGGTGGGAGTTAGTGAGGGTTTCCAAGACCTCCAGGAAAGTTTGCAATTGGTATGAAAGGCGATTATTCGGAGGTATATATGTGACTGAGATATGTAAATCACCTGTCGAACCAATTGCTCGCGCAGGAATAGTTATCCATACACATTCAAGACAGTCTCTATCCCAGTCTAATCTCACTCTAGCTTGTAAATAATTTTTGCATAGAATCATTACCCCTCCCCCTAAAGTTTTTCTATCTTTACGATAGATACTATACGAACTGTCACAAATCTCTGAATCTAAAATTCCATCACATAACTAAGATTCCGTAATAAGAACTATGTGTGCAATAACAGATTGTTATAAAACTCATTTGTTTTAGTTCGTAGACCGCGCACATTTTGGTAGAACAAACTAAGTTTATTATTAACAACGTTAGTCATTATTAAAACTAAAAAGGTATGCGTTAATATAGGTATGTGATTTTATGTGTCTTATTGATGGTAATACGTTGTTTTTAGCACTTAGCGGGAATTCGTTACTAATTTTATCTACGCACAATTCAATAAATATTATGTATAGCTCAAGAGATTCAGTACAGGAATTGCTCAGTGATTTCATGCGCAACATAAAAAATAATAATAACACGGTAAAGAGATATACAGTAGTTTGACTGAGCGTGATTTTTGAACATAAATACCTACAGTCTCGCGGTACATGCGCAAGTCATAGGGCTGCCGGGCAGCCGCTGCCTGCATACAGTAGGTACCTACCTATTTCATATCATCTACTTACTTAAGCTACTATCTAGACAAGACAAGAGACAAGACAAGACAAGAGACAAGACAAGACAAGAGACAAGACAAGACAAGAGATAAGACAAGAGACAAGACAAGAGACAAGACAAGACAAGAGACAAGACAAGAGACAAGACAAGAGACAAGACAAGAGACAAGACAAGAGACAAGACAAGAGACAAGACTTGGACTCTTACTCGAACTCTTACTCAGAATCTTACTCTTATTCGCACTCTTACTCGGTCTCTTACTCGGAATCTTAATCACACTCTTACTCGGACTATTACTCGCACTCTTACTCGGACACTTACACGCATCCTTACTCAGTTTCTTACTTGGACTCTTATCGCACTCTTACTCGCACTCTTACTCGGTCTCTTACTCGCACTCTTACTCAGTCTCTTACTCGCACTCTTACTCGCACTCTTACTCGGTCTCTTACTCGCACTCTTACTCGGTCTCTTACTCGCACTCTTACTCGCACTCTTACTCGGTCTCTTACTCGCACTCTTACTCGCACTCTTACTTCAGCAGAATACTTTTAAAAATAAAAAATAAATATTATAATAATTTCATACTAACTTACCTCAAAAACAGCATAATATCGAATGCTTTTTTTTTGCCATTTTATATAATTTATTATATTATGTATACATACGTCCAAAGTAAATAACGTAAATTACACTAAATACTTGCAAAAAACTATCGCGACGTCCGCCCGTCGCTGCGTGGCACCCGCTTCTGGATTATATACCCACTTCTACCCACATCTGCCCACATCTACTCACTCCCAAATTCCGGCCGTTTCTATGGAGTCAAACTACTGTATATCTCTTTACCGTGATAATAATAACTTATGTATAACAGAGATACAATGCAAAATAACAAATTTAGGGCATCGAGCAAACATAGCTGTAATTCTAATTATTGTAATATCTAAAGTACTTTCTCCAGATCCATAGGCGAGGCTATGAGGATCGGTGGGGAAGCTTCGTTCTTTCTTGTATATATGCGGCAGTTAGCAAAGCTATTCACAGGGTGGTTATGCGGGCCGTTGAAACCGGTGGATATACCCACTAAAACCCCGGGGTCCTTCCAACCGCTGTTTAGCGGGGACGACGGAGGTACGCTCTCGCATTCTTTTCCGTCGCATTGATTGCCCCCTAGGTGGCATTTGAGAATAAATTCCCATTTGCCGCCGCGTGAGAGCAATCTACATTACGATTTGAAGAAGGAATATGTAATTACTAATAACTTTCCAGTTGCCATTTGGTGGAAACTGCCACCTAGGGGCGATCGTTGTGGGGGCGAATGGGATATACATAATATATATTATGGTAATATAAAATATAATGTTGAAATATATTTAGAACTTTCAAATAATGCCTTAATGTGTTTCAGGGTACACTCCACTTTGCGAAGCGGTGTGGCAGCAATACGCATCAGTTGTAGAAGTGTTGCTATCTTGCGGCGCCCGAATTACACACTCGCACAGACTTATACATAACGCTATTATTTATAGACAGGTAAACTATGCACGTTTCTTTGTACACGTTATTGATACAAGACATATTAAATGTATGAGGTTTCACGGGTTCACTGCCTTTAAGAAATTATTTCTTCACCAGCTCTACCCAGCAGTTCTACCCGCTTTACAGTAGCTTATATGTTATTCTAGGGTCTAAGCTATCTCTATACCAAATTTCAGCTCTATCGGTCCACCCGCTCAGGCGTGAAAGAGTAACAAATACTCATAGTGTAAACATCACGTGATCAACTTTGACGCTTATTTACTCCGAACTTTAACACTTTAAATAAATCTTTAAATAGTCGAAATATTTTTTGTTATATAGAGATTTCGTTGCTGGCCGCGATTTTTATTTAAAAAAAATTCGGACCAGAAGAGATGCCACTTGCCACGCTCCATACAAAAATCTTCAAATCTCTTTAGACTTACAGGGATGCCCTAAACTTCTATAGGGACAGTTAACATATTAATATTGTTTTTTTAGGAAGATATAGTAAAATTGCTCACAAACTACGGCGGCGGTATAAATTTACACAACGATAATGGAGAAACACCGTTGCTACTGTCAGCAAGATCATCGCAGCCGAATATTGCTAAAATTTTACTCCAGAAAGGTAAGACACTCATACAAAAATATAGTCTTTAGTCTTTCTCACTCACTAATGATGAGTGGTTTCCGTCGTCTATTTTAGACGTCTGCATACAAGTGATATTACCACATATGAAGGCGGTTCTACCCTCTGATGAATAACCTGTGTGTTCTAGAATCGTAAGCTACCTTCATACCAAATTTTAGCTCAATCGGTTCAGTGGTTTAAGTGCTATAAGTATACTATAGTGTTATAAGTACCTATAGTGTATAAGTATACTATAGTGTTACCTACCTAATATCGATTTGCTACGCTATTTGCATCATCGGAAAAAGAGCTCGCAAACCTATTCCGCAGGGTAGAGTATGAGAGTGGATTGGTTGGGCTCTCTATCAACAAGGCCAAAACTAAAGTAATGATAGTAGACAGGACTGGCCAACTCCCTAGAACTGGAGAACTCTCGGATCTGGAAGTCGTCAGCGAGTTCATTTACCTCGGTTCCTTACTTACTGACCAAGGAGGAAGCGAAAGAGAGATCAGGAGGAGGACACAGATGGCTAAAGCAGCAATGACCAAGCTCACACGCATATGGCAAAGTCGAAAGGTCTCCAACGTTACGAAAACGAGACTAGTGCGAACTCTGGTTTTCTCAATCTTTCTCTACGGGGCAGAGTCGTGGACAATTAGGGCATCGGAGCGTAAGAAAATCGATGCATTTGAAATGTGGTGTTGGAGACGAATGCTCCGCATACCATGGACAGCCAAAAGAACAAATAAATCTATTCTGGACCAGCTTCGCATACGAATCAGGCTTTCAACAATCTGTTACCAGAAGATCCTTAGTTATTTTGGTCACATTGCCCGCCGACAGCCAGATAACTTGGATAAGTTGATCGTGACGGGCAAGGTGGAAGGAAAGAGACCTCGCGGCCGATCACCTAGTCGCTGGTGTGATCAAGTGACCACCCTCACTGGCCTACCCGTTGTAAGCGCCATACGAGAAGCCGAGGACCGGGCGAAGTGGAAACAGCTCATGCAGCGGGCAACGGTCGAATTTCAAGGACGCGACCTTCAGTAATGAAGAACACGACTAAGAAGACCTAATATCGATACACTTTAGCTAAAACTTGTTACCCAAATTGATTTGAATTTGATTTTTAAAATATTAAACCGACTTTAGATTAGCTTTTTTTTTAAGGTTTTATAATTTTTTATTATTGATAACTGGAAAACAGCTCGACCAATATCTATAAAATCTTGTTTTGAGTAGGTTAAAATAAGCAGATAAATCCTTTTTCCAGGTGCTAATGTGAATTCATGTAACAGTATAACGGGTTCAAACGCCTTGCACATAGCCGTGGAGTGCATAGAACAACCAGATGTGTTCGAGGAAATGTTGAAGATCTTGCTGCAGTATAAGATACATTTGAATGCTACCGCGCTTACAGGCGACACGGCTTTGAATAGAGCCTTGCTGTTACACAAGTAAGATATTTTATTTAAGTCTACTATTTTACCCAGAGTGGAGATAGTGCTAGAGAGTGTTACTATTGACTAATCATACTGCGTGAATTTTTTTTGACATAATATGAAGTAGGTACATAGGATATCCTATCCACCCCGGCTCAAAACAAATTTATTTAAATAGGCTACAAAGGAGCACTTTCGCGAGTGATTCCCAGCTCGTCCTACAAGCCTACGGCCCAAATGGGACGAGTTGAAGAAAATCAAAATTAATTCTATTTTCATTGCACAACTCGTCCTACTTGTCTGTCAAAATGAAAAAGGTACAATCAGTAACAAAAATATCTAAAATAATATAATATGATTCTATTTATAAAAAAATTAAATGTACCTACCCAAGAAGGTTGGAACAATGGAGTTTGCAACGTCAACACTAAACTTAAACAAGATACTGAATATGTAGGCTAACGATAGTATTTTGATTTTAATTTGTATAAGGAAAGTGAGATGGCAGACAACCATATGGCGTCATTTTTCTTGCTTCAGTTTGGTGTTCACGCTGAAAATCCAATTGAGTGCAAAATTTTTGTACCTCTGTTTTTTGTTTTCTTATCTATCAACCTACTTCCTCAGATGCAGTTGGCCATAAGTACTAGGAGACTAGAAACCATGAAGATGTATATGTCGCTCTTTTTGTTTCTTTTTCTTTGTTTCTAATTCCATTGCACTTAAAAAAAATCGTAAAATAAATATAATAACTGAACGGGACTGCCATTCCGATCAACTAAACCGATTAACTAGTTTGTCAAAATGGACTCGATTAATGGATTTGTTCCATTAATTTTCAAATGACAGCTGTCAAACTCAAAATGATAATATCTCGAAAATTACTCGTCCTAGAGTGACACTCATGGAAGAAATGAAAGGCCTTGAGGAGATCTTCATTTCAAATGACAGCTGTCAAACTTAAAATGTTAATATCTCGAAAATTACTCGTCCTAGAGTGACGCTGTCATTGAAGAAATGAAAGGCCTTGAGGAGATCTTCATTTCAAAAGACAGCTGTCAAACTTAAAATGTCAATATCTCGGAAAATAATCGTCTTAGAGTGACGCTGTCATTGAAGAAATGAAAGGCCTTGAGGAGATCTTCATCCCAAATGACAGCTGTCAAACTTAAAATGAAAATATCTTAGAAAGTACTCGTCCTAGAGTGACACTGTCACGGAAGAAATAAAAGATCACGAGGAGATCTACAATTTAGATGACAGCTGTCAATCTCGGAAGTCACTTGTCCTAGGCTGATCTCGGTCTCGATGACAGCTGTCATCTGAAATTAAGATCTCCTCAATACCTTTCATTTCCTCCATAACAGCGTCATTCTAGGACGAGTACTTTCCGAGATATTATCATTTTAATTTTGACATCTATCATTTGAAATGAAGATCTCCTCAAGGCCTTTCATTTCTTCCATGACAGCGTCACTCTAGGACGAGTACTTTCCGAGATATTATCATTTTAATTTTGACATCTGTCATTTGAAACGAAGATCTTCTCAAGGCCTTTCATTTCTTCCATGACAGCGTCACTCTAGGACGAGCACTTTCCGAGATATTGACATTTCAAGTTGGACAGCTGTCAGCTGAAATGAAGATCTCCTCAAGACCTTTGATTTCTTCCATGACACCGGCAGACTAGGACGAATACTTTCCAGGATATTGCTACTCCAAGTTTGACAGCTGTCAGCTGAAATGAAGACAATCACAATTTTTTTTTAAGGGATTAACAATTGGATTGACCCTGAATTCAAAAATGCTGACCTGTGCCGCAAAGGGTGAAGTTAAAAATTTAAGCTTTCAAAAAATACTGTTCACTTAATAGTTTATTTGCCTCCTTAAAATGGAAAGTAGAAACAAGATCTTAGCTAGTAAGTACTAGGAGACCAGAAGTCATGAAGAGGTAGCAATGAATTTAATTTTTTGTTCTTCACTATTCGCACGATCAATTCATTAAAAGTTTAAGTACCTATACTACCTTCTCCTAGTTCCTATTTTCCTGGTACTTTTTACGCTTAAACTATACCGTTGGATTACTCATGTCCACCTCGTGAATTACGGCATACGGCAGGTTAACTACGAAACAGTGTCACTAAAATATTGTCTTACTGACTGTACCTAACGTCGATAAAGTTCAAAGTTCCACACAAAAAGAGTTGTAGGACGAGTTGTGCAATGAAAATAGAATTAATTTTGATTTTCTTCAACTCGTCCCATTTGGGCCGTAGGCTTGTAGGACGAGCTGGGAATCACTCACTTTCGCAAGTCAATATAGCGTCAATATGTGATTGGTCAATTTCAGTTCGTTTTGCGTCGGTGGACATAATGTATCCTAAATGCGGGGTTTGTTTATGCCATGTGCCCACTTAGTTTGCGCCAACCTTAGTTGCGCACGACGATATAGTTAAAAATAAACGTGACGTGTAAAAGCTTTTCTAATACTAATTATTACTGGATGGGATTACGTCCTTAGGTAACTTTTCATTTCGTTTTCTATACCTTTTTGTATGAGTTCACGACTTAACCTTTTTTCAGGGATGACGCCGCAGCATTACTGATACGTTACGGAGCAGACGTCAACTCCTGCGATCTATATTCCTTTGGCTTAGACAACTTATCCATAGCGAGCCGCAGGAAGACCCACAACTTAGCAAACATGTTGATAAAAGCAGGCCACCATAGAACGCCATTAGATTCAACTGCGGTAGATAGATCAGAATGCGTGAAATGGTTATACCACGCTTGCAGACAACCGCTCAATCTCTCCGATTTATGTAGAATTAAGTTAAGACGTACATGTAAAAATGGCAATTTGTATAAATACGTAAATGATTTACCATTGCCTAATAGTTTGAAAAGTTTTCTTATGATGGAAGATGATGGTTAATTGTTTAATTAAAAGTGGTGACGCTTGTTTTGGGTCACTCGTGGTTCACATTGCTATACAACTTGCAAGCGCTGCTAGTGTTATGAGCAACTTTCCACCAAGAATTTTTTTTCTCTGTATAGTGAAGTAAATTCCGTAGAACTGCAGTCATTCTAGTCGTGAAAATATAGGCAATATTTTCTTTAAATGAAATAAAACTATTAATTGTACACGAATCAATATTTATTTAGTAATAAAAGATACATCATAGTACAAAGGTGTATTGTATGTGAAATATAAAATATTATTTACCTATGTTGTGTTCTCTATAAAATGTTAGTACTTTTTAAAAGATGTCTTTTTACTTTGAAAAAGTTTTGTAGAAATAGAACAATGTATAAAATGTGAAATGTTTTTACAATCTATAATACAAATTAAATTATGTTTTGATCTCTTAAAACTTATAATAATATTATATTTTGTGATTCCTGTGTAAAAGAATATAACTCGATATTTTTACGCGAAAATACAACGGCAATATAAGTTGAGTTATATTATTTTGCACAGTACGCACATAATACACATATTCGTTTATATATTAATTAAATTTAAAAATCAACAAAAATAAAATATCTGCTAATAATATCTAATAAAAATAAATCATACCATATTTACTACTTCATAATGTGAATTGATGCATAAATGTATAACTATAACTAAGTATATTCATTATAAACACTACATCTACAGGAGATTGTATTTAGACATGTATAGTATATTAAAATATGTAGAACATACATAACATTATGATATGCGACACAATGTTGCACTTATGCCTATTTACACAGGGTAAGTTGTGTACCTACATTATAAGAATATGTCATAGTGAAATATAAGGAATACAAAACTGGAACAATCGTTTTAACTTTAACATGGGTATAATGGTGGAGTTAATATTATATATAGTTATTTACCTTAGTTAATCATGCTTTTTGCACATCTCATGCAAGACTATACACAGATTCAGAACTTGACAGAAAATGTGTACTAAATGGAAAATGTCCATGTGAAAATGTTTCTGTCTGTCTATGCACAACTTGGTCACAAGTCACATCCATGTGGTAATAGGGTTGAGATTGCTCAAACTTGGGATTAGTCCAAAAGTGTAGTGATCCTGCTGTAGTTTCTTGGCAGAGATGTGCCAAAAGCCTGATTGTGGATATCTATGTCCATGATAGTAATAGCACTTTTGCAGTACATCTGACCTGAATAATACTTATAATGACTGCCCAGTGTAGCTGTAGGAAATTTCGTACAGGCATACACATCAAAGCCATCCAATCCGTTTATCATTTAAGAATTCAGTTGGCTGTAGTGGAATAGTTACTATCCAAAATGTGCTCAAGCTATATCAGCCTGTCTTTTTAAGAATTCAGTTTGAACCCAGATCAGATGTAGTGCGAAAGAAAGTGCTCTAATTATAAAACTTGATTGCAAATCACACAAATACAGGTTGTAACATAAAAGTGTAATAGTGCATTGTCAACTGGCACACATATTAAATACAAACCTTGTCATAAGTGGAATGTAGACATGTGGGATATCTTGGTTATGTTTTTGTTACATCCTGTATAATCTCAAATGTGCATTTTAAAATGTGAGAGTCTTTAAAGTGCTCACTGGGTCAATTTAGGGATCTATTGGAAGGCGTCCTTTGTTATCCGGGATGTTTCGCAGCCTAGGGCAAGCTTGCAGCAAAATGTTGACCAATTCCATATTCTTGCTTTGAATAGCTTTATGCAAAACTGTCTCGCCGTCAGTATCTTGCGCGTCCACTCGAGCCCCGTTGCGTATCAACAAATTCACTGTTGGAATTTTTCCTGAAATTAGTGCAATTGCTTTGTAATTGATATGACATTCAGTCTTGTTTGGGCTAATTTGATGTTGTTTAAAAATACACGTGATGTAAATGTAAAGATAAATAGATCAACCTTTATTTAACAAAATTTATTGAAATGTTTTAAATATGTAACTGAAAAATTAAATAACCTTTTTTAATAGTTTATTATTATACACATGAAATCCCTAGTATTTTTTTATTACAATCATAGGAAAACTTACAGCTAGCTTATGATAAAGTAAATATGTAAACACGGAAAGTCAATTAAAAGTTTTCACAGACAAACTACAAGATAAAAAGTCAGAAAGTAACGGACATAGTAACCCAGGTAAAAATTTAATATTACCTGATGCAGAGGCTTTATGCAAAGGAGTGGCTCGCGCGCTCTTAGTCTGGGCATCAATATCGGCACCATTCTGCAATAGTATTTTGCAGATATCGACAAATCCATTCCGAGCTGCATAATGTAAAGCAGTGTAACCAGCTTTGTCGGGGGCTGTCACTACTTCTTTAGCGTTCTTTGCTTTATCAATTAACGACTGCACCCTTTCCATTTCCCCATTGAAAGCTGGAAATATACAATAAAATTATTAATAATACATTTTTTTCAAAGTCAATGTAAGTTTGTTCTTGACATTATATGGCTGGCCCACGTAAAAGTTGCCTAAGAATTCTTTCACACATGCAATTCGTCTATGGAATGGGAAGTCCAGCATAACTTTCAATCATTTTGTATGGTAAATGCACTACAGCCATTGTAATTTCTGTCCTGAATCAAGTTTTTGACAGGCTGAGGTAGCAATAGTAGTATTTGTACAAAAACCGGGGGTAGACTTCCTTTGCAGGAGGTCGTCTAGGTGGGTACCCCAACAGTGCCAGTTATTCTACCGCCTGAGCAGTGATGTGCAAATATCACTGTGCTCCGGTAGGAGGGCACTGTAGCTAGTGAAATTACTGGGCTAAAGAGTCTTAACATCTCATGACTCTTGAGTAAGAAGCGTTGGTGCAGTGCTCCTAGAATTTCACATAATTGTGAAATCCTAGGTTACACTGTACTGATTATGGGCAGCCGTTATCTCTTAACATCAGGAGAGCGTCTTGCTCGTCTTCTACTTCATCAAATAAAAAAATAATAAAAAAAAAAAAAAAAAAACTACTATGACTACTTCAGTTTGTCATTGGACCATCTTTTTTTATTGAATGTAATGCAGTACTCTAATGGGACTGTGTGAATGACTATTTTCAGATGTTATTTAAGTCTAGTAATTAGGTAAGAATGTCTAACAATACTGTTTCAGGTTGAATAATATTATGACGTCAATGAGTTATTCTTGGTAGTGATGATACAGGATATAGAAAATTATATTTTTTTTTACCTGCATTCCACAATCCCCTTTCCCAATCCATTTCAGACAGTGTTTGCATAACAGAAGCATTGGAACTGGCTGCCCCGCTGCAATTGGAATGATCGCAATCCTGTTTATGTTCCATGTTAAAGAAAATGTCAGACCAATAAGTAGATTAGATTTCTCGTTGCATTGTCCAAGTGATCTCTGTCTCTCCAGTGCTTGATACGACCCTGTACCCAAGCTGTACCAGGGCATTCAACACCACCATTACATTTACTTTGAAAGCATCACCACAATTCACAATAAGAGATCTTGTATACTTAGATTCCAAAGCTTTAACTTCCTCTTGCTTTAACCCGAATATGGCACAATCATAAGCGTGTAGGGAGCCTTTTACTGCAATGTAATGGACAATGCCGTCTTCCTCTTCTTTAACTAGATCAACCGTTGAAACATTGCTGCTGCCCTTCACATCCATAGTATCTATATGTTGTCCTCTTTGTTGTGTTGGTAGTTGCCCAAGTGCATAGCCTCCTTGCTGAAGTTGGTGATGTTGTCTTGTTCCACGATAATAGATGGTTCCGGCTCGGAGAAGTCTTTTCTCATAGTCCACATGTACTCATTGTAGTCCTGCTTCACTGCAGTTGAGCTTGATGCTACTACTTTGTAGCCCAAAACCTGTACAAATTATAAATCAACATTGTTTACTTGAAATTTTTTTTTAAATCTATGCTGCTGCTGCTAGTGGACATGCAAAACCACATGCGTTTTTAGTATTAATAATATAAAGTCTTTCTGTTTTCACATTTGGTTTAATTGCATCAGTATAAAACCATTATCAACATATAGGCAGGTCTATATTTGATAAAGTATCACTGCATGCTTTGTTCTACACAGATAGCTATCAGACTACAAGTGGTATTATCCAATTCAAACAATGCATATTAATGTTAATGAATGAGTAAGTGTTCTAACCTCTAGTGCACTTAATATCACACAAGGATGCTGTAAGTAGACAATTGTAGAGTCGTCACAGTAACCACCGCATGCAAACCTCTGCAACTGCTCAATGTCACCAGCTATAACACATTTGTTACGGTTTCAATGTTAATTACAAATCTAATAAGCACTTATGTTGTGTATGTCAAATATTAATTTTCAAATAATGACTAAAGTTGCTTATCTTATCTACGGTTTTAATATGTTGCGCCTGTGTTCATTTTATATCGCTGCATTTGTTAACAAACAGGTAATAAAGGCACAAATAAAAAATACACTTTACAAAGAACCACGATGAATCAGTAGCTATACCTAAATGATATTGTATGTATATGGTACATACGTCGATTTGTTTGTAATATTGATGTATTTGATGTGGGTTAGTAAATTAAAGAAAATCTTACCTTTTAGACCGGAGACTAACACACGCCAAGGGTTTTTATGGCCATAAGATGCGAGATTCCCTCTGATCAAAATGTATGGCATTGATTACGGATAAAGATTACCACTGACCACTATTTCTATGCAAAATCTAGATTTGCATTCAGTATCCTATTTAAGACAGAATTTATTGCAACCAATTAAGCAACGAGTAAACAAATTACGATTCGGCGAAGCAAAATAATTTTTATTTCTGTAAAAATGCAAATGTCTGTCTGTACTTGACATCGACAGCTGACATTTCTAAAACCACGACATTTGACAGCATAAAGACAGTGTGTTTTTGTCATATGCCGCATGACTAGTAGATTTGCTAATGTTTTTTTTTACGAATTTCTATGGCAGTTTTTTTCTATGGCACCCAAGCCCCCCTGGAACCATTGTAGAGTTACGAATTTTGCACATATTTCATGGGCAAGATTATAATTTTTTTCTCAGCGCTCGCAGCAAGCTGCTCGTGCACTTATACTTATATAACTTTCTAACTTTTGAGCGAGCTAAACATACACTTTCGTAGTAAAAATTATAAAATTTTTGCCTGTCTGCGTCTTGGCCCCCCCAGGACCAAATCCTGGATCCGCCCTTGTATAGATATAGATAATATTTTTAAAGTACGAGTACAATCGTTATAAATCAGCTGCGCCCAGCGGTTTTATCCGCTGTACCACCTATATGTTATTTCAGGGTCTAAGTTATCTCTATACCAAATTTTAGCTCAATAAATTATTCCTTTTTCTATGTACCAATAATATTTTCTAATCTAAATTTTATTGGGTAATAAAACAAAATGCATTTTGGTATGAGTGTAATAACTGTTTATTTCAACACACCATGAGTCATGAGTGTGATCAAGCCAAGACAATACAAATAATACTTCTTAAGTATATACTGAAATGTTTTTCATTATCTACGAAACCTAATTATAATAATATTGCATGTTCTAGAAATAGAATCTATTAAAACACCTAAAATGAATTACAAAGATTCAAGCTTACGTCACACTGAGCGAACAAAGCGAACGCGAACCGGGACGGAATTTTTGTAATGTTCTAGTTTGTACGTGACCCGTCACACATAAAGCGGACGCGAACCGGCGCGGACCGGCCTGCCGCGCCGGGCAGATCGCGTTGATGACAAATGACAACTTGTTCGCGTTCGCTTTGTTCGCTCAGTGTGACGTAAGCTTTAGCTAATTTAAAAATATTATTATTTAGATATGTATTTAAATACTTACTCGCACAGTAAGTAGAATATACACATTATTATAAAAAACAAGCAAATAATAATATTATTCTAGGACACTCCTACAAGGAATAATAAACACATCTTAAGATGTTACTATTAATTATTTTAAGCACGTAATTTTAAGTCTTAAATTGTAGTGAATACTTATATTTATGTGAATCGATCAGTCTTAAGATCCGTCTATTATTACCAGTGATAAATAATACAATAGATTAACAACGATCACTAACTCATATTATTGCCCTAGGATCATGTAAATGCTGCTTTATTCTTAACTACCAATAAAAGTACAATCAAAACTTTGTTTTTGTGGTGATCCACTATCCACTAGTAATAAACTTACCATATTATGAACTTATATTACGACTTTTTACGCCTAAAAATAAAATAAAAAACTTTAAAGTTCAAAGCGTGGTAGTTCCGTAGCATCATCTACGGCGTAGACAGTGCTACGAATGTTAAACTACACTTAACAAGACGAGTAATAGGTAAGTTACCTACATGACTTGTTCATCGTAAATTTTTGTATTAAGTATTAAAAATGATGTTAATTGGTAGGTATAAGAATAATGTAAAAAAAAATTTTGTGAACCGTAAATTCTAACCTATAGCTAGTTATAACCGACTAGCTGACCCGCGCGCACTCCGTAGCGCGTGACTTTGGGCCCCCTTTTTCCTCACGAGTTGAATTTTCAAAAATCCTTTCTTAGCGGATGGCTACGCCTTAAAACCTACCTGCATGCCAAATTTCAACTCAATCTGTCTAGCGGTTCGGGTTGTGCGTTGATAGATCAGTCAGTCACTCCTTCCTTTTATATATTTAGATAGAAGAAAAAGATTCCGCTAGCCCCTTGTGGTTGAGAGTGCACCCTAAGCATTATTGCGGTAAATGAAATCCTGCACAACACCACTCCACAGTTTGATTGTACTTTTAGGTAATTCGTGTAGTTAATGTAACCGCAACCGAGAATAGTCCGGGAGGTCTTATTACGAAGGTCCATTACATTCCTGACTTGTTAGCTTTATAATTGTAGTTTAAATTTAGCGTATACGTCACAGGAATATTGAAAGAACCGATTGTTTATAATAAATCTAGTGAGATTGTAAACTATCAGCTGGTTAGTTTGTAAACTTACTAAAATTCGAGCGTTATATTGTCAATTTTATTTTAGGTTTACGATCAATCGATAGTTCATAATCTCACTAGCTTTATTATTATATAACTATCGATTCTTACTACTTAGCGGTGACATATTTTTATTACGAGGTGTTACAAAAAATATAGGCAAAAAAATGTACTATTGTAAAGTTGTTAAGTACACAGATAGGTATAGCGTGTCAAGCCGAGTTCAAGATATGATTACGAAACAGTTTTATTAAATAATATCTATTAAAACCAATGTCACAATTATTAATGGATCTGAAGATTGGAATTCGTTCATTTATCTCAAAGATTGAGTCTCTTCTAAACTTTGTTATGCAAAATTGGTCAAAAACGTGACGAGATTAATTGTTAAATCAAATTTACATAATATAAAACTTGACTGACAAAACATAGTCATTTAACTATGACAACGTAATTAGGGTAAGTTAAGATTCTTCTGATCTGTGGTTAAGTACCTACCTGTTTTGTTCGACTTTAAATTCAAGAAAAATTAATTACAATATCTATCTATAAGTCAATGTAATTGATTAATTAAAAAAAAGGGAAATTATTCAAGTTACATTGGTCAGATATCGGAGTAGATTTACGTATTTATTTGCATATTATTTTTTGTAACACCTTGTATTTTTTCTTAATTGTGTTTTTATTTTTTATTAAAAGTTTGGTCCAAATTCTTGGGTTTTGGCAAAAGCAACACGATTTAGCAAAAACTATTTCTAATTTACATCTATAAGTCCATTAAAACACTAGGTACATATAGGTCAAATAACGCAGTCGAAATTTTTGTTTAAAAAGGGGTAAATCTAAATACTAAGGTTAGTTATTATTGGTCGTCGTAAATAATATCTAATCTATACTTTAATTTGTAAATATCATTATACATATATACAAGCCAAAATTGATTAATAAATACTGCACACTCAAGCAGTAGTGGATTCAGGACTTTAATAAGGGGTTGAACCTTAATCCGAGACACGTTTAGGACTTTAAGAGCAATACATACAGTTTAATACATTATTTTAATTTAAATATGACCAAGAAAAGGCATTTAAAACTGTAAAATATTTTTGTAAAATAGGATTTTTGGAGTGGAGCTTAAGACTTCCCCCTTTAACTGAATCCACCACTGCATCCAATTAACAAAATTTAATAAAGGTAGGTTCTAAATTATAAATATTTAAATAAATTGACTTGGCACAGGTACATTATTTGTACACAAAATAACACAATCTATAATTCTAAAATGCTTAAGGAATGATAAAGACTCTTAATAATTTATTTATAGGTAGTTCCTACCTTAAGCAAAGTTTTTTGAAAAATGTATCACATCAATACGATAAAGCTATAAAATTACAACGTAATGTACTAGTTATTAGAATATTCGCACATGACTCGTAGTGTAATTTTGACGCGATTAGCGATGATCAATAAAGATTGTATAATTATTAGACAATATAATTTGAGCACACATATCCGAAATAGCTTAGCTCGAACGTGACAATAACTTTTCCACTTAGCGTCCTTTCCTATAAATATACTCGTAGATTTTTAAACTGACGTCATGCGCTACAGAATTTTTCGATAAACTTTTTTTGTGTATAAAATCACTACTATACCATCATATGACATGGTTGGCCTTTTATAAATCAACTTTTTGCAATCTTCCTAATATCATAAATGCCTGTATTGTTTGTGTGTGATGCGTGCATTAACTCTATACACTTAAACCGATTAAGCTGAAAGTTGGTAAGTAGCTTAGACTCTGGTAGTAGCTTACTTCTAGTAAATATTCTAGCTATGACCAGTAGTTTTGCCAGCATAAAGTTAGCCAATTATTTTAAATAAAAAAAGGAAATAACAACATTTTCCCTATTTTCTAACACACATACTTAGGTACCTTAAACGCTACGCGTCGTGTGCGAATACCTTTAACGTCCTCTGTAAACAACTTTACCCACATACAAAAACTCTACAGGGATATAGAATTGAGCTAATATAATTAAAATTTGGTTTTTAATCGTATGAACGGCGGAAAACATTTTCCGGTAAAATTTTCTACTTAAATTAGATTGACTAGTGTCTAGTAAATAGTAATTTAATTTAAATAATTATATATTAATATCTATAGAAAGTTTTAAATAATTTATAAGAATACTCGTGTTAAAGCTTGTTGGCACTAGAACAAGTGGATAAAATTTATATCGATACAATTATTTATTTAAATAATATTTAATAAAATAAATAGAGGGTTTGGGACATGGAAATCTAAATAATATAACAGTAAAAGTGCCTATCACTCATTAATGCAAATGTTTTGAAAGTATATCATACACATAGTCATTGATATGATCAGTGAGACAACACTATTGTTTGCCAACCTCAATCGTATCAAATTCGGGCCTTGTTTGTCACCGCGGGGATTTGAAACATTTAACTGCGGTTCTATTTGACTGGAAGAGATCGCTTAAGCGATAAGACCACCTATTGTAGGCCAAATATTATGTACATTTAAGTTGTTTATTGTTTATGATAGTTTCTTATGTTCGGTTGTGTTGGTTATTGTATGTACTACCTAGGTACCTACCTATAGTTTAAAAATATTGAGTACCTATCGAGTTTTTAAATGTTGATAGACAATAAAGCCGCTACGGCCACATTCGCAACTCTAAGATTCGAAAACATTTGCCAAAGAAGAAATATTAGTCTTGCTACTCAACTAGTTGCAAACACGATGGATATTTCTTTTTTCGCAACTAGTAAAGCGTAATGCTACACAATTATTCTTGTGTTCTACTATAAGTTATTTAATGCAAGAAGATAAAAGAGAGCCTACGCTTGATGTTCGGCGATAACACCATCCGTTGCAGTGTTACCAAAGTACGGCATCGATAAGTACGAAGTCCTGCGGAATATTGCGTCGACTTGTCATCCTGATTCCTAAGATGTAAAGTCAGTATGCATAAAGAAATTATTTCCCTGACTGCGTACATAGATATACATATATAGGTAGCTATACCTAAGTCCACACCTGTTCCTATTTCGATTGAACTCTTATCTTCTACTTGTGCTTCAACTTTTAATGCGTTTTGCCTCAAGCGCTGTGTTTTACGTTGTACCTAGAGCAGCATTATTTTTGAGAATAAGTGGAAAATGCAAGATGAATGTGAAAGGCAAGTGCAAGTGTTGACATAGTATATTTAACTCAATATTGAAACACGATAAATTTACAAAAACTGTTAAAATTCGTGATTTTATCGATAATAACGATCTCTTCCAGACGACCGCGTAGAATTTTTTGAAAATATTATTATGTAATAACATTTACCAGTGCGGAGACACATTTTTATTGCCGTATTATAAAATTAGCTTTTGCTCACGGCTTAGCTTTTTTTTTTTATGTAGGAGACAGACAAACAAGCAAACGGCCCGCCTGATGGTGAGCGGCTGGCGGCTGGCGTCACAAAATCCTTCTCTCCAACTTCCAAAATATACCTCCGTGCAAAATTACAACGCAATTGGATCAACGAATCGAGCTTTGCGTTGATGGATCAGTCTGTCAGGTTTTCCTTTTACAAAGTTAGATTAAGGGTTTCTACTCGTAGGGATCGAAGCTCACTACAATCGACCAGTCACAGTTTTGGGCTATCCCAACACTGTGATTACTAGTATCTATATACTATTGGTCAATTCAAGTCCTGAGTAGAAACGCACCCTTATGACGTCAGAATCGTAAAAATAATATTACACGTAGCTATAACATTATACCTATAAGTCTTGACTGGAGCAGTTGTGGGCATCCGCTGGCCTCGGAGGCACGTCTTCATAAGGTGACACGTGGGCTGAAGCCAGTTCTCGTGAGACTCTCTCGGCCGCTTCCATCACTCGAAGCAAGTTGAGACCGGCTAGCTTGCGCAGATCCTCTATGCTCCAGCCTTCTTCCATCAGCTCGGCGAATAGTAGAGGGTAGGATGACACGTCTTCTAGTCCTTGTGGTGTGCTAGACGAATAAATATATTAAAGTATTTTTTGGTTTTGGATACCTTAACTCGAACGAGTGGAAACATGTGCTTCGATAGGAGGACACTGTAGTTAGTGAAATTACTGGGCTAAATAGTCTTAACATCTTATGTCTCTTGAGTAAGAAGCGTTGGTGTAGTGCATCTAGAATTGTACATCACTGTTAAATCCTGGGTAGCACTGTAATGATTATGGTCAGCGTTATCTTTTATAACATCACGAGAGCGCCTTGATAATATTGTAAAAATGGCTGCATAACCCATAGTAAGTCGACTAACGAGGAGCGGGGGAGAAAAAAAAAAGCAGTAAAACATTATTTTCTTCGTCCATGAGAGATTTTTCGAATGTGAATTTTATATTTCTAATAGTCACTAGGTCAGTCCCACTTGGCCCAAATGTTCATGCTAATACATTCTAAAATTAACGCAAAAGAATCTATGTCTTCTTATAAAATTAATAGCTTAAAGAGAGTAATAGTACTTACTAGTTAATACCATCGTAGCCTGCACCGAGACCAACGCTGTCTACTCCGGCCACGTCGCGAATATGATTTATATGAGCTGGAAATAATTACACTATTTAATAATCATAAAATTATAATACGCTCCACTAATGTAACACAATGTATGTTTAACAATTTAATTAATTTTAATTAAACATTTACTAATATTATAATATACAGAGCAAAGATTAAAACTGGAGGTAGTTTAGTCATTAAAACAGAAATGAAGGACCCAATATAAGCCAATTCGCTTTTATACATACTCCCACGCAAGCATAAGTAGTTTAAGTTATAGTGTGCGAGCAGTGTGATTACGTGCATTTATGTCCAAGCGAGTGGATTTATTATGCGTGCCTTATAGTCCATTCAACATAACTAGTCTTTTAGTTGTTATGTTGGCAGCACTGGTCTTCATTACTACTCGTAGAATCAATGTAGTGAATCAAAGGCTAAGGGTCCACGATTGAATTCATGTCAGAGCGACTTTTGAGTCGCTTGCTGTCAAATTTCTTAGTAATTTTGAAAAAATAAAATAAAATTGGGATACAGAATACACGCAGTTTTGTGTTCATTTCAACCAACATAACTATAGGCTTAGATTTTATTGAACGATCTATTTTTTCTTTGTTTCTCAAACTCAATCTAGTAGATCTTTCCGCTACGTCTACAAGTTACTTTCGTAGCGCGCTACGAAAAATCTACTGCTACAAGCTACGGCTACGACAAACGATACGAGAGAAATAGTATTCACTTTTTACAAAGAACGCGTCTTATATGCTTAGTTCCTGGTTTTTTGTTATCATACAAGAGTTTATTTATACTTTTTGAAAAAGTTTTTAATTTTTAAAAATTTCAAAAAATCTGATCGAAAAAATCGGAAATCAGGCATATGATTCTGGCATACTTTCTGCCTATTTTTATTTTCGCTTTAACTGGTACTCGGTTCGAACGCAGTGCAGTTTACCGTCGCTGCATTATATTACCCACAATAGTGCACTCACTTGTATAGCTCATTATGTTAGTTTAAATGGATACTATTACTGTTTATTGCGTATTATATGTATACACTATGTATATACAACATTCTATGTAGAGACGTGTAGCGATAACAGAATAAATACTTTCGCTTTTATGTATTAATTAGGATTATTGCAAGTGAGTACAAAAATCTATCTCTTGGATCTATGATTAATCTGCTATGGGGAAAAATATTTTGAAAATTAATATGTATGTCCTAATCATAAGTTGCAGGTGGCAAAGTACGCTCAGATACTGCATGGTACTTTACTTCTTAATGTAGCTGTACTTACCTATAGCATCTTGCACTGTAGCGGTGTCCTTGCAAGTGAGGAAGGATGTGTAGAAGTTGACCATGATGAGTCCTTTATTGGCGGCGAGGAGTCTCAGCACGGCGTCTGGAACGTTCCGCGTCACGTTGCAGAGCGCACGCGCAGACGAGTGGGAGAAGAGAACTGGCGCTCGAGAAACTGATAGTGCATCCCTCATTGTGCGTTCCGATACGTGGGACAGGTCCACCAACATGCCCAGACGGTTCATCTCTTTCACTACCACCTGTAGGACAGACCACGATGTCATAAGACTGGTTGATAAGACTAGTAATTCAGGTGCCTGATGGTAGGTAAGCATCAGGATTGATCAGGATTCATTCAGATGATCAGGAACAGTGTCAAAAAGTTTTTTGGCATACACATTATTGCGCACTATTGCACTGCGCCTGTCACCCTAAGATAATAGTTGTATCTCGTCATACCCAGTAATTTCACTGGTAACATTATTTTACTACCTTCAGTCCGGAATACAGTGACATTGTGAAGTTCCTTTAATTTTCTCAGATTATAATATATCATTCCTTCTATCAGTCCTTTATTTTTATTTATTGCAGAGGAAATGTGTAGATACCTCTATTATTATGAAACGAAATGCCTAGAATAATCTAGGTACGATAACAATGGGTATCTAGGCTTGATAAAAATTGTTTTCACGAAATAAATTCAGAAGTGAAACGGCTATAATAGGTTGGTAATATTGATTAGAAGCTTGCGAGAAGTTTGTGCAAACCGTAATCTGAAACTACACCTCGTGTCTATTGTGTCAGTCGCTCGGTTGTTAGTTTGTGTTCTCTGACTGAGTCAGCGATGCCGGTTCAGATACTAATATAATCCTTTGATGACTGAACCAGAAAGGCCCATATATTACGTCCATTTTCAGCATCACGGGACTCGACTCTCGACTCGCACGCGAGCTCTTAATTCACGCGAATCAAATTACTGCGATTTCAGATTTTCTGGGCAAAGTTTAATATTATAATTATTTCTGCAATTGTTCGAAACAGATCATTAATTATCAATTATCATGTATTTATAAAATACATGCTCGCGTCTCGTTCATCTTCTTGCATTAAAATAAAAGATTTTAATATTGAACATGTTGCCGGCATGAATAAATTTTAGCTGACTGAAAAATCTGTGTAAAATGATGTTCTCATGTTAATTGTGTGCAGCGGGCGAGCGTTTGCGGCGAGCCCCACCTTCGCCGGGGATTGTGGGGAGTAACTCATTTCGCACAGGTTACCATTTTACACCCTCCTGCTTAATTCTACTTGAAGGTATGATTTTTAATATACTGAGGTTAGTCTAGACATGTTTATTAATTTTGTGCATGTTTTCAAGTCTATCAACCTTCCCAGGGTTATCAATGCGATATCCCTGTTTTAGTTACGACGACCTTACTCAATGTTTTCCCGCGATAAGTTTCTGTTGGAAGGGTAAGGTGCCCAGGGAAGTTACTGATCTATGGAGACATCATTTTATAACTCTTAATGAGGAGATCAATCTTGCTTGCGCAGTGCAATCTTGCTGAGGTGTTCGTGCCTATAGAATACATAACTAGGTTAGTAGTTAGCATAGGCGTACCCAGCTTCTGGTCTAGGTGGGGGGGCAGGCAAGGGCGGAT
Organism: Hemithea aestivaria; assembly: GCA_947507615.1. Classification (NCBI taxonomy): domain Eukaryota; kingdom Metazoa; phylum Arthropoda; class Insecta; order Lepidoptera; family Geometridae; genus Hemithea; species Hemithea aestivaria. The sequence continues at coordinate 9,601,217 of OX382327.1, read as the reverse complement.
TCAGATTTTTTTACTGAACTTGAACTTTGTGCCTGTGTTATGTGCCATATGTTTTAACGTTGAGCAGGTAGGACCTATTTAAAGGTACGCCATACTTTGATTTCGGCTCGCACATAGCGTAAGAAAATTTAAATATTCATCCTTTTTTTATTGAAATATTCGCCCCGAGAAAATGTTATATTTTTGGTAGCGAAAATGCTGCAGTTAATTTGCTGCGCGCGCCAAGAAAATTTTATATATTTGGCAAGGAAAAAAGTGCGGTTAACTTGCTCCGAGCTGTAGAAAAAATATAATATTCTTCCTTAAAATAGCGCGAGCAGCTTGCTGTGAGCCCCGAGAAAATTTTATATTTTTGGTAGCGAAAATAGTGCAGTTAATTTGCTGCGAGCGGTAGAAAATTTAAAATATACTTCCATTAAAAAGCGCGAGCAGCTCGCTGCGAGCGCCAAGAAAATTTTATATTTTTGGCAAGAAAAATAGTGCGGTATACTTGCTCCGTGCGGTAGAAAAATTATAATATTCTTCCTTAAAATAGCGCGAGCAGCTTATTGCGAGCGCCAAGAAAATTTTATTTCTTGTTCTACAGATATTATATAAGACATACGATTTCCAGGGGGGGGCAGCTGCCCCCCCCTGGGTACGCCTATGGTAGTTAGTATGTAGCTCGATCTGCTCATTTCCTTGGATTAAAATATATTTAATATGCATAGATGGCAATAGCTGCATAGCTGCGTTATTCGCTTTATAATCCGTATTATATTTTAGACAGCTGCTCAGTTTTATGTATCGTAAAACTTTGAAACGCGTCATGAAAGTAAGGCATATTGTCTAAGCTTGTTTTTATGTACAATAGGTATTCCGTGCACTTTAATGAACGTTGTGAACACCATAAAAAGATTTATACAATATGAGTAGGTATCTACTTAAAATTTAATAAGTAAACTTTGTATATAAAAAGCTGCCCTTAAGATATTTAACCAGCATTGAAAACTTTACAAAAAATAAATAAAAGAGTTTACAAATTTGGTTTAAAATCCAACAGAGCGACAAAGTTTCAAACCTTAAAGAAATCAATCGACTTGAGAATCTCCTTCCATTTGAAGCCGTTTAAATATTACAAAAAAATTTGAACCTTTTTTGAAAATGTTTTAAAAAGTAGCTGAACTAAAGTAAAGACTCATTAGTATAATTGAAATAGTAAAGGCACAAAACCGAAAGAAGTGTATTTATTGTCAATTGAAAGTTGGTGGCCGGATGTGGGCAGTAAGTAGGTAGGACAAGTCCAACAGCGGGCGAACAGTTAATTAAGTTAGACGGACCAATGACTAACTTTTTCACAGAATTCCGTTCAGTTTACCCTCGCGCTCGCATCGCAACGGATGCTATAATACATTATAGGTATACGTATGTACCGTACATTTAGGCTTGGCTCTTTAAAATGCTGCAAAGTGGATTGTTTAGGTGAATTTGGGACAAGTCCATTTTAAAATTCCCAAATGAAAATGTAATTAAGTAAGTACACCTCACTTGTATGCTCGCATGTGATTTTTAAATTTTGATCTTATAACAATAGGTACCTAATAAGCTTACTCTAACAGAAATGGCTTCCCTTTGAATAAGAAACTACAACAATAGCAATAGAATAGGTAGGTACAACTTTCAATATGTTACTGCAGAAAAGTAGTAGAAATTCCTGAATACCTTAATTCCGTGAATGGTGCTCATTGAAGCGGCAGACGGCAGACGTCTACTAAAAACTCTAAAGAATGAACCATTGAAATGAACTGCAAACACAGTTCCTGTCTCCTGTTTGAATATTTATTATAAAGAGCCCTATTGTTCCAGCGGCTTTAAGGTAGCTCGAGTTTGTTTAATTAATCGCCAACTTTGCGGAACCCTGCGGATTGAGGATTCGCGGCTGCGGTTGACAAATTCCCTCACGAAATAAATGATGGTAATTAGTTCTATAGTTGGAATCAACGCTGATCATCGGTTAACGTAAGTTATTACGACTGGGTTACAAATCGGCCGGTATTCACAATAAGCAAGCTGACTACTGGGACGCCATTACCTGCCCTACTGTGGTGCTCACAACTCTTCTTGATAAATGTTACCTATTTACCAAACAATGGTGTGCCAGTAGTTTTCCTCCATCTCCACGGGTATGTAATGACGGCGCTTACGTATGTCTGCGTTACACGCAGTGAGTGGTTTTAACAAAAGAAAATATTTTGAAAAGTATCGTTGGAGGTAAACAAAGAAGTGCTCTAGCGAGCAGCCGGAGTTCATACAAAGCGAAGTATTGCACTGCGCCAGGATGTTTATGATTATGGCACACTCACTCTACTCACGACGTCTCAATCTTTACGGTTTCGTTTTGACTACTTACACGTCTCGACGTTAGTTGGAAATACAACGCCGCGTCTTCGTGTTTATCCGATAATATTGAGGTACTTCAATTCCGTCGGGCTTGTCGTGGTGTTGGAGTCAAAATTTTCTAATGCTACTTCCGAAAGTTCTCTGACAAACTCGGTGAAATGTGTTCCTTGATTTCTCGCAAACAACTCGCTCGGGACGATACTTTGTCTGCGTAAAAGCTATGGCGATGAATGTAAGCGAGTAAGATGTTTAAATAGATTAGGCACATTTCTCGGTAACGCGTATCTTCCAACCCTTTTTGCTCGGAAACTTTGAAGGTATCTTGTTTCGTTTTCATTGGCCTTTTCAGGTTTGGAGCTATAAAATTGTAGAGAATTTTGCTTCTGCTGAGGAGGAATGTCGTTAATGAATTGAAGGGGGATTTGTCACCTTTCCGAAGGGCGTAAGTCCCCCTCTGAGCGCGGGTTCGATCCTGTCGGGTGAGGCGCACTCGGCCCAGGGGGTGTCGCAGGTGGAGGTGAGCGTGAGGTAGCGCACGCCGACCTGGTACAGCGTCCGCAGCACGCCCAGCGAGCCGCCGATAGCGTGCCCGCCCTCCACGCCCACCAGCGAGCACAGCCGGTGGTTAGCGTGCGCCGACACTATATCTATCAACAACATTTAAAAAACATTTAATAAATTAATCAATCTTAGCGCTACTTGAATCGTCTTCATTAGAATATGATATAAAGAATGCATGACTAACCGCTGAAAGGATTTGGTTGAAATTTAGACCACTTATAGGTTTTAAAGTCTTGGTTAATTTGCTAATGGACTTATTTAATTTAATTTGATAAAAGAAGCAACAACTATTCACATTTTTTATGCTGTTTAATTCCTATTAAAGTTTTCAATATTTCCGCTCAGTGCGGATATTGGGTGTGTATTATAAATATTTAATTTACTATGCCACAGAGACACCAAACTAAATTAAACAAACTATTCTCTCTAAAGTACACTTATGTGACCATATTGTATAAAAACGCAAGTAATATTTTCTATTTCCACTAATATGCACAAGTTTGGACGGTTGCGAAGATTTTATTTTATTTGTTTTCAAAATCCACAGCCCTTAATTAACAAATTTGCAAATTTGGGAAGCTGTGGGAATACATTTTTGACACCAACACAACCGATTGGAGTGTTTGGTTTAAAAAGAGCTGAGGCTCACAAATAACACATAGACTATTTTTGAGCGGTACCAGTAAACAAAATTATAATATTATCTGGCTTTTGGCACAATACAATCTGTTACTCGCTTTTGTGTGCGGTTATATTAAAATATTACCCTTAAAATAAAGCTATTGATCGTGCGCGCTATTATCCAATATCGGTGCGAATAACGCATCTATCAATGTCGGTTACGAAAGAAAGCTCATCAAATCCTATATTGTAAGTACGCAGCTAATATATAAAAGGTATAAGTTACACCCGCATTTATAGGCGGAGAGAGAAGTACAAGTCAAATTACCTCAGTCTATTCGACTTATGTACATAATTCATAATCCACGATCTATGTCGTTTTTTAAATCATAACATACAAGGTATAAAGCTTATTATTCAAAAGATTTAATAAACCCAAGTGAAACTGTCAATTATAATCCAAAGGTTTTATTGGGTACATACATGATGTAGGTAGATATATACTCGTATAGTTGATGTTTATGGATGATTGTTATTCTTTCACTAAAATTTGGTATATAGGCTGCATAGGCCGCATAGCACAGACCGTAGAATCGCATCAGGGAACTTTTTCGCGCAAAGTCGCGCGCATTGACTATATATATTATAGTTAAAATATATTGTGTGTAAAAGGAAGTGTGTGTATTACTTTAGAACGATTTCTATGAATATTTCAAACTCTTGTTTGCTAACCATTTAATGTCAGAAAGTCTGTTAATTCCCCTTAAAAAATATAATAAAGATTTTCCTCAAAGAGCTGAGACTTCTTAATACTTAACGACGAAGCTATTTAACTTTTAAAATAAATTGCTCTTTGTAATCAAGTTAATTTAAATAACGGTGGAAACAATAGCGGAAAAAGAAATTCGTACATTTAAAATTAATCAAGCTTATTTAAAAAAATAACCGGTTGAAGCGATGAGATTTTCATGCAAATGTTCCAGATGTTTTGCATTCACTTGAGAAATATCCAGCGTGATTTTTAAGAACATACGTACATACCTCTACGTATTATTTTAAAGAAATGTTTTATAATTTTAGCAAACACCATTTTGTTCGTGTGCAATTATATTTTCTAGTATAATATCGATATCTTTTTTTATATTTTAGCTACGATTATAAAAGAGTTTTTCGTTTACAGCGCAAAAGCTATACTTATATACCTATTATAAGCAATAGGTTTTAATTTGAACTATAGTTGTTAGCTGTTAACCTACCTTTAACTGAAAAAATATATATTAATTTAAACAAGCGTTCAAAAAAGTTATCCGATTACGCCAGTACGTACTTAAATAGGAAAGCCGAATTTTTTGACAAAGCTTCTGGGACCACGGTATCTTTTAACGTATTATATTCTTATTTATTAAGGTTTTATTAATATATTTTTCTTAAGCCCACCTTACGTTTTGCGATATAACAGATTTATTATGGGTTGTGAGATCAACTCTAGCACCAGACCATAAAGCGATTTGCATGAAAAATACACGGCATGTTTTCTAGTTATCTCACGAGTTACGGGAACCTAACTTTACGTTACAGCCCCGGCTGGAGCCGCGGATACAAGATAAAAAGTGAGCAAGATTTAACCAAGATTGATATGACTATAACACGGCATTATTCTTATGCTTCAAGTTTCATGTTAACTACATATTTTGCTTAAGCAATATTAAAAAAGATAGCAGGAATTTTGTTGATTAATATTTTTCCTTTTTTAACCAATCTGTAGAATTTTTAATAAATGTATGGTCAAAGATACTCAAAAACTCAACACTTAAAGAGCCGATTATGAGAATTCTAGCTTTGATTTCTAAAGGTTTGGGTAAGCGTATTTTGGTGGTGTTAGGCTCTTTATTTAGGTTAAATATCAAAGGAATTAAAGGAAAGCGCGACACAGTTCTAAGGTTTGAATGAAATGAGGTAAAATTTAGCACAGAGATAAATATAATATCATTGATATCCGTTAAGAAGAGATTTATGAATGCGAGCGAAGCCGCGGTACTAAACTATACCTAATTCAATTGAACAGTTTATTCAGCTGGTTTATTAGCGCACACGAGAATTTCGGTTTAATTTATGTCAGGCTATTTTCCGAGTATAGTTAGCTAATTACTCGCTCACCTGAATCACACAATTGTCGAAGCCTAAACAGTGCAAAATTGGATATAGGTACACAAATCTAGCTAAATATTTCATAAATAGTGTTTCAAAATTTAGGAGAAATTTAGGAGGACAAATAAATGTATTATAAAGATGTTTAGACATTGGTCTGTATACATATGTTTAATTAAAACTAGATTGTCTGATGTTTTTATATTCTTGCTTATATTCAATATTATAGACCATAGCTTCACTTGTGTCAACTCTCAAACAAAACAAAATAACAATAAAAATTATTTTTTGAAAATTGCCAACTCGCGCGATCATATATGTATGTATGTACGTCAAGTAGAGCGCCGGTTTTATCGATATAAAACATACACATACCCTCAGCGGTTGTGCAGAGGGTGAGTTGTGGATGATATTTCTCAGTGAGGCGTTGTATTAGGTCGATCTGCTCGAACGTCAGTTGCACGGCGTCTCGATGCTGCGAGTCGCAGGGCACGTACGCCGCCCAGAACTGCGGGACATCAAACATGATTAAATATCACGCACGACTCGCGTCACGCGGACGACTCCACGCTCCACGAATATCAAACAAGCTGCTGGCACACGCGTATGAAGTTTAACTCGTTCAAGATTACACTTAAACAGCATATATGACGACGCAGACGTGCCTTAATTTAATATTAAACAGATTCCTCACAGATTGTGACACCTGTGTAGCTGAGGATTACAAACGTGGATTAACGGCTCACGGTTGTAATCTAGTGCTTCTTAATTCATTGCTCGCGTTTCAATTTTTAATCTATGTTGTATCTATGTTTATAAAAGCAAATATTTTTACATAGATAAAAGAATATAGGAAATGATACCAAGGTATTTTTAAAAGTTTAACAATTGGCGGTTTTATAATTCTTTAGTCAAGCTTTTTCGCTCTGTACGTCAGTCATGCATAAAATTACTCGTATTTGAATCCTTCATCAGCCAAATCTGAAATACAGATCAGTGTTCATTATGACAGTTCAATAATTGTGAAACTCATCACAAATATGGATTGTGCGATGGAGTTGAAACAATCCAACTCGCTATCAATCGGATTCGGTTCATTGTACCGTATATATCTCTCAGATAATAACATTGTATACCGCTGGCGTCGATTACTTACTGATGTAGAGCTCATTCTACGACTATTCAAGTTATTTCGATATTCTACCATCTGTTTGCCTATTATGATTTGTAGAGATGATGTACCTAATAAATAATTATTATTAACTTATATTAACTAACATAACGAATACTCTGAGATTTGTAAAAATAACGCGAGATGATATCTCAGACCTACTTAATAAAGCACTTAGCTGCAAAGTTAATTAGTTTACCTGCGCAGAAACTCTGCCTTGTTTTAATCTCGGCAAGTCTGTGTGACTCCAGGAACTCGTGGCCCACGGCGATATGGTCCGCAAGTCTTCGTCGAAGCTAAACCAAACAAACTTTTCATTAAACAAACTAAGGAAATAAAAGTTCACAGGTTGCGGCGTCGCGACGACTGCACCGCGCAGCCTTTTCTCGTTTACATTTCACCGCGTTTGACTGCCGCTCTAGGATGCATCTGTGTCACCCTTTACGACTGAAATTAGGTCTTTGTACATAACTGAACGTCGGAAAAATAATAGTAAAGTGTAGCAAACACTCATAACGGAATCGAATCCCGTCGCACACGCGTCGGGAACGACCTGGCTCTCGGCCAAAACGTCCGTCAACCGTTCAACATTATAACCAAAAGTAGGGGAGCATAATTTCTTTGTACTACGCTCTGCTTACGGGAAATTTCCTTTGTAGTTAATCTCACGTTTAAGACACCTGTTAACTCTAACGATAAATTGTGCTCTCAGAGTTGCACTACAAAAATAACAAAGAAAATCTTCCGTATTTCTAACCTGAATAAGAAGTTGTGGGTTACGTGCTTCGGCTATTAATGTACGAATTAAGAAGTATTGCAGATTAAATCGATAAAATGAAATGTTTTTATTACGGCGACAGTATCTAACCACCGGCCACTCTTATAACGGGAAGTACCTACTATAAATAGGCTGTGATATAAGTCGATGTTAGTTTTTATTCAGGCACTGGTTCAACTTAAAAGTATATTTTAAAAGTTAGTGTATTTGAAGCAAATGATACATAGAACATAGAAACAGCACTGTATATTGCACAGTAAAACTTTATTCATAGTAATCTGTACCGAGTCCTTAGATCCACAGGTGGAAGCTTTTACTACAGTGCCTAGTGATAAATAAACAAAGCAACATCTAGACATAATATTCGCATTCAGAGAGGTTCTGTAGAGGTTCCGAGACTCTTAGTAATGTAAAATTCTCACTGAACTTGAATTCTACGAATCCATTTCTTGTTGAATCCACTTTGATGTTTTTTGAGTGATCATTTTTATAAAGAACTACCTATTTGTTTTAGTTTTTACAAGAGTATATTAGTTTGTTATTTTTCACCTACGCACTAACTTTATTCTTATATTCCCTTTATTCCGATTCAATTGAATCTAAAATAGAATAATTCCACTTATAATACAAATACTAAAGTTAGCTGTTTTTTTATCTGAAACTACTGAATCAGTCTTTCTGTATATATTTATTTTTAAGCAAAATAACAACTTCTACTTTTCTGAATACAGTTGCTATTATGACTATGTTTACTAGAGACACGAGTGAGTCTATATTTATAAAATATTATTTCATGATGCATTGCCTGCAGAAAGAGCGTAGAGAGTCCATATTTCTCCATACGTCACCCGTTATTGTGGCCATTTCAGAACTAGGCTTATCCTTGGTGCTTACGTTGCCGCCTTTTATGAATAGAATGCAGTTGGTTTCAACTTTAGACTTTTCTCCACTTTCCTTGCTTATTGCAATTGGGTGCGCCAAGGGGTCAATGTTTCTGTTATCTTTAGAACCTTGTATAGGCTGGCGATCCTCTCGCTCGATATATTTTAAAATTAAAGGTTTAAATATATGATGGACTTGATTTAAAAATAATCAGAAACAAAATTTTACAAATATATATAATGTTTCAAATTTCGGCATATCGAGCAAGCGAGTGGTTCACCAGCCTATAGCACTAATTAAGCACAAAATACATAAGGCACTCAGGTACATAAAATCCCGTCTCGATGTTAACAATATATAATTCTTAGTAGAATCTATACTGCCAAAAATGTCTCTACGACTTTCCACTTAACGTCATGCTCATAATAGGTACAGAGTGCTTTTTAAAGGTGGACAAAACCTACATATTTGTTGATTTTCTTGATTTATTTTAAGTAATTAAACGCGGGGTTTGTAACTAACTTCTGTCTTGTTTTATGCTTGTATATTTTTTATTATCACAAATATTTTAAAGCAAAATTTTGATATCAATCTAGAATAATTTTATATAAATATATAAAATTATTCTAGATTGATATCAAAATTTTGCTTTAAAATATTTGTGATAATAAAAAATATACAAGCATAAAACAAGACAAAAGTTAGTTTCCAACTTTTCACCATTTAAAATCAAAAAGCCACAACATTTCGCCTGAATAGAATACCCAGAGCAAATAAATTTGATTTTTGTACAGACATTGGATTCCATAAAGTGGCCTCTCGGGACCTCCTTAGGGATTAGGGATGTTTTTGTAGAGCGAGAAGAGGCGAAGTTGCGAACGATTTTTATTCGTAACATCACAGAAGCACAACAATTTTTGTAAGGAATTTAATGACATTCTAATGTAGCGTTACGAATGGGAAGAATTTTTATTTAAGGAGAAATATTTCGCCTAAAATCAATTTATTAAAAGCGCATTCAAATAAAATGTAATTTATAAGATGTTCATTTTTGGAGGGCATATTTTATAAATATATCAAAATGGGTTATGCTCAACTCAGCCCCTCAATGCTGAAACCACAGCACCGATTGGAATGAAATCTGGTGGCTTTGATCAAAGCGCTGTCTATGATAGCTTACATCAAAATAGCAAGATTAGATAACATTTATAGACATTTATAACTGCTCTTATTCCAGTACACATAAATATGTAACTTTTACTATTATTATAAAGATTTGTTATAAAATGAAAATCAATTTCTGGTCGTTATTTTAAGCAGCATTTAATCAAGGGACTGTATCTGTGTGTGTGTGTGTGTGTGTGTGTGTGTGTGTGTGTGTGTGTGTGTGTGTGTGTGTGTGTGTGTGTGTGTGTGTGTGTATCTGGCCCAACGTATCGCTACGAGGAATGTTGCCAGAATTTTGGACACGTATCTAACAGTTTTTTTAAGCTTTTTTGAAAATTTGTGTAAATTGGCATATGGTTTGAGCATTGTGCAACATTTTATATTATTCACCGCTGTATCAAGGGCTGTAAATTTTAAAAATATTATAAAATAAAAATATTTATCACTCAGCAACATGGATTTGAATCATAATATTATGCAATGACGTTAATGCCATTAAATGTACGTATGCCATTATAATAAAAGAAAACAAAAATAAAACTAGCAAAAGGCACGTTAAAGCTCCCCCACCCTGTGCCAAAACATTTACTAACCTGAAGTCCTTAATTTTGTTGTGTAAAAACTTCCTAATGTTCCAAGGCAGGTCATTGTGTCCGTCGACGAGCGGTGTGTCGTGCAGAAGTCGTTCGGCCAGGCGCAGTCTCTCATGCAGGGGTGCTCCAGGCGGGGCCCGTAATGCGAGCGGCCCGGCCACGCACGCCGTGCCCGCGACCAGCACCAGGATCGCCACGCAGCACCAACGCCGGTGCCACACTGTCAAACCTATCACTTATTTTATTACACCTCTTAATAAGCTAAAGCGTCTAAGAGCAATAACGCATATTATAATTATTATATGCCATTATTTGGCGCGGTTATTTAATCGCGGCAATAATCGTATGTGCATTATCGCTCTAAGAGGTGAGGTTGGAGCCAAAATGCGAGTGTACCTATGTAAAGTATCTGAGAGGGATTTTAACTCCGATACCGAAAATTTAAACTGATGATTAGAATTTGTGCTCCGTGATGATTTTTTCCATCATGCAAATGACCAATATCTTTAACAGAGTGTTTTGGTTTGTCAAACATATTACAACACAGAATAAAGCAATATAATAATATATTTATGGAGTTAATTCATGTTCTATTTATCAAATTATAAGATCTGCTGAAGCGGTAACTAAATAACTACCACGGGATTTATAATAGGAATTTGCAAAATTTACCATTTTGACGAAAGCGAAAAGTAGTTAAAAGTTCATCTGAATTACAATGGAAATATTTCGAGATGGCTTACTGCATTAGGTGGGAATTATCTCGAGTTACTCTATGTTCGTTATCGCTTCCAAAAGTTTAAGGAATTAAAGGATCTCTGACAACCGACCCGATAATATTTAAAAGCGATTTTAAAATCGTTCACAATCTGCCTACGAGAGTAAAAACCAAAACAAAATGGAAAAGGCTTTTGTGCATTTTTGTATTTTTTAATTGGTACATACGTAACTATGAGGATGCCGGATACATTTTGTAAACAAGTTAAATTTAAAAAATACTTTTTAAAAACAAGCTTTAATTATTGTTATCATCTTGCATCATAAAGTACTCGTCAAGACGAATCAAATGAGCCCAAACTCGATGGGGTTGCGTTGTTTTATGACAGAGTTCCTTTGGCCACCTTCCAGCTCCATCATCAGATCAGCTCGATGTCATAAAAATATTGCATTGTCATCCGATTTACACACGCATGCAAATTTTCAGCTCAATTGGAAACCGGGAAGTGGGTCAAATTAAACTTGCAAGATTTGATTACAGACAGACAGACAGACAGACAGATAGACAGACAGACAACAGACAGGTGAAAGTAATATAAAGCTTGTAATATAGAGAATAATTCTCTTTGCAGAGCTCGTTCGTTTCCTGGCATCCGATAATCTAGCTGTCAAACGGAACTTACTCGATCACTGCGGATGCAGCTTACCAACAAATAAATGATGAGTTACTGTTTTGTATTAAATGTATAGTTAATATATATCTCAAACAACTTTTACTCTTTCATTAAAATAATACTGATAAATTATAATAAATGTATAGCGACTCGACAAGAAAAATAATCTACAATATTATGGGTTATTGAACAAATGTAATCGGATGTGTTATCTTGACCATTTTAAACCTCTTCTTTTTAATTTAACTTTGATATTATTTGCTATCGGAGAAATATCTTTTATGCAGATGCTATAATGGTCTTCTTTTGTTTTCTGTGCTCTAATGAAGTCAAAAGCACAACGCGTGTTCAAACAAAAGACGGTTGGCGCAGTCGTTAGCAAACATTGTACCTATCAGTGTTTTTAATTATCTATAGCAACTATATATATACGCGCGTTGTGACAGGATTGAGGCAGCGCTGAATAAAACTTTTAATCGAAGATCTTGTAGATAACACTGGATAAACATCCAATGAGTGCGAAGCCTATCTCGTATACAGCCAATTAAAGGTTCACACGTATATATTAAGAATATAGCGTAACGATCGCAAATCTCTGACACTAAGCTAAATAATTTGATGGGACTTTTTTAAATATGGTTTGTCTTTTGAAAATTTCGATTTATAAATTTAACAGTTTTTTGCGAATAAAATCTTTTTTTTTATATCAATTAGCGGCGCGGCGCCCCGCAGGTTCGGTCATTCCGTAAGCCCCGATCCCGTGGGAAAAACACATACCAATTTGTGTTTCTAATTTAGATGGCGCTAGCAAAGCATTTCATATTTCCCTGAAAACCTGATAAAATGAATGTGCTGTCCTAGATAGCACATACGTATTTTATAATCTGTTTTGCACATAATATTATGTAACCAATATTCTCCCCGTTATTAGTTCAAACGAACAAAGAAGCAATACTTTCAGCTTTATTTTATTAGTTTGATAGTCGGATATAATAAGAAATCGATATTGGCCTCGGACGAATGCTTCGGCGTACTCGCTATGTATATTAATGCCATAATGCCGCGCATTATGGCGTCCCGCACTAACACCCCCAGGTTTTTTTACTAGGTATCCCCGCCGAGTCTATCTACAGCGGGCGAGTCCCACATACCCTATGCAGGGACATGCATCCCCCGGCGCAGGGTGACGATGCGTAACGCATTTTTCCTTGATTAAAATAATGGTATTATAGATGTTACAGTTAAGAAAAAAAAACTCACGTGAGGAATTTCCAGTGGCAGTGGAACTGTGGCTGGTGGTAGAAGTGGTCCCAGTAGGTAGCCATTGTGGAGACTTGCAGGCGCTGCATGGGCGCACATTCGTTGCACCAACGCTGCGCTCCGTCACGTCTGGTGCGGGCGCTCCACGTTTTTTGCTCTGATCACATAATTACACTAATCACCAAGATGCTTAGAGTCCATTTGCATACATCATAGACATTAGACCATGTGCTATGTAGTAGTCTCGTAGAGTAAATTCGCTAACCATCGATTTGATTGTTTAGGTAGATTATCTCTGTATGCATGATATTCGGTATACCTACATTAGTCATCTCAGTATTACAGTACGTTTTACATTACATTTAATTAAAATAATTTAAGGAAGGTACTTGTACGGAAAAGTATACTTTTTGACGTTTTTGATAAACACTTACATGCGTGTCATAATAGACCGAAGACAGCCTGTTGTCAGGTCGGTGGTCGCAGGTGCAGTGCGCGTGCAGTGGGTGTGGTCCGGACCCACTCATCATGACGTCACCTTCCACGAACACCTGGTCCTCCTCGCCTAGGTCCCGAGATTCCCGCGTGCTCTCGTCACGAGACCAACTGTCCGTCAGCCTGTCTCGATACCTCTCGCTCGGGAAGTCGTTATAAGACATCTGTCTCCTTATACTCCTACATCGGCTACGATTATCTAAAGTAGAAAATTTCATCTCTAACGCCGGCGATCGGCGACTTATGAGTTCATCGTTGTTATCGAAACTCCTCATCTTGACCATCTTAGCTCCGCCTCTCCTGTTTGCGTCGGCACTTGGGTTACAATCCCTCAGTCTATCGAAACATTGGTCTACATTTCCGGAAAAATTCGCGTAAGTTGAAACTGTATTTTTAACGTCTTCCTTTCCTTGTAGACCCGAAGCAGAAAAAATACAAGTCTGACTGTTTACCCTCCTTTGCGGTTTGTCTGCGAGTGACAACATGGATAGTTTCTTTAGAGAGCTCGTCGAGCCCGATGTTATCTCGGCCAGTTGGACCGCGTTTTGATGCTTCTTCGATATCGCGTCTCCGCCCATCTTTTTTAAATTAGATAGCTTCCTTTTTATTTTTTGTACGAGAGTACTCCGAGGGTCGTACGAAATTAACTGTTTCGAAATATAATTTGACACGCCGATGGTTTTGCTTTTATTGAATTTTCGGTCGAGGCTGCGGTGCGAGCCTGCGGTGAGCTGATTTCGTCCCGTGTCCCTTTTGATCCTTTCTAAATCGTAAATGTTTAAAGTGTGTCCGCGTTGCGTGACATCTCGGTGGCAATTGACGAAGTTGTTCTGTTGTACGTTGCAGTTGCAGACCAGGTCGAAGTCCTGCTTCGGTATGTGTTCGTCGACACAGTGGCGTTGCGCCGCCAGCGCGAGACAAGCTTCACAGTCGACGCCGAGGAGAAGCTCGAGGCTGGTGTTTCTGATGAAGCCATCGCTGAATGTTCGAGATCGGAAGTGCGCAGCGTGGTGTCTCATGTCCCAATCACCGGCGGTGGCGGCGGCAGCGGAGGAGCCTGGCCCCGCACCCGCGCTGCCTTCCACCATAGTTGAGGCGTCACGGTTCACCTGAATGACTCGTGGCTGCCGGAACACGCGGCTGTCACTCCGCACCGAGCTGCGAGACGGTGATGGTGAAGGGCGTTTGTAAGTGTCCACTTGAATCATATTTGTGGTTTAAAACCTATCTGATATGAAAAGGCTGTAACAATAAATTAAGAAGTTTAAGGAGCATTTCCATTACCGTAGTTGTCTACGATAATATTTGTGTGAATGTTGATATTTTATTCAAACATTGAACAGAACATTGTGAATAATGTATGCACTATGCAAATCCGAGCAAAATATGTTTAAAAGCCTAGCCGTTATCCAAAGAACTTATCCAGAAAATGCTGATCGTCTCAAGCGACGCGACGCTCTAACTCGAACTAAAGATTGATATCTTTTGCGAATAATATCACAGCGCAAAACTTTTGATAGACTGTTATAGATAACTTGCGACGGATATTGCAAAGGGTTAGAAAGAATCGGCAAACATTATACAAATAATAATCTTTCTTATAAATCTAGGATAAATCCGTGATATCAAATTTTATTACTTACAAATAGGATAATCCAAATTAATAGGTTCAGGCTTCAGACTAATAAAAGGGAGGTAAAGGGAGGTTTGTTTGCTGTTTTTATTTATATAACGTAATGGATAAATGTTATCCGATTTCAAGAATTATTTTTGTGCGAAAGGTTTATTAAAACAATGTTGAAAGGGACTAGGAGAAAAAGCGACTTTCTTTTTAGAAAGATTGATCTTCTAAAGTTTTTTAATGTACCCACCAAATAACAAAAGGTGTACTACGAGTACCTATGAGTAGATATACCTACAGTAAGCAGCGTAGCGCTATACTCTATTCTACGAATAGAAAAATAACAGATAATCTTGCTCTCTTGGTAATTCATTGTTTTTGCAATAACAAGCTATTATCGTAGTACCATAATGAGGCAGGGGCGGCACAATAACGGCTTCGTATCACACAACCTTTAATAATACATGGATACAGGGAAATCTTGCAAGCATTACGGGGAAAGCTGTCTACATGATAACATGCTCTGATTTACACAGATATAGGCACATATAGCTCGACTGTCGGATTGTTACTTGTTACTCCATGTTACCATTGATATCCGTTCGGTTTGTTTGGTTCATTTCATGGAGAATACAAGCCTTAGTTATTTAGGTCACTGGCACTGTTTATTCAATTACGAGTAAGTTGACAGATTTCAAGCAAATTAAAAAGAACTATAATATTTCTAAGATGATATTTGCCAACACAAAAGTTATGTAAGTATAGTGGAAGAAAAATCGATTTCAAAAGTATATAAACTCAAACCCAAAAACAACCCAATCATTTATCTGTAAGGTTGGCTGGGACTCCCTCCCGAAAGTGATGTTTGATGGAGTGCACATTCCTTTTAGTAAGACTGTCAAAAATCTTGGGATTACCTTTGACAATTGCCTATCCTGGGATCCACAATTAACGGCAATTAGCCGAAAACTGTATGCCTCAGCCAGTTCCCTTCGTAGACTTCGAAACTTTTTGCCTACTGCCACTAAGGTTGCGCTTGCACAATCTCTTCTTCTCCCCGTTCTTGACTATGCGGACGTCTGCTATCTTGATCTTAGGGAAGATCAGCTGAATAAACTTGAGCGTCTCCAAAATGTTTGCATCAGGTTCATATTTGGTCTTCGTAAATATGACCACGTCTCCGAATTTCGCTCCAAGCTCAAGTGGCTGCCTATTCGCCTTCGCCGGAATACTCATATCTTGTCTCTCCTTTACAGTGTTCTGTTCAATCCCTCCTCCCCGCGCTACCTTCGAGAACGTTTTAATTTTCTCCATACTTCACATTCTCGTACGCTGAGATCATCGGAGAATCTAATGTTAAAGTGTCCTGCCCACAGCACCGGCTTTTATGGTGATTCTTTCACGGTTGAAGCCGTGCGTCTGTGGAACGATCTCCCTGTTGTAATTAGACAAGCGCCATCTCTTGCAAGTTTTAAACTTCGAGTCAAAGCCTATTATCTTTCACTGTAGTTCAGTCTTGTGTTTTGCCTATTTAATATCTATGCCGTTTTTCTTTTCATGATACCTATTATCTAGCATATTATTTTTATATTATCTTTATTATATAAATGTATGTATGTATTTACGTATTTGTATATTTACTTATGTATAGGTATTTATTTTATTTGTATGTTTATGTTTATGTAAAATGTTTTTATGTATTTGTGTAAATTATTTTAATTAATTTATGATTTCTGCTGACGTTTTGAAACCACCGTCCTTCCAGTGTTGTATATTTCCTCTCCCTGCACGGTTGTCTGGAAGAGATCGCTCTGAGCGATAAGACCGCCAATTGATACACCTTTAGTTTAAGTTGTTGTATTTGTAAAATTTATACTTTATATGTGGATCAATAAAGTGTTTCTTATCTTATCTTATCTTATCATTTATTCAAATGGAGCACTTTTGCAAGTCAATTTAACATTTTATTTTAATACTCTACTGCTCATTCGCAAGGCACCTCTATGAGAACAACGTGCAAGAAACTGATAGAACTTGCTTTGTTTTTAAATATGATGACCCTATTGTAACTTAGAATTTATATTAATGCCAAGAAATAAAGTTGCATTGTCAAGCTTTAGTATTTCTCCGTCTACAAACTATATTCGCTTCTACGTACCTAACGTTAGGTAATGAAAATTACAGGCCATTATTAGTCTTTTTCGCATTCAATAACAGATTGTTAGCTGCAAACGTTAGCGTTATTTACATGTACAAGTTCACTATCTTTCCTATCCACTTTAAATATCAGTGAGGTATCATCGGCAAATAAGTACTTAAAACAATTTAGTATAAAAACTGAAATTTTAATTGTAAAGGTTAAAAGTAATAAATGATTCGATCATGACTCTTTACTCAACTTTAATTAAACAAACTAGCCGCTAGATGTAAACGTCGCGTCGTATTATGTCTGCACAAAGCAGGTCAATCAAAGCCAACATTTGGTGCAGCATTCATCCCGCAGCGTGCAATCCCTGTACAATGGTTACGAGAGTCAGAACAGCGTGTCTATGAGACTGTGTGGTACGGCGACGGGCGGCGGGAGCTCGGGTTGAATGGAACATTTCTCCGAGACGTCTCGCCTCGCTGAAGGGAATAAGCCATTTTTGCTTTATGTTTGTTTTGCCCCGCTATGCCAATATAGCTTTTGTGTTGAATGCTCATTTCATATTTCATTATCGTCAGATTTATGCGCGCGGTAAACAAGAAAACTCTTAACAGCGTCGTTATTGACTACTATAATAACGACGCTGCGCTATTTAGGGTTCGCTTGGAATTTTGTCATGTTTAATGTAAATTCCTTCACTATAATGTTTTAGAAGTAGAATCTTTAAATTTTTATTACATCCCCTTGTACCAAACATTTTTATGCAAAGTAATAAAATATGTATGTAATTAGGTTGTGTAGTTTCATTGTAGTTTCAGAATTCATCAAGATATCAAAAGGAAAATATTATAATGTGAAGAAAGATGAAAGCTCTTTTGTTCGTAGGTAAACGGACCGAAAGGTAAATAATTTTACCCTTTATCTTACTCAGAGCTGAAGTGATCGCATATAATGCTAATATGAATGAAATATAGGGACAATTTTATACAAATTTATGAAAATGAAAACTAAATATTTTTAACAAAATGTATAAGGTAAAATCTAAACATTTTATGAAAAATATATATATTTCGAAAGGGTTAATAGAATAGAATACTGTTTATTGAACACCACAAATACAATTGGTATAAAATCTTTAAAAATAAAATAAAAATTACACATTAGAGAAAAAGTGAAGTAAAGTTTAATGTACTTATTAAAAACATATTGGCATGATTTTATTGTCAAAGAACAGCCTCTCCATCACCCCGATTTATCGCGATATCAGTTGCCGTAGTTCCACCATAAGTTAGCGTAAGTATACTCGTTAAACATCATAATATTAGGTAAAGTTACATAATTTATTACGTTAATTAGAAAATATTGAGTTATTGCTCGACCTACATTTATTGGAGTAATGGATTGCTTCATTTAGGAACGAATGACCCATGTTAAGGGAGTCATAACTTTTTCATGTCCAAGAACATGATTTAATTAACGTCTCTTGTCGGCTATTATACGGCTCATTGGCGGCACAAGCGGCCGACTCGATATCGAAGGGATGGCTGACGGAGGTCATCCATCACGCACCCTCCACTGGATCGCGGATTTCACATGTCTTCGAATTTATTTCACCGTCGACCTTGTTGTAAATCTCAACTAAACTCTTTGCCGAATGTATTGTGAGACATAAATTTCGGTAATACTGGAACACAATAAATCAGAGGATACCAATGGAATCAGTTGTGCAATGTACACCGTGTACAAGTAATTAAGATTTTAGGGTTGGGAAATGGAAGTTTTTTTATACAACGATGTACGAAGACGAGCAAGACGCTCTGCTGATGGTAAGAGATAACGCTGTCCAATTAGTACAGTGCTACACAGTATTTTACAAAGGTAACATTCTGGGTGCACTGCGTCAACGCTTCTTACTTGAGAGTCATAAGATGTTAAGACTCTTCAACCCAGTACTTTCACTAAAACTGGTACACAATAAATCAGCGGAAACCAATGGAATAAGTTGTGAAATGTACGCCGTATACGAGTAATTAAGATTTTAGTGTTGGGAAATGGAAGTGCCTCCATTATTACGAATCTCCCAAAATGCCTAGTTCCTTTGAGTATTACGTATAACTATGAAAACTTATGTATACCTGTAGTAAGGCAATGCCTTGTTCACGGATAACGAGATGAATGAATGGCGTTCTCTGAAGGGGCCATTACATAGCCACGTACTCTATACCCACAATGAGTCGTGAATTTATGTGATATAATGAGGTAATATGACTAATTTGGACATTTTACTGATGTTGCTTGGAAAAAATACGACCTGTATTGAACAATCAACACCAATGGCTAAGATAATACCTATAGGCGACCGTGTACTATAGGTCAAAGTTTCACTTCATGATTATACATATGTTTCTAATTAAAAAAAAAAGGTAGCACTCCGGGAGTGCCGGCAGAAGTGAAAACTTCAATATTAACGTTGTGTTTAATTATAAGTATAAAAGTACTATCATTTATGAGGTAGAATACAATGTTTATTTATTGCGCTATCACACAAATATGACAATTTATATGTTGTTATTTATAATATTATATCGTTATTTATATATTACATTAAATTTTATCTCTCAGAAAAATCAACTTCCATCCATAATTTCGACGACTTTTACACCATCAACAGAGCAGCACACTCAGGCACGGTAGAAAGAGTGGGAGATACTAGTTCCTCTCCCTTCCCCTCGATCTTACGCTTTTTCGATCAGCATCACGTGACCCTGACGCGAGTTTTAAAGTTTTTACCCATACAAAAAAAAGTGCTCAGCGCCGCTAAAGAAGTTTTCACTTCAAAAACGTGATATTTTGTCTGCTTTTAGTGTAATCAGCCAATACGGCTTCAGGTGCCTATCTATATATATGGTAATAATAAGTTCAGATTTTGAGTCATTATTGCGTGCTAGGGAAGTGGATGCAGATATGACGGATGATAGAGCAGAATGGAGGAGAAAAACGTGTTGTGCTGACCCTACCTAGTGTAAGGGCAGGAAGATGATGATGCGTCATTATAGCGATCATTTCTATAGTGTTTACTAATGATGATCTATAGAAAAAAATCTATAGACAAAATGTAGAAGAAATACCTACTGCACTACTGCTGGCACTACTTTTGTAACTCTACTCGACTAACACCGGCGCTCGAGTATGGGATAGACTGAAAACCAGCGCGGCGCAGTGGTTCCTCCCTGTGCCGCACAAAGCTGAGTCTATCCCATTTGACAATAGAATTGTTAAAATTGTATGCTTTTTTTTCATGTGTATCTTTTTCGGTTTTTCTAATGTCAATAAATTACTTTTTCATTCATTTCATTTTCATTTCATACCTGCATTTTCTAAGATATAAGGAGTTAGTTCAAAAGTAGAGATGAACCAAAACACAAAATAATGACTCTTCATAAAAATGTCGTCTAATAACTAGATACCATGTAAATATTTAACCTGTCAAGATGTGAGGGAGAACAAGAAGATAAATCCACCTTCGATACTAATATCCCTTTCATATATGCTCACATTGTTCGGGGATCCCTGAACATCGTTCCATTAACGAAATAATGGAAATATCTGCAGGAGGGAGAAATAAAACGGAGAAGAAAGATTTCAGTACCTAAGCGGTCATTTGTATGCGGCTGAGAAAAATGCTCGCTCGTCCAGAAAAAATAATCGAAAGAGGCTGTCTGCCGGTCTGGAAGCATGGACGCGACTCGGCACTAGTGGGCGGCCGGCACCGCAGACTACACAAAGGAAAGGCCTTTATATTGCAGGCAAGTGTGACATGTTACATACTTCACGAACCTAAGCTTATAACTACAGAAATTTGTAAGCCAAGAATGTGTTGGTCATGTAAAATTTTAATTGTTTAGTAACTTTTATTTTACAGGAGGAATAGTACATTCCGAACGGGCGGTAGAGTCTTAAATAGAGCTTAATAAATATTAAATTGACTTGCAAAAGTGCTCTATTTTAGAGTTTTCAAATAAAAATTCTTTTTAATTTGATTTCATTTGACTACCTAACACGTACATGGTTGTCTGGATTGTGCTTTTGTGTTAGTGCCAAGTGATATATGAATTTTCAAGTAGTAATATAAGTTAAGTCAAAGTGATCTTACCAGCTTATCCAAACACGTTAAGTTATAGTGATAAGTATTTTTTTTTATAAAGGAAGACACTTGCTCAATAGAAAAAGGACCTTGAAGTCTATCGTCCCCTGTTGTATTTATGGTGGGTACAGACACCGTGCTCCATTGCCGGCCTTTGATCGGCGATTTCCGGATACAATTCTTTACAAAGACAGCCATAATAATAAGTCAAATTCCGGAGGAAGGCTTTACAATAATTTTCCCCGAGGGTGTTTTACTTCAGTTACTTTTATTTAAGTCGCCGTTTTGTTAAGGGTTTAAGAGGGCGAAGTATAACGACTTTGATTTTGAAACTTAGATGTTAATTTTAAAGAAAATGTAGTTCGTTTTGATATTTATTTATGAGTAAAATGGTCTTGTTAAACGCTAATGAGCCATTGTTTCATAGTGTAATAGCGGACACGGGCAACCCAGCTTTAACGTTGAGATTTTAGATTCGTTTAAAATGTGAATTGCATATGCATTTAGATTGTCGTTGCTTTGTTTTATAACATTTCAAACAAATAATAACGCATCACTTATACATATATCCTAATAATAAAAATGTGTATAAAACATAGGTATTTTTTGAATGATGTTGTATTTTTCGTATAGATAGGTAGGTCAAGTCATAATAAATAATGACGACGATAATGAAAATATAATATGACGTGATTATACTACAATAAGGACACGGTCAGATAACGCTCGTACCTACTCAAAGTACGCAGGTTCTATACGGGGCGAGTGCGTGTTGAACTTGGTTTGTGGAAACACGCCCTAGGCAGCACTTTTACAATTTCACATACCAAATCGTAACTTTGAATATACTAGAACAAATCTCTATGAAACATTTCTAAGAAAGATATTCCCCAATCGATTCACGACATTTCACCACTTAAAAGACACTATTTTAAAGCTTTAAAGATTCTCGGAACGAAGATATCTCACCGCAAGCCGACTATAAACCAAGAGCTATTTCAGAGCTGAAACATTATAGAGGTTTATGTCATGAAATTTAAGCTGTGTCCTGTCGTGTTTAATTAATTTTTGCCCGAAGCCATTAACTCGTTAGCACTTTTTATGCAGCGTTCGGCTTAACTTTACACTTTAAAGATAATAAATGGCGGCATGTAAAGTAGGATATTTGTTTTATAACATAATAATGTTATGTAAGAGCATCGCTAAATAGGCCGTAAATTGACTGGCTACATCCGCGACTTTGCTCGTTGAAAATCATTGAATCTCTGTGGAGAAGACAATTCTGCCTAAGCTTAAGTATATACATATATATGTCTATTATCTTATTAGATAAAAGTTGACTTTATTTCTTTCACTTGCAATTAATATATTATCCATATCCATACATATAATAAGAATGGAAATTTCTCCCCATTCATTGTGATCCTTTACTAAGATGAACCGTGAAAACACGCATATGAACAAAACGACGCGAAAAAGTCGCTTGCGCGATCTAATTTGTAAAACATTTTGTCAATTTTTCCTAGGGAAACGTAAAATAAAATTATAAAATAAATTAAAATCATTTATTTCTAACACATCGCTACTAATTTACATCAAAAATTCGAAATAAAAGTAATAGAATATAAAGTAAATTCAATTCAAAAAAATCAAAAAGCAAAAAGTGCGACAAACTAAAAAAACGCCATCTATCGATGTGGCCAAAAACGAAAATTTACCAGAGTAGTTTTATTAGGCTTAATTTGTAAAAAGGTTATTACCTATGTGTAATAAAACGGCACAACCGAATTGAATGCAGTTTTCGCTAAAACGTTGCAGATTTCTCTACTTTTTAAATAGTGTTGGTTTTATTCAAATCGGTTTTTAAATAAAAGAGTTATATCAAGAGTAAGAGAGTAAGAGATAAGTTAGAGTTTAAAGATTCGCATATA
Organism: Hemithea aestivaria; assembly: GCA_947507615.1. NCBI lineage: Eukaryota > Metazoa > Arthropoda > Insecta > Lepidoptera > Geometridae > Hemithea > Hemithea aestivaria. The sequence goes on along the minus strand of OX382327.1, from coordinate 9,577,929 downwards.
AAAAGCTAATAAACAATCGGAACTAAATTTAATTTATCAATTTTTACTACTGGACTATTCCATATCCCAAATAATTTTTAATGGTTCGATGAAATAAATACCTGTTATTAAGAAATTAAATATTATAATTATGGAGTTAAATTAATGTTATAGATATTAAGAAAACTTTTAAAATGAGCAATAGGTATTGGGCCCCGCATAATGTACGTTTTTCGTGAAAAGCACTCTAATAGTCATCCGTTAAGGTATAAATATTATAGGTATACACCGCAGTGGTAGAACTCACGAATGAGGTCCCGCGAAATTTTGCGGAACTAAATTAAATTTTTTCGATAAATACTGGACTTCATGCCATAAATAATTTTATTTGTTAGAAAAAATAGATACATCTTACTTAATATTATAAAAGCGAAAGTTTGTGTGTATGTGTGTGTTAGTGTGTGAGTGTGTGTGTGTGTGTGTGTGTGTGTATGTTTGTTACTTTTTCACGCTCAAACGGATGCACCGATTGACTCGAAATTTGGTATGAAGGTAGCTTGAACTCTGGAATAACACATAGGCTACTTTTTATTCTGATAAATCAAACAGTTTCTGTAAAAAATTCAATATATTAAAAAAAATGACAGTTCTGAAATTTGACAATTAATTGTCATATTGACATTTTCGATTTTCAATTGTTTTTGAAAAATTTGACAATTAATTGTCATTTTGACGTATTCGATTGTCAATTTTTTTTGAGAAATTTGACATATTCGATTTTCAATATTTTTTTTTAGAAATTTGACATGAGATTTTTATTTCTTTTCGAGAAATTTGACATATTGGATTTTTCAATTTTTTTTTGAGAAATTTGACTCGATTTTTTTTTAAACAAAATGGGCTTACTATGAGTGCTTCATTGGTGGTTTATCAAATGGGCTTACTATAAGTGCTTCATTTGTGGTTTATCAAATGGGCTTACTATGAGTGCTTCATTTGAGGTTTATCAAATAGGCTTACTATGGGTGCTTCATTTAAAAACTAAATGGGCTTACTATGAGTGCTTAATTTGTGGTTTATCAAATGGGCTTACTATGGGTGCTTCATTTGAAAACTAAATGGGCTTACTATGAGTGCTTCATTTGTGGTTTATCAAATGGGCTTACTATGGGTGCTTCATTTGTGGTTTATCAAATGGTTTATCAAATATAATAAAGAAATTACACATGAGAAATTATGAGGCATTAAAAAGTTATTTAATACGCTATCTTTTAAAATTTGCGATAGTGGCGCCCCGCAAAAAGAACTCCTTTCGTGAAAAGCACTCTACCTAGCAGTCACGGTTTCCGATTGAGCTGAAATTTCGCATACCGGCAATCGGATGACAATGCAATAATTTTATGACATGGAAGTGATCTGAAGTCTGATGATGGAGCTGGAAGGTGGCCATAGGAACTCCATGATAAAAAGACAAAACCCCATCGAGTTTGGGCTCATTTGATTCGTCTTGATGAGTACTTTGATAAGATATAGTAACCAGGGTCTGATGATGGAGCTGGAAGGCGATAACAGGAAACGCGTAATTATAAGACAAAACCCATCGAGTTTGAGCTCATTTTATTCGTCTTGACGAATACTTTGATACTATGCATATAGTAACCAGGGTTTGATGATGGAGCTGGAAGGTGGCCATAGGAACTCCGTGATTAAAAGACAAAACCCCATCGAGTTTGGGCTCATTCGATTCGTCTTGACGAGTACTTTGATACGATATAGTAACCAGGGTCTGATGATGGAGCTGGAAGGTGGCCATAGGAACTCCATGATAAAAAGACAAAACCCCATCGAGTTTGGGCTCATTTGATTCGTCTTGATGAGTACTTTGATAAGATATAGTAACCAGGGTCTGATGATGGAGCTGGAAGGTGGTAACAGGAAACGCGTAATTAAAAGACAAAACCCATCGAGTTTGACCTCATTTGATTCGTCTTGACGAGTACTTTGATACTATATAGAAACCAGGGTCTGATGATGGAGCTGGAAGGCAGCCATAGGAACTCCGTGATTAAAAGTCAAAACCCCTTCGAATTTGGGCTCATTCGATTCGTCTTGACGAGTACTTTGATACGACATAGTAACCAGGGTCTGATGATGTAGCTGGAAGGTGGCCATAGGAACTCCGTGATTAAAAGACAAAACCCATCGAGTTTGGGCTCCTTTGATTCGTCTTGAGGAGTACTTTGATACGATATAGTAACCAGGGTCTGATAATGGAGCTGAAAGGTGGCAACTGGAACCGCGTAATTTAAAGTTAGCATTATTACACGATATCATTTTTATTGTTTTGATTATTCAGTGTGTTTAATTATTTTGTTACTTTACTTTAATTATAAAGAAGACTCATTGTTGTGGACACGAAAATAATTAATTAAGCAAAAGACAAATACAACGAATAAAACAATATGACTATGGTACTGCTACTCCATACTAGATGGCGCTATTGTAAAAAATATTGCTATAACTAAAATTATAATAAGGCGAATTTGTATTTTAGTCGAATTTCGTCGTTACACGGTCTTTTATATTATTATTATTCTACTTTTAATACCTAATATTAAAAAAGAAAGGATTTAACGTTATTTCGATAGGTATGAGATATCTGAATAATATCTGAAATTTGATAGATATATTATAATAAATAGTTTGAGTACGTAGGTATATGATAGTTTCATTTCAGAAAATTTCATTTTAGTTTTTTTTTTATACAATGATGTAAGAAGACGAGCAAGATGCTCTCCTAATGGTAAGAGATAACGCTGAGATTTAACGAAGGTTAAATTCTGGGTGCACTGCTGAGTCATAAAATGTTAAGATTCTTCAGCCCAGTAATTTCACTAGCTATAGTGCCCTCCTACCGAAGCACAGTAATGTCTGCACATCACTGCTCAGGCGGCAGAATAACTGACACTGTTGGGGTACTAGCCGACCTCCTGCAGAGGAAGTCTACCCACGGTAAAGAGATCACCATTAAATGACGCGGAAAATAGTCAAGAATAAGTGTACGGAATCAAGCTGTTATTATTCCGTATTTTTATTAGTTTTTCTGATTTTAATGATAATTTGATATATTTTTGTTTACTGTATTTAATCTTGATGTACTGATTTGTGTAAGTGGTAATTTATTGCCGTTCTAATTTGTACTGTGGTATAGGTATAACGATAGTTCTGGGACTTATCCCAGGACGTCTCTGAAATCTAAGTATTATTCACAAAAAATGTTTCATTTTATTATTTACTAGCTTATGCTCGCGGCTTTGCCCGCACGGCAAAATCCTTTCTTAGCTGTGGTCTACGTCATGAAACCTTTCTATGTTCCAAATTTTAACCCAATCCATCTAGCGGTTTAGGCTGTGCGTTATACAGATACATCAGTCACTAGCTTATTCTCATGGTTTTGCCCGCATGGACGGGTTACGTATCATAATACTTACGGTCGTTTCAACTACGGTCGATATAACTACGGTCGATTTGTCTATGTTCATTTCACATATTGGACGACTCGCTTACAGTGCAACTCGCCTGCGGTTGATTAAACTATGGGCATGTGAACTAATGGGCGATTCGGCCAATGTTCATTTGATATATTGGTTAATTCAAGTATGGATGACTCACCTACGGTTTATAAATTCTTTGTTACGCGTGTTTTTAGTACAGTATTCAGGGCAAACCGAAATTAGTTGGTTAGGTTAGGTTTGAACAGTTACTACAATGCGCGAGCCGAGCGAGCGAAGCGAGCGTGCCGCGGCAGCGGCCGGCGAAGCGCCAGATATTTTTCTTATTACTGAATGATTTATCCAGTGTCATGGCATCTTCAGGCATTTTGGCATCTTCTTTCATCTACCTCATCATGGCAAAGCGGCAAAATAAGCTGTCTGCGCAACTACAGATAGAAATCATTCAGGTATCAAAAACAACACGTTTCTGAATTCTGTACTATAAACAAGTATTTTTTAGCTGTCATACCTGACTAGCAGCCGGAAACATGGTCTAAAAATACGTGAACCGTCCGTTAGTTCGGTCAAAAATAGGCAAATCGTCCAATAGTTTAGTCAACCATAGCTCAATCGACCGTAGCTGAGTTAACCATAGGCGAATCGTCCAATAGTGATTTCGACCAATAGTTATTATGAACTTAGGCGAAACGTCCAATAGACATTTTGAACAGTAAGTGATTCGATCGTAGTTATCTACATATTGGCAAGGTTTGCCAGCCTTTACTAATTCTACGCCCATTAAGTCGCAGAAAACCCGTGAATTGAATCCCTCTTTTCCGTGGAAATGGAAATCGAATTAAATGGTCTGCACCAAATTCATTAATATATGAATAATTTACTGTCACGCGCTACGAAGTGCGCGCGGGTCAGCTAGTGTGTAAATATATAGTAAAAAAATCGAAGTAAGAGTAGTTATTTATATTATCTATATTTTTCATAGGTTAACTAAATTAAAAATAAACGACAAATTTTGCATTCTTCTTTAAATAGAAAGCCTCTTGGCAAACCAAAATGGACTCTTTTTTTGCTTACTTGTTTTTATTTTTTTCCTTCTCTGCACAATTAACTTATTTCAGTCGTTGATCATACGAGACACATATATACAATAATTAATACATTATCGAGATACATTAAATTTAAATGAATGTAATAATCCTCAACCCCTACGTGTCCTCAATGCCTATGTACTCGTACGTGTTTAAATTTTTATATTAAGTGAGCAACATAATATTATTCGAATGAATTTACACAAGTGCCCACATAAATTGTAATTATGGTGAACTTCATTCAGTTTCAATTTGCATTCAGGATTACAATTTAGGCACTATTAATGGGTAATTATTATTTAGTAACCAGCTGCGCCCACTATGTTATTGTTGTGTCTAAGGCCCACAAATTAGTTCAGATTTTTATTATAAACTAGCTGCGCCCAGCGGTTTTACCCGCTGTACAGTAGCCTATATGTTATTCCAGGATCTTAGCTATCTCTATACGAAGTTTCAGCTCAATCGGTCCAACCGTTAAGGCGTGATTAAGTAACAAACATACAACCAGACATTCTTGCATTCTTAGAAACGTTAACGTTTATTGAACAAACTTTTATTTAATTGCTCTAAAATGAATAAAATAAACTTTAAATTCAAACAAATACTTCTAAATAAGTATTTATATCACATTTTCATAGTCATAGCTTGCCTTAAACTATTTAAATAAGAACCTGGAATAGCATAAAGTGTAATTTTGAACGGGTAAAACCACTGAGCATGGCTAGAATTTCATATATGCCACTAATGGATATAATATAACTAATATAACCACTTTTCTATCTATCTATCTAATGGATATAACCAAAGAAGACATCCACTATCTATTTAAAATTCCTTCTACTGGATTTTCAATTTTTACTAAAGCATTGAACCTTTTTAGAGATATATTCTCCTTTTCTCGAGTTTTCTCCTGAACACGATACATGCAACTGTATCGAAACGTCGAGGTTGGTTTTATAATGTTTTTGTAAAACTAACATAATATTATTACGCGATAAGTCCCGATTAATAAAATTAACATGAGTTCAGATCGCGGAAGTTTAAAGTGTTATATTCTCCTTTTATCGGAAATAGTTCTGTTATTTTATACGCGCTGTTTTCATTAACTTACGAACTGATTTGGAAAAAACTTAAGTTATTTCAAAGCGTAGGTACGTATTTTTGATACTAACTCATGTGAATATTGATATTCACATGAGTTAGTTTTATGATGAATCACACCTTAATTACAGGAAAGGGATAAAAACAGAATTCTAACAGTCATTTTTCTGATATTATTTCTAACATAAATATCAGAAAAATGAGAATTTTGGTTTGAGGACGTTTTTTTTATAATCATTTCTAATGGATTTTTAACTAACCATACCTTCAGGGTTATCTTTAGTTTCACGAACTTATTAAATTGATATTAAAATAACTTTTTAAAATAAGCTTTTATTATTATCACCATCTCGCACCAAAGTACTCATCAAAACGAATCAAATGAGTCCAAACTCGATGGGGTTGCATCGTTAAATTACGGAGTCCCTATGGCCACCTTCTAGCTCCATCATCAGATCAGCTCGATGTCATAATAATTTTGCATTGTCATACGATTTATCCTGAGATCCTGATTTTGATTTTTCCTGAGTCTTGGGAAGCGACAGCGCAGGACAGGCAGGAATGGCGTATTCTTGTGTCGGAGGCCAAGACTCAGTTTGGGTCGCTGCGCCGTCTTAGTTAGTTAGTTATACGATTTATCCATGCATGCAAAATTTAAGCGCAATCGGAAACCGAGAAGTGGATCAAATTAAACTCACAAGATTTGATTACAAACAGACAGACAGACAATGGACAGGTGAAAGTAAATAAAAGCTTGTAAAAATAGGCTTTTAAAATGAAACAAAATCCGTATCGAATAGTAAGTCCCGCAATATAAGAATGGCCCTATATGAAGGGATATAACAGATATTGCAATTACCTACTGCCCCTACTGCACACAATATATGGATTCCTATGTCTATTTGCATCAAAGGTAATGGTCAGTAATTGATACGGACTCAGGCATGCAATTTACTGCTTTACTGAGTAATTATTCTAAATTGTCTAATAACTTAATTTTAGTGAGGCTAAGCTCTACGACATAGTTTACCGGTATCATGGGTAATATTATGCCTATTCCTAATTTAATATGCTAAACGAGCTTTCACGCCCAGCGATTTTACCCGCAAAAAAGTAGTCTAAGTGTTAATAAAAGCTATCTACATTTCAAATTTTTGTCCTATCGGTCCACCCGTTGTGAAAGAGTGACAAACATTCATACTTCTATACAAGATTTTGAATTCATTAAAATAGCAGGACAATAATAATGATTGGGGGTTATACTCCAACAGAACAAGTTTCACTAATTAACATAGCTACGGTCAAATTACAAGTAAAGGTAGTGTGGCCAATCTAGGTAAACGTTGCCGTTTCAGATCGCTTAGATAAAGACCTGCAACATGCATCCTAATGATTGCCACCTTCATATCTAACTAGCTGCACTTGGCGGTTTTACCCGCTGTTCAGTAGCCTATGTGTTATTCCAGGGTCTAAGCTATCTCTATACATAAATTTCAGCTCAATCGGTCCACCCGTTTAGGCGTGAAAGAGTAACAAACATAAATCCATACATTCTTACAAATTTTCATGTTTATAATATTAAGTAAGATAAGACAACCGGTATATACTACCGGTATATACATGTCAAGTTGTATAACCGGTATATACCGGTATATAATAGTTTAACGTACCCTCCGGAACATAGTGTCTAGGCGACCTAACAAGTGAAATTTAAAAAACATTTTTAAAAACAAGCTTTTATTATTATTACCATCTAGCACCATAAAAGTACTCATCAAGACGAATCAAATGAGCCCAAACTCTATTGAGTTGCGTCGTTTAATAACGGAGTTCCTACGGCCACCTTCCAGCTCCATCATCAGATCGACTCCATGTCATAATAATATTGCATTGTCATCCGATTTATACATGCATGCAAAATTTCAGCTCAATCGGAAACCGGGAAGTGGATCAAATTTAACTTGCAAGATTTGATTACAGACAGACAGACAACATACAGGTGAAAGTAAATAAAAGCTTGTAAAAATCCACACACTTAGATTTAAACCATGAGTCTTCATTTATGCCCGATATACGGAACTCTGGACCACGGACGCTACATAAAGTAATTAAACAAGCAACTTACTGGGGGTAGACTTCCTTTGCAGGAGGTCGACTAGGTGGGTACCCCAACAGTGCCAGTTATTCTACCGCCTGAGTGATGTGCAAAAATTACTGTGCTTCCGTAGGAGGGCACTGTAGCTAGTGAAATTACTGGGCTGAAGAGTCTTTACATCTTATGATTCTCAAGTAAGAAGCGTTGGCGCAGTGCACTGGGTAGTATTGTACTAATTATGGGCAGCGTTATCTCTTACCATCAGGAGAGCGTCTTGCTCGTCTTCTTACTTCGTTGTATAAAAAAAACTTCATCATCACTACATAGTATAAAATAAAGTTGCTTTCCGCGTCTGTCTGTCCCTATGTAGCTTATATCTTTAAAATTACGGAACAGATTTTGATACGGTTTTCATTAATAGATAGAGTAATTCAAGAGAAAGTTTTATATGTATAATACATGCATAATATAGTAGAACACTAATAATTTTCTATTAAGGGTGATGAAGTGCGCGCGGGTCCTCACTAGAGGACCCGCGCGATCCGTTAAATCCTACATATTATACTAATAATATGTAGGATTTAACGGAAAGTACCCTCCGAACTAGAACAATACATTTCTGATTTTTTTTTACGGGTAATGCAGGCGTGAACTTCTGGTGAAGACACCGAAATTCGGACATTGAAATTTCCGACACCGTGGAACAAATTGTTGAGATATTCTCAAAACAATATTAGCATTTTTATTATTTAGTGTTCCAATAAAGAGTTTTCTATTCTAAATTTGAGATGTGCCCTTTTATTATTTTAGTAAAAAGACTAAGAAAAGTAAAATTTATATTGAATCTAATTAAAATATACTTATCTCGTGACTATTTAATGACACGTGAGTACCTATTCACTAAGTGAATGAAAGAATACGTTGAAAGACAACGAAGCTCAAACGTTGAAATTTAAATTAAAAATTAAACGAAGAGTAATGGATAAACAAATCTCTGGATATACTCTTTGGAATACTGGCTCTTAACAAAATAATAATTTTAATAAAAAACAGACGTCTAAAAAGTATAATTAACCAAATGGTTTACAAATGTGAGAGCCCAAAGAATATAAACATAAAACAACATAAAAGCTCAATTGGGTGCCTGCAAAATTTAATTGCTCATTTTTTAAATGGTAAAAAAATTATAACCATGTGTTTCAATTTAGGGAATTTTATGAATTTGGAAAAATAAATATACTTTCAATAATTAATTCAGTGACTTTTGTAGATTCCCATGGGAACGATAAAGACGGTGTATGGGAACGGGTGGGGCTGCTATATGGGGCTAATATATGGGGCTCAATAACATAAATTATCAACCGTAGGAAATAATTATCAATACCTACTAGATTTCACATTAATATAAAATACGAATGACTATTCTTCTTTTCGAGTCGAAAATGGCTATATATATATACATACATATTTTATTAATTTTTGTTTTTAAAATATACGTATAATGTTAAAGCTGTTTAGCCCAGTATCTCGCAAGCTCCACTGCTTTATCGTTAGCCTCCAAAAGGTCTTCAAATGTGCAAGTTGTGGGGCTGTTAGGACACATGAGGAGGTGTGCCATTGACTGGACAGCACCGCAGTCGCACTTGTCGTTGCCAGAGAAACCCCACCTATAACGGTTTTCTTGGGATCTTCCAACACCAGCCCGAAGTCTGTTTAAAGACTTCCAGACTAGCCATGGGAGATTACCACCCGGTGGGAGTGCTTCTGCTGGGGAGACGGACGGTTTTGATGGTGGGTATTCCTTCTTCCAACGCTCCAGCCTGGATTTTGGGGCAAGCTTCTCATTCAGGCTGGCCTGTCTGAGAAAGCTGTTGCGGCTTTTTAGGCGCGATAGCGGTGGAGTCTGGTTATGAAGTGGGTGCCTGCTGTCGTGTTCTTGTTTGTGCCTCTCCACAGAGCAGGTGATCTCTCGTCGTACACTGGGAGGGGCGATACCAGCTAAGGTGTATAAGCTGGCCAGAGGAGTTGGTTTCAATGTCCCCGTGACTATGCGACAAGATTCATTTAGGGCAACATCAACCTCTTTGGCGTGTGTAGAGCGTGCCCAAACTGGACACGCGTATTCGCTATGGCTAAAAAACGAATGACTATAGTAAAATATCAACATTCAACACAACAAAATTCAATAGAAAATCACAGGATTTCTTTTTCTCCTTCTATACTTAAAGTTTTACGTAACAAACTGTTCATACGAAAATCTGAATAATTCATTCAATATCATGAATAAATAAAAAATGTTCACTAACAAGATAAAAACCTAAATTACTTAAGCCAAAGTTTTTTATTCCCAGATTACGGCTACAAAAACTATAAAGGCTAGAATAATTCAGCAGTATTAAGTTAAGCCTTAACTAAAAGTTTGTTATGACTTCTACAGTACTTACATAGAAGTAATCGAGTGGAGAAAGTCACACGGATTTAACACATTCACAGTTTCTCATTATATTTAAGGATGACATTAGTGTGATCATTCGAGCACAATACCCTATAAATGACATGCTTTTAATAGGGCGCTACAGAAAGGTTACATCGGTCGCGTGTGTATACGCGTGATCAAGGCGTGGAGAGAAGACGAGACGAGCGGCCGGGAGAGGCGCGTGGGTCGGACTGGCTGTTTGCTGCTCGCCGCGAATAATCCATACCGCTCGCTGAGAGGCGGGAGGCTGTATTTACCGGACCGGTCGAGCCAGCTCCCGACTCCCGGAGCACCCGCGTGTCGCTGCAAGCCTCAAGCCACGCTCCATCATGTTGACACAATTTTAAAGAGCGCCATATAATTTGGGGTCTCCCCGCTGATTGCACGTCGTAACAGCTCATTACTTCTTTATTGTCAATCGATGATATTGCATCTGAGTGATGATGACGTTTATTTATGGGTACGCGCAGGGAAAAGTTAAGGGATAATAAAAAACTCGTATTTTATATCAATTTTTGAAATATACTCGTGCTGTAAAGCTTTGAAATGTTCATTGCCATATTGGTGGTAATAATATTCACGTATACGCATACTTATTTAGACATTACCTTAAAATAAGTTGCATAAAATATAATGCATCTGGATACGAGTATATTGGTCACTTTTGCACGACAAACTTAATCTATTGAGTTCAATCTCTGATGTGTCACTTTATAACTAAAAGTAAAACAGTGATGCGTAGCTATATCGCAATAAAGCTAAATAAATAAAAATTATCAATACCTAGTGCCGTAGAGAGTCCGAACGTAGAGAAACTAAACTACTTACTCTAAGTTAGGCGTTAAGCAAAGTTCTGAGTTTTGGGACGTTTCTATTTCACAAGTGTATTTTCACCGCTATATATCATGTCATTAAAAGATACAATGTAGAGGGATTACTTGTTTTGGACCTATGGTCTATGTTATGTTAGTAAATTAGCTCCAACAAATTATGTTGCTAAGCTCGTACATACATAGTATATAGCACATCTCAAAGCTCTGGTTTTCAGGCTTACGACTGCTTTCAGTGAAAAGAAGCCGGAAAATTGCGTGAAAGTATAAAAAATACTTTGAAAAGAGCAAATAATATTTGAAAAGAAAGTTGGCATGTCTTTTGTACGTATATTCCATGATACAATGTGTTTATCCCGCTAGTCTGTATTCGCTAGCGTTATCTGTGCGTTTTTACGACATAGTTAATGACGTTAATTAAATTTTGCTCGGCTCGTTACGCGTTCGCTGGCTTTTGGCATCAAACAATTACATTGTGCAATAATTCAACGGTTTTGTTTCACTTATCGTCATTTGTACTCATTATTATTAATATTTATATAAGCACTTACATATGTCGGATGCTTTATTCCTTAACTCGTATTAAAGTATACCACATATTCAGAGTTCAGGTTCATACAATGTAAACTTCACACGTAAAAAGTAAAGAAGCATAAAATATAATGTGGCAAGTGATAAATAAAAGGCAAATCTTTATTTTCATGGCTTCAAAAGAAGTTAAGATTAAAACTAAGCAGCGAGTCGACGCGATTCGAGTTTCTTGTTCTCTGTCAATAATAAATAACGTTGACGTGACCAGTTTATTAGTAGCTGCATTAGGCTAGGTAGTAAGGTAGGTGGGCTCTACCGACAAAATGAGATTTCGGATTTCGGACGCGGTTTCTAAGATAAAGGCCCTTAAATACGGCATCGGAAAATACTCGGACAAAATACCATGAAATACCGGTATAAATTTTGCGCTCAGTTAGCCGGCTCCGATCGCAGCTATCAGTGGCGAGTCCTGTTTGTTTATTGACCATATCCTTTGTGTCCGAATGGCTTTTCGGAATGATTTAATGCGCGCACTCTCGGAACCGCCGTCCGCTTCCTACCATTTTTATTCATAACCGCCCACAATAACACCCTTTTACCGAATCTAAAATGTTCATTAGGAATAAAATGAAATGCTCGCCCGGAGGGAGCTCGTGTAAAAATTGAACGCGATAACGGCTACGCATCGTAATATGTAAGTTTTAGTGAAAATATTCCAAGAGTTGCGAGTCGAAGCAATCCTTGTGGAGTGTGGAGAAAAGGAAAAGGGCGGAAAGGTAAGAAGTGGATGACACGAAGCGAAGGGCAGCGCGCCTCTTGAGAGCGCGGTGAAAGATGTTTGGGTCGCGTAACTGACGTGTACGCTTATGAATGCTTCGCACCCTTTTCAGTTGAGGCACACAAAGATTTTACACGCTGATAGCTCGCCGTAACTAGGTGCTATTGTTATCTTAACATGTTTTTTCACATTTCGCCTTTTGTACACATTTCAAGCCGAAAGCATTATGTCTAGTAAATCGTAATAATACCGAATGATATTGGTGTATATTATTTAAATACTTTGGAAACTTAATAAAACGGATTAGGTAAGACATGGACATACCTATGTATTTATAGGCATTTAATAAAAAAGTAGAACTAGATGTTATATATATAAATTCAAGTTTTATATTATTGAAAGTATAGGTATACGATTAGATACCTAACGCTTTCTGAATATAATTATGAAGTATTTTGACGTCCATTTATAATGTGTCAGAAGAATGGCCATAAAAGGTCCTACATATAAGCTTTAATGAACTCTATTGTTATATCTACTTATTTACGCATCGTTCAACACCAAAATATATTTTGGAGTTTCCCTTAATCGTGTAGGCTAATTTATCCCTCTATATATTTCCTGTAAAGACCTCTCCAGCTATGGCCGTGACGAGCTAGCTGTTCATTTTCACGTGAAGATTTAGTGTGGTGCTGCCACAAGAACAAGTACACGCGTTTCGCTAATTAATAGCTAATTTAACTATTTTTGACTTTTGTTTATATAATATTGTATATTCTGACCTAGGAATAAACTTATAATAGATTCGTAGATACTGACTGTATTTTGGTGCTTATTATGTTTTAAGATTGTTGTTTTGTGTTAATTAGAGTAAATGATGGTAGCTTTTGCGAGCATTCGCGGTCATAATGTGGAGGGGATCCAAATAAAGGCTCCATGATATTCCAAGCTTTGGCTTATAATGTTGAGTTCACCAACCGCTGAGTGGGCGGCTCATATGTCTTTACATAGATATACTCGCCCGAATCCTAAGCAACAGATATTTGACAAACACACACATGAGCCTAAGCACAAAGCAACTCTATTACTCAGTCCGTTCATGAGGTATAGTTAACCTTAATCTTCCCTAAGCCTATATAACAGTAAATTTACCGAGTACCTATGCTTAACACGTTACGTAGGCCAAGCCGGGCTGTCATCTTACCTTTATAAACAGGACTTAGTTATGTCATGTATGTGTGAGGACAGGACTTAATATCGAAAGTTAATTTTGCGGTTCCCTACGGGGCTTGCGCGATATGAATTAACGAACTTCCTATTAATACTGATGTGATGAGAGTAATAACCATGTACATATAAATATTCTACCGTGATTCACTTCAGTTGGAAGGGTATATTAATAATTATAATTTAATTGGTGTCTATGAGATTAATATATTAATATTGACGACCATGGCAAAGTGTTGAGAATAGAAAAATACCAAAAATGCTGCAACTGTGAGAGCTTTTCTGCACTACACCCAAATTCGTGAAATGACTGTACGTAGTCGTAGAACACTTTTACCTTACACCCTACGGCCATATCTTTACTATGCTTTTGAATGCTATGCCATTTGATTCAAATAGGTATTACTGTAGCTACTTCAGTCCATTTTTAATTTTTATCCATTATAATGTTAATTTCGGATAGGAATCAGATCAAATTTAATAGATACAATGAATAACAGATCGGTGTATCGCGTAAAGTCAAGCAATCGTCGTACCTATTCTTCCATAAAAAACTTGCAGAGACAGTAAATAGATATGTCATTTCAGAAATAGCTTTAATAATGAGCAGTTAGTATGCTTCATGCAACCTCGATGAGCATAATAATGCTCCACATGGATACTTATTGGTTAGAATATAAAGCGACATTCATACGCACTTTGAGACAGTAGAAACGATTCACATTTTTATGGTAGCGTAGAACAGAGGAATGACGATTCTTCTACGGAAAAATAATATGAGCCAGAAAATATTGGTACATATTTAACTGCGCTCAAAAATGGGCAGACAAAATATTGACGGTAAGTACGTGTACAAATAGGCGAGGATTAAAAATCATGCATGATCGCGAAACAATCGCTGCTCTCTATTCTATATTTTAACCAGCTATAATCATGTCCGTAGTAACCTTAATGCTAAGTTTTTAAAACACGTCGTATACTTTGCTTTAATTTCAAGTAGACCCACTTTTCCAGGATAAGTTCTTAGTTAGACTTCCTAACTTATTATTAATTCGTAGCATTTCGGCCACTGAAATAAGTTTTCAGCACAATAAAATAGAATAGTATAATAGTTGATTACTTTTCACTTTAAGACATAGAAGTGGCTACATTGTCTTTAACAACGTGGATATTTCCTCGTTGTTAACAACACAACGATGTGTATAGGACCGCGTTATTTCCCGGGACAACATAAACAATTTATATCAAATACCATCAATGCAATGTAATGGTAAGTCGAATTAGATACATTGTTACTGTAAGAAAATTTTCTCATTTCTATAAAACGCTTCAACCTGAACATACTCGTATTAAAGCGCTAGTGAAATGGCTGTTTAATTGTTGCAAAGTCGAACAGTAAGTAATAAATGACATTTCTTAATGTTTTCAAACATTGTAAGTTGAGTCAGCTGTTTTCAGGGATGAGGAACATTTAACAGAAACTTTTTACGTTTCCGCCAGGGAGGGAGAAAACAACCTCCGCTAATAGGAATTCCTTCGGATACTGTAATGGAAAGACGTGCTGGGTACACTGTTATCTGGAGTCATAATATTTTCTCGGACTTACACCGCCCGCGCCGGCTTTACCGGTGAACCTGTTTTTATGAAGGTATTACGCGGTATAAAGGTATGTGTACTACATACAGTGGTTACTTCATTGTTTGCTCTCTTGATATCATGAAAGTTTTTGTGCCAGGGACTGGTTTATAAGATGGGATTCCGGCGGGCAGGGATTTGTTTTGCGTTGGAATTGAATTAACGGCTTCGAGATTTACATATTTTGTTATTTTAGCGCCTATTAATTGTGTTTTATTAGGCACAACTACTAACATGGTAAATTATATAAATTGTTATGGACACCATGGTAAATAATATATTATAATGGACATTATTTACAAACATTTATTAATCCTATTTTTAATAGGCGTTATAATTTATAACGTAAAATATATTAAGTAGGTTCAGGAGTTCAGGTTGTTACAATAGTTAAAATAATGTACTATACAATTTTTATTAAAATAAATGCTGAAATGTATCCTAAAGTAATATAATTAAAAGAATTAAAAGTGCCAGTTCAGCTAAATATAAAATTAATTCGAGTAAACCTCCGAGGTATACCAGAATATTTGTATGCCCAAGGCACTGAAATTACCAAATCAAACAAGATAGGCTGTATTATTTGCGGACAACGTTAACGCCAGTGATCGATGTTGAATGTCGAACAATTTTATACAAAGCTTTCAATCCGAGCTCATTTCCACGCGCCGGCCGAAACAACAAAGCATTTCAGCATAGATCGAGTTTCAACTGAGTAGTGTTTTCCTCCGCCAACCGTGATTCAATTTAGATTGATGATCTTTCTCCGGAACCAACATAAATACGAATAGGTGCCTATACCGGGCGCGGGGCGGCGGAGGCTGCCGGTTCATAGAGAAAATAATAATAATTTATCCTAATGACAGCCACAGCAAGCCCCTCGGGCCTCGACGAGGGTGCCGTTTATAATTTTTGATACATTATTAAGCAATCAAATTATTTTTTATTGAAAGAGAAACCTGACTCAAAGTATCCAATAAAATATCCTTTACTTTCAATAAACGATCGAAGCTTTAACTTTTAGCACATTTTGAAATAAACATTTTAACATTTATTTGTAGGTTTAACTTGTAGCTTTACGCTCTAATTACATAAAGCAATTATTGTTTTATTTGCAACTGTAGCTATAACAAAATATTATAATTATATCAAAGGTCTGATTAAATAGACATAATATATTATGTACCTACCTCTATAATACAAATATTCACTGATAATAATTTACTCGAATAAAGCAGGTTATCAATTCGATTATGTCGTTAATAATATTATTGGAATTACCTACATATTTACATAGGACATTCCTACAAGCTTTCCAAATATACGTAATACGTATTTTACAAAATTTCAATAGTGCAAGTATCACCAAATCAGTCAGTATTTTTCAAGATATAAATTAAAATGTGGCACACTCTTGAAATTAATCGGTTTATTTTTTTATTTTAACTTTGTCTTATAACATCTACTCAAACACGACTTTGGTCCAACAAGTATAATACTTAAATAAAGTCATTCACTGTTAAGTGTAGTGTTCTTTAACTCCGTAAAATAATTATTGTATCTAATGTAGTAATAGGTACTTCTCTCATTTTCATACTACCTGTAAAACAATATATAAAAGCTTCCATTGAAAAATAACCTTATTTGTTGACGTCTAGTGTGCTTCGGAGGAAAATAAATTTGTTCTAGTGAATATGGAGAGCCGGCGTTGGGCCGCACCGGGCACTCGCCAACGACGTCTTATTGAATGCAGATCTCTATATTATGCCCAGCTTTACTTCGCTATTTATAGATACTGCTAAGTACTTTATTTCCACCGCATTTTTTTTATATTTACAAGTAAATTTTGATTTAATTCAACTGACTATAACTACTTCTTGTAAGCGCGCACGTGACGCACGTTTCAATTCAAAACTTTGACAACCACTCGACCGATTTTGTAAACATTTTAATAGGAGCATATATGTAGGTACCTGAACCTTTAAATAAAAGTATTTATGTATTTACCCTTTGAAACAAAAAACAGAACAAACGAAAAATCCTAATAGGTGTCTTCGAGTAACCCAATTCCACCCTTTATTGTAGTCTATGCTACGAATAAATAACTATGTAAATAAATAAACAAAAACTGAGTGTGATATCGTTAGTAATACGAGTAGATATCAATCGCAATATAAACTGGCTAAAATATTGGAAACAAATAAAATTCCACAATGTACAAAGTACTTCACTAACCGAAATGTAAAAAGTGTTTGTGAATAAAAATGTGAAAGCTGCGCGCTACTTTTTGTTTTGTTTGGTTGCAAATTACTCTTGCGAACTGATTTACTGTGTTTAACAAACGACTGGGAAATATTTAACGTCCTTTGTTACCCTGTAGAGCTCCTTGTTTCACCGTAAAGAAAACTCCGTTTTCTCCCGTATTTTGTTATGGGATAGTGATGAGCTTCGAATCCACTAGTCAGCCATAATAGGGATGTGGACCAAAATCTCATAAAAACACAAAAGTAAAAATGCGCCAATTTCTACTGTAGATAGATTGTGAGATCTCTACAGGAAGCAGAGAGTCAAAAGTCCGTGAAGCGCTTTGAGAAAAGATCGGCACAGCAATGCTTCACAAGGCAGTACCTTGCCTCTTCGAACTGAATAGATTTTTAATTACTTAACGTGTATGCGCCCGCTCTACATAGCGGACGCCCGAACGTCCACTTTTTATGTAGGTTACCTTACTAAACATATTTTTATCATTACGGTAAGAATAACAATAACAGTAAACGAAAGCATAGTAAGAAATTAAAAGCAAATGATACACATTTGTTATTTTAATGATGCGTCAACAGGTCGGGAATGCAGGAAATATTCCAGCGCAGACCGTAATGCACATTCAGCGGTCTTACAGACCAGCTGTATATTTGAACGTTACTGCGTTATGCAGTTATGCTTTAATATTAGCATTTCTCATTGCTATTGTTTGCATATTTGTTAATATGAATAATAATGGTACCTACCTACTTGGAAATTAACATAATTTAATACAGCAATTAAGAAGACTTATAATCCACAGGTCGGCCACATTATATAATCTACTCGTATCTATGAAAAATTCAAGCGTATCAGCTATAGTATTCTTAAAGGAGGAATTTACAAGTTCACAATTGGTCTTTTTTTTTTAGATTTATTTTTATATTAGTTCATCAATCACTCGAAGCAGCTGAATCATTTTGGATTTTCTGTTTCAATTCCCCCAATGAAAGGCATATATTTTTCAGATAATTTTTCATATTATATTTCTCTTTAATTTTGTTTAAATCAGTCGCGCAGTTTTTAAGATTTTAGTTTGTTTTTTATTCTGTAATAATTCCTATTCATACGTCCATTTAAATAACTTTAGAAAAATAACAAAATTACTTCACAAACTTTGACTCCTCTTGGAATCATAGACGTATGAAAATTCATACGATACCCAAATGATGATGATTATTTTTCACCCAAATGGGTAAAATGTTGCTCCTTTAGAGTCTTGGACAGTGAGCGTGTTAAAAGGTGTATCGTTAGGGTTGTCACAATCGTCGTGTTCCGGCAGTAAAGCGAGAGAGGCAGTTAGAGTCACGCTCGATAGCACATCACTAATGACCCTAGGTTTGCAAATGTTCAGAGGTGACAACACAAGCCACTGTGCCTTTTTAACGACGGAAGTTACTAAATGCATTAACTTGTAACCTATTTACCTACCTATTTATAATGTTCCTTGAAGTATTGTATATTTTTTTAAATACTGAATAGGATCTAAAACGCGATCCTATTATATCCACACCTTACCTTATAAAAAGTAAGTGTAGATGGCCGTGGATGAGTGCTTCGGCGTACCCGCTGGCCTGGCATTATGGCGTCCCGCAGGAACACCCCTAGGTTTTTTAGTGGGTATCCCCGTCGCGCCTATCTTCGACGGGGGAGTACCATATACTACCCCGTGCCCCCTGGCGTGGGGTGATGATGCGTAACGTATTTTCCCTGGGTAAAAAAATGGTCTAGATGCGATCTAGGACGATTTCGTAGAAGGTAGCCTGTTCAATCGCCTCTTGAAGATACTCATGTACCTACCTATAATTAGGTACACCTAATTATCCAGAAACACAAAGAACGGAATGCATTTTACAAACGCCCTGTCATAATGAATGTTACAAATAAAAAAAAAATAAGGAGTATCTAGTTAGTGTGTCTAGTATATAATATAACTTTTTTAAACTACATCTGCTGTTCAAACATAATGTTTCCGCAATCTACGAGAACGACTGTACATTTTAGATTGGTCATGCCACAAAAAATTGTTCTCCCGCACTGGAAATAACTCGATCAATTATAATTTATATACAACTGCATTAATATGGTAAATCTGAGATAGATTCAACGGAATTTTGATTGTATCCAATCCGCTTTTCAGCGAATTAAACCGCAGGGCTCAGTAGCGCGTTTTGCTCTTTTGATAAGCATCCATGCAAGGAAGAATTGCAGAAACATTTTAAAGGGTTTATCGATGTGGGAATCCGTCAGAAGTTGAAATGTTGAAAGGGTAAAGCGGCCAAAGAAATTCCTGAGCTAATGAGACTTAACATCCTATTTGCTGTAGGTAGTGAGGATGACAAGCGCCATGCAGTGTTGCATAGGATTTTATAACTGTTCGAATATCTTCTAACAAAAATAAAAATTATCACTTAATATTTATATAAGTGATCATCGAGCTCGTCTTGTTCTTCTGCTAACATAAAATAAGCTTGGTAAATTTTATTTGTTCGTTCTTTCAAATTAGTGTTTGTTACCTGTTCACGCTAAAACGAGTGAAGCATGGACTAAAATGAATGTAAAATTTGTCAGAGATAATGTTACCCTACACGTAGCTCAGTAAACTAATTATTTTGGTTAATAAGTAGATAGGTACCAGGTAAACATGAGCTAGTGGAACTTCGGCTAGTCAAAATATAATAATAATTGGACGCCCCGAGCAATATTGTGATGGTACGAATTCAACAATATTATGCAGTTATTATGAATAACGTAGGTATATCTCAAAAGAATCTATAAATAGCTCCCATTTATCTTCTTTTCCTCAATATACTTCAGAAAAGTAAGGTAAGTTCACAATTCGTTGGATTTTTAAAACGATAAAGTTTTTTTGAGGCCTAGCTTACTTAGACTGGTGACCTTCGTTATAAATTGTAAAAATGAAATATCAGAAACTAAAACAACTCAACTTTGTCACGTAAATATCTTTTTATACGAGTAATAAATACGTCAGATTTAAGAGTATTTTATTTTTGTCGATTTATAGTGATTGTCACTAGTGTCACTTAACCAACACGGCCTTAAATATTGCATGGGATGTTAGACATGATTTGCAGAATTGTTATTTCTTTTAGAAAGCTGAGAGCTTTAGATAAATAAAATGGTAGTATACCTCTATTAATGAAATGAACTAGGTACACCTACATTTTTGTCTATAATCCTTATTGTAAAATATTGTACCAACACATTTCATACATAGTTTATGTATAAGGTACCTTATATCAAACAACAGAGATACATTATCTACTGGTAATGTAATGCAATATTTTATTTAAGGCAGGGTAAGGTATTGCGTGCGGATAATTGATTTATAGGTATATCGGGAGTGCGCTATCCCTTTTCCCACGCTATCCACTAAAACATAGAACCACAATGGACGCCGGAGGAAATGGAACGTGAGTTAGGACTTGGTATAACTTGTGACTATTGAGCCAATGAGAAGGAATTGCACAATGATTGATGAATAAATCTTTAAATATACTCGTAGTATGGCAGTAAGTCTAACTTGGAACTAGTTGAATGAGAACCCGAGAATGTAGGTTTTTTCTTGTTAATACCGAGAAAAAACGCGTTACACGCAACGCAGGCTACGTCCTGCCGTCGGGGGTACGAAGTACGGGATGGTTAAGTTGCAAAATTTTCAATTTAACACATTTCCAAAAAAAAGGATTTATCAATTGTTAATTGACTAAGTTATATCGTGCGAGTGAGACAGAGCAACTCAGCGACTATTAACCCCAAACGCATCAATTAGATTGGTTTAAATAAAGTAGAAAGCAGAGCAGAGAGCATTTTCGCTCAATCAATTGTTTTTTAACCCTCCCTACTTGTACAAAATTTTTCATCAACAGTTACATCGGCTGACTTATAATTATTTATTCGTAGTTCTGTATTGATTTTTCCGGGCAGGAAAATGAATATTTAAAACTAATAGAATTATGAGATACACAATATTAATTAATACAAAGTCGGTTCCCGTCTGTAAGCTTTGATCGCACCGGGTTAATGAGGTTTTCATAAACGGAGTAAAGTATCGGCAGTCTTTTCGCAACAAACAGTTTTATAACCTAGGATTAATCTGGGATTAAAATAGTATGTTATTCAGGTTGGACCTTGTCTAGATGGGGCACTAATTGATTCTGGCGAATTCCAATTATGCCCATATTTTGTATTGTTCCTAACCGCGACGGATCGCGCCCGTTTTGTATGTCAGATTGCGTTCAAATTCCCGCGCATCCTGGTTTTGTGTGCCGCCGGCTTTATATTCAACGTGATATTACTGTCTATTTTTACCTAACTACGACGTAGTCAGTAATCACCCTATTTCATTGACGTCATAGTCCCTTGTTTGTCTGAAGAGTCTGATTATGCTGATAGTTATCAAACTGTCTGCACAGAAAATAAAAAATATAGATGATATATATTTTGAATGTTAGACGAGTTGGAAGAAAAGTGGTATAAGTCTAAAATATAGAATAAATAACACTTTATTGCATACCAGATTATAAGAAATAGTAATAAATACAAGACAAACTTAAAACTAGAGGTAAACAATCGGCGGTTTTATCGCATAAAGCAATCTCTTACAATCTGGTTGGAAGGAAATTTGGGGAAATGTTTAGCGGTGGTGTGCAACAATAGATTTGAACAGTCAATACTATTGTAATTTAGATAATAATATGTAAATATAAATACTAACATCAAAACAAGAATCCATTCAATTTATAACATTATATTGTAATACCAAGTTTAAATGCCTAGTACATGCAGTACCTACTTACGTTGTTTCAATCACGATCATTAAACTCGGTAACAAACGAAAAGTTTCCTATACGAACAGCTACCTGAAGGTATTCGTATCTACATCAGCGAATCAATTGAAATTCAATGTTCAAAGTTCGTTTTAAACTTTGTCACAGGTAACCAGGGGCGGACAATCCTGTAGAGTCGCGGAGACACAGTAAAGCTTTTGTAATTGTTAGGTATCTACATGTATGTATATCTCAAGCCCCTTCCCATCTTACAAATACTACCTACATACGAGAAAGTTCGGGTGTACTCGTAAATGTGGTTGTTTTGTACCAATGCGTTGAAATTTAGCTAATTGTTCGGATACACACGCTCGCTTGCTTTCCCTTAATATCGCACTAATTTTACAATGGAGTTAGTTCTTGTGTTTGTTTTTTTTTAACACTGAGTGGCCCCGTGTCTGAGGGCCTATTGGCTAATTCACACCCACTAAGATTGATGTCCACTTCAAAGTACATTACTGCGTTTGTTTTTGTACTCATTTAATGAGGAAGTTTATGCAAGTAATGTACGCAAAGTTGTCTATGGATTCTAGTGTTTTACATGTGGGTGGGCGATAGCCAATTGGCTCTCTGATATGGGCAAGCATGGTGCCATCGGGCACCTGATTGTCTCATGTCATCATTCATCATGGTCATAAAAACTTTGTCCAGCTAAATTGTTTGCACTTTTGCTCGGATTTAGACTCATAGATAAGATAAGATAACTCTTTATTGTATCACCACAATTTAGTACAATAGCATAAAACAAAAGAAACAAATTACATTTTAAAAAAAAGTAAGACAATTGGCGGTCTTATCGCTAATAGCGATGTCTTCTAGACAACCAAGCAGGGAAAGGAAAAAAAAAATCGGACGACGGTGGTACACACATAGACAGCTAGTTATATTAAAAAAAACCACTAGACACATGATGTAGAAAGACGTAGAGTGGTCGTAGAGTGACTCGTTAGTATTTTGTTCAGCGGTCACATCGCGACCCGTTTGTCTCTCATTTTTGTGAACCCACGGTAGCGAAACCAATTTAAAAAATGTTTTTAGACCAAACCACTTAAATATAAAAAAAAAATACTACTAATATTATCATCATCATCATCTCAGCCGTAAGACGTCCACTGCTGAACATAGGCCTCCCCTTTAGACTTCCATATGTACCGGTTGGAAGCAACCTGCATCCAGCGTCTTCCGGCGACCTTTATAAGGTCGTCTGTCCACCTTGTGGGTGGACTAATATTATAAACAATAAAAAATGTTTGTAAGAATGGATGTCTGGATGTCTGTTACTCTTTCACGCCTAAACGGGTGGACCGATTGAGCTGAAATTAAGTATAAAGATAGCTTAGACCCTGGAATAACACATAGGCTATACGGCGGGTAAAACCGCTGGGCGCAGCTAGTATTACATAAAAACATTTGCTGATTCGTTAGACTATTCTAAAAACTCACCGCTCAGTCGGTTAAGCAATCCATTTTCATCTGATTTCCTTATGGGAAAGCCTACTTAAAATTCATCCTCGAACTTTATTTTGACGTAGAGATAAGTGATAATGCCTTGTAAAGGTGTGAAACAGTCGTATTTTGCACCTGGTTCAATAAAAAGTTACTTTGAAATAAGTAAATGGGCTGGCAATAGGCTTTCAATTTTTCTCCTCTCTCTGCACGGTTGTCTGGAAGAGATCGCTATTAGCGATAAGACCACCAAAACGTAACACTTAGTTTTTTACCTTATTTTTATGTGTATCTTAGTTAATCTTAAGTAATTAAATGTACCAGTTTTGTGGACCTATTAATAAAAATAAAAAAAAGTTTTAGTTTTTAAGTTATTTTTGTACATTTTCTTTTGTGTTTCAATAAAGAGTTCTCTATTAAGGAAAGGGTACAGAATAATAGATATGGATATCTCGGAAAAGTCCATTAAGATTAGGACGTATTTTAAAATGAGTAACTAGATTTTATAAACAGAACTCGAACATTAAAATATATTTTCAATTTCAATTCAATTTATATATAAATTATACTGTTAACTTACGAGGTAGGTACGACACATATTTAACACGTTTAATAAATTATATTCATAAATTACAGCCTTTTTTGTTCACACCGAAAAAACGCATCACGGGTACTCCTATCCTCCTATCGGGGGTATAGGAGGGTTATGTGGGACTCCCCGTGCAGGACGACTGCACGGTGCACCCACTAAAACAACACGACGGCACTCCTGCATCGTCTCTGTGATGGAGGACTGTAAACCGGCAGAGCCTTGGCATTGAGTCCTAGCAGGCTAAGCAGCACCAAAACAACTATATTCAACGATATATATCACAAAATGGAGAGCGTGGTATACATATTATAGCGAAGAACTCTCATACATTTTAAAATAACTAAATAAACAATATACTAGTACTGATATGTATAATATCTAAAGTTCGTTCTTCAGCAATTTTTGCAAGTAAAGGTAGGATTTCCCGCCTGGCCCGTGGAAGCCAAGTTTAGCCGCAGCGTGCTCGCAGTGTGTTTCTGTTGCAGGCAGATTTCCAAGTCTGGCCAGCGCGAACGCAGACAGATCTTCACACCCCATCATGCCTATATAATTACCTTCCATCTTCATACGTACGTCAGCGAACTTTACAAGAGGTTCCGGAAAAGGGCGCACTGAAAATGTATCGGAATCTATTAGAAAACATTTCTTTTAGAATACATTTAAAAGGAACGAAAATTTATTTTTCTCTTTTTAGTACCTAACATGATTTTACTGTTAAAAAACTACCTTCGTTTCAGATACTGAATTTCAGCCTAAATGTTAGCGATAAAGTTTTAAAAAATTATCGAAAAATCATTTCAGATCCCATTATTAATCATTGAAATAAAAAACAATGACGTCGCCCGTGGTATTACGATATGATGGAGCTAACTAACCGATCAGTTGACATTGCTTACTTGCTTAAGATGAGTTTTTCACAATCTGAAATTATGTATTTAATTTTACTTAGATATTTTGTGATCCATATCGTTTCTAAAACAGACAACCTCTGTGTCATCATTATACTTCTTGCGTTCCGTTGGAATTGACATATGTAGGTCAAATTTCAGCTCAATCCAACATAAGAAGTAGGTCAAAAACTTTTAAGACTCCATTAGCGTCAGACACTGGACAGGTGAAACTAAATAAAAGCTTGTGATAATATAGAGATGTTTTGACATCGGATTGGAGTCCGATATCCTAAGAAAATATTTTTGCTGAAGCGAACAA
Organism: Hemithea aestivaria; assembly: GCA_947507615.1. Taxonomy (NCBI): domain Eukaryota; kingdom Metazoa; phylum Arthropoda; class Insecta; order Lepidoptera; family Geometridae; genus Hemithea; species Hemithea aestivaria. The sequence continues at coordinate 9,552,279 of OX382327.1, read as the reverse complement.
TAGGTACTTTCTTGTATTGACAAATCCAGATTGTTTCTAAACTCGGACGACGCATTAATAAATGATTTTCCTTTGATTTTTGTCCTACAGCTATACCTACTCTCCGAGCGACCTCAATGATAAATGTTTCAAAAGAAATATAAAAGGTAATAAATCACTGTAACGGTGGGACAAAAATTATCTCTTTGACTCAATAATGTTGCCATATTTTTTCCTGGAAGTTATTAAAGGCAATGTGATATAAAGCAATATTATTTATACCTAATTATTATATTTGATAGACTAAAAAAAGGCATCCAATTCATTGAAAATCACATTTATTTGAATAGCTTAAGTAGAATTTTGTCACATCGTATCGCGGTAAGTAGGTAACATTAAACGAAATAAAAGTAAGCGAGCTACGTAATTGCACTTAAGACCGTTCTATCTAACAAGGTGTTTAATATTAAATGGGTAAAGCTGTGAAGGTCATTAGGGGAGAGCCGTGAAAATAGGAAAAAAGTTGGTTAAAATGCGAGCTGTTTATTATCATTACGAGTGAAACGGTAAGTTAGGGCAGGAAATGACGAGGGTGGAGGGGCGTGGGAAACATTCAGTTACGATATCTTTATTGACAGTATTATAACTTTCATACAGGTATTCAGATTTTATAGCCTTTAAACCAATGCATTTTATGGGATGTCATTGAGTATACATTTACTTTAAGGGGACATTCTGTAAATAAGCTCGACGTTGTTCTGAAGATCGTATGATCGCGATACGATGTAATCAACGATAACCGTGAAATTTAATTTAATTGATTTTCGATATTATTTTATGATGATGCTTTTTTGTCTGGTTTGTTCCACTTTTGGCCAAAGGCCTACTAATTCTTCTGCTTGGTTAAAGGCTATAGATATATTGTCCAGTCATTACGGAAGTGTACGTGTGTGGTACGTTTTCTGGCCTGCCCATAGCGGAGTGGTTCGCGCCCATTCTTCGCCAGACATGTGGCAGATGTTTTTTTTTTATACAACGAAGTAAGAAGACAAGCAAGACGCTCTCCTGATGGTAAGAGATAACGCTGCCCATAATTAGCACATTGCTACCCAGTGCACTGCGCCAACGCTTCTTACTTGAGAGTCATACTCTTCAGCCCAGTAATTTCACTAGCTACAGTGCCCTCCTACCGAAGCACAGTAATCATATTACGTATGGTGACACTTTATATTTTAAAATCACTATTCTAAAATTAAAGAGATGTTTTTTAAACAGTAATTTTAGTTTTTAGCATGCTAAGAGATGTGCTGAAGATCTACGTTCAAGTTCATGTTACCTTTCTTCTGTCGCTGTTCTTTTATGACGAGCGCTCGGAACGCTCCAGGCTTCCCCGCGTAGAGGAAGAGCACCTCAGTGTCAGGCCGAGGGTTCATGAACAACGTAGCCTTGTCCCATTCCACCTCCAGACCTGGCTCTATCGACTCCATTATTTCCTTCACCTTAAGCAACCTCTGAAACATCATAGAACAATAAATAGATCGATACTACTCAATATTCTGCTAGCCATCTCCCGTTTTCATAAATTATGAAAATAATATACATAAAGGGAAAATCCGTTTATTGAAACAAAATCAGTCAAGCATCTCTAAGCTTTATAAAGGTAGAGCATGAAATAGATACTATTATCTTATCTATTATGATTGTAATAGAGTTCACAAGGTCATAGAGGCACACAAACGTATTATGTTCAAAGCTACCCATTACAGACCCAATGTAGAGTATATTATATGGGTTACCTTTTTTGCGGGGAATGAAAATACGATAGGGTAAAGATCCGCGTGATTTCCCCAAAAGTAGAATATTTTCCACATGGTATCGATAACTTCGTATGGGTTGAATCGAGCTCGGAGTTCGAATTCCTCGCAGGTAGTCAGGTTGGCCGGCTCGGCTAGCGCGCGCCATCGCCCGAGCCCCAAACACAACAAAACTATTTCAAATATCCATATGCACGTAAACATTTTGTGTTGCCGTTCGGTTAACCATTCACTGGTTTCATTTCATACACTGCTTTATATAGCTCCGTCAAAGATTCAGTAATTGCACAGAATACACAGGGCCGAAGCGCGTACTTCGGATACTCGGGTACCTAAGCGTTTATTCGCTCATAATGACACTTTAACAGGCGCTCAGGTAAGCGAATAATTAAACTCGACTTGTCACCTTCGAGAACTTGATAAGTGACAGCTTTTGCTTGAGCGTCCTCGGATAATATTTAATTAATATTTTATGAAAATTGATAGAGAGTTATCGTATCCGGTCGTAGTGAAGTTCAGTACAGCGACTCAATTATATTAGGGCGAAGCGTGACGAGGGTATGCTGGACTCCGGTTTCCGAGTAGATCCTGGCTTAGGACATAATATGGAGCTTTCAGTAAATACTTATTCAACATGATGTTATTAACCCAGCGACGCTATCGCTCCGATACATATTAGATCCATGTTTTAAGCCTGTCGGAGTAGGTATATGCAGAGTTAATTTTCACAGTAGAAAATAGGAAATATTTTCTATGTAATTTTCCTACTTTTGTTAAATATAATGTTATAGAGTATTATGGAGAGGTGATTAAATCTTAATTTTATTCTTTGAGCACGTTATTAAGGTACAGTGATTTATATCATTTCGATCGCAAAACAATATCAAAATACCGTCAATTCTCTCACAAACAATAAATAAACCCGGTAGGTGTACCGCACGCAAAACAACCGATCGACTCGGTTTAAATTTAAATGTAATAACATTAAGAGGCAATTGAGTACTCTAACAGCATTGTAACAAGATTTATTGGAAGGTTTCCCGTGGGTCGCAAATATAGGCAGGTCGAACATAAGCCGCTGTAAATTGTATGATACCTACAGGTGCCTAGTCACCGTGACTTATGGAATTTTTCTTCCGAGAGCTATTCTTAATATCGTCTCGAAAGTCTCACGTAAAATTATAAGATATATATACCTCTAGGTACTTACATACTTTCCTAGCTTTTCTAGAAGATATTTGTGTACTCGTAGTAGGTAGTGTAGGCACTCATATGTGTTTATCACCGGTGCAGCGAAATGGTTTCTGCACAATTTGCACAAGAGATTCCTTCTCGAATGCGCGCCGTAAAACACTTCACCTTCCTCCCTGAACTGCGGAACGAGAGTCGTTTCGCGTTTCTCACAAGGCTTCACTTCGGCCCTACTTCGGGAAAAATAACTTCAGAACATGCTTGTTTGTGTAATCCGCGGATAAAATTGACATTAGATACTTATGTTACCGCACGATTTATTGAGCCATTTGCAGTTAAGGAGAATTATGATGTTTGAAAATTGTAGGAGAAGTTAAACCTGTATTTCAAGCTACAATAAATAACCAACGATAAACCATGAGCTAATGGAAAAAGTGTATTGGTGCGAATAGAATATAGATTTTTTTATGCGAGAGATTTTTTTTTGCTGATTCACCAATGAATGAGCGGTATAACAAATTAATGTCAGACGCTCAATGCACACGCTATTTTAATTGCCATAAAAATATTTCCATTAAATTAAGACATTATTTTTGTAAAAATACTAGCATAGTATAGCTAGATTTCCATCTATTTTATGTTAGCTGTATGGTTATACCTCAGATCAGAAGAATCCGTTGGTTATATCTATGTATCCGAATAAGTATAATCAAAGGACAGAAGCCGGCACGCGGCACCTGCAGTGTGCGCAGCGCGCTGGGATTACGGGATACATAACCTCCAATCACCATCCTAAATAATATATATTATTCAATATACACGTACCAACACTAGTACACACGCCTACGATCCGTGAGCAGATTTTTGCAGCGATTCTCAATATTCCATTCCATTGTTTAAACGAAGAAATTGGATTGTGCAAATGCTAATATTCCGCGCGGAATATTTAAAATCCAGGTCTCTTAATCGAAGAAAGAGCACTCACTTGAATTAAACCTAATTTAGTGGAACGTCAGCAAAGCAATTAAATTAAGCACCTATTATATCAAGTACTTTACGATCTCGTGCCAGAATCCAGTTTTGTTCTTGTAGAGCATTTTTAATATAAGGTTAAGAGACGTTCATAGGCTGGGTAAATCTATTTATTGGCAATTTCTATTAAGTCTTTTTAAAAGCAATGATTATATTCAAGATCGAAACAGACTAAATCTTGAAAGGTAAGGTTAAAATCTGACTCTTTGGAATATAAAATGAATGGAATATTAACTTAAAAATGTAAAGTTCATACAAGTCGTATTATGTCGTTTTTATTGTGGTAGTGGTACTTATATCCAAACGGAGGGCATTGGTGGCTATAACACAGTTTAGTTACTAGGTACTCGTAGTACGTCCACAAGAGTCCTACTCAATTGTTTATTTTTAGTACAAAATGTTCTCAATATCAACTATAATAATACTTATTATGCTATGTTAATGTCTAATCACTTACAATGATTAGGTACTATAAAATGCATGTTAGTTGTTAAGCCTAAACTTTGTGTATAGTTCTTTGAAATGGTCAATATTTTTTTTAAATTTTATTTTATTATTTTAGCGATAGTCACAAAAGCAGACGGTCCGCCTGTTAGTGAAAGCTTACCGGCCCTATAGGCGACTATAGGGCCGGGTTTACCAACTGTGATCCAGAAATCACATCTACAACAAAAAAATGCAACCATCGCTTCATTACTGATATCCTACCTAATTAGGTACATGTCTACAAGAAGAATTACGTTATCTGATAATTTTACATTATCATTGAGAAACATTACATAACTTCTATATCGACCTACTTGTTAGATCTGATAAAACGATACAGTATCGTTCACGTTCATATCTTGCATCTGACCGCTTAGTGCCTAGACGTCTACCCTACAACGGAGATAACACAATTGAATTTTAATTCAATTCAGCCACGGCTTAATCGTGTTTAATAGTTTTGGCCTAACTGTAACTCCCTGGAAGCGAATTCATATTGTATCAGAAGCCTCTGATAACTAACTAGGCGGCAGATAGACGTAATTGACTTGCATGAGACAGCTATTGTGATTTTGGTTGCAGAACTAAGCGAGTAATATGATTATTTTAAACCCTCAAAACACGCGGTCGGATCTCATGCTAGTTCTATTATTTGATATTGAAGGTTCAAGAAGTTTGAATGCTCGTGACTAAGAAAGTATATTTTGCCGTTTCAAGAACTTTTGCTTGGAGTATCTTGAAAGGCTATTTGAATGTTTGAAAGCTTTTATCATCATAGGTTTTGTACTCGTATATAGAGGTAATATACTAACAAGTAACATAAGTATATTTTATTGTTTACGATGTTAAAGGGATTTCTTTGTCTACAATTTTGATTAAGAGACTTTTCTTTATAATACGAGTATGTTCCTATACATTAAGTAAATGTTAAGGCCTACTATTACAAATACTATACTATTATAAGCAGTATTATACAAATACTAATAAAAAACTAAACATAAATGTGAAAGTATGGATACGTGTTTTTTACCTCTTCATGACTAAACGCCTGAACCGATTGAGCTAAAATGTGGTATATAGGTAGCAACTCTGGAATGACGCACTTATTGCCGAGCGTCGGGCTAGTCTTGTCCATCTACGGGTATAACCCATGCAGCCGCATATTATGGGCAGCCATTATCTCTTAACATCAGGAGAGCGTCTTGCTCGTCTTCTACTTCATCACATAAATAATAAAATAAAAATAATAACCTCTAGGCACAGTTAGTTCATAATAAAAGGCAGGTTTTTACAACCTTTTTCTAAAACAAATCTGTATATTAGTAAGCGGCAATGGTTCCTGGCGCGCTAGCCATATGGTAATTGAGACAATTTGTAACAATAACTACACTTGAAATTGGGTCAATTTTCATCTTGCATATTGCATCTTAAAGTTTGTAAGGATTGAGAGTTGAAATGTTGCCAAGGAACGGTATTATAGCCTACATGGTGTGATTTCTGCAAGTGAATTTAAAAAATTGTTAAATTGTCTCTAAGCTCGCATTCCATAAATTTAATTTATAACGTGGAAACTGCTCCACAAATTTTAATAAAATGTCAAGGATTTTGAAAAGTAAATACATAAATTAAACAAAACCCTCTGAAATAAAAAAACTGCTTGATCGATTTCGATAAGATTGGAAAGAAAAGAATAAGAAGAAAATAAAGATGGATCACCTGTAAAATATTGTATTTTAGGGATACCCTTTGAAACAGAAAATGATTTTTCGAAATCAGGTCTGTGACCTTCGACTTGAGTTTAGTCTGCTATCATTTTCGGTCGCAAATATCAACGACGTTTTTAACATCACGCGAGCTCATGGTTAATGGCTAACTCTAACCTATGAAATTTTATTTGTAAAATCATTATACATAAAATATTGAAATATTGTGTATATTTATACATAAAAAATCCGTCAAATTGACCTTTCCTTCTTTTTGAGAGTCGGGTCGGGTCCGTGTTTCCCGAGTGATCAACTTGGGAATCTTCAAGGCACGAGTGACCTTTCTAGGCATTTTACGTGATTCATCGTTGTTTGCATCTCCACTTTCCATCAGGTGGGATGTTGTCAAACGGCCTATTGAGTATAAATTACTGTGCTCCGGTAGGAGGGCACTGTAGCTAGTGAAATTACTGGGCTAAAGAGTCTTAACATCTCATGACTCTTGAGTAAGAAGCGTTGGTGCAGTGCTCCTAGAATTTCACATAATTGTGAAATCCTAGGTAACACTGTACTGATTATGGGCAGCCGTTATCTCTTAACATCAGGAGAGCGTCTTGCTCGTCTTCTACTTCATCACATAAAAAAAAATAAAAAATAAAAAGAAGTCGGATAAAAATACTTGAGGACGGGTGACTGACCGATAGCGTTCGGCTTTAGCAACCGCAATCCAAATTATTTTTACCTTCACCACGAGTCTACCACATGATTGTCTCGTTGAACTTGTGTAAAACATTCCAGTTTTATAAATACTAGCCCAGATAAATTTAGGTAGCTAAATTCTTTAAGAAATTATAGGAATAACATTAATTAATATGTTTTGCTACAATATCTGTTTATACAGTGAAACATAGTATGACTAAAGGAGGAAGGAGACTTAACTTCTTATGTAGAGACGAAAGACAGATGTTAAGTGTCTTTAGCTCCGCAATTCACTTTAACATCATCCTGAGGGATGACTTTGGGCTATGCACTATGCAGTGTTGCGAAGGACTTCGTATCTCTTGAATACCTAGGTAACACTGCAATTATAATTGACAGGCGTTATCGCTTTACATCAGCCAAGAATCGGGCTCGTCTCATTCATTCATTTTTTACAAAAATCAGCAGGTAAAATCATAAAGCACGTATCAAAGGTATAAATTATTCAGGCATTCATTTAAAAGCGATTAACCAATAAAATGCCTAATTAGCATAGGTATTTATTTATAGGTATTGTCAACACACTCCCGATAAAATAGACCCTGATAATTTATGTACTAATAGCTGCATCCCGCGGTTTTACCCGCGTAAAATTGGGATAACACGACGTAGCCTTTGTGTTCTTTGGTTTCCAGCTATTTACCGTTTTATTTACTTCTAGTGTTATCGCAGTCTGAGGGCCTATTGGCTATCGCAAAACGACATGTAAAACACTAGAATCCATTGACAAAATTGCGTATATTACGTGCTTAAACCTCCTTATTAATATGAGTAAAGTAACAAAAGCAGCAATGTACATTGAAGTTGCCATCAATCGTAGTGGGTGAGAATTAGCCAATAGCCCCTTACCCTCTGTTCGGTGATTGAAATCGGGATAATAATCGGGATCGGGATTTATGGTGTTCAATAAAGTGTTTTCTATTCTATAAAAGTTAGCTTTTGACTTTATTCCAGGGTCTAATCTACCTAATATAGACATAATAATTATTTTTTAAGTTTATTTCTGTATATTTTTCTGTGTTCCAATAAAGTGTTATTTGTTATCTATCTATCATACTTAATAATAATTTCAGCTCAATCGGTTCAATGGCATTAAAAAGCGACAAATATACACCATACAGAGGTTCGTATAAAAAATGTCATAATATAGGTACAAACATTCAACTTTTCTAAAATAGTAGAATAATATTCCTATTGATAACATTGCCATTAGTTACCGAATATAGGTATCGATAAAATCGTTCTATATTATATCAAGAATATGCACCTGGAAACTCCCAAACTCCAAACCTAAAACAAGCCTGATAAGATTATGTAAAAACCTTTTAGGATCATCGCCGCTCGTAATAAAGTCAAGAAAAAGTTAGCTTTTTATACAGTGCCTACCCACCTACTGCCAGTTTTCCGTAAATGATGTTTTAAATGCCAGTTTACTTGCAAATGCATAATTTTGGATTTGCCTGCGAATGACAGTTTCTTGCAGAAAGGGTAAAAAATGGGTGTGCCAGGGCGCTATTGAGGAACATAGAGCGGTAAAGTTGGCATTTTTAACTTTGTCGCGAAATCCACTACTAGCACGTTATACAACTAATTTAACACATTGACTGCGGAAAATACAATTGCTGTGTTTTTGAGGTCGGAACGCGTGTGCTGCAGTGCTGATGCATACAAGCGTTGTGTTTTGTTAACTGATTTTTCCATACTAAATTAATTTCCAGTCCTGTGGATAGTACCTACCAAAAAACGCCACCGCAGCCAAAGTGTTAAAGAAACGTCTAGTCTTTTAACTTTGGTGCTCTATATGAATCTAATTTTGATTTTTTTCGGTTATTAATAAAAATTTCCTTCCGTTTATTTTGAATTTAGTATTAAATGAGCGCAGTCATCTAGCTATAAAATATTGCAGTGGATATAATGATATTTATACAATAATTTGCTTGCGATAATTCCGCGAGTGCGTTGCTCCGCGCCTAGTGACTGCTCCCTAATCTGCGGTCTGATGATAAGTCTATTAATATGATATCTGGTGTCTCGAACGCGTCCGCGAGCCAATCGGTGACTGCCCATCACTGCACAGAGGACACTGTAGCCGACTGGCGGGACAAATATTATCATTTTGTTTTATTCTTCATAGGCCTTTATAGGCCACGATCTCGCCTGATCTTAAGCGAAGATGGTAGCAGACTAAACCTGAAAGGTGGGATAAATCTCTCCCAATTTTCACGTTGAATAACAACACAGGTACTTTTATGAATTACTCGTCTTTTAAGCCGGGTCATCATTTTAATAAAAAGTGTGCGACGTGTCAAATTCTCTATCAAAAAGTGCTTTTGACATTTGGTTTTGTTAAAAAATTTAAAGCTTCCCTCGAACATATTTTTTATTGTATTATGGCCGAAAACGCTTATTTATACTTATATTAATTTATGTCTATCTACACTCGAAAAGTTATTTCCAAAGCAAACAAGTTCAGAGTATTAATGTATCGCACCTTAATACTCAAAACCAATGTAATTTTAAAAGATAATACTGTTATTTAACTGATATATTATAATGATATCGTTTCCATAGTTAAGCACAAAAAATATTATAATCAATGTCAATGTCCGTAATATAATGCTATAATGTTACATTTTAATAATTCCAGATAGGTTAAGTATGACAATCACGAGCAATTGTACTCGTAATGTTTAGAATAATTTCTTATTTGTCATTTACTCAACGATAGCAGCACTTATTTTATCTGAGTCTATAACCTTTGAAACTCATTAACTCCCAACAATGGTGATAAACAAAATAATGTTAATGTTTAGCCAATATCTATAACGAGTAGGATAGCACTGATTAAATATTTATATATGTTAATGTAATCTTGGAACACCAACGCATTTAGCGTTAGTCGCCAGTGTTCGTTTAGGTGTTGAAGTATATACATGTGCTCTGTACTTTGGTTGAGAAAAAATTGGGACAATTATTTGATATATGCGCCTCAGTGTGCGTTTATAGTACGATACGCGAGATACGGCTCCGCTACGATATACCCAAGGTAGTTGTTGTTTGCGCGTCGCTCTATGTTCATGTTTTTTTATTAACACGACTGACAATCATTTTTGTTAATATTATTTTGATATTTTATTGATTTTTCTAAAGTTTGCGGAGTTAGTGTATCACACATCGTCAAAAAGGTCAGTTTAAATCGAATATAATCTTCATTTAATTTATCGTCAGAAATTCAATCAATAGTTATATTTTCAAATATTTTTCAATGTTTTAACAAAAAAAATTAAATTCATTAAATTAAAAAAATAAATAAAATTTCAATCTAGTAATTGCAGTTTGTAGCAAACATATATTCATAGTATAGAGGTATAAATTCGTAGTATACGTATGTAATTATATAGTTTTTTTACTAGTAGGTACTTTGTGCTAATATCTCTTTGTATTTTTACACTGTAACACTGTCTATCAAAGTACCTAAGTCACATCGATTCGTTTTATTGTTTGATCAATAATTGTAAGAACCTTGAACGTTCATCATAAGATATTATATTAAATTGAGTTCTCTCCTCTATTAATACAACATATCACAAAAAAATAAAACAATGAGTGAAATTGACCTAATTTGAAAATAAGCTGTTATATTGTCCGGAATGGATTGCTCTGAGTGATAGGACCACCTATTTGTACACTTTTTGGATTAATAACTTTTTTTTTGTGTATTTTCACCGATTATTTGAAGACGGTTGAACTGATCCCAAAAAATATTTTTTGATTTAACGTGTGTACTTCCCAGGTGCACATGTAAATTATATCGAAATTAGTCGAGTAGCTTTTATAAATATATAAATTTAAACGTGAGTCTCGTTTATTGAAAGCGAGCTTGAAGTCAGTTACGTTAATTATAAAATTTCATTTATTGTTTTTTCTTGTATAATAGGAAAATAGCGTAGCACTCAAATAATCCTATCCTACACGTGGTTCCCTTGATCCTCGATGGTTTGACGGGCGTGATACCGGCGTGATCTCTATGTGAAGCGTATTCTCAAGGCCTGTTAAAATTAACTAACCAAATAAAAATAGACGCGGTCAACCTTCGCACGGTCGCGCCAAAACTGGGGGATTACTGTTGTGCTCTTCCTTATGAATTATACTAATGGTTTATTGTCTAATTAATATTTAAATACAAATTTTGCGTGTGTATAGCATAATTTACGGCCAAGTTAATAAATTGATCAGGGGGATATTTGGTGACTGGATGTTAAAGCTCTGCCGATTCCCAGTCCTACATCACAAAGACGATGCGGAGGCGTCATTGAGTTGTGGGTATGCCTGTGCAATCGTTCTGCACGAGTAGCACTTATCATATAACCCAACCTCGACGGTGAGACGGGAACACGTTTTTTAAAAAAGGCTACTGGATTTGTTAGTAACAATAGATTAAATCATAGTGTATTTGTATATATAGGTACTCAGATTTAATCTTAGTAGAAAATTAAAATTGGGCAACTGCTATTACTGAAATCAGCCGTTTGGCTGGCTATAGTGCGCAGAAGACTATTCAGAAAGATTTTAGCGACTTATATCAGTAGGTACCTAGAAGAAGTAGTTTTAGAAGAGATTTGTAGAGTTCGACAACTATTAAAAATAGAATTTTTTAGACATTATTATTTTGAAGTACATAGATGGTCAATTTATATGTTCTACCGTCTATACAGTGTATTTTTTAAACTTTTTAGTAATGATAGATTCCATACTAAGTATATTGAAATGTGGGCGTATGCCCAAATATAATAATTACGTAGGTACTTACTATGTATTTCTGTGTATTATTTATATTGTGAAGGTTTTATAATTATGTTTTAAAATGCAGATGTTACGATTAGGAGAACTTTTTTTAAAGTCTGTATTTTGGGCTTACCTAGGGTGTGTAGTGTGTACTAAGTAAGTACATTTCTACGTATTAAAACAGATTTTTTCTTATCTACCTTAAAAAACTTGCATAAAATCAAAGGCCCTAAACCAACCAAAGCCGTGCATAAAAGGTATCCTCTATAATACGCTATTAAATAGGTACGACAATAACTCATTTCAACACGGCTGGCGCTCAGGTGTATGTCAAGACGCTTAAAATATTGTTGTCACCGAAAACGATATTTCTTCGGCTGCAAAAATGTCTCCACCGCTTATAAAGAAGGCTCTGAGTTTTTCGTGTAGTGATTTATGTTTAATTAGAGTGTCCTTCACATTTTTGTCATTCTAAAACAAATTTAGAAGTTGCCGAGCCCGAGGAAAGCCCGGAGCTAACTTTGAAAACAATTAAGAGTTTCCAAAACATTAGAATACGTAAATCCCTCGGTTTCTTGAGTGAGCTTTTATAAGGCATATAAGGCTAAGTGCAATGTTACCTACATTACATACAATGTAATAACACAATGTAGGTATTATTTAACATAAGATAAGGGTCCTATCGGAACATTGTGACCTCTCCTCAATGCTCGTATCACTCACTGATAGTGCAGGTCGAAGAGATTTATCTCTCATGCGATGTTTGACCTGTCCAGTAAGCAACAATATTAAATCATTACTTACCTATTTTAATTGGTGCTATCTTCCTACCTACAGATTATACTTAGCCAGTCTTACTTGGGATATTCACGTGAAGTGTCATTTTTGTTTAAAAAATTGACAATTAAACTTTTGTGGTAAACGCAGTGCCGGCTTAACTGCTACAAAAACTAGCAACATTCTCTATAATAACTCTAGAGATATAGACGCATTATCTATCTCTCTATGAAAAACAGTTTTAATTGAAGTTTATTCTGGCACCTACTGGCTTCTGGTTTATTCTGGTACGTGGTTCTATAGAATGTCCAATGAAACGAACTAATACGGAAATCAAATGCTGAACGTCATAGGTTGGAGTCTACGAAAAAGTACATTCCTTCTTCGTAGGTTGAAGTAAAGGAACTTGGGCTTGGGGAACACGTTGCGATCAAATTATTATGATAGTTCTATTCTGTTCCATGAGCGGTGGAATTAAACCTTATTATTATTTTTAAAGTGTTTAAATGATATTGACTAATTAGTGTAATGAATTCCGATAGCCATGTAGCTATAATTACCTGCTATACCTATATATATTTTTGCTATACCTATTGTTTTTGTTTTTCAAATAAAACTATATCACAACGATTTTGTGCCAAAATAGTTTTAACGACGGCGACGTAATTATATCTCTGTAATAAATTCAGTAGCCCATCCAAGATTTTTGTTTGGGGGGTTGAATCTCTCTAACAGGTAAATTTTAAAGAATTCTAATAAAAAATTAGGGGCTTAGCAGCTTACATGTTTAAGCTTAAAAAAACAAAATTTTTTCGAATTTATGCTTACAAAATGGGTATGCTGCAAGATATTAATTGGATTTTGCGGGGGCTTGAGCCTCTGACTCCCTGTACCATGTATTTTGTACTAGTACTGTATTTATGTAAAATTCCTGGTTTGTGGAGCTACATTTTGGTAGGTTCGTTTTTGATTAGAGCGGGCTCTTACTAGCCATCTAATTAGTTCTTTCCTTTGTGAGTGCAAAGCGTGTTTCCGTTGCTTCCTCCACCTTCTCTCGGAAGCTGTAATGATATCGATCGCTTGAGGGGAACATCAGGGTCATTGGACACATCTGCAATATTTGTCACAAATTAATTCCTGGTCCGAGCCCGTAATATATTACCTTGAATATTAGATACGGGATTAATATATACATATATGGTGGAAGTACTAGGTATGTATGGATTTGAATAATGAGGCCTAACCACTAGCTTTGCAGTTTATATTGAAAAGTACCTACATAGGTAGGTAGGTCATATATTTACTTTTTCTTTTGGTAGGTTAGGCCATGTGAATATAAATGTTTTCCTCTTCATTTATGGTTGTCTGGAAGAGATCGCTGCTAGCGATAAGACCGCCAATTGTAATACTTCTATTATTTATAAACTTTTGTCATAGTTTAAAGTTCTGCATATTTTGTAATGTTACAATAAAGAGATAGCATTCATTCATTCATTTTCGTATTTGTGTTGGCTTCCTAAATACTTTAAAGCTAAATTGGTTTTCAAAAGTTAGACAAATCTTTATTTACATACTCATAAAAAAATAATTTCAATTGTACCATATCATTGTATATTGTTGTGTTGTGTTGTTGTTGTGATGTATTGTGTATTGTGTATTGTATCTATAGAACTTTCATACTTATTAATTTGGTACACAACACACATAATTTACTTACCTATACAATATACAAGTATAATAAGAACATTCTGATTCTAGTGTTAACGTTAGTCTAAATATTTGATGTAGGTACTTAATTGGTGTCATATAGGTAGGTCAAATATAGAGGAGCAATAATTCAACTTAATGAAATAAGCCATTAAGTAAATGCAATCATGGAATCGACTCCCTGCAGCCGTAAACCACGTCAATAATCTCATTTTATACGGGTCATTAAGTCATTATTCCGGGGGTCCTTCTCTTTATAGCATTTCCGTGAGATTTTTTCCTGTAAAACCAATGTTAAGTGTGTCGGCGACATCGTAATTTTGGAAATGAGGGGAGCTTTCTCTATCTATACGTATACGTACATTTTGAGGTGTACCTAAATTTATTATTCATTGAACGACATTATTCGGGACTCTTCAGCAAACGTATTTATACCGGAGGGATGACTGATGACTTCGGACACCGAAAGGCTCATTTGTTCGTCTTTTTAAACCAACCCCACATTGGGCGTGTGCGAATGAGTTTAACGTAGAAACATAGTAAGAATAATGAAGAAACAGGGAGGTCCACTTTGTCACAAGGCTGGCCGAGCCGACAGGGCGCGTGAACAGTAGAGTCCTACGTGGCTTGTAGTGGCCTCTTTCAATTGAGGTTTAAAAAAATGTGAAAAATTAAAAAAAAATTTAAAACCCCAATTGCCTGTAGTCGCGGCGCGGCGTTATCGGCCTGTATAACATTGCAAATAGAGCGTTTTTATTCCGACAATCGTTGTTTTATGAATAAAAAAAGTAGATAAACATACACAACACGTGTTATGAGTAGGTACTTTTGGTTAATCTAGTCTCCACAAATCAATCTTTCCCTACAATACATATCTCAATATTACAAGTACCAAGCTTTGGTGTACAATAAAGGGTTTTCTATGTACCTATTAAACTGTTTTTTTTTTTAATTTTGTTTCAGTATAAGTCACAATGACTACACCGACCACAGAGGGCCTACAGCCCCCTCGCGTGGTGGTTTTGGACGGAGGGTTCTCGTCCCAACTCTCCTGTCATGTCGGACACGTCATCGACGGAGACCCCCTGTGGAGCGCCAGGTTCCTGCACACGCATCCTGAAGAGGTGCTCAACACACATCTCGACTTCCTTAGAGGTAAGAGACATGAAGACCTAGGATTCGTAACATATCATTGGAACAACATCTACCTTCCTACTTAGGATATTATTTTTATGTTTTTATTGTCGGGTACAGCCGGCGTGATCTCTTGATGAAGGAGATCATAATAATAATTGTCCAGAATCGTGGTTTAAAATTAATAAGTACCTACGTGAGTACAACTGTACCAATTTTAACAGATAACACTCCCGATAGTGTCCAAAACCGTACATTTATAATGCTGTTTGAATAAACTATTGCAAGATAATGAGTACATTAATATTAGTTATAAAAATTTAAACATAATATTAATATGTAGATTCTTTCAATATCAGCCTAGTTGGCAAATCCATCCATCCATATCCATACATATAATAAGAATGGAAATTTCTCCCCATTCATTGTGATCCTTTACTAAGGCATGGGGACCCGTAAGGAAGAAATGTAGATTAGTTCAAAATAATTTCGCTAGATGGCGTTACATATATCGATTTATTAATAACAATTGAGAAAAATTCAGAACAGACTAATATAGAATGTATTTACTACTTTTAAAAAATCCCCTTAGCATAGATAAATGAAAATAATTTGTTTTAAGTTTAAATTTCGATAATTTAACAAAATACAATAATTATCGGCTTTCCCCTGGCGGAAATTCTTTTGTACTACATTGAGACTGGCACACAAGCACCGTTCACTTAGTTCAAAATTGTTGTCTCGTAATGTAGGTGGCGCTGTTTCTAATTTTCTTGCCTTTTTTGGACGTACCTATTATAAATTAAGTAGAGTGGTTTTCACGAAAGGAGTCCTTTTTGCGGGGCGCCATTATCGCAAATTTTAAAAGTTAGTTTATTTATAACTTTTTAACGCCTCATAATATCAAATTTAATTTTATTAATTAATTATGTATTTATTTTGTCTAACTAATAAAAAATATTTAGGATATAAAGTCCGGTAATTATTGAAATAATTAAATTTAGTTCCGCAAAATTCCACGGGACCTCTTTCGTGAAAAAGACTCTAAACTATAATATTATAAAATTGTTATGACATGCTATAAAGATACTTTAAAAAAAGATTTTACATTATTTTCCTTGATTTCCATATTATTATTATAAATTTATTTTCGTTATAAATAAATAATTATCACCAGTCAAAGAATTAATTTTTCTGTGTCTTTCTGTGTCACAAGTCACACATCAATATATTCGGTTACAGTTAAATAAAAAAATTAAGGATTTTCATTAAATAGGTACTATCGCAAAGAAGTGACCTGAGGACCTATTGGCTATTATCGCATATCGTTTGCAACTACACTCTCAACTTCACTTCGGTAACTAGAAATAGATAATTTACCAACTTGCTGTTGCTGGCACTTGTACTTATAAAAAAATGATATTATTTCAATTTTGGTTTTATCTTAAATTTAATTGTTTATATATATATTTAATTTTTAGCTCGACTATTGTGTTTTTTTTTCTTTTAATTTTCCTTTCCTTTACCTCACTTCCCATCTACGATAGACCTACCTATATAAGTATGCGAACCAAGAAATTTTAAAGCTTGCTGCTATTTTGTTTTCATTTAATGTGAAATCCTAAACACAGATAAAAGAATACTAGTACGCTAACCTTATAGGGGTGACCACTCAAAAACCTAATAATATGTACCTACGTGCTTTACATTTGCTAGGTAGGTAGTATTTTCTAATATGGACGTAGTTAAGCGAAAATGTTCCAACCCACAAGTCGTCTAAAAATGAGTTTGATAGACTAACCCACTCAGTTTTATATCTTCTAACATTAGGGAACAACGTTTTCAGACTACAATAAATATCTAGAAATATGTAACATTCTGATATATTTTTTGTCGATATGTTCCATCCAACATTTTACTAGATTAAAATTATTATTTAATTTTTAAAATGTATCTATCCCCTTGAAATATTTTAGCATAATATTATTAACCACCATATACTTTTCTAAAATGTTTCGATTATCTTGAAACATTTTTGCAAAATACCGTAACAATCATTTTACTAGATAATGTTCTTGGAATGTTTTAAACATATAATATAAAAGTAAAAACCGGTCAAGTACGAGTAAGACTCGAGCACCGAGGGTTCCCGTAACCGTAGGTTTGTACGGAACCCGAAGGAAAAGTGGGTATAATATTATATATGTATGTACAATGTACATATATACAGTAGGTTTTGATTCTCTTGCGAGTACTTTCGAAATTGAAAATATGCAGCTAAAATTGCTCTTTCTTTTGATTGCGTTGACAGAGATGATTGATGGGCCTATAATCTAAGACGTTGCTGCGTACCAAATTTCAAGATTCTGAGTTAACGACAAGTACCCTGTTGGATTTGATTCCCTTGAGAGTAGTCGCGAGTTTAAAAATGCGGGTAAAATTGCTGTTTCTTTTGAATGCGTTGATATACAGGTTTGATTTTATAACAGTTTTAAGGTATTATAAAAATTAGTATTTGACATGACTTTCAATTTAATACCTGCACGTGTTCATGAGAAATGAGGTAGAAGTATGAAATTATGAAAAATATTTTTTTATGTGATGTAACAAAAAATTTTCAGTTTTTGCAATTTTTCCTTTATCTATGCTCTAAGAAATTGCTTTTTACCAAATTTCTAAATTCTACGTTTACGGCAAGTAGTTCTTTTGCATGCGTTGACATAGAGGTCTGATTTTATTACAGTTTAAAGGTATTATAGACTTGTGTATTTGATATGAATTTCAATTTAATACGTCTACGCTCTTATGAGTAAAGAGGTAGTAGGTATAAAATTATTCAAAATATTTTTTTTTTATATTATGATACAATTACGAATTTATGGTTTTCGCAATTTTTCCTATATCTGTGCTCTAAGGAGTTGCTTTGTGCCAAATTTCAAGATTTTGAGTTCACCCTGTAGGTTTTGATTTATTTGGGAATGTCGAAAATTTGCTGAAATTTGCGACATATTCGACTATATCTTTTGTTTGCGTCGGCCTAGAAGGTTGAAAATTTTACAGCTCTGAGAAGCAATAGATTTTAGTATTTTCTATAAATTTCAGCTTGTTACCTCTGCGCGTTTCTGAGAAAAAGGGTCTTGACAGACAGACAGACGGACGGACAACAAAGTGACCTATTAGGGTTCCGTTTTTTCCTTTTGAGATACGGAACCCTAAAAATTACTCTATTTCTACTGCTTAACGATTCTGTGTTACATCGACTGAATTGGCTACCGGGCAGCTGGATATTCTAGTAAAAAAGAGACAACGAGAGATTAGAGACTTTATCAGGAGAGTTACTTATTCTCTATCACGTACAAATCTATTTTTAACCCCCGACGCAAAAACGACGGGGTGTTATAAGTTTGACGTGTCTGTCTGTCTGTCTGTGTGTGTGTGTGTGTGTGTCTGTCTGTGGCATCGTAGCTCCCAAACGGATGAACGGATTTTGATTTAGTTTTTTTTGTTTGAAATTAGAATTAGTCGAGAGTGTTCTTAGCCATGTTTGGTGGAAATCGGTCCAAGATGGCCGCCGCTACAAAATGGCGGATTACTTTTTTCTTCCACGACCCCATCGATATGGGTATCAAATGAAAGGGCTTAACAAGTAAAATACAGCCCACTATATAAAATTTAAAATCCAAGATGGCCGCCATCAAAAAATTTTGAATTACGTATTGCGTTGGGGTTTTTTTAAATTTTTAATTTAATTCACTTGTTAATGGAGTATAGTCCTCATTTTTGGGATGGTACTCTCAAGGACGAGCCATAAAGCTTGTGGCGACCTAACGGTGACCTAATGGTGGTCCATAGGCGACGGTAGCCACTTACCATCAGGTGGGCCGTCTGCTTGTTTGTCACCTATTATATAAAAAAAAAAAACGCTCGTGGAATCTTTCGTTTTGGAGTGTATGCATAGGGATTACATCCATCATCCATCCATCATAGATGGATTTCACAGCAGCAAACTGCAATGCGGAATTCATACTCTTTTAATTTTCAGAACTTCTGTAACATATCCGGGTGACCACACAACATGCAGCCAGTACTTATAAAAAAATCCCATGTCTTCAAGATGGCCGATTTGTATCGCGAGAGAAATACGGATGACAGCAATGTATTTCAAATATGACAAAATAGTAGAAGCAAAACGCTCAATACATTACATCCACACTATAATAGAGTATGAATTACGCATTGCCGTCTGCTGCTGTAAAATCTGATCTGATTTCTGATGTTATTTCTATGCAAACCCATCAAAACGAATCTTTAGAAAAAAGACAAAAACGATCGACCCTTTCGATCGACTTTTTCTTCTGCGGTTTTCAAAGCTCTGGAGATAAGACTCCACTAGCATTTGGTCGCTGTTAAGTTGCCACAAGCTTTATGACTCGTCTTCGACAGTACCATCCCAAAAATGAGGACAATACTACATTAAAAATTAGATTTGTACGTGATAGAGAATAAGTAACTCTCTTGATGAAGTATTGCCTCTTTTTTACCAGAATATTCAGTTGCCCGATAGCCAATTCAGTCGATGTAACACAGAAGCGCTAAGCAGTAGAAATATAATTATTTTATGTCTGATCTGTTATAGTTTATGGTAATAGTTAGTTACCGGCAGAAATACACTTAAAAAAAGAATGGAGTTTTAATAATAAAATGAACTCCTTTTAGCTGTGGGTTTCTTTGGTAATTAATTCAACCGAATTAATATCAACTGCTCTATTTAACCATAGACTTCCTACATAATATTATCTGGGTTTCTTCTCCAATGGCTTTAGCGCTTGATCTTTATCGCTCTACTACCGTGCTGTCACCTGCATATCCAACAATATCTAGTTCAAAGTTATTATTATACACCAGAAAACAGTGGCAGAGAAAATTGATCTCAAAAGTACTCTGAAATGGTCCAAAAACTTTGAGACATTCTACTCAAGTGAAAAGATCATTATAATATTATTTTTCTAAAATATTGGAACATTCTTCTCAAGAAAATAAAGTGATGATTTTGACTCTTTTATATTTTTAAAACATTCCAAAATCATTGGAAACATCATCTAGTAAAATGATTGTTATGGTTATTTTGCAAAAATGTTTCAAGATGATCGGAACATTTCAGACAAGTATATGGTGGTAAATGGTAAAATATTATAAACAAAATGTTTCAAGGGGATAGATACATTTTATAAAATAAATAACGATTTTAATTTAGTAAAATCTTGGATGGAACATATCGACAAAAAAATATATCAGGATAATATGTCACTTGTAGCCTGAAAACGTTGTTCCCAAATGAAAGAAGACATCAAACTGAGTGGGTTAGTCTATCTAACTCTGCCGTGGTATATCTATAATGCCGTTATCTACCAAAATCTAATTTTGAACTATGAGCAAAAAACCTAAAAAAAAAAGGTACATAATGGTATGCGTCTAGATGTCAGTTAACGGCATTATAGATAATATACGGCAGAACTCATTTTTGGACGACTTGTGGGTTGGAACATTTTCGCTTAACTACGTCCAATTTAAAACAAAAGATTTTACCGACTTGGTAATACAGGGATCTCACAACTTTTTACGGTAGAAGAACTGCGAGTTGCGAGACTTGGAATTTTTACAAGTTATGTTTTTGGATCTCACTACTTTTGTTTTTTTTATTCGTTATAGGTTAGCCTTTGCCCACAATATCGCCTGATCTTATGTAACGATGCTCTCGTAGATGGGAGCAGACTAAACCTAGATGACGGGATAATCCCTCCCTGACTTTATACATTAATACGGCATATATATTTTAATAATAATAAAAATTGTATAAAATCAAAATAATAATTATTTGGATTTTATACAATTTTTACTGTTGACTGCAAATGTAACTTTGTAATCCTATACATTTATATGGCATTACAAAGTTATTTATGCAGTTTATGTATCTCGAAAACTAGACCGAAATTGCATGTTTTTTTTAGTTTTCCTATCTCGATGGTTTTCCTATGGTTTTTACAATAAACAAGTATAAATAAATTGCAATTGCAGTAAAAATACTTTTTGAGTTGACCCGGTATTGTACTACGGGTGCGAATATTCTTACAAATTTTTACGTTTATAATATTAGTAAGATTTATTTAACATCCGACCTTATTTTTGATACTTACCTATCCATAAGGTTCGATATTAATAGTTGATAAATCATACATCCTAATCAATAAACCTTATGGTTCTAACGGCGGGAGATACGCGCAGATAATAATATTACTCGTATATCGAAACAAAATAGCGTTCACCTACTCTTTATTTCCTTAATCTTTGCTCAGCTACCTACTCTACTGTACTCGATGAAACTAGCGCCATCTGTTGGCCCCTTACTATTAAGGGTTTAGTAAATCCATAGGCACGCGATAGATGGCACCTCGATAGATGGCGAATCGATCCTGTCGTAGCGCCATCTCGCGACAACAGAGGTCAAACTAAATAGCCCGCAGAATAGCCCGAGTTAGGGCGGTCCGATTTCAATGTATGAGATGAGGTATCTGTACTAGTATTCTTTTATCTGTGACTAAGGTAAACTGTGAAAATACGCATATGAACAAAACGACGCGAAAAAGTCGCTTGCGCGATCTAATTCGTAAAACATTTTGTCAATTTTTCCTAGGGAAACGTAAAATAAAATAATAAAATAAATAATAATCATTTATATCAGACACATCGCCCCTAATTTACATCAAAAATTCGAAATAAAAGTAATAGAATATAAAGTAAATTCAATTCAAAAAAAAAATAGTGCCAAAAACGCTACAGACGCCATCTATCGGTGTTCCTGTAAACTTGTGGTTGACCTTTAGTTTAATTTGGGCTAAATTTGTAAATAGTTTGTGTCACTGGTGTGGTTAAACAACACCACCGATTTGAATAAAATTTTCACTAATACGTTGCAGTTTTCTCTACTTGAACCTTAGTCTTGGTTTTAGTCAAATCGGTTCATAAATAAAAGAGTTATATCAATCTAAAGATTCGCATATAAAATGCTAATAAACAAGAAAGGTAGTCATAGGAACCGCGTAATCAAAAGACAAAACCTCATCGAGTTTGGGCTCATTTGATTCGTCTTGACGAGTACTTTGATACTATATAGTAACCAGGGTCCGAAACGGAGCTGGAAGGTGGCCATAGGAACTCCGTGATTAAAAGAAAAAACCCCATCGAGTTTGGGCTCATTTGATTCGTCTTGACGAGTACTTTGATGCTATATAGTAGCCAAACAAATTAGAATTCATTTAAATTAGTAAATGTAACTTATTTCTCAAATGAATCAGCGCCAGCGGAAAATAATCTAATGTGCGCATGATGCGTGTAAATATCAGTAATAAATATCTTTTTGCTGCTTATTTTTAATTTCTAAAACATGTAAAATCATCTGAAGATAAATAGAAAAATTCATTTACAGTTCATTGTAAAAGTAAATTATTTTTCATACAAGCTAGCGCCACGGAAAATAATGGAACTAATGTCCTAAGAAAAAGAAATATCGTTTATTCTGCAAACAGTTTTAGAAAAGAAGTCCCGCGTAACCTAGCGGAACTAAATAATAGATTTATAATTACTGTGAATACTTCATTTATTATATATTTTTTATTTGTTAGATTAATTAAATATTATGTACCTATTTAATTGAGAAATTAAATATGAGAAATTATGAATTGTTAAAAATCTGTAGATATTTTAACTTAAAATCACGCGATTGTGGCGCTCCATCTAGGGGGATCTTTTGTAAAAATTACTGGTTATCCGGAGACACACAGACATAAAATCTGTTCACACCCATTTAGGCATACATCCAGACACAAACTGTCACGTTTATAATGTTAGTAAAATTTTGCAATGATTAATAAAGAACCTTTTATCTGTGTTATAGATAATCATAGGCGGATTTAGGGAGGGGGGGCAAGGGGCCAAGCCGCCCCCCCCCCCCGAGTCATTAAGCAAGCTGCTCGCGCACATATTATAAAGGATGTTTAAGCTTTAGGGGGGGGGGGGGGGGCAGGGGGCCAAGGTACCCCCAGAAGCATTGTAGAGTTACGAATTTCGCACATATTTCTGAAATAAAATTTTTTTTTCGGCGCTCGCAGCTAGCTGCTCGCGCACTTATTGTAATGGATGTTTAAACTTCCTAACCGCTCAGAGCGAGCTAAACATACACTTTTCGTAATAAAAATTATAATATTTTTGCCCGTCTGCACCTTGCCCCCCCCCCCCCCCCAATCCAAATCCTGGATCCGCCTATGATTTTAGGTATACACCTCAGTGGTAGAGTCCTTCTCACGAATGAGGTCCCGCGGAATTTTGCGGAACTAAATTACATTTTTAGGGTTCCGTACCTCAAAAGGAAAAAACGGAACCCTTATAGGATCACTTTGTTGTCCGTCCGTCTGTCTGTCTGTCTGTCTGTCTGTCTGTCTGTCTGTCTGTCTGTCTGTCTGTCAAGACCCTTTTTCTCAGGAACGCGTGGAGGTAACAAGCTGAAATTTATAGGAAATACTAAGGTCCATTGCTTCTTAGAGCTGTGAAAATTTCAAACTTCTAGACCAACGCAATAAAAAGATATAGTCGAATATGTCGCAAATATCAGCAATTTTTCGACATTACCAAATAAATCAAAACCTACGGGGCACTTCCCGTAAACTCAGAATCTTGAAATTTGGCACGAAGTAACTACTTAGAGCACAGATAAAGGAAAAATTGCGAAAACCATAAATTTTTATTTGCATCATATGAAAAAAATATTTTGAATAATTTTATACCTACTACCCTTTTTCTCATGAACGCGTAAACGTATTAAATTGAAATTCATATCAAATACTAAAGTCTATAATACCTTTAAACTGTAATAAAATCAAACCTCTATGTCAACGCATTCAAAAGAAACAGCAATTTTAGTCGCAATTTTAAACTCGCAACTACTCTCAAAAAATCAAAACCTACAGGGTACTTCCCGTCATTTTAGAATCTTGAAATTTGGCACAAAGCAACTCCTTAGAGCACAGATAAAGGAAAAATTGCGAAAATTGTACATTTTTAGTTATATCATAAAAAAAAATATTTTTAATAATTTCATACTTACTACCTTATTTCTCATGAACACGTGCAGGTATTAAACTGAAATTCATATCAAATACTAAGGTCTGTTATACCTTTAAAATGTAATAAAATCAAACCTCTATCTCAACGCATTCAAAAGAAACAGCAATTTTAGCCGTATTTTTTAACTCGCGACTACTCTCAAAGAAATCAAAACCTACAGGGTACTTGCCGTTAACTCAGAATCTTGAAATTTGGTACGTAGCAACGTCTTAAATCACAGGCACAGGAAAAATTGCGAAAACTGTAAATTTTTAGTTACATCATATAAAAAAAGATTTTTAATAATTTTGTATTTACTATCCCTTTCCTCAAGAACGCGTACAGGTATTAAATTGAAATTCATACCAAATACTCAGCTCTATAATAACTTTTAGCTGTAAAAAAATCAAACATCTATGTCAACGCAATCAAAAGAAGCAGCAATTTTAGCCGCATATTTTCAAACACGCAAGTTCTCGCAAGGGAATCAAAACCCACAGTATACCTATATAATATTATACCCACTTTTCCTTAGGGTTCCGGAGAAACCCGTAGGTTTGTACGGAACCCTCGGTGCTCGAGTCCTACTCGTACTTGACCGGTTTTTTCGATAAATTCTGGACTTCATGCCATAAATAATTTTTCACCACTCTCGCACGAAAATAGTGTCTTTGGTCATCGATTTCAGTGAGCAAAAGCCGTTTTTGCTCTCTAGAGAGTAGAGAGGCAAAGTGATTTGAATTTCGAACACAATTTTATTGGCTATGAAAAAGTTGGTGTGTTCTGAAACTTATTTGTGTACAATTTTTATTTAACTGAGATGCACATAATTTTTAATGTTATTTATTGAATTTTAACTTTATAAATTGTATTTTTTCAATAATATTTTAAATAAAATACTATTATAGAATAATAAGTCGTAAGTGAGTTTTTTTTTTTTTTAAATATTATTACAATTTGTTTTTCATAAATATGTCACACACACAAATTTCGAACGCAACTCTTTTAATAAAAATAAAAAAATACAAAATGGCGGGATGTAGAAGTTTAGAGTTTACAGTCAAATGGAGAATGCGTTGTGACGTCATCGATAAATGCCATCTTTGTCTCTCTCTTTTGTATGAGGTAAGTGAGATGGCACTTATAGTTGTCATTTTTCTTGCGACAGTGGTGTTCACAACACATTTTCCATTTGGTTCTAAACCTCTTGGTAAAGATTCAACTAAATATTTTCAACTTAAGTTGTAAACTTTTGCAAATTTCTATTTGTGATCTAATAGTCTGTTTAATTACAAAGAAATGAGTGACCCCAGTGATGAAGGTAGTTGTCTTACGCCAAAAAAGTTGAAAGAACAAGTTTCGAATGCCGAGTTCAGCTATTTGCCTGAAAAATCTAAAGTGAAATATGTAAAGGCGTACGAATCCTTCAATAATTGGCGCCTCTCAAATAATGCAAAAATATATTCCGAGACCGTGATACTATCATATTTCATGGAACTATCTAAAACAAGAAAATCCAGTACATTATGGAGCATTTTTTCTATGATAAAAGCTGTCTTGAAAACGAAACGTGACCTTGAAATAGAAAAATTTCTGAATGAAGCACCAGACAGTAAATACCTCGCTTTAAAAGTAAGTAAATTGATACAAAAGCTAATTTATTTCAAAGAAAACCTATCTAACTGTACCTATCTAAAAATAAGTAAACTAAATTATTGTTATTTTTTACAGGTTGTATTAATTATTGGCATAAATGGTGCGTGCCGCTCAAATGAATTGTTGAATCTTAAGGTAAACGACGTTGAAAAGCATTCGGACAAATTAATATTAGTAAAATTATTGAATACAAAGACTAAAATCGACAGATCATTCGTCATTAGTGAAGAATATGTGAATGTGGTGGACAAGTATATGGCATTACGACCCGCTAATACAAAAACTTCAAGATTTTTCTTACATTATGATAATGGAAAAAGTAAAAAACAGCCCATAGGCATCAATAAAATCGGTGATATGCCAAAAACGATTGCTAAATTTCTTCAGCTTCCGGACTCCCATCTTTACACTGGGCATTGCCTGAGGCGGACGTCAGCAACACTCTTAGCTGACTCAGGCGCTGATATTACAGTTCTTAAACGCCATGGTGGCTAGAAGTGTAACAAGATTGCAGAAGGATACATCGAAGATTCTAAAGTTATTTAATATGCTAACTTTTAAAATTTGCGATAGTGGCGCCCCGCAAAAAGAACTCCTTTTGTGAAAAGCACTCTACCTATCAGTCACAGTTCCCGATTGAGCAGAAATTTTGCAAACCGGGAATCGGATGACAATGCAATAATTTTATGACATGGAAGTGATCTGAAGTCTGATGATGGAGCTGAAAGGTGAAATTTGATAGATATATTATAATAAATAGTTTGAGTACGTAGGTATATGATAGTTTCATTTCAGAAAATTTCATTTTAGTTTTTTTTATACAACGATGTAAGAAGATGAGCAAGATGCTCTCCTGATGGTAAGAGATAACGCTGGGATTTAACGAAGGTTAAATTCTGGGTGCACTGCTGAGTCATAAAATGTTAAGATTCTTCAGCCCAGTAATTTCACTAGCCACAGTGCCCTCCTACCGAAGCACAGTAATGTCTGCACATCACTGTTCAGGCGGCAGAATAACTGACACTGTTGGGGTACTAGCCGATCTCCTGCAGAGGAAGTCTACCCACGGTAAAGAGATTAAATAAAATGACGCGGAAAAAAGTCAAGAGTAACTGTACGGAATCAAGCTGTTATTATTCCGTATTTTTATTAGTTTTTCTGATTTAAATGATAATTTGATATATTTTTGTTTACTGTATTTAATCTGGATGTACTATATGTGTAAGTGGTAATTTATTGCCGTTCTAATTTGTACTGTGGTATAGGTATAACGATAGTTCTGGGACTTATCCCAGGACGTCTCTGAAATCTAAGTATTATTCACAAAAAATGTTTCATAATATTATTTACTAGCTTATGCTCGCGGCTTTGCCCGCACGGCAAAATCCTTTCTTAGCAGTGGTCTACGTCATGAAACCTTTCAATGTTCCAAATTTCAACCCAATCCATCTAGCGGTTGAGGCTGTACGTTATACAGATACATCAGTCACTAGCTTATTCTCATGGCTTTGCCCGCATGGACGGGTTACGTTTCATAATACCTACGGTCGTTTCAACTACGGTCGATTCGCATAAGTTCATTTCACATATTGGACGACTCGCTTACAGTGCAACTCGCCTGCGGTTGATTAAACTATGGGCATGTGAACTAATGGGCGATTCGGCCAATGTTCATTTGATGTATTGGTTAATTCAACTATGGACGACTCACCTACGGTTTATAAATTCTTTGCTACGCGTGTTTTTAGTACAGTATTCAGGGCAAACCGAAATCTGTTGGTTAGGTTAGGTTTGAACAGTGACCACAATGCGCGAGCCGAGCGAGCGAAGCGAGCGTGCCGCGGCAGCGGCCGGCGAAGCGCCAGATATTTTTCTTATTACTGAATTATTTATCCTGTGTCATGGCATCTTCAGGCATTTTGGCATCTTCTTTCATCTACCTCATCATGGCAAAGTGGCATAATAAAAACAACACGTTTCTGAATTCTGTACTATAAACAAGTATTTTTTAGCTGTCATACCTGACTAGCAGCCGGAAACGTGGTCTAAAAATACGTGAACGGTCCGTTAGTTCGGTCAAAAATAGGCAAATCGTCCAATAGTTTAATCAACCATAGCTCAATCGACCGTAGCTGAGTTAACCGTAGGCGAATCGTCCAATATTGATTTCAACCAATAGTTATTATGAACGTAGGCGAAACGTCCAATAGACATTTTGAATAGTAGGTGATTCGATCGTAGTTACATATTGGCAAGGTTTGCCAGCCTTTACTAATTCTACGCCCATTAAGTCGCAGAAAACCCGTAAATTGAATCCCTCTTTTCCGTGGAATTGGAAATCGAATTAAATGGTCTGTATCAAATTCATTAATATATGAATAATTTACTGTCACGCGCTACGAAGTGCGCGCGGGTCAGCTAGTAATTATAATATATTCCATCTTCCCTTAACATCGAGTGTGGCAGTAGCTAAAGTCAAAGCTATAGTAAATTTAGAAAAAATCTTTGTAACTACATCACTCCATTAGTGTCTTTCGCAAATATTATGTTTAAATATAATATTTAAGTGTACAACAGAAAAGAAAATGTATGTACTTACTTAACTATAAAATTAGTTTTTATTATTAGAGAATTCAATTATACTCATAAAAAATAGGAGAACGACTGCTTAAAACATTTATTCAGGTCCTATGTCCAAAGATTTCCAATATGAATAAGCGCGCTTAAGCGTCGGGAAAATGGGTAACCCCGTTATTATAATATCACCAAGGAAGGTGCAAGGGATACGGAGCAAGATTATGGAATGGTTCACCGCGTGGCGTCAATTAAGTTTCATTTTATAAGTGTACTTACTAGCCTGCACCGAGCTGTTTTACCCGCTGAAAAGTAGACTGTGTTATTTTAAGGTTTAAGAGCGTATATATCGAGTGACGCTCTCTCGCTTGCACAATTTGGCGAATTTTGAAATATGAATTCATGGAATTAATATATTGAAAATTCCTCTGTAGCAGCCCTCCGTAATATTTTAAAAGTGTTTTCAGTTAAATATATTAAAAAATGGCATAATGAGATTAAAAAAAAAATTTCAATATAGCTCCCCATCCCATTTTTTAATATATCAAACTAAAAACACTTTTAAAATGTTTGCAATAATATTATGGAGGGCTGCTACAGAGGAATTTTCAATAAATTAATTCCATGAATTTATATTTCAAAATTCGTCAAATTGTGCGAGCGAGAGAGCGTCACTCGATATATATACGGTCTTAAGCTACATATTTACATACCTACCTACCAAATTTCAGTATCGGTCGAGCCGTTTATCCCTTATTTATTTCACTTTATTCGGAAAACATTATAGTGTAAGTATCTTAGTTAATTAGATATCTTCATTCAAATGAAAATCTCGTGTTCATAATTAGTAGTCATAACATTAGTAGGATCACTATTCCATTTTGCCAAAAGAAAAGTACTTAGTCCGGTATTCTAGGATTTAAGCTAGGTACAAAATAGCTAAAATAGAGTTTGCTTCTCCGGCTTATTATTTCCAGAGTTTAATAATTCAGCCTTAAAATACAACACTACCTTTTCGCCCTCTAAAGTAAACCTTCAAAACTAAGCGATCTCTACCAAAAATTAGTGGCATTAATTAAATGGGCAATAGTAATGACGTGAACCTGCACATATGCTCTGTAAATTTGTTAAAACTTTAATTTTTATAGTTTGTATCTTACTAATAAAACCTAATATGTAGGTACACATATGTATCTAAGAGAGTAAGATGAAATTATAATTAAGGTAAATAATATGTAAACACGTTTAGATATACAATGTATAACTACTAGATAAGAGTAATTATTATGATACATTGTAATAGTTCATTATGAAGTAGATAAGTTGGTGCATAGGTGGATTTAGGAGGGGGGGGGGGGGGGCAGGGGGCCATGCCCACCCCCAGAAGCATTGTAGAGTTATGAATTTTGCACATATTTCATGGTCAAGATTACAATTTTTTCTCGGCGCTCGCAGCTAGCTGCTCGCGCACTTATTATTATTAAGGATATTTGAACTTTCTAACTGTTCAGAGCGAGCTAAACACACACTTTTCGCGGTAAAAGATATAATATTTTTGCATTTCTGCACCTTGCCCCTCCCCCAGAACCAAATCCTGGATCCGCCTTTGAGTAGGTGTATAGTTTGTTGTTTGCCCATATCATATAACTAGTAATTGCCCACGGCTTCGCTCAGTGATAATGACAAGTAGCCAATGTTACAGGGATAATGTAGCACTTTAATGGAGAAAGAATTTTTAGAATTGGTTTCATAGTTAAGAGGTTATATCACAGAAGGAGGAAGCGGAGCGATCCCGAGAGATCGACTCTAATGCCGATCCGCTTCGTCGCAGGAGGCCAGGAAAAAGAAGGCAACAATTTGCTCGCCTTCTTAATCATTAGTAGGCAAGCGAATTGCACCATGAGGGCCCCCCTCTCACAGACTGGACTCAGATGCCGCTGGGACGACGGAGAAGAATGCGAGAGCGTACCTCCGCCGTCCCCGTCGAAAAGTGGCTGGAAGGACCCCGGGGTTTTAGTGGGTATATCTGCCGGATTTTCCGGCGGGGAGTCCCACATAACCACCCTGAGACTAGCGTCCACTTCTCAGGGTGGTATGCGTAATGCATTTCCCCGGGAAAAAAAAAAAAAAAAGGGTTACAAATCTTTCCAATGAATTTATCCGCATCGTCGCTTGAAATCACGCGAGATCGTAGTTCTTTAACCACGATCTAACGAACTTAGTAATTAAACACTAAGCAAATTTATTTAAAAAAAAAAATGAAATTTTGCTGAGTTGACACCTCTATGAAATTATTTCTTTTTACTAGCGTAGCTACGCGCATTAGCTGGCTTCTTATTGAATATATTTATTATTATTTTTGATAATAAAATCAAATATTATGGGATCAGATTCAAATTTAATTATTCTCGTTCATGATATTTAAAAGACAAAGAACATAAAATATTGCGTAGTTTAACCAGATATCGATAGTAAATTAATTGGAGCAAAGCCTATAGAGATTATAATATCTACAATGTACCAGCGTTCCTCAATAATGGGAGAATCTGTACGAGTAGATAATAAATATCATGAAATAAATAGGTAATAAAAATAACAGCTACGATAGGCTTACAAACTCGCCAAAAGAATGTCCAAATGAGTATAATAAGTATTAGAAGTATATTAAGTTCGCTTCACACTAAGCCGCGCCGCTAATTTTTGCCGTGAACTTCGCATGAAAATGTAGTGTAGAGCGCCCATAGAAAAATAAGGGAGCGGCGCGCCCATAGGAACAGTGCGAATCATCGCATCACGCGAATTCATCTACAGTTTTGCAGTTTTTGCGGCTATAGTGTAAATCGGGCTATAAGCAATAGATTCCGTCTTAGTGATTAATAATCTCAAAAAGCTTATTTTTTAAATAGATTAAGCCCTTCAAAAACTATTTTATTCTTCATTTTCTTTAAATTTTCAATAGAATTCTTTCTGCACTGGCAACGCTGCGGTTCAACGCTGATTGAAAAATCTTAAGTTAATGACCATGATAGTGTAAATAACTAATTAAGTAGTTCCTATATAACTACGAGTAAATAATAAGTCGGGATACCTATGTGCATCCAAAACAATCGTGTAGGAATAAAGTCGAAGATTAAAAATCGTGCACGTTCTCGAATTGTCATTGGGGCTGCACCCTGTTAAAATTTAAAATAGATAATCGCTATTATGGTTTCACAGAAACCTTTTTTTTCTGAGAAATTCGTATGTAGCTCGTAAGCACTCGTATATTAGGTATATTTTTATTTTGAGAAATGAAGTCGAAGGTTTATTTAGAGCGAACAAGTCTCAGCCTACGCAGGTTAATATTTACTTGATACTATCACAAGCTGAACTACGTTGTAATTGCCTTGTTCCTAGTCTGAATAGATTTTAAATTACGCATACGTAATACGAATTCGTTAAGACTGAAATACCTCTATATTGGTGTTAAATCGACTACGAGCTTAGTGCGAGCTTTCCATAAGTATAACAATTTAATATTTGACTTCAGTTTAAATTTATGGATTTTGTATTTAAACTGGCAAAATCACTGTAAATTAAGTATCTATAGGTCTTAAATTGCTTCTTAGGCCCTACCTAATTAAGTTTAATTGCAATAAAGGTCATTCATTTTACAAAAGTGACTGACACAAAATTTCATTAGAATTTATGAAAATTTACTTAGTTTTTTTTACACAAATTTTCCATCTACATACATTTGAGTAAAAGAGGCACAAATTTTTAAACAATATAGTCTTACATTGTGTAGATATGCGTGCTTTGAGGAATTACTCACGTTAGGTTGCTTTAAAGGCGACATTTTCATGCATCTGACAGCGAGAGTGCGACCTCGTCTGGTGACTGGTGTCATCGTCCTCTGAAAGCGCTTTTCTTCGCCACAAAACGGACCGTTTCTTTTCATAAGGAAAAGCTGAAAAGTGTCTGCTAGCAAATAACTCCCTGGAGGGTAAAGCCTACTGCCTTGCTTTGCTTCTTATAGGAGACATGATACGGAAAAATATAAAATATGATAGCAAAGTCTTTTTGCGAGAATACAAAGTGTTTCTTTGAATTTTAAACGCTTGGCACGGTGTAAGGACGGCACTGAGCGTTGGCTTTAACGAATATTAAATTGCATAAAATCTTATTAAAAAGCTCATGCACTTAAGTTGGTGTTATTACATTTTCTGGGAGGCTCAGTTCGGTGCACGAGGAGGACTCAGCTGTTTCGCCGTGATTATTATGATTGACGTCGCAGCAAGTTGCCAAGCTATGTCGCCATTTCTCCCTCATCCGTTAACTACTTCACATTTGCATAGTACAGGCGCGGCGTCGGCAGGAGACGCGAGTACCTAGTACACATAGCTATACCTGCAGTAATACTGCCGTTATAGGAACTAGAGCAACTCCGCGCCGCGCCGCGCCGTAGCCGCCATTAATCACCTTGTCTGTCTAATACCTTTCCATTCTCAGGCTCTGAGCCGTTTTCTATTTATTACATAATTATTTTCTTCGACAGTAAACGGCCCAACGGCAACTATTGAACTAGTCGGTTTTCGGCTTCGTGTTGCATTACTAAGTTTTAATAACATTAAATTGTTTACGCCCCTTACCCGCACCCTGCTCACAGTAACTTAATAACAGAAGGTAACGAAGTAGAAGTTTGGCGATATTTATCGGGCTAGTTTCGTACAGAACCTTGTACCTATTAACCGGAGAGTATTCACTTCCGCGCCTCCACCTATATTATTATTTCTCGAAAAGGCTCAGAGACACCGTAAGCCGGTTAAAGGCATTAATCTTGGGATTCATTTGTTCTCATTAGATACGCTGGTAGATGATTAATGTGACCTCAGAACGAGCCTCGGAATTGATTGTGGATATTTTTACAGCGGGGGCGGATTTAATAATAACGAATACCTACCAAGCTTCGGTGGAGGGTTTCGTCGAGCACCTGGGCGTGACTGCCGAGCAAGGGTACGAGCTCATCGTGCGCGCCGTCGAGTTGGCTCAGCGAGCTCGCACTCTATACATCGAAGAATATGAAAATTGCGTACAAGATGGTGAGTAACCGAGCGCTTTTTAGCCTTAAATGGGCTCGACACGGGGCAATTATTTTGTGAAATGAATTTATGCCAGCGTGAGGGACTCTAAATGGAGGACTTTCAAAAGATCTAACATAATGAAATTGACAAATGAGGCTATCCTTTACGAAAATGAGGTTTTCGAAACTGAATAAAGTAATTCTCGTTGTAACTAAATGCTGGGGACACATAAGTACCTTCTTGAATACATTGAAGGTAAATAGGTCACCTTTAAAATTACCTTTGAAAAGGGTAGATTTTGGGTAATTGACTAAATTAATTTATATTACAAAACATTATGATTCTGATAATTAATTTACAAAATTTGAAGAATGTCTGCGTTTTACAGTAAACAAAGATTCTGGGGTTGTCGGCCACAAGGGTCGGGTGCAAGCACGCATTAATTACACTTTGCAAGGGTTGAAAGGTATTTGTGTTATGTAGGTAGCGCTGCGACGCCGGTGTCACCAGGATAAATAGGCATATATGTAAAGTTGGCATCATTTGTTATTTTAGAACACAATCTTTTGGTGGTCGGGTCGGTGGGTCCCTACGGGGCGCATCTCCACGACGGCTCCGAATACGACGGCAGCTACGCTGACACCACTTCCGTTCAGGTATTTATTTTAGTAAAATATCAGAAACTGGAACACGGGCACGTATAAGGTCACGTCTGTCTGTGCACTGTAATTATAGGTTCCTATACACGAATCGATCTGACTGCGACCTTAATTAGCACTCCGTCTATTTCCATATCTAGTCTTCGAATGCTTTTAGAGGCGTTCATTTGGACGAATCAACCAACCCGAGCAGCTATTTCATTGAAAGCTGTAAACTGTCGAAATGAGAGTTTATATTATGGTACATTCAGGTACTTATGAGATTTCAGGGTTCCTTTTAAAAATTCAAATTTTAATATCTTAATTTAATATCAGCTCCAGGCTGGCGTATTAAAAATACAGCTACGGTACCCGTAGGAAAGGTTAACTAGGGTGTTGGGGGTTTAATAAAGGGTGTTAGAAGCTTCGTGCACTTTCCTCGACTTAAAAAGGAATGTTTATTAGGTAGAACGTAACTTATTCAATATTAATTTACGTGGCGTTAAATGAAGGCAATCTGAAGACGTGAATTGTACAGACAGTTAAAAATCATAATTAAATGTGATAGTGGGTCCTACAAACCAAAGCGTGACTGGCATGACTCTCTCTCTCTTTTTTTCCAAAAGATAAATCTATTCCAAGGAAACCCTTCAATATACAAACAAGCCGCCACAACACGACCACATGCATAGGTTGCTGTGAATGAGCTGTTTATTTGTTTCACATAAAAGAGCGTGTTCGAGATCGTTCATCCTGAATCCTGAACCGCGAGCGCCATGAATGCATAGCCTAATAAAGGCCATTGAAAGCGACGGCTAAATCGTAAAGAGGGCCGTAAACTTGCCTGCAAATTAAAATTTACATCGGCAATATGAAAAACTCCCACTCCATTTCTCTTTCTGTTTTTTTCTGTACCGACATTTGACTGGGGTGGACAGTTAATTAACGAAACCTAGAACAAATGGCTATCTGAAACAAACATGAAGTAACAAAACGTTTTAACGTAGGTTATAATTAATTTTCAACCTTTTTGTGATAATTGGGCTTAGGGTGTTTTATTTACATTAAAATTTTCGAATTGTTCTAGAATTTATAATAGATGCCTACAATAAAGAACAATAACACGTATTTGATTTCACGAAATTCGTTTTTTATATCTTTTATTGGAACAAATAAATATTTTCATGCATCAGTTTATTGGATAAAATAAATTATACGAGGTATGTTTGCCGTTTTGGTTTAAAAATATCAAATTGTTTTTTATACAGACCATGCGAGAATGGCATCTGCCCAGAATCCAGGCTTTGGTCGAAGGAGGGGTAGATATTCTTGCTTTGGAGACCATACCTTGCCAAGAGGAAGCCGAGATGCTCTGTGAGCTGCTACGAGAGTTCCCGGGCATTAAAGCTTGGCTAACTTTCAGCTGTAAGGTAAGCATAATCCGCGTTATTACAAAACGTGGACTTACGATAGTAGGTACTAGGACTAACTTGTGTCATCTGTTCGCTTAGTACTTGGTTTAATCTTGGTACAATCGTAAGTCCACGTTTTGTAATAACACGGAATAAGTTTATCATAATTTTGATGCTTAATGTAAGTGTTCTTGTTCTTTCCGTCTTTTGTCATTCATGAAAGCGGTAAAAACCAGAATAGAAACACGGATTGACCACAATCTTTGTGCTTTTGATGTTTCGTTATTTTTTTAATTCCAGGTTCTTTACATATGCAAATCATACTGGTACAATATATTTTTTTTAAATTCACGACTTGCTTATTTAAATTTAACTTAAAGTCGTCTAATAGGTATTATATTTTTTAATTCACTCGTATTAAACGAAAATACCTTTTCAATAATCATCATCATCATCAGCCTATGCTCGTCCACTGCTGGACATAGGCCTCCCCATGGCACGCCACTCTCGTTCCCCCGTCTTAATTCTCCACCCGCTCCTCGCGACCTTCTGGATATCGTCACCCCATCTCGCCCAAGGACGCCCTACACTACGTTGGCCGAGACGCGGTCTCCACTCTAGAACCCCGTGTACCCGTACCGTGTGTTTTCAAATCTTTTATTTCCCAGGATGACCAAAGTATAGCTCACGGAGAAAGTTTCCAAAAAGTAGCGAAGAAGTGCTGGGAGACCAACCCCGAGCAGCTGGTGGCTGTAGGCGCGAACTGCTGTGCTCCATCATTCATAGGCAACCTATTGAAGGGATTCAACGATGACAGACCACACGCGCCCATACCTCTCATAGTCTACCCTAACTCTGGAGAAAAATACAACCCACAAATTGGGTAAGTTGAGTTTAATAATTTGGAGGCGAAAGTTGTAGTTACGGTGACGAATACAGGATTTTCTTTTGGGGGTTAACCTCGCTGACAGGCGTGGTCTAAGCCCAAGGTTTAAAGAAAATTGGTTTTGTTTTCTATCAGCAAGATTAAGCGAGTACCTAGCTTAATGTTGCAGACAGTCACGGCTCTAGAATTTCTAAAACAATAGGGGTTTTTTGAATTTTGACTTTGAAAAGGCTTGCTAATAGCTTGATAGTTATGTGGGACTCCCCACCATGTACCATGATAGGTACACGCCATTATCCTAAAAGTTAAGAACGCTTTATATTGTACCTTATACTTACCTTATATGTACCTACTTAAATATAATATTGGTTTTACTACTTACTATCCACGAATTACAATAATAATAAAATAAGTTTTTCTTAGTATTCTCATATCGTAAGTGACTTTGTCTAAGTACTGAGGGCCCTTTTAATAACATAGATATGAAATGCCAAAAACTAATCGCTTGAATTTAAGAAAAATGAGTAGCTCCGATATTATATATTATGTATGATGTCACTCTACTAACACTTAATTTTAAAACTAAATTCAACGCATTGTTCTTATTGCGCAGTTCTTGATATATTAAAAGTTGACTCAAAGAGATGTTATTCAGAGCACATAATTATTTATGAACGTGGTACAAATTACGAAAATAGGCGCTCCAACCGTGTCGTGAGAATGCTACTTCGTGTATGTAGATTATATACGTATTATGTTTATAGTCCGAACAGCATATTTACTTTTGATTCAGTCATGTCCATTCCTACCTACTTATTTATATAAACTGCGATATTTGAATGTGTTTGGAAGACACGCAAATAAGTAAAAACTTTGGCTAAAAGTTGTTGCTTTAAAATTATATAGGGATAGAGCACTATAATTTTAGTACCTTTAAATACATAGCTACTACATAGACATTTCAGCTAATCAAAATGCAATGTTTAGACGGCTAAAGCTACTACATAAAATGAATAGGAATCACTTAGTGTAATAAATCGGTATGCATTAAGTAAAATAATATACTCGAGCCAAACGTACTGCGCGCATCCATCTCAGTTCGGATAGAGGGGTCAGCCGCAACGGTGCTCCATGTAAGGTGCCTGCATTCAGGGCATCCACACGAAGATAAAAAAGGTCGAAAGGCCAATAAGACTTTGTTTTCCAGTTAGTATGAAAACAATTTGTTATTATAATATCAGAGTCTGTAAGAGATAGCATATCAGGCAAGTAAAAAAACTACTTAGTCGAATTAAATGTCGCAGCTGTCGTGTCCATTTATGTTACTGTAAACATGCAGAGAAGTATAATGGGTATTATTTAAAAATATTTAGTATGTATTCCAATAAAATTGTTGGTCAAAGTGTAGACCAACATGACCTAGCGACTACCTACAGCTTAACGTGTCCTCTCTAACACGATAGTCCCAGATTATAAATTGCCACATGTGATGTACACAGTCTGAAATTTGTAACTGAGGCAAAAGCGGTAGGTACCTATATATTACGTAAAATAATAAACTACTTTTGGACAAAAAAAAAACGGTGGAGTCTTCGCAGGAGCTCTAGATGGGTGAGCGGGGAAGCAATTGGCTAGTGTTCGCGAATACTGTCCTCATAATCAGCCCACGTGCTGGTCTCCGTCATGGCTCAACGTCTCCAACTTTCTTTACCAACAACGAAATCTATAAACAGAAAAAGTTGTCTTACGAAATTTGTCTTTGCCTTCCTTACTACCTATTCTAATACAATAATGTTCCTTACAGATTTTTTGTTGGTTATGAAGGGCATATCCGGCGCGTAGAGCCTATTTAAATAAATAACTTGTTCACAGATGGATAGACCGCGACAAGTGCGAGCCAGTAGAAGTGTTCATCCAAGAATGGCTCGACCTGGGCGTGCGGTACGTAGGCGGGTGTTGTCGCACATACGCTGCCGATGTTACTCGGATCCGCAACCAAGTCAACTGCTGGCGCGACCGCTACCGGTTCAGGGCCAAGTACCAACAAACCAACAACAAAGCTCAATAGAATAGGATCAAAGAAAGAATAAATCAAAGGTCTAATATTTACTGATAGATAAGATGCTTTCTTTCCCAGGATATGCAGCTTTATAAAAGAATTTACCTATTGTTAAAATTCGAACAAGCAAAATAAGATGTTTTTTTACTAGGACTGTGAGACTAGGTAGGTACTTATCACTTGTACCTACGAATTATATTTTCTGTTTACGCGATATTGAATTATCTATCTGTGTATAAGTAAGTACAGTTATATAAATTTATCATAGGAAAAATATATATAATTTCGACAACCAATATTGGTATTCGCTTTTCGAGATAATTTTAATGTAAACCAATGTTGGTCGTTGGTATTGATTCTGCTTTGAGAACTTTTTCATTCGTTTAAAGGGACAATTTTCATGCTGGTTACACAATTTCTCATCTGTTTTTGTAGCAGTAAATATTGGAGCTTTTAAATATTGTTTTTTTGTCAGTTAATATATTGTGCACTTTGCACCTTAGCCACGACTGAGACACTCAAAAATTAAACATAGGTTATCTTACCATAATATAGAATTGTTGAACAATAGTTCTTATGAGATTATCTTTAAGTTACTTATAATATAACTTTGTTTATGACGATTTATAACAAATATCATACAGTCGTCATAATACCTCTATATACCTATGCCGGTCCCTTTTTAGGGTTCCGTAGCCAAATGGCAAAAAACGGAACCCTTATGGATTCTATTTTTTTGCCATGTGGTCTTTCAATGATGAGTATTTATGGACTACGCATAAATAATAAACTCAGGAAATGTATTCAAATAGTAGCTAAAAAAACCGTTCAAATTGGTTTAAACTCTTGAACGCTTGCGAACCAATAGCCTCTCTTTGTTCTATGTAATATTCTAATTTTAACTACTGAAAGTAATTACATATGTAACTTGATTAGTTTATTAAGACAAGTCGTTTTGGTTTCACATAGATCCTACGAATAAATAATGTTCGTAGCATAGATGTACTTTTTCTGAGGAATTCGTTTTAGTTAGACTTCCTGACTCATTATTATTTTTTCGTAATCGATGGGTTTTATTTTATACAAGTGTGTTATATCGCCATATTAAAAAAAGATTTCATTATACATAAAAGTTAATATAAATTATATAAAAAAAGGGATTAAGTAAGAACCCACATAAAAGGTACACACACACACAATACATAATAGAGAAAATATATGATTTTGTTTTTATTAAATCAGTGTCAAACGTTGTCTTAATATATCCTCCATTTTTGAAAGTCGGTTAATAAATTGGAAACAATGTGATTACGCAAAGTAAACGATAGCAATGCAGTATCTAAGGATAGAAAAAGAAAATAAAACGAATAAGCTCTTGTAGGAAAGTTGTTGAAAATGAGCATGCACAAGTTTTTCCTTAAATGCAAAACTAGTGCAGGCATAGACCTGATTGAATAGTGCCTCGGCTCTGTTTTCGACTCTATTTTAG
This sequence comes from Hemithea aestivaria, assembly GCA_947507615.1. Classification (NCBI taxonomy): domain Eukaryota; kingdom Metazoa; phylum Arthropoda; class Insecta; order Lepidoptera; family Geometridae; genus Hemithea; species Hemithea aestivaria. The sequence goes on along the minus strand of OX382327.1, from coordinate 9,511,979 downwards.
CTGCAAAGTTCCTCTTTAAACTATTGCGTACCAATAATAAGTACACCCTGGTATACCTATTATTGGTATTTTCTAAAATATAGGTGCTAAATAGGTACAGCATTATAAGATAAGTTGTAAGAGTAATGTGCCATTATATAATACCTCGCGTTTATTGTAACTACCTATAATACAACATAATATTATGTTATTTTCTGTATAAGGAAAAAGTGACTGACTGATCTATCAACGCACACCCAAACTACTGAATAAGTTGAAATTTAACATACAGTGATTTGACAAGTACGTGTCCTAAGAAAAGATTTATAAGGGTCTTACTTCGATTTGGTTTGCTACCCTTTCGCTCGCACGATACGAGAATTTTTTAAATACAAATTCGAAGAAATAGTTTTTTGAAAAATCATGGTAAAGCTTTAGATAGCTTTTTATTGTAACTTCCAGTTTGATTTTACTACTACTCTCATATGGCAAAGGGTTATTAAATAAATATACTTAAGATTAAATGTACTTAAGAGTATTTTTAATATTTTTCGAATAACTTTGTTTTTATGGATACCAAACAGGAAATTCTTATAAAATACGCTATAAAGCTTTACTCAGAAAAAAAAAGAGTTAATTCTACGAATTTGTAATTCAAAATTCTGGAAGCTTCTGGAGCTGGAAGGCCGCACTCCGACATCAGGCTTTTAAAGGGAGCGAATCTGCTAGCGTAAGTTGATAAATTATTATTATTATGTCGGTTTACATAATCATATTACCGCTATAATCGTTGGTGTCCTCGCTTAAAACTTTAATTGTCTAATAATTATCATAATTATTAAACGATTATTTATAGTTCTTACGCTTGCGTTACGCTCCTATTATATCTACAGGTATATCGTAGTAGTTGCAGTAATCGGTTCAGTAGTTTTTATGTAAAGATGTAACAATGTTCAAAAATAGGTACATACTATCGTATTTATTATTAATAAGACCTATTTATACGTATTTTTATATATTACAAGAGCATATTATTACGTGTGCAACATCTCATATATAGATATATCCTATACATGTAAAAATTAAGGGTAATGTGTATATCATAATATGAATATATGTTTTTATAAGAATAGCTCAAAATTGCAAATATTGTAAATTGCAATTCTATAACCAACATTTTTCTCAAAATATTAATCTATTTAATTAAATGTGTTTAATAATTTTATCTAATGTTTCATTTATCTTCGTATAAATAATAAACAAATAGCATCTCATATTATGTATTTGTTTTAAGTGAAAAATTATTTTATTAAAAAAAAAGGGATAGCACTCCAGCTACTTACAAACTCATTATACCATAATAAAGAACACTTCTTCAGATCGGCCACATGTCAATCTACAGAAACCCCAAAATCTAATTATACTTGGGAATTATATTTCAACAGAACAGGTTACATACCCTAATTACATAGCCAGAGTAAAATCACCATTATACGAGTAAGATATGTGGCCAACCTATGCATTCTGTTACTAATTAATACATAAAATATATGGTCTTGGTTTGTGGTGATACAATATTGATTACTAGAATTCAATATACATGTCGAACCACAAGTATAATAATAATTGAATCGACCACGAAACCGCGTAGCGCGCAAAACCGTAGAGTAGGCTACGACTGCGTAGAGGTACTACGACGTAGAATAAGTTGCGACAAAACTTTCGAATATTTGGTTTTGAAAGGAAAGCGAATTTATTGTACTCATTCTCTTTAGCTGTCTGCTCTGAGCGTAACCAGTAACCAAACTAAAATATTTCCGCCAACTTTCGTTCACGTTTCAAATTTTACTGCCCGCTTTTGACCCTGACTAATAAAATTCGAAGCGGCCACTTCTGGTGCAGGTATATCCAGCTACTGAATTATTGGGGTCATATTCCCGCTACGAATTTCCCGTAACTTTGAAATAATTTTGGGATGAATTTTCTGACATATATTTTCATATAATAGAGGCATTCAAAACGAACTGTTTTAGTTACTACCTATACTATGTTTTTATATCCTGTGATAAAAGTAACGTATGCATAGTTTATATCTTTGTGGAGAGATATGTTGATATCAGTTTTGTATAGATGTTGGTCGTTGCACTCACACGATACGACCGGTTCAATAGGTGCTCACTGAACTGCACCGTACCACCTTCTGGCGAATAAACTGGCTCTGGCGAGTAAACCCCAGGTATAAGATAAAAACAAAGTTTTTAAAAAATATTTCCTCTATTACATGCTACTTTATCAGAGAGTAACTTAACAATATTAAATAAACTAGCTGCACCTAGCTGTTTTACACGCTGCGTTGTTAAAAAGTAGCTTTATGTGTTATTCTAGAGTCCAAACCGACTAAAATTTAGCCCAAATGGTCGTTTAGGCGTGAAAGAGTAAAACACACATATAATGTACTTACATACATGAAACTTTGCATTCTATTATATAAGTAAGATTTTATTATTAAAATAGTGAGATCTAAATATTAATGCGATAAGTGCCAATTATGTACGTGCACTTTTAAAAGCAAAAGGCCGCTTTTATCTTTATAAAAATTACATATTTTTTAGTAATTTGTTATAGACAATCTTTATGTACAATGTACTGTAAATCATTAAAATAATTACTTAAAGCGCTTTCACATAACGTCCAATCTGAATTATTTAGACTGAAGTAGCCAATACAGCCAAAGTAGTATGCGGACCGTCAAAACAGTCCTTTGATAGAAATGGATTGGCTGTAGTGCATAAGCTACCATAGAATGTTCAGGTTTATGTGTGACCCTCATTTCAAAGATTTGGATCGGATATAGTCCGGAAGCTCTCTAACCAAAAGCTGATTGTATGACATAAGGGTTAATTCAAAATGCTGATTTGAAACTACGATCACGTTGGGTGATGATTATAGGCAGAATAAGTACTGGATTTTCGGTCTTTTCCCATTCGCCACCACATGAAATACTAGAATGTCCCCAGGTGGCATTTGGGAATAGATTCCCTGTTGTCACCGTGTGAGGAAGGGGGCTGATGTGGAACTAGGAACACATCAGTTTAAGGAGATTTGAAACGGGAACAATTACTTCTCAGTCGCCATTCAGAGGTAATTGCCACATGGGGCCAACGTGGCGGCGAATGGGAATATACCGCATTTTCTATGCATTGATTCGAAAAATTTTATAAACGGTATTTTTATCGTAGCTTTTATAATATTCAACACTAAATGTTGTCAGCTATACGAGTATTTATTGTACTACAGTTTCAAATATTCGTGCTATATTGCTGGCACATATTGCCTTTCCCAATTAAACCAAAGTTGAATGCACAACTATGGCAAACTAGAGGAGCGTGGTGTTTGTTACTCAGATTGGTGCATTTAGTTTCAAATACAATTTGTACGTACATATATGTAAGTTCATTTAAAATCAATCGCAATGTTCATTACAATTGATTTTGCCTGGCATTTTTTGGTATGTTCTCATCTAGTCACACCAAATCCTGCACAGTGTTACAGGATTTGGTGTGACTTGATGAGAACATACCCATTTTTTGAGACTACTGTTTTTAAGAAGATGAACGAGACGAGCCTGACGCTCGCCTGATGTAACACCTTTTAAAACATTTGCCTATTACAATAGCAGTGTTACTCAGTGATGTTCGAAGTCCTACGGTAGACTCCGTTGCGCTCCTCATTCCAAGACAAAATAAGTTATCTCTAAACCCAGTAATTTTCCTGGCCACCTCACCCTTCCAACCGGAGCAATTTAATGATCCATATTCTATGAACTGTAACCGAAAACTGGTTTAAACTAGTTAGTTAAACTACGTAGTAGAAATCACGTTATAATAAATCCATTAAATTTATGAGAGATTGTAAAGAATAAAACACGACATAAGGCACTTATATCGATATAATACTTGAAATTGACACAATAAAATATGTATATTTTTTGTTATTAACATTTACTCTCCTTAGCGTCTATAAGTAGACTTTTAGTTTGTAAAGCAGCAATGGCAAGAGTGCGGTCCTGTCTTTCCTCTCTCAGTTGAATTTGCAAGTTTTTCACGTCCAGTTTGAGTGTTTTTATTTCGTTTTGTAGTCTCATGACAATGGTCCAGAGGCTTGGGGAGTGGTTCGTCGAGTGTGTGGGTAGGGAAGGTGATCTTACTAAAACCTCCATCGTCGGGCTGTCATCGTCGCACTCTGGAAGCAACAATCAAAGGATTACGTTACCACACAGCGGATCCAGTCGAACTACGTCATTCAACTTGATACCCACCTTTGAAAGTGATATGCCAACACAAGGTGCAGCACGATTAATTATATCTCTAAACTATTCTAACAATTACGTTATATTACTCAGATTCTACCAAATTAATTTGCGTGATTAACAGAATTGTAGTTGAATTAACGTTAAATTTAATTACTCGTTTCGTATAACATATGTACATTAATCAACCAATAAACTAATAAAGGAGCTTCGTTCTGAAGATATTATAACATTGAACAAGGTTTGAGGATATTCCAGATTGTATTTATGAAGTAAAGAAAGTTTTCGGAGAAAGCGAAATTTGAACCCGCAAGCTTGTAAATGTTTACTTAGATAAATAACTACACTATTACCGACTTATGGCCTGTTTAAACCTGGGCGATATTCGCTACCAATCTGAGTAGCAAAAATACCGCCCTGGGTATTTCTGTGCAGTTTCGTTTCGCTACCGCAGGAGGTAGCGAATATCGCTCATGTTTGAACAGGCCTTTACGTAGATAGGTAAGCTTGATCCATAAACTTTGTTAGATTTAATTCTCAAGACATGCCATTTTCGTCCATGTTAGTCTCATTCTAATCAAATTGTGTAGGTATAGTCGAAAAAGGTAGCATAGTACTTATATAGTGCTCTCTAGAGATAATGTTACCAGTCTGCGAGTGCAGATCGTGAGGTGAATGTGGATATGGGAGAAATTGAATATAACATAATACATGGTTACATATTTATTTGACCTTATCAATACATAACTACAATAAAATTCAATACAAAAATAAATATTATAACACTCGTTTGAATATAAAAACTTTATAATAATCGTAATATACAATGCGTGAATATTAAGTGTAATAGTTAAAGTAACCAAAGTAGTTTTTTTGCTTAACCAACAAGGCTGAGAAAACAGAACTGTGCATTTATGATTTTAAAAGTTCCTTTTTTTATTTTTATTAAAATTAGTTTAAAGGAACATCGTTACAATGCTCGCGCATTACTTGTGATCCTAATCCGATCTGAATCCGTGAAATGACAGCCGCGTAGCCGATGAACATTGTGTGTATGGTAGTTTGCTACCTATCACTAAAGCCATCAAATTTTGACCGACCAACAAGGGACCAATAATATGAACCAAAGTATTCATACTATTATATATATTGTATACTATTATATATATTATATTGTATTTATAAGAAAACTACTATTCTACTCCGTCATTTGACGGATTCGGATCTGTGCGTGTTTTTAGAATATTAGGTTTAATTGTTTCAAGTGCAACTGGCTTTGATTACCTTAACTATCCAATTTTAGCTATCTGTAGCCAATCGTGCAAAATTTATAGATTGTAAGTCAATTCTCTTTAACTTACGCAACGTTTAGTATCTTAATATCAGAATACTAAGACTTTATAACAGCTATATTGTGTTAAATGTACTAAATAGAGACGAAGAACTTCATCACAAAGAGAAAGATTTAGTACCAAAAATAAATACTAAACAATACTTAAAAAGAGTAAAGAGATTTATTGACATTTACAGCGGAAAGTTTTAACTTACATTAATGAGAGGTTTGGAAGCAGAAGTTTTACAAATTTATTTATAAGTAGGTAACTGAGTTTAGTTAAATAAGCTTTTTAGTAATTTAGTGAAGATTAAAATTACTTTTACGTAATAAATAATGATACTATAAGCTACGTACTTGTAATATTGACGTATCGACTTGATCCGTCGACAGTATGTGGGCACCTTAAAAAAATCATTGTATGTAAGACAATGCCAAGCCAAAGCCCTAACCATACATAATAGATCAAAATATGTGCGTCTCATCAGTATGGAGGGAAAGCAAAGGTTTGGCACTTGATTTACAGTAGCGGTGGCCACTGATTTCGATCGAACTCCCCCAAACTTAGCTCTTTGTACCATATGTGGCTCGGTTCCCCCGCTATGTATTTTTCCTCTGACATTTCCGACGTATCGCAAAAATTCGTTTATTTGTAGAAACTCTACCACGGTAGATATCAAAGAATAAAATATGGTTTCGTGTTTGAACGCGAAATTTAAAAGCAGCCATTTGAAATCAAAAACTAAAATAAATAGATCCTAACATTACAATTTAATAATAAACCCGTGAATTTTTGAAAATAAAGCATGCCCGAGGCGTTTTCGCGTTTATACCGCTTTACTTTGTGCTGCCGACACAAATCAATAGTCGCATGTCAATGATCTCCCGGGAATGGAACAGTGCAATGTCAAAACATTTAACTGTGCGGCGCGAAGTGCGAGCGGCTTCGTTGATAACGTTGGGTACTACTTGAATTGCAAAATACTTTCATATACATATAGTATACATTATACATGGCTATTCACCGTTATTAGAATCGCTAACATATAATATGGACGCGAAAGCAAAGTACCATGCCCGAGAGACTGATGCCAACAGTCAACTTTCGCACGCCGAATTTTACAGTCAAAATTATTTTCATATTTCGGATCTCGTCACATATGCCGACATTAATTCGTGGGCACGAATTTTTTTAAATTTATTTTAATCGCAAAATTCATAGTAATCAGCGGACGACATGTGGGATTTGAGATTTTACGATTTTCACTTCAATTAATCAGTGCCGCTGCGGCGACACATGGCTGCTATAATAAGCGCTACGTAATCTTTTTAGCAAATGAAATGTATCATATAGATTTCCAATAATGAACATTACAGAAACGTGATTTAATTAGAAGCAGGTGTTTACTGCTCTGCGCTAAAAATCTCAAGTTATCGACGCAGTTGTATTAGGTTCAGATTTATTGATACTGTTACGACGTCATAAAACGTACCTGCAAGGGCAGCGCGCCTCTGGGTTTGATGTCGAACGAAAGGGCGAACGACTTCAACGAATTCAGTTAAAAAGAATGTAGAGTAATAAAAATGGAATTTAATTAAAGTTTTATTTCGCTATAGAACTAATACGGGGCAAAGTATTAAATTAATTAAGTAAGATTGTAAGGAGTCGAAGTTTGGGCAGTATTATAGTTGGCACGGTTTGGCATGGTTCACAGAAACTATTCACGTACTCGTAGTTGGTATTGAAGCTTAGCTAAACAAGTGTATGTCGAATGCATGCGGTACATTGGATTGTGCAACGGCAATGCAGTTCGATATTAAACGTAACGCCCCCGGTCTGGTTGGACACCGACTGTCCCACGAGATTACGACCAATCACATAACCTAGTAATCTGATTCTATTACCTGCATGTTGCGGTTGGAACGCTAGCCCAACTGTCTATTATTACGGACGTGCTTAAACGGACTTTATAAGCCATTATACATATTATAAGGACTGTATTTGTGGCAACAAACTATACTAGCTTATTCTCATAGTTTCTAGTTAAATTTTTGCCCATACAAATTTTGAGCCCCCGTTTCACTCCATTGCGGGCTGATACTTTTATTCTACATCAACTTTACAATAACTGTCACCTGAAGCGTTTAACGATGAGTTTTTTAGAACCTTTATTAATTATAGAGGGCTTTGCTAAACGATTTGAATTGCTCCTTGACAAATCAGCCAAACTAGCCTTCTTTTATTTGTACATATCTAAATATATTAAAAAACAAGTGTGACTAGTCGATTGACTGACTGTCGTAACGCATACAAAAGTGCTCCATTATGTCCTATTTGAATAAGTAAATTTTGAGTTTGAGTTTTATGCTCAAGCCGCTGAAGGGAATGACTTGAAATTTAGCATAGAAGTAGTATTGTGATGAGAAATCTGCCAAGAAAGGATTTTCCAGTGCACGCAAAGCAGCACAACCTACTTCCATTATATAGATGACATAATCTCGCCCAGTAGCTAAACGCCATATGCCATTCCCAGGCAAGCTCTGTTAATCCGTCCTTAACAACTAGCTTCAATTAGTTATCTACAGTGACCTCACGTTAACGAGTGGCCGTAGACATTTCAATTAATATTAGATGAAAAGCGCATAGCGGCTACTGCAGTCCGCGCGTTATAATCACAACTTGCTACGCTATTAACAAAGCTGCTCTGTAACAATAACAATTCGTAATAGCAGATAGGGATGTTCCATATTTAGCTGCATATTACACATATCTAGTAGCCGTAAAATAGAGATGTTTTAGATATGAGTGTGTTCATATAATATGCAATGGTAGACATTAGATTACATTAATTGGTTGTCTGGAAGATATCACTTTTAGCGATAAGACCGCCAATTGTTACACTTTTTATATTATTTATAAATTGTTTTAGTTCTAAGTTTTTGTATATAACTGTGGTGACACAATAAAATGTTTTCTATTGTATTCTATTAGTTGTCCGTCACCAAAGGAATAACGACTATTATATCTGTATGTAATTGAGATAATATTCCTATAATTGTGGTAATTCATATCGCGGTAATATGTAAACAGTCACCTACATAATATAAGCTTTGTACAGATTTAGATCCTTCGCATAGAACTGCGCATAGTATGCGAAAAGTCTTAGCGTTCCGCTATTAGAGTAGTCCGATAATTCGTATGTACATAAAACATCTGGACATCGTAAGTACAAACATATATTTTATAATACGGTACTGAATTTACTAAGCTAGCTGCTAGCTGAGAGATATAAATAGGATATTGGGGGAGCTTAGGCCCCCTAGTCCCACCCCCTCCTATGAATCCGGCCTCTGTGGATAAATTATTGCAAATCTGAACAAGATTTTACAGTAAGCGAGTGTATGCAAGTGCAAACCGCCATCGAGCTCCATAATAAATGTATGGCAGTCAACGACAGCGGCCCTTAGTTACTCTCGACTCGACGTAATAACCTGCCTCACTTGGTTCCATTAGCTGCGAATTACTCTTCCGGTCATAAACCTTAGAACGATATAAATGTACCGACAATACAATGTACAAACAGGCTATTTGACAAATACAGATAGTGTGACAGTGGTCGTACTATAAAGCCGCGTCTCCAGCTACTTTTTTGGTCTACACTCTCAACAAAAACACGTCAACACACAGCAAAATTCCCCTACACAAAAAAAAAATAATGTCTATGCTTCAAGCTTCAACAAATGTTTTTGCTTTGTTTATTTATTTATTTATTTACTAGCTGAGCCCGGCGGTAAGCTTCAACAAATGTTTTTGCTTTCCATAGCCGATGGGAAGCAAAAACATTTGTTGAAGCTTGAAGCATAGACATTATTTATTTGTTTTTGTGTAGGGGAATTTTGCTGTGTGTTGACGTGTTTTTGTTGAGAGTGTAGACCAAAAAAGTAGCTGGAGACGCGGCTTTACACGTTTAAATATTTAACAAATTTATTTTTATGTAACATCTTTATTGTAAGAGTATGTTTGTGTGTGAGTTTGTAATCTTTCCACGCCGAAACGGCGGAACCAATGGACCTGTGATTTGGTATGTGGGCAGTAGGACGCTCTACGTCACACTTCATTATAAACTGTTTTAGTCAAGATATATAGTGACGTCATGACTAAGAATGAAAAGATGACCATAAAAAAAGTGTATCCAATTTTTTAATTACGTATCTACTTGACGGACAAACATATTTTTGGACACATCCCTATTATACGTAAGTTTACGTAGCAATTTAAGTTAGATTTAAATTACTTATTAGCCTTTACTTGAAATTAGGCTAGATTGTAATATAATGACATAATAACCTTTATGGTATGTCATTTATGAAAAAAAAAAAAAAACATCCCTATTATGTAGCGCGGTATCTTATAGATCTAGCCTTTATTACTAGACTAGTCTAGTCCTTTCTTATAGTCCGTGAATGTACAATATACTAAGTACGTCTTCGGATAATTATGAATTGTTGCTTCTATAAAACTCGAGCTGTTTAATAAAACTTTAATGTCTATAAATTATCATGTAAATATGCTAAGGTAAAATATATATCAAAAGTTGAACTAGCCCCGGACTTTTGTATGTGAATAAATATTAGTGGTATTTGCGGCGTTCTGCGGAATAAATCCCAGTACGGCGAGCCACCTGCTCTGTTCGTATAAAACTTTAATTGCACAGAATTCAAGGTATCACAAACATTTTATTTGCGCTATAAAAAGTGGTGTTAATAAGCGAATGTATTGCATCTTGGAATTGCAATCTCGAACATTTTCAACTTTAAGTGCCTTCTTTTCATTTTAAATTACTTTTGTTTGATGGGTAGTATCTCTAAGTATTTTTACAGCGTTTAGTTGGAATTTACATTTCATCGCGACATGCAAACAAAACTAACTTATCTTAAAAAGTATAGTGAAAAGAATTGCAATGTAAGTACGATTTGATCCTGCCGAATGCGCCAGTAATCTTTGGGGGTTCAAGGGTTTTTAATTTCACTTTTTATTATTTTATAGGTACATAATAATTTCCTTTATTATATAAAATATCGTTGAATATTTATTAAACAGTACCTAAAAGGTACAATTGTAGGACAAAAATGCATAAAGCAATCCGAGAAAGAAAGTTTTTAACTTTTAAATGTTGTATTTAAATAATTTTAAAGATATAATGTAATAGTTAGTATTTGGTATAAGTAGTAACTTTGTGACCAATCGGTCACAAAGTCAAAATATTTTCAATAGTTAAATAAATTATGTTTATTATACCAATAAACAAGTTTAAATTCTTTGTTTAACATTCCATTGCTGTAATACTATAACAAAAGCGTCGTTTGGTGTTCATATCACAGCAAAATAATTTCGAGATTTTAACACACCGGCAATTAATATTTATACATTATAAATATACATAATATATAGTAAACATAATAAACTTTGGTTAGTTAGACTTACAAATAATATTATTATAATTTTCTATAAATAACAATTATTATAATATGCACACATATTAAAGGAATTCACGTTATAACTAAGCACCATTTTACTTTATATAATTTTTACATAACAATATATTATGAGAATAAGGGTAGCACATCTTCGCTGGAAAATCACGAAGCAAAACGAGTTTCGTTACGCTTTGATAGAAACATATAAGTATGTTCTTTAATGTTTTTTATGCGTAAAAATTAAGACGATATCAACGCTAGCGTGTTATATTAGATAATGCCTGGTCATTACAATCGTAGTGTTGTGTTATCTAGGCTTTCACTGCGCTATTTTTACACTAAACGATTCGTGAGTATTTAGATTCATCTTTGTAAATTAACGGCATAAACTCACTTGTATGTGAGTTTATGCCGTTTATTTACAAAGATTTTACTGCGCTTGTCATGCAGACTAAGGGCTTGTTCACGTTGAACGCGCGGGCGCGGGCGCGGGCGCGAAATATCAAACATATGACGTGCTATGAAGGTGTTCACGTACAACGCACGTGCGGTGTGAGCAAAGTCTGTCGCGCCCGCGCCCGCGTGTTATAGCGTGAACAAGCACATAGAAGTAAAGTCTGACGAGCCCAGTAACAAATATTATTGAACACTTAGTACAAAAACAGTTGAATCAACACTTTTCTAATCATATCATATCCATTCCGTGGGATTTTAATGATGTGTTTTTGGTAAGTCGTTAACGCGCATAATTATGTTTAGCGGTTTCTTTAAATAAATTACCCCAAAGGTAAAACAGGGCAAGTAGAACATTTACACAAAAGTCATGGCGAGAAAACGCAGTTACGCTGTTCATCTTTTCGGGCGAAAACGTGCTAAAAGCATAGCTATATTGTACATATAGTATAACTATATCGGGTATATAAATAAATAATGTCATCTCGCAAATATTTTCATTATCGAATCTATTTTTGAAACGAAACGGTCCCATCTGTGACGAGGAGCGTCGAAAACAAAATGACGCAATAATCAGACAGATTTACATATTTCAGCCGCGCGACGCGGTGATATCGCATAAATATTAAATAAACGTTGGAACTTGCACTGGTTTAACTACCAAGTATACGTGTAATGTTAGATAGGTACTATATGTAACGAGCATGTCGCAATCTGAATCTGCTTTTGGCTTCTGCTAATTGATAATATAATTAATATAAATTATTTATAAACAACTGTATTAACACGGCATGTGAAAAGTAGGGTCTTGCTGAAAAACAAGGTACGCGATGTGTCCCGCACCCGTCTTAAAGGGTGTCAATAAAGGTAAATTTAAAATTCTACAATAGCTTCAGATTACGGCAGAACGCTAGTTTTAGAACCGCAAAGTGAGAATTTGATTTGAGCAATGGTTTTATAATACAAGGATACATTCTATACTCAAACACGGAGATGACATTATAGTTTAGGTAATTGTTTCAATTAAATAATGGATTCTTTGACTATGTTAATTCAAAGCTCAAAACCAAGCTCACTAAGAACTATTCGTTTCACCGCTTCACTACATCTACTATTATATAGGTACTTACATATTCATATCATGCACATCATCCCGCATTCTCTATGCACCATACAGTTTTTTTACTTAACATTAACAAGCAATAATATATATGTTTCAATATAGACTACATAATACTGCAACATGCATCGTACAAAATCTATGTTCACATAGATAACACACGTCAAAGGCGTCAAAGCCGTCAATGGCACCAATTTGTACAAGTTTATGAAAGACTTCGACACTGTCCATTCGCCATCACACACACATCGATGAGTTAAAAGCTGGCGCAAACGAATATGCGGTTACGAACGAGAAAACCAACGAAAACGAGAGCGTGGTCGGGTTAGTGAATGGGATCGGTCTCTGTTATAGTGTGAACGCGACTCCGGCGCACGAGCGATATGTTCAGGAACGTCATCCGAGCACCGTCATCTACTTGTGTCAATCGAAGTGGTGGGACTTGGTGAGTTGTTTGACGAAGGAGCCGCAGCACCAGGTGGAGGAGCGAGCGGAGCGGTGCGCGGGCGCGGGGGCGGCCGGCGGTGCGCCAGCCGGGGCCCGCACCTGCAGCACGAGGCTCGGGTGCGACCCGCTGCGCCGCTCCCGCCCGCACAGCAACCGCTGCCGACGGTCCTCCGACTCCCACAGATTAGGGTTCGACCGGTTCAACTCGAACCTCCTCTCCGACAGCAGCCGCCGCGTCTCCGGCGCTCGGTACAGATACGCGTCCGCCGCCGACGAACTCTTGTTCCTCTTCACCTTCGTCGCCCTACAGGTGGTGACGTCCGGCGAGTCGCTCCGTATCGGCAGTTTAGTGTAGTTATAGTTAAAGTGGGGCGTGTTAGTGGCGGGTGCGTGATATTGTACTTTACCGACAGAATAGTGACCGCAGTCCGCTGCAGGTGCGATATAAAGGCGGCCGCATGTAACAAAATAGAAACATTCAGACCACGGTCGGGGTTATCGCTCCGTGCGAGCGCCGGGCCGTTCGACTGCCTCGAACCGATCCCGGAGCTTGTTAGTCACATAGATTTTTTCCACGATTCGGTTATCACAGGTGCACGTTTTTGTACAAGAAATGCATACGAAAGATTTGTGAGATTCGTTTCATCTGAACATTACCCCAATATAATAAGTTCACTCGTATGACGACTAAGATACGACTAGCTACTTTGTACTGTAAAACTAATCCAAACGAATAAATTACTATGCTACATTACCATTATGGATATAATGATTCAGATCTACGAGTATACTAATATTACAGTATGAGATTATTAAAGCATGCTGCGTTCATGCACTTAGAGACGTGTGCCGATTATATACCGATATAGTATGTATGCGAGTATATACTGAGCATTAATATAGTGAGATACGAGGTGCGTATTAAAGTATACACCGAGAGCAGGTCAAGCGCTACATATATATGACTAGCGGAAAATTGTTCGATGTGAATACAGATCTCATTCTAAGAACCAACTGATTATACGGTTTCTTGACTTCGCGTGTCGCCGCCGCGTCGACTCGAATATCTCCAGCGGAATATTGGGTACTGCGTGATAAATATGCGCGTGTTAGTATCCTTACACCTTACTACAATACTGGACAATGCAATTTACAGCGACAACCGAGCGCCCAGAATGCATCCACGGGACGATTGCTGGAGATCATAATCCGAATTTGGAACCGAATTTTGTCTGATATTTAACGGCTGTACTCACGGAAATATTAGACTTTAACACATCACAGATAGCTAAAAAAATTAGATCTACACATAATTATTTGTGTTTTGAGATACTAGAGCCAAAGAAGAAGACAAGCGAGCGACTAAGATAGCGTGATATTACGAAATCATTTATACCTATATTTTTGACACCTTATTTTTTACTTACACAACTTTCTAATATTTCGTGATCAAAATACACGCACAACACAGGTTTCAGACAATAACGATCCGCTAAGGTCTTACAAAGTCACGCTGGGATCGAATAAATCATCATAATTGTCTAAAATCTAAGTCGTGAGTACTTCAATTAACACCGTGAGTACACCCGTTAATCAGACATATCATAATAAATATAAATGACGTCACAATTTGGAACACTCACCGGAGCTAACAGCGTTTCTACACCGCGCCGAAGTGCAATAAGCTTCGATGACCTTGAGAATGAGGGCGTCTTCCTCATAAGAGTTTGACTTCCGTTGGTGCGGCGCGTAAGGGTGCGTAGGGCCTATATTCTCGTCTGAGCCCACTGTGAAGGACTGTGGTCGCAACGGAGGTGCCGGCCGGAGACTGGCTATGCTCCAACCTAGAACAAACCATACGAATACATGTTATAAAAACGTAGAACGTGGTTACGTATCCATGTCATTATGACCACGCATCAGTGAAGCCAGGGAGGGATTTATCCCGCCTTTTACGTTTAGCCTGCTGTCATCTACATCAACTTAATAAATAATTTATAACATTTATGCCGCGTCCTCATTGGGCGACATAGTCGCGACCAAGCGAATCTTTTGAGGTTTCCAAACCTTTTTATATTTAGAAACAATATGTAAGTTTGTCTTAGAATATCTCCAAAACAGATTTTGATCGTTCTTTTAAATGGTCATTGGTCATCCTTAATTTTGAAAGAAAAACCCACTTAATAGGGACACGCGTGCACTAAGGCAAACTAAAAAGGTTCGTCCATTGATATCCAATATCCACCGAAACTTGATAAAGAATTCTAAAAAATATATAATATTTACCTTTAGTGCTGTAGCTTGATCCCGCCGAGTCGATAAAATCAACAGATGAAAACTTCTTAGCGATGGAATTTTTGTTAGATTTCGCCGGAGACTGATCCAGAGAGTCGCACGAGTTCAGAAACCATCCCGTCGACTGATTCTTCTGCTTATTATTTTTTTGCGTTTGCTGCGAATGCTGAGTGTAACTTTGATGATTGTTGAATGAATGTGATCTTTTATGGTTCGTAAGACCGGAAGACAAATCTGAATTATTACTGTCGCTCGAGGCCATCTGCAGAAAGACAAACTCCGGTTACGCAACGAAAACTCATAAATCAACCTCACACACCCTTGAGAAAATTTGCTTTGAAGTGAGCAATTACAAATTACGCAAGTCACTTCCATCAGTTTACAAATATTTGACAGCTACGCTCTCGTTTCAACATCCATAAAAGCTGTAGCGAGAATGTAAAGCGCACGGTTACGAACTTATTTAACTGTTTCCAGAGAGTTGTAATGACTTAAGTTCCCTGCTCCCGATACCGTCATTAGAATAGCTACCTACACTTATCGCGTTTACTTTACAACTATTGGCTTAACTCGCAAACTCGATATAGACGAGTAGCAAAAAATCCCAGATCCACATGGGTTTCACATATTTAAGTAAAACATTTAACAGGACACTCTTTCCCCTAGTTAACTTTCTGTCGGCAAGTTCATGGGAAGAAAGGTGATCAAGCCTCACCATGCATTCTTTATAGATTGTGTTAGTGTAAAATAATGGGATCTACTTGCGGTGTTCAGTTAGTAGATGAATAAACACAGGCAAGGATGACCAAGTAAAGCACTGCAACACTGGGGTCACTCTAAATGACAGTATTAATCTAATGGTTACAAAACTTCAAGGCAATTATTATCTTCAAACCAGTGATACACAAAACAGTATCTCTTTACAAAAGAATAATCCTTGCCTGAGTCGGTGACCACGGTAATCGGTAACTTTGCTTTCATCCACCAGTGCGCATACAAGTCCGAGCGATACACCACGAAGCCGCTTTGCGCTTCAGCTAAACCCTTCTGCATTTTTGATAAGTCTTCGCTGCGAGACCTCGTTTTGCGGACTTCGGTGTAATCCTTTTCGACACTTTGATTTTTATCGCTTCCGAAAACGTCACGATTGCGTGGAGTGTTTACTCGAGATTTCCTTTCGTCGCTGCCCTTGTCCCTGAATATGCGCATATGGTAATGCAAGCTTGGCTTCGTGCGTTCCGTTATATTGAGCGTGCTCCACTGGCACGGATGCGGGCTTCGGACGTTTTTAGGGATCTCCAAATGCGTGCTGGGCTTGCGAAACACACGCGGTGGCGGCTCCGGCTTTAATTTAATCTGAGGCACATATCGCTCGACATCTCGCCTTATCGAGGTTCTTTTGATTTGTGCGGAGGATACGGGTTTAGCGGCAAATGTAGACGTCACATTACTGTTGGACATGTCCATAACGTCAAGGCTGTTCTCCGAGGTGACGCTAGTCACGCAAGAGGTGCGAGCCGTCGAGCCAAACGGCGACGTACACCGACATTGCTCCTCGAATCTAGCCGCTTCTATTTCAGACAGTGTCATTTTGCGAGAATCGCTTCCGAACTTCTCCCGTGCAGAATGATCCGAAGCTCTCTTATCCTGACCATCGGAATCGTTGCCAGTATTGGCGGAGCTTGAATACTCGTGCATGTTTAATTCCGGTGACGCCAGATTGCAACTTCCTACAACGCCCGAGTCAGACGATCTAGGACTGGGGCACAGCGACCGGTTACAACACTCGCATTTCTTATTTCCCCCTTGGTTGTCAGATTGTGAGCTCATTCTTTGGATGCGAGACGAGTCACCTCTGTTAAAACTTTCAGTCTCTAACATGGACCGAGATATAGAACGCCTACTGAGCCTTTTATCTGAATTAAGAGAGTGCTTGCGAAAAGGCACGTTAGCGTTTAGGTTTACGTTGATTACTTTCATATCATCTTCATCGTTTCTGAACATCGGCGGAGGGTCGATAATGATCGAGCCGATAATCGAGCGAGGACTCAGCTTAGGTGAAGGCGGGTCGAGAGCCGACACCACATCTATAGTGAGAGCGTCGATGCTATCGCTTTCACGAGTAAATTTTTCTTCAGTGGATTTCCAAGGTTTCGGAAGTGGATCGTTTCTCGAGACATCCGGGAAACTGCGTCTGGTCTCGATAAAATCTGTTTCTTCCCCCAAAGTGTTTAGCTGAGTGTTCTGATCCATGTTGACCAAGTCCTCGCAAGCCATGTAGGGCCTCACCTCGAAACTAGAATTTTCGGTGCTTTCGGAATGTAGAAAAAATTGGTCATCGATGCTGCCAAGGCCGGGCGGCATAAGGTTAGCGTCGATCGTCTTCACATTATTGTGGATATTGTGCACGTTTTGGAAAAGTTCTCGCGTGCAGTCGCCTTTGATTCGACGTTCCTCCGAATGCAGATCTGGGGCATTATCGTAATAGCGTACATAGCCGAAGCCACTGCCCCAACTGCTGCAAGAGGAGGTGAGCTCCCGCGGCTCCTCAATTGCATTCTGTCGTGGAACTTCGCGACGTGTATAGGGTACTGCTTCGATACCACTTGAACTCGAGTAAGACTCTGTGGTGTCACTTTCTCTTTCACTGTCACTATCGGAACATTCCGTTTCTGTGGCGATAGTACCATCATCTTCGATCCTGAGTCTAATATGGTTCTTGTGTCGTCGCATTACAGGCATTCCTGTCAGCTCAAACGCTTTAGCCCAGGTCCTTTCGTGCAGAAGTTTCCTCAGCATCTGTTTAGTAATGACCTTTTTCTTGACGAGTCTCGCGAAGTACTTTGTGAGGGAATAGTATGGCGATGCAGAAGGGTAGCTGGGCGGCGGGAGGGTCACGTGATAGAGGCTGCGGCGGCTAGAGTTGATGCTAGACAACGCCCCTTCGGAGGGAGAGCGGGTCAGCTATATAACAACATCAAATACCTTGAGTTTTAACTAGACTATACAATGGTACCTTAACATAATATGTAGCTTTAGGTTACTTACATGAGGTAGAGATTGCGGTTGTCCAGGTTCGTGAATAGGGCTGCTTATGTTGGAGTGTTTTTGCAGCAAACTGACCCAGTTGTCAGCTTCGGCTCTTGTTTGGCAGACGGCGACTATCGTGTCTATCATGGGTCCACTGATTTCGAATGCGTTTTTTCTCGTGTCTGTGTCATCTAGCTTGCATACTGTTATTCCAGTGAGTGGGAGACAACCCTAGAGAGTAAAAGGTATTTAGTAAATCTTCCTCCGCGTTTGTAAGAGGGTTTTATAAGCAAACTATGCTGTGGCTATGTTTACAACTATAAAAAGAACAGACTATTCAAATCTCACGACTACAACACAACACTGTAAACATTGTGGTTTAAATCCCTCATTAGATTTCATTGAAGTAAAAGTATTTTCCTAATAATCCTTTTATCTTTAGCCCCCTACTCCTATTTACATGTAATCTCGAAGTACATCTGACAATACATACCTCGTAAACAAAAGCCGACACTCGCTTGCTGACTGACAGCAACAACAGTGCTGAAGGGAACAGCACCAGGTATCGGTCCTGGTGCGAGGGGCCTACAGCCACACTGCCCATGTGGAGTACATCTCCTAACGCGGCCAGTTCACCGCCAGGCCAGCCCCGTACTTCCCCTGTGACCACTTGCAGTTCTAGCTCTTTTTGACGGCGTAATGCCGCGCAACCACTCTGTGGGACAAAAGAAAAATTATGTTTGCTATTAGATGGAATGGATGGGCAAAAATCTGGCAACACCCTTATTAACTGTGAAAGCCCTGTGCACTGTGCATGTCTCTTCTATTCTTCTATCTTGATGAGCGTTCTAAACATGACAGGATAATTCCTGCAGTAACATTAGGTAACTGCCAAGACAACAGTATGATTTGGACTGTCATAATATAAGAATCAGTACAGACTCTAACAGGAACATCCTTATAGACCACAGTAGCCCGAGTGTTTATTAAGATAAACCTTCTGGACATGTCTGGCTAGTCAAAGTTGCACCCCGCGTCTGTCTGTCCCTAAGTATGCATATATCTTTAAGGGGTTAATAGTCGCTGAGTTGCTCTGTCTCGCTCGCACGATATAACTTAGTCAAATAACAATTGTTAAATCCTTTTTTTTGGAAATGTGTTAAATTGAAAATTTAACTCATATTTTTATACAATTTTTAAAAGTATAACCAGTTTGATACTTAATAAGATGGTTGAGGCATGTTTAAAGATAGATATTTTTCATATAATTGAGAATGCCATTGTTGTTATTTAAGGTAGCAAACTGGGAATACTTTTAAATATTGTATAAAATATGAACACATTTCCAAAAAAGGATTTATCAATTGTTATTTGACTAAGTTATATCATGCGAGCGAGACAGAGCAACTCAGCGACTATTCACCCCTGAAAACTACGCAACATATTTTGATGCGGTTTTCATCAATGGAGTGATTCAAGAGGAAGGTTTAAATGTACAATACATGCATCATATATAAGAGATACTTTTCTATTAAGCGCGACGAAGTGCGCGCGGATTCACAAGTATTATGGTAATACAAGATCTACTTACAGCAATATCCTTATAAACTACGGAAGCCCTATGGGTATCTCCTCGATCAGGGTGCGCCTCATGAACGTGCCGAGCAAGTTCTTGTAACATCGCCGGGTACTTGCCCAGACGGCGGAAAGGTTTGGACAGTCCGGCTGTAAGGACAAGCACGCCGGGAGTCACTGCGCCTGCATTCTCCATCCATGTGTTCAAATCCTCTCTGTAAATGTAATCAAACGAAACATTACTTAGAAGTTCAATAGACCTATCTAGAAAAAATCAAGGAAGTACATCATGGTGCAATACTTTTGTGGAATAACATGAAATGGACATAAGCCAGTCCAAAAAAGAAGGTTCTGATGAGCATTTCAGTTTATTCCTTGAATATCTATCTTTTATCTGATTTGGAATTAATATAACATAATAATATGGGAGAGTAAACAGCATACACTATACATTGTATTTGCTTTTAGTTCATTTACTCAATAATGTTTTTTCAAAGCATGTTTCAATAATAAAATGTTGGTTTTATTTAACTCCTTCTTTTTATAAAATTTTGGCAAAAGGTCTACCTTTTTACAGAATTAAAACTGCTACTCATAGCTAGTTAAATAAATATAAAAAAAACTACTTACTTATACTTATCAAGAATGCAAACAGCTTTAGGATGTCCAGCGCAGTATGTTTGATGTACAGCCTTTATTTTAGGAGCCCATTGCAAGAATAGGCCTCCAACTCTCTGGTCAGGGCCAGTTTTTGTGGCACATTCTTCTAGGAGCGATAGAAACTGCTCATGTGTTTGTAGCACCTCATTTATATTGCCAGTTAGCTGCTTGAATTCATCTCTGGTCAGGCTGAATAAAGAAATTTTGAACAGTTAGTAGGGGAGTAGGGATACAAATAATTTGTTGGAATAGGCTTTTAGAGTGGCTTACAGCGTTACTCATAAATTTATAAGAACATGTAGTCAATTTTGCTACATTTGGTTTAGTTTACTCTGTTAAGTAAAAAAATCATAGTTTTCATAATCGTTCTCTCTCTGTACTCTGCTTTTTTCTTTAATTGAAATTATGTAGTCACGCAGAAGCATTCAGGAATGTCCTACACATTGATTAATTATATAATAGGACACTTTTTTTAGGTTTGTAGATTTCATATAAAATGGCTGATAAGCTAGTAGTAGTTTAGGGGGCCATAACATCAGAGTATGCAAAATTTCAGAGGATTCACAAACCAAAAAATGTATTATATTATATATTTTTTTTATTAATTAACTGAAAGGCCAATTTGTTTTATATTTTACTTTGTTGACATTCCTATTGTATCTACTAGGTCAGGCATTTTTCTTAACATTATGAAATAAATAATCAGTGATATATAATTGTGAGCTTTTATGAGGAATTCTCACCAAGTTCTATCTACATATTTATATTTCAAAGTGTATGTAATTGTGCGAGTGAGGGTGAGAAACTTGGTAGGTATGCTCTTAATAAAAATTGCTGGACTTACATATCACTTTTCTCGAGTGGTTGCAAGAAGTTGCTGACGAGCCCCTGCATCTCAGCCACATGAGCCTTCTCCGAGTCAATGATATCCTTGAGGACAACATTACGGAACGCTTGGATCTCTGACGCTGCTCTTATTGGAGATGTGGTCACTGAACCTGATGTATCTGAGATGAAACATAGTTAATGAGCAATTTAACACATTTTTACACTAAACGATTCGTGAGTATTTGGATTCATCTTTGTAAATAAACGGCATAAACTCACTTGTATTTACGGTCGGCACGAAGCCGAAGTAAATACAAGTGAGTTTATGCTGTTTATTTAGAAAGATGTATTTAACACATTGGCTGATGTGGCATTTTAAAGAACTATCCCAGGGGCCTGAAAATAATTTTGTATGGAAATATCCTTTGACAAAACACAATGTTTGTGTTTTTCAGCACTCACATTCCATCCTCAAAAACACAGCTCTTGTGTATTCCGCAGTCAATTTGACAACATAGACTTGTTATGTGATGTGATAACATATTTTTTTTTTGTAGGTGCACTGTGAGAAATATTTTAGGCACATAAAGCTTACAGTCAGAAGCTTTATATACAAAGAAATAAGAAGACAAGCAAGACACTATAAATAAAATAAAATTGTTTTATTTCAGGCATAAAATAACCCATAGTTACATCAATAATTAAATAATAAGAACTATTTTAAGGCAGAATTGTCTCTTACTATGCTGCCATCAGTAAGAGACAATTCTGCCCATAATTAGTACAGTGTTACATAGGATTTCCGAGTGATCTAAAATTCTAGGTACACTGCAACAATGTTTCTTACTCAAGAGTCAAAAGATGTTAAGACTAATGACAGATAGAATGATGGATACCCACAGGTAGTAGGTACCTAATTTGGTTTTATGACTGTGATCGACTGTGCTGACATTGGATATTGCAGATAGCTTAGTTCATAGCAGACAAAACTGAAGGGAAAAGCTAGTTATCGGTAAAATAGGCTATGTAAATATAGCAATTTGATTTCATTTCATGTTTAATGATAATGATGTTGGTTTTAACCTAATTCAAGGAACTAGTTTTCACCCACACACTTCTAAGTCTATTATAAATTATTATTAGATATTTCATAGTGTGAAAATATGTGGTTAAGTTGGAAATAAATAGATATTATAGATCTATAACTGGACCAATTCAAAGGTCTTTCATATAGCAAAAAAGTATTCTAAATTTATTTATTATTAAGGGCCGCCGACAAAAAAAACACCTTAAACTCTAGTGACAATAACATTGTTTGTACAAAACACCTAGGTGTTTTCTCAATTAGGGGAGGCCTCAGCATTTGCGATTGGAACACATGTTCATATTAAATTCATAAAAATAAATAAAAGAATAAAATCATTAATATTCATATAAAATTCAGTTCATAAAAGGGTGTGGAGCAATGTGTGTGAATACAAAACATAAAACATTAAGTTTACCTTTAAACTCAGTCACATAGTTGCTAGGAAACCATCCCGTAGTCTCGCCTAGTGTTCCTTCCCACCAACCCCCTTCTTCCTTCTGAGTCACAGTTATTATATCTCCTTTCTTGAAACATAGCTCGTCATTGTTCTTGCCTTTAAACGAATATATTGCTTTCACCAAACAGCTTTCCGAAGACATCTTATCTCAATCCTAGCACCATGTTATTATTCTGCAACGAATGAGCATCAAAATCCTTAAAAACAGTGGGTGGCAAAACCGTATAGGGGTTTCCAGTCTTATTATTCTTTAATATTGAACGCAATACCTACGACGCGCCCAATATTTAGTAATAGTTCATTTTTAGCAATAGGCTAGGAAAATTAGAAGGTACAGAAGTACGTAATGTAAGGAATTTATTCTTGGAATGCCCAAAAAGCACAACAGGAAGATGAGTGTACCGATATATTTGGGAGACGTTACTTTTAGGGAATACACATTTGTCACACGATTTCAAAGATAAATTAAAGAAAAACAATGCTCTTTTCTAGCCGATACGTACAAAAATAAATCTAAAACTTAAAAATCCAATTTTTAACAAGAATTTCACGGTCTTCCAAAAATAAACATACCACAGATAATTAAAAGAAAATGTCAAGATTGAAAAATGAACGATTCAAAATGAACGATCACAGATAATATAATTGGCTTGAAACGCTACCGCGCGTCTAGGCCGCTTTCCCAACCAAATTGGATCGCTTGTTGTACCTTTTATTTTCTTTTTTTTAAATATTGATAATTCGCACAAATTCAATATATGCCAGTTTTATAAAATGGCGGGAATTTTAAATATTTATTTTTATAGAATCTTTTTTTTGTGGAACATTTTGTTAGAAATCCACACCATTACATAATTACATCGCACTAATAATAAATCTAGTAATTAAAAGTAGCTTTTTAGTAGTATACATATTATAATTTACATAATACGTAATGCGTAGTCTGAGATAGGTATGTCTAGTAACAGTAATTCTAAAAAACAGTAAATTAAAACCTAGTATATCTACATATTAGGCATATACCGAGAACATTACTAACCACCCACGAAACTATGCCTTTCATGTTATACACATCAACGTTTAACGCAGTGGCACGTAAAGCTATGTATCTAAGTTTAGCTACAAAATTCCATCCTACTTAGTCAACTTCGTGTGTTACTAACGTAGATACTAACCTTCCACGTAATAGTTGGGTTGTTAAGTAATGACCGCCTTTAGCCTTCTAGCGACCTTTTAGGGGTTCCAGCCTCGACGACAGGCGATTGTCACGTTTTCAACTGGACATTGGTACAAAAAGCTTTGTCTTTTAGACTGCGCAGTCCTTTATAAACAAGAGAAGGGTATGAGGAGAGTATACCTACAGAATAGTTCTGATTGTTTGACGACTCAAACTTACTGAGGTATATTATTATGTATTATGTACTAACATTGTATACCTAAGTAGATATACTTTTTTGCTTCTCAGTTTTTTCGTTTTGTTTCCTAAAAGTTTTATTATAGTTTAAAACGAATTATTTTAAGGAAGAAGTGTGGATACCTACCCTTAAATTCTATGTGAGAGAATCAAGATACGTTCTATTAAACTTTAAATAAATAACTAATCATCATTTCGCCTCCATATTTTTTTCATCATGCTACAAAAGCATTTAATAGAAGCATGTTTTTAATTTTAAACATGTTTTTTTAAATTTGTTTATAGGTGTCAGCTATAATATATTATTTTTTATGGTGGTTCCTTCAAGACATAAATAATTAAAACGTGCGTCTTCGTTACTGAAAGTTACCTAGAAGTCGTTTTAAAAATTTTTCAGTCCCCGTATGATCCAAATAATTTTGTTAAAAAAATCACTCGAAACATCGCAAACATCGGCTTGTGACTCGCGTTGTCGAGCGAATGGACCTTTTACAAATCCCCACGAGCGGAGCAATCCAGTGGATATTTCTGTAATAAGAAAGGCATCCTTTGCAATTCCAGCGCCCGGCCCATATAGCCGTTTACCTAGTTCCTAGTGCGCTGGCTTACTTTACTTTTTGATTCCTAGTTGTATAAGTATCTACCTATGTTTTGAAGTGACTACAAAGCATATATTTATTACTTATACATACACTATGGTATACACTACTTCCTTTTCCTGTGACTTATATACAATAATTCGTCCTATTATTCTACTTTCTTATTAGTACCTAATGGATTATAGATCCTGGTGGAAAGGTGTCTCATAATATTACCTGCGCGTTGTATAGCGATGGCAATTCTTTGAACCAGGAATGACCTAGAGCGAGTGTCACCACTTTTACTTTGGGTTCTGTGATCTAACTCGCCCATTTGCTTTTTGGCTCCAGCACTCCAGCTGTCCATGGTATCCAGGGTTTATATAAATAATAATTACATTTATTTTTAATTGTTATATTTTAACCCAAATCTTGTAAGTTCTATTTAAGAAGGTACCTATAATATTATGTCCTATATCGTAATTTCGTCGAAGCTCGACTATTTCAGTAGGGTATGGCGTTCTCTGTGCCCAGCTATTTATCTAGTGAAATGGGTAAATGCCTATATGTGATGAAATGAGCTAAACTTTCCTTCGGCGGAACCTACGTACCTAATTAATTGTTTTAGGGTCCGAATACGGGTCAGCCCTTCGCTGGTTTATTGATCTAGAGTCTAGATCTAGACGTTATATGGGTAAATGTAGAGTTTGGGTATTTTGATAGCATTATAAGCCTGATAACATACGTACCTCACTGAAGATTTTTTAGTTTGTATGGAAAAGTAACCCAATACGTACATGATGTACATGATGGTATGTACATGATTTACATTATAATATAAGTATCTATATCTATGGCTCATCAGAATGAGAACTCTGTTATGTAAGAACTATAATATTATTAGGTAAAATTTCATGTAGTGGAAGGTAATTAATTAAATAGATACTTCTTAAATAGTCCTTAAATACTTAGGTAACCTACATGTAAAATTTGACTCTCTTTTTCAAGTAGAAATATGGTAGAAGAACAAATGCGCTATTATTGTCAGGTTTTTTCATGCACGTTTTCACTGTAGGTAAAGTTGGTATCCTGTCCGCGTTTGCCGAGTTTATCTTATAGCGCCATGTGGAAGCCACTGTAGGAAGTGTGCTTAGATATATTTATTCGTTCCGACAAAACAGTGGAAAATCGTAAAATAAGCTCACTGCTTATGGTAAACTTGCAGCTGCAGTAGGGTTACTGTGCGTGTAAAAGAACAGCTTAGTGTTAAGAAGGTACCTAGTAATAACAACAAAAGTATTATGTTGAGGCGGCTCAGGAAAGGGATACAAGGAAGGATTTGGGGAGAGGTTTTTTTTCAGCAGTGGGACAGAAGATAACTAAAAAATATGAGCTTAAAAAAAAAAGAATATAGGATGAGCGATAAAAGCTCAATGAAAAAAGAATTGATACATCCAGAGAGGCTGGTCGTGAGGATGAGGCGGAATTGGCGGTCTTATCTCGCTAATTGCGATTTCTTTCAGACAACCAAGCAGGGAAAGGAAATTGATTAGAGTCTAGTAAATGTTGTACCATTCTTGTTTTTTAGAAGTTTAAGTTAGATGTAAATGACTTATTAGTCGAGTTAAGGCTAGATTGTATTATTAATAGAGTGTAACTAAATAATCTAATCTAGATATAAAAAAACTTTGTTTTTGAGCTAAAACTATTTACAAAAACGAATTAGAACGGAACCTTTGTTTAACGCCTTGCCAGTTACCACGCAATTTGTAGGTAGGTACCTTCTGTTGGTACTGGTTCATAAAATACCTAACAAAGCCTAGTAGATAATTGAATAGGATACAGATCTATTTCGTATCTATCTGTTTGAGTCTGAGCCCCCAATCTAATAACATCACGCTTTCACACTAATAGTTATTACAAAGGGGAATGTTTGGTAAGATTAATTATGTGGGTACCTATTTATATTATATTTCTTCACCTTAAAATGGTTCAATTGAGCTGATATGTAGATGAAACCCCTTTTGAAATGTATACTCGTAGCTGAAACCCAAGCTTTTTTCAGCCTGGCGTAAATACACTATGCACACTACCCCATACACTGGCGGTATATTACCTACCCATAGATCCCGGGAATGCTTCAACACATAACACTCATGTTTAGCCCATGGGCACGCTCTGTCACTCGTCTGGGTGTAGGTACCTTTTCCTGCCGACCGAGAACGGCAAGGCGGAGATGAGGAACAAAATGTTCACTCTGAAGCACTCGGCACCAAGAGTTCGCTACTCCCCAGCTCGCCATAACCTGTCCAGCTTAATTTTTATATTATCTTCTTTTATTGTTTACCTTTCCTCTCTTTAATAACCAAGTGCTCTACATACATATTGCCAGTCACGAATATAGGCTACGCAATTAAAGTGAATATGAGCATGCATGTTAAGAGGTTTTAAAATAAAGCCGTTTTCCATTTCAGCCAAGTTCAGCTTTCACTGAAGCGCACAATATGTGTTTAAATGCTAAATTATGATAATTACACCACCACTCTCGTTTATGTGGAAATGCGTATTCCACTTAAGTGCAAACGCCCTAGTAGGAACATTATTATTGTACTATTTGAACATAAATGAAATAGATGTTTGATTTAATATTCAATTAGTCATAGACGAGCCAATAAGCAGTGTTCATAGAATAAACATATTACTAGAAATACCTACACGATTTTGGAAACTACCGTGAGTGTTATATCCAATAAACAACGTCAACAACAACAATAACAACAACATAAACAACGTGTCAACGTCGGGTACTGCAGGCGTGAGCTCCTGATGAAGGATATCGTAATTGTCCGGAACCGTGGTTGAGACAATTGCCAACAAAATAATTACGTAAGCCGTGAGTACAGCCGTGTCGTATTTATAATAGAAGTACCTAGTACTTAAATAGACACGAAGCAGCATAATAAGCCCACTTGCTTGAATATGGAGTTTATTTGCATAAGTGAGGTAGGTACATTAAAAGGATCTTATTAGTAGGACAGAGCTCACACATTTCGCCAAAACAACTTGACAAGCAAAATTGTTATCCTAATTCAAGTGTCTACATATAATATAAAATATTATATATATGCATGAATATGTACTATGTCACAGCCATCTGGTTAAAATAGTCATGCTGCTGGTCAGCGGATGTGTTTTGTGCGGGTGCTTGAATTTTTTTTTAACCAGCTCATTCCAATAATGTATTATGACCGTGCCGTACCGTATAGTCTCTAAATGCTTATCTGTATTAATTTATGAAGGAAAAGGAGTCACTGTTACATAACAGATATTTGTCGATAGATAACTCTATATTAGACACCAAATTTACTACAAAAAATGAAATTTAAAGAGCTTTACAATTTGCGGTGTCATCGCTAATAGCGATCTCGAATAGCTAATAGTGAGCCCGTATAAATATCCTCAATCCCCAGAATAGATCCCCGGATAAACGCAAAGAAAAACCAAACCCAGCATTAAGGTTTGGACGAACCTAAGCCCTACTCGTAGTTCATTAAACTTCTAAAGAAGCACCTTCCATAAAACACCTAAAGTTTTCGTTCGCCTCACCTCTATTTATTTTTCCAGAAACAATTCACCTTGTTAAAGTACTTTATGTGCGTATTGTAAACATAATTCTATTGCAGATACGTATTTCAACAGATTATTACCAGGATACTACGAATATAGGTGTTTTATTAGTTTGTTTATGTAAACGTGTTTTTCGAACGTTTACCGAAAATATTCCAGGCATGTGTTGGGTACCTTTGTTCCATCTTTTAACGAAAAGCGAAGGAACCCATCAGTGTCTAAACTATGCATAAGGCTTGGCCAGACCACGGCTACAAATTAAAACGCGTAGTATGATTGTAAACACAGAAAAATGGGTGAGACGCGTAGCAGGCCGTCTGCGCTGAAAAGTTACGGAAAAGAGAAATCTGACAGGATTTTAGGGGTATTTTCTTAGCATTGAGATAGTACGAATTAACGAAACAAGCAACAACTTAACCCGAGACAGTGAACGTTATAAATATTGGACTCCTTTGAGCTCACCATTTGAATTTTTAAGCACATTTTTAAAAGCGTATGTTCGTGTTTCTTAAGGATCCAGCTATTTCCTATAACATACTATGTGTACGAGGTCATGTTGCGTCGTTAGGTCATGTCGCATCGTTAAGTCACGTTGCAGGTCCTGTAATAATGATCTTGGTGATCTGGAACTTTGCCATACACCTTAGAGTAGATACTTATTGTGATTTGACTCTGGTAGAGTAAGGTTAGGTAAGTTTTGTTGGAGTGGAAACCCCAATTATGATTCTTTTTTACTACAAGTGAATTAAATTAAAAATTTAAAAAACCCCCAACGCAATACGTAATTCACCATTTTTTTTATGGTGGCCATCTTGGATTTTAAATTTTATATAGTGGGCTGTATTCTACTCATTAAGCCCTTTCATTTGATACCCATATTGAGGGGGTCGTGGAAGAGAAAAATAATCCGCCATTTTGTAGCGGCGGCCATCTTGAACCGATTTCCACCAAACATGGCTAAGAACACTCTCGACTAACTCTACTTTCAAACAAAAAAAACTAAATCAAAATCCGTTCATCCGTTTGGGAGCTACGATGCCACAGACAGACACATACACACACACACACACAGACAGACAGACAGACAGACAGACAGACAGACAGACAGACAGACAGACGGACAGACAGACAGACAGACAGACACGTCAAACTTATAACACCCCGTCGTTTTTGCGTCGGGGGTTAAAAAGAGACATGAACAGCTTGTGTTAATGTTCCGATTCGACTGCCCATTACAGTCTCAATTCCAAACAATGCGCCGAAGAGCTAATTTCAAGAATATTAAACAGGTTTTAGTACTCATTTTAACTTTCTTTGTTATTGCAATTCACTTCATTTCCTGTTTCCATTTGGGCAGATCCGGTAGCGATAATAAACTGCTGCTTTATACCTACCGCAGGAAAAACCATTTGAGATATTATATTATGGGGCTGCAGAAACTGATAAGCTCCATAAAACAACCCTATAACCTCACCAAATAACGAGATCGTTCTTCGCTGTAAAAATAGCTTAAAACTCATAATGTACCGTAACTTATTTGTTGGTAATTATAAATGCTAATAAACTGCTCGCTTATTCAGCAACTTTGCACCGAATCTGAATCTATTTTAATTACGCGGGGACTTACTAAGTACATATATCCATTTATAACCTTTAGTAGACCTTTTTAAAATAAGCATCTATCTTACACACAAATACAAATATCGCATTTACCCTATATTCGCAAATAAAGCGAATATAGGGTAAAACAGTGTAGTGGTCAGCTATATTCTGCCTTAGTGACATGCAAATATTTGTTATAAAATCATAATAAAATAAGAATAATTATTAATATTACAAAAATGTCAAGATATGTAATTAAAATGTCTCAGTTTTATTAACCACACTCACAGTGTTCCGAGAACAAACCGGCCTGTGCAGGCAAATCTATGGTGAAACTTGAGCGTGTGGTAAACCCATAATATGGGAAGCTGGCAAAACCCTCAGCGATTTACATTAATACAATTCGGTCGCAAATGAAGTAAGTTCCAAGTTACGTTTTGGGTCGACCTCAGCCCTCAGATTTTTAATAAACCAAGAACATCCTCGGTTCTCGACTAACTCACGTTCCCCAAAGCAAGAATATGTAGCTACCCCGAGATTAGCATATTTGCGCCGTTTCTGTTCGCCCGCCGCGCTGTAACTAAGGCCTAGATAGTCGAATCTAAGAAAATAATAAATGTTACCTCACGTAAACAACAGAATTAGGCTGACACTGGTTTGTTTGGGTTCATAGGTACTGGAGCCATTTTTTTTATATTAGGTATGGTATTTTTTATGTTAATGGTGCACCAGAGACCATAACTTAGTTTTTGTTTCTGACGCCGATGCAAAGCTCACGAAAGTTTATGTATTTCGTCATTACCATAAATATAATGGATATTATTAAAATTGAATTAAATATCTGCCTTATGTTTTATTAAATTAATCTGCTATGCTATTTTATAAAGAGGTAATAATAAATATGTAAAATTACAAGATCTAATATGAAATATTTATTGCTTTTAACATTGTAAAGCTCACATTATTCACTTCACATTTACTGCAGTATTTATATACTTATGTAAGCTATGGAACCTATTAAGGTGAAATTAATGATGAAGGTTATTAAGAGTTCAACTACCCAGTCATTCTCAAAGACATAAGGAACATTTTGTGTGCGGGTCAAGTGCAATTTATAACTGGTCGAAATCTAAAGTCTCTCTGTTTTAAAGGGTTATGGTCCAAATATATCCATAACAAGGATATCCATAACGTGTCCAATCTCTGAGCATAGTTAATAAGAATACCTTTTTTACCCGGGGAAATGTATTAGGTACGCATATCACCACACGTTCGGAGGAAGCATGAGTAGGTGGTTTTGTGGGACTCCCCTGTCAGTAGCATTGAAAACCCTGGTGGTGCATCTGCACAACGCCTTTTTTTGACCCAGGAAAAATGCGTTATGCATCATCACCCCGGGGGGCCCGGGGCGGTATGTGGGACTCCCCCGCCGAAGATGGGCGCGGCGGGGATACCCACTAAAAAAAGCTGGGGTGTTCCTGCGGGACGCCATAGTGCCGGGGCAACGGGTACGCCGAAGCACTCAGCCGCGACAGCACTCATCCGCGGCATCTGCACAACGCCTACCTTAGGGCTACGGGTACGCCTAAGCATTCGCCCACGGCAAAGCTAATAAGAATACCTACTTACATTTTTTTTTAATTTTAGGCCAATAATAAAAAACCTAACTATTGTTCTCCGTGGACACACCAAAGAAAAGTATTAGCCGTCTGATGCAGGTTTCAGCCTCCTTTAGGTAATTAACTGTGGAAAGAACCTCATTTTTCAGGGCTTTGTTTATTTTTTTCAAAAAAGCGGTCTCTTTGTGGTTAACGCTGTTTATTACTTGGTAATAAGGGTTCGTAAGAAATTTAAGTATATTTTTGTTGTCAATTAAAAACAAATAATTGGTACCATTTTTAATACCTACGATGAAAATTCACGAAATGTTAAAGTGAGTTTTGACCTCCGGCAATAAGAGCCTCAAGCTGGTCCTACCCTGGGCCTTCATCCAGTTCTCGACCTGCAGGGCGCACACATCCTTTTACACCTCTTCTTTCCTACCTGGGACGACCAACTGGTTTAAGACCACTTCCTTAAGAATTTATCAATCAAAGCGCAGCTGAACAGATTGGATTGAAATTTGTCATACAGATCATGGTGTAAACATCATCTATGATTTGTATTCCTAATGCAGACAAAGTCGCGAGCGTCAGTTTGTTTATATTATTAAGTTGCATTAAGTTGCTTAGTTTGGGGTTAGGTGGCGCTGTGTGAAACGTCCTGAAATATTTATTTATTTATTATTATTATGTAATCCTCTCTTAGTTGATATTAAAATTATAAATTTCAGCCCAATCCGTTCAGCGGTTCGAGCTGTGCGTCAATAGATCAGTTACTTAATCGCTTTCCTTTTATGAAATGAAATGAAATAATTTATTAACCTTTTTCAATAACATTCGTTATTTATTTCGTTTTAACATTTTTAACATTTTTATTTTCGTTTTAACATTTTTCATTTTTAACATTTGTTATTTATTTCGTTTTTTTCAATAACATTCGTTATTTATTTTCGTTAAATAACGAATATGTTGTTATTTGCTATACTATGCCACTACTCTTCCAGTGTGATATATACCGAAATCCAATTATTGTGAAATAATAGACTAAACGATCGCCAAATAATTGAAACAAAGCCGGTGTAGACTTTTGTTCTTTAACTTACATAATTTTGAAAGTCAAGTTTTGCACTCGAAGCTGGTAAAAGCTATTAAAAAGATTAATGGATGCTTGTGATGCAAGAGGGCACTAAAAGTTACTGTAAAAAGCTACTTTTTAATGCTTCAGCATGACCGTTTCTAGAACTTTTTTGGGAGGCCGCAATCTTCGCTGAGATTGGGTTTAAAAGAGATTTTATGAGTTTTTGTTTCTCTTAAAAGTGACAGCTTAGGTTCGAGTATAATGTGAAAATATTTAAAGACCCCACATAAGGTTAGAGTTATCTCATATGTGTTAACGTTTTAATTCTAGTTGAATTTTTTTGGAAGCAGAGAAACGAAACAAGCCCGTTCGGTATACAATCTAGCGACAGTTTATGATCTTACTAGACTAGTTATAAATTAACGGTTCTTACAATTTTCCTGTTATATCTAAGTATAACTCTTTTTGTCGGCTCACAATAATTCCTACTAGTGAAAACTAGCAAACACGCCCCCTTAACGTGATTTATCAATTCTAGGTGCATTAGGTGATAATATCATTGGCAATAAGCTAATCTACAGTGAATTAAAAACAAATTAAAGCTTTACCCCGGAAGTTATTTAAAATCGGTTATATTAAATTAGCCAACATTGTTTATGACAGATATTAAAATATGCCCCGTACATTAAACACTGTACATTGTCCAGCTTTGTTTATAATAAACGTTTTTAATCATTTATCATGTTTGCAGCATGAATCAAGCCATAGGCATTTTATGTGTAGGTTTGAGGAAAACTTTTTCACTTATTTGAAAGACTGAGCAGAAAACGTCCGAGGGTTTTCTCAATGCGAGAAAGGTACCTATTTAGGTATACCTCAAACCCAATATTCTAGACGGACAAGGAAACCTAGTTAAGTATACCTCAAACCCAATATTCTAGACGGACAAGGTGTGATTTGGAGGGTCGGAAATTGTTTGCCTTTTGAAAATACGTGACTTTATATGAAGACGACAAATTACTTACTCGTAGCGTATGGGGAGGTTTATTAAAGTTAAAAGTGTTGATCTTCAGAATTTTTTATCGTTTTATATCTTTTCTAATTTTTTATATAGAATAAAGTGGTTTTAATAGGCAAAAGTTGCGCATGCATCTTGATCGCTTGGCAAGACTATAACCGAGTGGCTTCAAGATAAAGATACATCGCGAGGGCGTTGATACCGCCTATAAGACTGATGAGAAGACCTGGACTCTTACTAGACCTGTTGAGCTGAGATAGCGTAAGAAAGGGGCATGAAAAGATTTATGGGAGGTTTATCCAGCCGTCGAATTAAAAAAGGAAAATAATAGTAATGTAGAAGTTTTTCTTATCGTCAAAAGAGTACCTACTGGGATAATACTTTTATCTTTTGTTTTACCACAACTGTAGGTATATGGTGTACAATATAATATAATACCTCTACAATGTTTTTTTTCTTTTTCGGGCTGACGGGGCTGATCTGATATTCCTCTTGAAAATATAATTTTAAAAGAATTCTCTATAAATTTTACGGAGGCGTCAGCAGGTGTGTTTTACAATGTATATTTTTAGAACTTCAAGCATGGATGCTATAGTTTTCAGGTAGGTAGATGATGGTTTTAGAATCAAGGTCGAGGTCTAGAATTAATAAAAAGCCACATTTAATGAGCAGTTTTGCTATAAAAGTTTTTTATTAAATTTACTAACCATTTTATAAATTTACCAGGTTCTTTGATCTAATAATAATACAACATTTTTGATTGAACGAAATCTAGATAATAATTTTGAAATATTGTGTAGGTATCTACACCTTCGTACGTTACGGTTAGCAACAACTGAACACTACTTTAGGCACGCAAGGTAGTTTTTCGAAACTTAGAGCGCTATCACACTACGTCCGATTCGAATCCGAGTGTGACGCATGTCGGATTTTGATATTGCTTTTTGTTCTGATACTTCATGTCGATTTTCGTAACAAACACTACTTCAGTACTCTTAGTAATTAGTAGTTAGTACGTAGCTACTTCAGTTTGATATCATCATTATGAGTCCTACCCCGGATTCTCATTTGGCGGATTCACATCGTATGTACTGTGGAAGCGCTCTTATGATACTTATCTTTGTCTTAATCAAACACTGAGTGGGGACGGCACAGCACATATTTTTCCTCTATCTGCCTCTATTATCCCAAATCTCTCTACACTTTCTCGCCTATCTACATTCACGAATATCATCTTTCGTTTTTCACGTTGTCAAATTAATGCGATTACGGGAATTAGGGTTTCCTTTTACGTTAGTTTTAGGTAGGTATCTAAATATAAAAGGAAAGAGTGACTGATTGACTGACTGATCTATCAACGCACAGCCCAAACCACTGAACAGATTCCGTTGAAATTTGGAATACAGATAGGTTTTATGACGTACACCTCCGCTAAGAAAGCATGCCACGCGGGCAAAGCCGCGAGTATAAGCTAGTATTATATATTTTATATTATGTTGAGACAGCATTTTTATATTTCAATTTACCTATATTTTTCAAAATTAATACAGCTACAACCAATATTATTTTTTTATTATTTAAGGACATCCAACGGAGGAACACATGACAAGTAAAAAGCCTTAAGGCTATTATTGTGTCGTTAGTCTATGTCTTCCTACAATTAAAGTACGCCACAGCATGGACAACTAAACATTACACAACATTATAAAATAGAACAAAGTTAATAATGTAACAAAATTACATTTATTATATTGATACAAAAATACCAATAATTAAATAAAATAAAAGCAAATCAAGCAAGATAAAATTAAATACGAGTAAGTTAATATTTCAATGTAAGTTTCAGTTAAATCTACCAAAATGAAATATCATTTTGATATTATGTTCCCAAAGGCAAATTCATTGAGGCAAGTGATGCGATAGGCGATCAGGCGTGTGAAATATGAGAAATTCAACTTCAAATATTAGAAATCTAGTAAAATATATTTTGTAAAAATTTCACAGTTTTAATTAAGTAGTACCTTGTATAAATCAATAATCAACAATAATTATAATCCTTAGTAAACAAAAACATAAGTCCCTTCGTATAGCCTATATACGAATTTCCGATAACAGAGTTTAGTATCCAAGCGACAACCACAATACATACGATTACCTTCCTTCAAACCTCAAACACTAGAGAATACGTATATGGGTACTAATATTATAATAATATGAGCGGAGCGGATCAGGTTCAAATTGACCAGTCACAGTGCTAGATTTTTCCATCCGAAAAAAATCAGAGTACTGTTATTGGTCTACCTATTGGTATATGGTATATGTTGGTATATTTTGGTATTGGTATTGAATACTGGTCAGGTTTGCAGCTATACCACAAGAGCCGCTCCGCACTGCATAACAAAAGAGTTCATACAACATATTAGTAAAAACATTTTTTATGAACTATCGCACAGCGCTTAGCAAGCTGAAGTGGTAATGGGCAGGCCACATAGCACGTAGAGCGGATAGCCGATGGGGTCGAAAAGTGCTCGAGTGGAGACCACGGACAAGCAAACGCAGCGTAGGACGACCACCCATAAGGAGGACAGACGACCTCATGAAGGTCGCCGGAAGACGCAAGATGCAGATCGCTTCCAACCGGTATAATAATGTAATAGGGAAGTCCAAAGGGGAGGCCTATGTTCAGCAGTAGACGTCCTATGACTGAGATGATGATGATGATAGCACATTCTAGCGAAATTACTGGGTTGAAGAGTCTTAACATCTTATGACTCTTGAGTAGGAAGCGTTGGTGCAGTGCACATAGAATTTTATGTCATTTTTAAATCCTGGGTAGCGCTGTACCGTTGCGCTGTACCTACTAATTATGGGCAGACCTCAAAACCGCTGGGCACAGCCAGCGGTTTGTATGTAGAGGTAATAAAATTCTATTTAATTAAAGAATATCGACAATTGATCAGCCAGTAAACTCAGAGAAGTTACATAAAAAACCAGTAGATATAAATACCAGGACCAATATAAATGAGAATGTAGTCAGGTGAATTAGAATCATTAGGGAGATAGAATTGATTAATGTCAGTACCGCTGTACCTACCTAACTATTGACTTATTTCATCCAATTAAGCGAGTAAATATAATTTACGTTTATGATGGGACCGTTTACGTTTATCGGGGGTAGACTTCCTTTGCAGGAGGTCGTCTAGGTGGGTACCCCAACAGTGCCAGTTATTCAACCGCCTGAGCAGTAGTGTACAAACATTACTGTGCTTTGATAGGAGGGCACTGTAGCTAGTGAAATTACTGGGCTAAAGAGTATTAACATCTTATGACTCTTGAGTAAGAAGCGTTGGTGCAGTGCACTTAGAATTGCACATCATTGTGAAATTCTGGGTAGCACTGTACTGATTTTGGGCAGCGTTATCTCTTAACATCAGGAGAGCGTCTTGCTCGTCTTCTTTATTCTCCACATAAAAAAAAAACAAATACTTAAGTACCTAACTTTGATCGAGTACAGTAATGATAATACTTACATAATGTACCGACACAGCATCAATATTGCGAATTGAGATTATTCCATCCATACATATGTAAGTTTTTGGCAGTAACAAACTCATTTCAATTTATCTGAATTAAATATAAGGCAATATGAGTTGCTTGAAAAGCCCGAACATCTTCGGCGGAAGCCCTAAATCCCAATTTTAGAGTGTCTTTTTCTACAAGTACCTTTCTGCATAACTAAGGCTGACCCCACATAACACATGCGTCTCGGCGACAAACGCCACGCGGATTCACCAGACTTGCTACAATTACGTCGCGTTGTCGTAGTGACTTTGCCATAATGTCGTCGTTGGTCACACGCTCGCACATGTTCAATGTGAGGTAAGCCTTAGGAACAAAAGTTCTAGGAATCTAGAATTCAGGAACTAATGTAGGGCTTCCGAAATAAACAACTGTGTTGCCGCCTAACATTAATATTCCACCTAACTTGTTAGCTATAAGCGAAAGTGTGACTGACTGACTGAATGACTGATTGATCTATCAAACCTATGATCGGATTGAGTTAAAATTAGACTTGATTAAATATAGATATTGGCACAGAGATAGATATTGTAAATTATAAAGTAGGCTTCCACAAAGAAAGGTTTTTTTTTAATGAGAGCTAAGCCACGAACTTAAGTTTGGTAATAGGCATGACGACAAGGTGAAAAGTTTTAAAATATAATTAGTTCGTAATTTAAATAATAAATAAAACGGTCAAGTACGAGTAGGACTCGAGCACCGAGGGTTCCGTATAAACCTACGGCATTCTACAGAACCCTAAGGACAAGTGGGTATAATATTGTATACTGTAGGTTTTGATTCCCTTGCGAGTACTTGCGAGTTTGAAAATATGCGGCTAAAATTGCTGTTTCTTTTGATTGCGTTGACATAAATGGTTGATTTTTTTACAGCTTAAAGTTATTATAAAGCTGAGTATTTGGTATGAATTTCAATTAAATACCTGTACGCGTTCATGAGAAATAAGGTAGTAAGTATGAAATTATTAAAAATATTTTTTTATATGATGTAACTAAAAATGTACAGTTTTCGCAATTTTTCCTTTATCTGTGCTCTAAGGAGTTGCTTCGTGCCAATTTTCAAGATTCTAAGTTTACGGGAAGTACCATGTAGGTTTTGATTTTTTGAGAGTAGTTGCGAGTTTAAAATTGCGACTAAAATTGCTGTTTCTTTTGAATGTGTTGACATAGAGGTTTGATTTTATTACAGTTTAAAGGTATTATAGTCTTGAGTATTTGATATGAATTTTAATTTAATACGATTACGCGTTCATGAGAAAAGGGGTAGTAGGTATAAAATTATTCAAAATATTTTTTTCATATGATGCAAATAAAAATTTATGGTTTTCGCAATTTTTCCTTTATCTGTGCTCTAAGGAGTTACTTTGTGCCAAATTTCATGATTCTGAGTTCACGGGAAGTGCCCCGTAGGTTTTGATTTATTTGGTAATGTCGAAAATTTGATGAAATTTGCGACATATTCGACTATATCTTTTGATTGCGTTGGCCTAGAAGTTTGAAATTTTTACAACTTTAAGAGGCAATGGACCTTAGTATTTCCTATAAATTTCAGCTTGTTATCTCCACGCGTTCCTGAGAAAAAGGGTCTTGACAGACAGACAGACAGACAGACAGACAGACAGACAGACAGACAGACAGACAGACAGACAGACGGACGGACAACAAAGTGATCCTATAAGGGTTCCGTTTTTTCCTTTTGAGGTACGGAACCCTAAAAAATATTCAACACTTTTTTTTTGTTTGTCAATATCATTGAATTTGACTTAGATATAACAAATATAAAATTGTGGGGTGAGACCGGTGAGACTCGCTACGTCAAGGGGATGGGGGTGAGTTTTTAAGGGTAAAAAACGGTTTTTCTCGATTTCTGGCAAAACTAAAAGTCCTATCGAAAAAAGTTAAATGGCAAAGTTGTAGGTAATAAAAAGATCTAAAACTTTTGCATGCACACTTTTTTCACATAACCTCAAAATTTATGTGAAAAATTCAAAAAACCAAGTTTTTGGTTTTTTATTTTTATCTTTTACAAAAAAAAAAATATTTTTTAAACGAAATTTGGTGAAAACTTACCTTTATATGTCCCAAATACCCTGTAATTTATTTGATTAAAAATATTTATTTTTTCACCTTATTTTGAATTAATATCGAAAAAACACCCTATTTTTCAATCGAAAATTCACCCGTCAAAATATCAGCATTTTTCAAAAAGTTGGTATGGTTTCTGTTCATTGAAATCTCTACTTTCCGATGGTGAAAAAAAAAAATGTTACTACATTAAATCTTCTCAGAAAATGCAAAAATTAAATCCAAATTCAACATGTACATAAGTTACGAATAAAAGTTCTAAGATTTCTAGAACTTTTGTTGGGTTTCGTAAACAAGCAACTGGGAAGTGGGGAGCCTTACATTAATATCCCACGTAACTTGTTTCTTTACTGACAGACTGACAGATATATGTTGTTATTAGCAGAAAGAAGCAACTTCATCTGCGTCTGTTGAAAAATAGGTACTTTACGATTTATTGTGAAGTTTCCACCTGCCCCACCAACCGCCCTGGTGGGGCAGGTGAGACCGCCGAAAATTGTTCCAACTCACGTGCCCCACTGATCGCTGGGCCTGGTGATACGACATATTCTCAGACCTACGAAATATACACATAAAAATTACAAAAATCTTTCAAGCCGTTCCGGAGATGAGTTTGATAACTAACACTGATACAAAAAAAATATCCTATAAATTTTATAACTAAAAACAAAAACGGCAAAACTCACGTCTAATATTGTCGAGAATATCTCGACCACGGTTTCGGACAATTACGATGTCCTTCATCAGGAGATCACGCCTGCAACCGAAACCGTGCTTGTCCGAAACCGTGGTCGAGATATTCTCGACAATATTAGACGTGAGTTTTGCCGTTTTTGTTTTTAGTTATGGAGAACACTCACGATAGTTTTAAAAATCCTATAAATTTTAATTTATAGAAAATATTGTACTTTGCTAGGAGGGCACTGAAATTACTTGGCTAAAGAGTCTTAACATCTTATAACTCTTGGTGCACCTAGAGTTTTATAACATCATTGTTTTTGTGTCTTGTGAAATCCTAGGTGGCACTGTACTGATTATGGTCAGCGTTATCTCATACCATTAGGAGAGCGTCTTGCTCGTTTTCTTACTTCTTTGGAATAAAATGTAATTAATTAAATTTTACTCATAAATACAGTGCATTGAGACCTAAAAAGACATTACAAAGCTAAACAAAGTGATCCTATAAGGGTACCGTTTTTTCTTTTTGAGGTACGGAACCCTAAAAATCAATTGAAAACGGTAGGTTTCGGCTCAAATATATATTTTTATAATTCCCCACTGAATAGAACATCTGATGACACGCATTGACTGTCTTGAGATGTTCTTTACCTCTATTTAATATTCATGTAAAGCTCAGCAAGTATTGAAACGTTCTTTGGTTAAGAACATTTTATTTCTAACAATCTTTTTGGGCTATTGTTGAGTATTGAGTCAAAGAATTCCTTTTCGATATCAAAAAGGTACCTTCCTCCTTTTAAAATAAAGCGATCCCTATTTCATTTATTAAGTAACATAAATAATTCTATAACTTATATAAAATTGCCTTCTAATTAAAATAAATTAAACTCTATACAAGTGAATTAAATTAAAAATTTAAAAAAACCCCCAACGCAATACGTAATTCACCATTTTTTGATGGCGGCCATCTTGGATTTTAAATTTTATATAGTGGGCTGTATTCTACTCGTTAAGCCCTTTCATTTGATACCCATATTGAGGGGGTCGTGGAAGAAAAAAGTAATCCGCCATTTTGTAGCGGCGGCCATCTTAAACCGATTTTCACCAAACATGGCTAAGAACACTCTCGACTAACTCTACTTTCAAACAAAAAAAACTAAATCAAAATCCGTTCATCCGTTTGGGCGCTACGATGCCACAGACAGACACATACACACACACACACACAGACAGACAGACAGACAAACAGACAGACAGACAGACAGACAGACAGACAGACAGACACGTCAAACTTATAACACCCCGTCGTTTTTGCGTCGGGGGTTAATAAATAAGTTAATCTAGAAACCATCAATTTACTTGAGACGTCAAACAATATAACAACAATTTCCGAAAGGAAACAAAACTCTTCACTAACAATCAATTAAAGTGAATAAATAAATCGGGCTTGTTAATTTTCGTCGGTTTGAAAGCTTGGTGTCTGCAAAAGGGCTACGCGAATGAGAGTTGAGACTCAGTTTACGTGTAGGCAGGGTTCAGCGCGGTCGAACCGCTTGCTCCCTCCGCGTTTCCGATTTCACCTCTAAGTGAATACATATCAAACTATTTAAAAAAATAGTGCATAAAGTGCATTGTTTCTGAAGTTTCTGAATAGTGGTGGATTTTCGAGATGTAAAATAAAAAGTTTGTAACTTTTGGATTTGATAACTTTTATAAAACGAGCAACATCAATGTCAGATTATACTTCAATTCTACATGCAATAGTTATATTTTTATGGTACTATCTTATCTCCAAGAATATGTTACTTAAATATAAATTAATGTTATCCAACTATTTATAGTTCAATACATTATAATATTATTTAAAATTGATGTTTGCCGATATTGTAATTGCACATATTATTATTATAATGTTTGTTGTAATTGTAACGCTCAGATTAATAATTTCAACTACACAGTTATTATACTCACATTAAACTTGCAATGCCCCAGTCAATACAATCAAACACTGCATAATCCAATCACACACTATAATATTATGAATCTTCGCACATTGCTTTTATTAACTTTCTATTTACTTAAACGAACCGCTCAGTTATTGAGATTAATGCAATTATTTATTGTTACAACTTACATATGTTTTGAGCACAATTATATTTTATGTTTTTTGTCAGAATGAATTTAAAAACTGCAATAACTCATGAACTGATCTATATATTATTTATTTTTATTTTTTACCTATCTAATTTGAGAGATAACAGAACGTGCGTTCACTTTGCTCGCAAATTACAACTAATGGCCCTTCAAAAACTGGTTTCTTCCTGTACGCCGTATGGGTTGATACCTAACTATCTTATAATAATTAGCGGATCTTCGATGAGTGAACCGTTTTTAACGTTGTTAGACCTTACTTCTGTGTGTGTGTCAGAGCTCGTATATTCTTATCTTAATATATTTTTTTATAATGGCTAATAACAAGTTTTTAAAGATAGGCCTTCATAACCCTGGTTCTCTTTGCACTGGTCACGACAATTTTATAGCAGCTATGGATAAATATGCAGTCGATTTAATGGCAATAAATGAGACATGGTTGAGACCAGGTCAAACCGATTGTGCTCCGTGTGTACCTAACTATAGACTACGCCATATCCCGCGGCCGAGTAGCGTGCGCGCTGGTCGAGGCGGAGGGGTGGGTTTCTATATAAAACGTGATCTATACGTACGCACTTGTTCTCACCCCGTTAGTACTCATGTTGAGCAGATGTGGATTAGTCTTACCATCAAGACCAATAAATTAATTATAGGCACGGCGTACCGCCCGCCATGGCTTGATATAAATATATTTTTTGATAGCTTGATGGACTCGGTTGCATATTTCTCATATTGTGACAATATTATTTTACTGGGCGATTTTAATATTAACTTGTTAAATGTTAATGACTCAAAATCTAAATTATTTAACGATTTTTTAACTTGTACTGGTCTACATCAGCTTGTAGATAGACCTACACATATATCTAATAACAGTCAAACCCTTATAGATGTAGTCTGTTCGAACGTTGCTGCTCGTAGCGTTAGCGTTGAGCACGTGGGATCATCCCTTGGCCATGCAATAATTGTGTGTGAATTCGTCTTTAGGAAACCGAAACCTTTGCCAAGGCATATATCATATAGACCTTATAAAGATATATGTCTTAACCTATTTAATAATGACCTCGAAAATATAAGATGGGATCTGATTTGTTCAGAAGTTAATATTGATAGAATGGTGGCATGTTTTAGTGACGTCGTAACATTACTTTTTGATGTGCACGCTCCTGTCAAGCATAGAATTGTTAGAGAACTACCTAGTCCCTGGCTGACTGATAATGTAAAACTAATGATGAGACTTCGCGATTCCGCACTTGCAAGATATCATAGCACTAAATCAGACCCTCATCGCGAATATTACAAAAGCTTAAAAAAGCTAACCATTTTTGCCTTACATAGCGAAAAAAAAGTATTTTTTAGTCATCAAATAAATAACAATCGTAAAAATTCAAAAGCCCTTTGGAAAAATCTTAAAGCTAAAGTTTTACCACAAAAGTCTATTGAGCTTCCCTTAATATTTGATAATCCAAATGTAATAAATGATAATTTTCTTAACTTACCTAGTGTTGCAATATGTACAATTTCTACTTTAACATATTTTGAATTCAATAAACACGTCAGTAATAGTTCTTTTTCTTTTAAACCTACCAACCCGGCATCTGTATTGAAATTTCTTAAAGAAATTAAAACGAACGCGCTTGGTATTGACGGA
This sequence comes from Hemithea aestivaria, assembly GCA_947507615.1. Taxonomy (NCBI): domain Eukaryota; kingdom Metazoa; phylum Arthropoda; class Insecta; order Lepidoptera; family Geometridae; genus Hemithea; species Hemithea aestivaria. Next base: position 9,467,867 of record OX382327.1, on the reverse strand, counting down.
ATATCTTTGGACATGATTAATTTAACTCTTCCACAAAGTTTGGACGCGATAACTTCTATAATCAACAGGTCACTATCTACTGCAACGTTTCCTACGGCATGGAAAACTGCTATCGTGAAACCAATACCAAAAATTCCTAATCCCTTGGAGCTTAAGGATCTACGTCCTATAAGCATCTTACCTTGCCTCTCCAAGATATTGGAAAAGGTAGTCTCTTCCCAGGTAACACATTATCTCGAGAGTAATAACATATTACCTGATATGCAGTCTGGCTTCCGAAAAAATAGAGGAACTAATACAGCGCTCCTAGACGTAACAGATAATATTATTGCTGCAATGGATGGTGGTATGGGAACTTTGCTTGTGTTATTGGATTTTTCGCGTGCTTTCGACTCCATCGATATTTCCTTGCTTTTGTCAAAGCTAAATTATTACGGCTTTGATTCTGATGCTATTCGTTGGTTCTACTCTTATTTATTTAATAGAACTCAGAAGGTTGAATTGCGGAGAGGTAATGGAGAGGCAATGTTCTCAGAGACTTGTGAGGTTGCCAGAGGGGTTCCTCAGGGGTCCATACTGGGACCCTTACTTTTCATTTTGTATAGTGCTGACATTGTAAATAGTATTAAGCACTGCAAGTACCACATATACGCTGATGACATTCAGATATATATTTCCTTCAAACCGGAAGAGATTCGCTCCGCCGAAATGAAAATCAGTGAAGACCTAGAAAGGATTCAGTCATGGGCTACTTCTAATTCGTTATTGCTTAATGCTAAAAAAACTAAGTACATGGTCCTGGGTTCTAGAGTACAAATAAATAAAATTAACTTGTTAAATCCACAAATATCTATCGGAGGGGAAGTAATAGAGCGTGTTCCCGTAGCACGGAACCTCGGGTTATTGATGGACGAGCAGCTAAGGTTTGAACAGCACGTGGCCGAGGCAGCCAACAACTGCTTCTACAGGTTGAAGGTCCTTTACAAAATTAGACCTTACTTAAGCATAGATCTTAGAATTCTACTTGTCGATTCACTAGTGCTATCGAGATTCAACTATGTTGACACAGTCTACGGCCCACGTTTGTTTGAAAAAACCTCTCGTCTTATACAGAGGGTTCAAAACGCGTGTGCTCGCTTCTGTTTCGATGTTCCACCTCGTAGTCACATCACGCCCTTTTTGAACAAACATAATGTTTTAAATATGAAGCACCGAAGAGACATTCACTTGGCCACACTAATGTTTGGTGTAATCAAAACACAACAACCGTACTACTTATATTCAAAATTCAATTGGGTTCGTGATTATAACAAGCACTCAATTCGTGCAGCCTCCTATCTCTTGCGCATCCCTCAACACCGCACCGCTGCATTCCGTGGCAGTTTTAGATTTGCTGCAACCAAGTGTTGGAATTCTCTCCCTCCCCCCCTACACAAACTTCAGACTAAGTCCTACTTTCGACACTTATTCAGAAAATGTAAATTAGAGGCTCAGAAGTCAGGTTAATATTATATCAATTATAATTTTATGATTAATACATTATATTATTATAAAATGCAATTAGGTATTTATTATATTACAGGTATTATTATAACATATTTAGTATATAACAGGATCATAAATATGACACAATCCACACCACACGCACACACGCGCGCACGCACGCACACACACACACACACACACACACACACACACACACACACACACACTCTCACGCACACGCACACACACACACACTGGGCGGTCCCTATTTATTGTATTCTCGTTCTAATATTAATAGTTCTAAATTTGAATACTTTTGATTGTATTGGTATTTAATGTAGTGTTATATAGTGACCACATAGTCGCCATGACGCAAGCTGAAAATCAGCGTTGAGGACCCGTCCCCAACATTTGCTGAGCTTGAGTCTATTTACAGCGACACTTTTTTGTATTTACCTATACCTATTTTTGTACACCGTTTTTATGATAAATTGTATCAATATGTGTTGCTGTAAATAAATGCTTTTTCTTTCTTTCTTTCTTTCTTTCATAAGGTGAGTGAATTAGAAACTTTTGTTGCGTAAGTTTAGCCAAATCAATTTGGTATGTTTAGCGGGAAATTAAGATATTTATATTTTTTACTAAAAAAAACAAATATTTGTGATGTTACACGATATTTGCACACATTATTTCATACGTTGAATGTACACGCAACTAATAAGTTAATAGTTTTACTGATAAATAGAACGCTTATCAAATAGGTTTGACTTTTCGGAACTTTTTGAAATTTGAATTATTGGTTTAGCCCATAAAAAAAATCAGAGAAATTTAGTGCTTAATAAATGTTTATAACTATTAAAAAAATAGAAATATTAAAGTAAATTAGACAATTGTCAGTTTACAGGGCTAATAATAGTGATCTCTTCATTTACCTATTAATAAAAAAATCCAACAATTTTTTATGAGTTTTTTTTTGGGAAATATTTTAAACGAGTAGGTAAGTTACCAGTCTAAAATCGCTATTCCCTTTCATAATGTACGAATCTCGGCAAAGGTGTCCGCCGTCCGACTATACAAATTTGGTGTCTATTCATGGCTCATTTCAAAAGCTCTGGGGACTGAGAATCACGTCTTAAAGAGCACGTAACTACCTAGAGATGTAGGCACTTTACTCTCTTAATATGTCTTTATTTCAAATCCTTTAAACCCTTCCTTTTCCTTCCTTTTTCTTTTTTTATTGCACGTTAAAACCGCTCGACCTGTGGCCATCCAAAATTTAAAAATGGATTTTGGATGGCCACAGTTTTAAACTTTGAAATGTACCGTTTCAAACAAAAAAATATATACAAATCCTCTTATAGTAATCGATAAACATTCCTAAATAAACATAAAATAGTAAAAGTACAAAAAACGTCGAAAATAAAATTCTGCTGAATTGAAAATCTTTCCTCCTTTTTGTCTACGTGAAACCAAAATGATGTACGTTTACGATGTGTTTTAAAAATCCAATTAGCGAGTTACTTGAGTCTTGATTAGGGATTGGTTTAAAAACAAATCTGAGATCATTTTCACTCGATTGATTATGGTTCGCCAGTATGAATTTTGACCTCAAAATTTTGTACATATAAAATATACAATTTTACTATAAAATGATCGATAAAGTTAATGAATATTTTGTGGCCGATCTGTGGATAATTTAAAGTACTGTATTTTAGGTAACTGTTTTAATGTTTGATTGGATTCCCAAAATTAAGAATTTTAGTACCAATTTAAATTTACATATAAATCAATATTAATTATTAGATGACAAGTGTAGCGGCTTGAACTCGCACAGAGGCACGGTTTTCAGCCTCAGATTTGGTTTGAACTTGATGTTTTCAGCGGATGAAATTGCAGGATCCAACTTGCCATAATGAACGTTTGCCTACTGACATAGATTAACAGTGTACAGTACACAATTAATTTTATTTATTCTAGTTACTAATATCTCTTTTAGTTATCGGTGTAACTAGTTTTTGGTTATTTAATAAAACGGTTGCGGTATCAGTGCTGATAACTAATTAATTGCCACTCGATATTTCAGGATTTAATATATTCCATCCTACTAACACTTATTTATGTGAAGTGCCGTGATTTGATTATGAAAAAACGTGTAGAGATTAGATAAACTTTTACTAATGTTGCCGCTCCGCTAAAGGCTCTATGCCAGCCGCACTTCGCGCGAATGTTCGCGAAAATTGTCAAATTATTATCAAACAGAACAGTGTCAGAAGCACTTTTTAAATGAGAATTAGTCACTTTACACTCACACAATGTACCAGCCTTCGTAGCACATTTCGACTTTGACATAAGACTAGCCACTCCCGTCCCACTGTCAAGAGTAATTGACGTTTGTAAGAGAACAATGACATTGGGAGTAGCTACATATTGTATGTAATGACAGCGCGAGTAGCAAGAGTAGCGTCATGATAAACGTCAGTTTACTCTTGACAGTGGGATGAGAGTAGAGTTATAAGATCCTTGGATGGGAGTTGATAGTCTTATGTCAATTTTAGTGTGCTCGGGCAGCAGCAGTGATATTGTACCCCTGGCCCCTGGTATATTTATTGAAGGCGGCGCGGCGGAAACCCACTCACGATCAGGTGATCCGTCTGCTTGTTTTACCAAATTTGCGCTAAGTGGAGCAACGGCTTTATACGGTTTTTTTTTTACCAAGTACAGTAAATAGAGGTAACAGTAGGTTATACAAAAAAGAAAAGTATACAAACGGCCCGGCATTTTATTACAAAATGCAATCTCTTAAGACAATCTGGAAGGAGCACTCAGAATATTTTCATTCTAAAGTCCGATTCTAAAGTCCAAGTACGTGCTATATTTTCAAAATGAGTCAACCTTTCCCTTGAAAATTCAAAATAACAGCATAATTTTATTGAATAGCCCAAAATATTGAAGTAACTGAGGATAAGGATTTCCTTCGTCCTTTGTTGGGGATGCTTAATCGGGAAATCTTAGCGGCTCCAATTAACTAATCCGAGAAGTTATAAAGCTTCCAATATTTTATGAAAGGCACCCAGATGTTTAACTAAATAAACAGCGATGCCGATGAGCAATGCTTTTCTTCTTGCCCTACATTGTAAAATAGCTCGGTCTACACCGACTATAAACCCAAATAGACCTGGCATGTTGTTTTAACTAATGATATAAATGCTCATAGTTTTTAAGCATATGGTAGGCTTCTGTAGTGGCTAATTATTTTCCACTGAACTGAATACGCAGATCACTATTTTTTTTGTAAATAATAATAAATGGGTATTTAAGCTCCAATATAAGCTTCACTTATAGTGTCAGAGTCAAATCACAATTAAAGGTTTTATGGTCAACCCAATTATTATTATAATATAAAATTAGGTACTAAATGCCCTGCAATAAATGTGATTTAATGAATGAATCCTACATAATATCACAAGGAACCGCCTGGACTCTTTTACATGCTTCCGAAACTTGGTAGCGGACAGGCGAAGAATTTGTCTTTCACTGGGATTGGAATCTAGGGCCTCTGGATTACAAAATTACAAGATGGATGTAAAAATCACTAGGCGACCGGTAAGTGTTGCCAAACGATTTGTTATGGTTCTGTCCGGGCACATTATTAATTCAAGCTTGAGAGGGATTTATCTCATCCCATATTAGGACCTAATAGACTGATTTCACCGTTGACCGCACAATCGTTTAAGATACGAGATGTTTGGTCCAAGTACTCGTATAGGATAAATAAACAATGTGACAAAACTTCGAAATAACGCCAACAGGCCTAATTTTATCAGGTTTCGATCAACAAACAGTAAATAAGTAGTGTTGATAATTAAATCTTGATCTTTTGTAAGAATTGATGGTAGAACATTCAATTAGCCACCTAAATAGGAAAGCTGCTTAAGATTTCCGCCCTTTTTGTCCAAACGAGGCTATTTCCCATAACAATCTGCTTTCAAAGCGAAGCTGAAGCCATGAATGGGCGTTCGCTCCCACTCGGAAGTGAAAACAAATAGTGATCTGTCGGAGATGCCAGAGCGAAATTGAAATCGAAAAGTGCTCCCACTTTCCCGGCACGTGATTATACAGACAATAAGTGTTTCTAGTATTACGTTCAAAAAAAGATTTTATTTGTAGTCCATACAAAGAATTGCTTTGACGTTACCTTTACGTATATTTTCTTGGAAACGCAACAAAAGAGAAGCCGTATATGTAAGGTACAATAAATTATAATATCTAATTAAATTTGATAAGTAATGTAGATACGTAAGATATTTTTTAAACAACATAATATCTTTTTATTAGTAATACTTATTCGAATTCAATATTCATTAATAAGAAAGGACAACATCTGCCGGGTCAACCAGCGAGTTATAAATTTTGACTTCTATCTAAATGTCAGGATATATCTCGAAATTCGTCGGCGGGGATTATTCGTAGTGCTGTAGCGTAGCTACTGTAGGACTGAATTGAGGTCTTCAGAGCTAGTAACGAGAGCGCTGAAGGTGCTTAATCTCTTAATGGACCTAGATTGGGATATATTTTAGAACGAGATTCACAGAATGGCATTTGACTTTATCTCTACCAAAGTATGCACCTAGATATAGTGAATCTACATAAATAAGTACATAATATTTAAAAAAATATATATTTTTATGTTATGTTTATCTATTTTTCTCTATTTGTCTAATTTGTACCTTTTTTGGAGCAGTAGCTTTTTTGTGAACTTTCCAGGAAAACTACAACGGTAATGATAACTTTATTAGTTTCGGAGATAATGTCACTGGCAGATAATATTCAATTTGCGAGTACAACGGAAGCCTACGTAGCCTTTTTTACACAGGAAAAATGCATTACGCATCATCATCCCGCGCCCCCCAGCGCGGTATGTGGGACTCCCCCGCCGAAGACTGGCGCGGCGGGGATACCCACTAAATATAAGGCTTCCTTGTTGACTACGGAAGCCTAAAAACCCGGGGGTGTCCCTGCGGGACGCCATAATGATGGGGCAGCGGGTACGCCGCAGCATTATCCGCGGCAGCCTACGTAGCCTACTACTACGTAGGCTAGCCTCCTAGCGTCTATTTTTTTATTTATTATAGCCTTTGGTATCTTGCTGATCTTAAGCGATGATACGGTCGAAGATGGTAGAAGACTAAACCTATTTATTATTTCTAGATTACGTTGGCGATTCGACTAAACTGTTCTGTCAACTTAGATTAGTTTTCAATAAATTAATTTACACAGATTGTTTTGGATCTACCAAAGTTGGCAGTTTATCAAGTTGACTGATTATATTGGAAGATGACTAGGATTGAAGACTAAAATTCAGTCAAAGTGATTAAGCTCCTTAATGTCCCATTGAATTAATTTATAAGACTCAATGTCTTTCATTAATTTTTGAAACAATGTCAAGAGGTAAATAATTTGAATCTACATTGATCATTTTGATTGATATAAAAAGAAAAGATAGTCTAGAACACAGAAGTAATACAACTAGAAGTACCCTTTAAATTAGTGAGATGGCAATAGGAAAAATTCTGTGTGAAGAAAAAGGAGAACCTATTTTTTTTCTGTCCCTTTCAGCGTGGCCGGTTTATGTTGTTTGTCAAACTCTATCAAACTGCTTCACTGTGACAATAATACCTATGTGTTTCATTTTTTTCCAAAATTTTAAAGCAATTTGAGACAATATAATGTTATTCAACTAGTTTATGACCTAAAATATCAATATATCGCGTATTTTCATAAAATAATGAAAATCCGTAAGCTGTTTTTTGTCTCACAGGTGGCCACGATGATGTGACCCCCCTTGTCTAGAAGATGTTAGGAATTTCTATTTTTAATTAAGTTTGTAATCAAATATTTTCATTAGATGGATACGCTATTAAACCCACCATTCTTATAATTAAAATCTTATAAAAAAGAAAGTTCTTAATACAGGTTGCAAGTGAATAATTTTTTGTTCCTCTTACACATCCCTACCGTTTCAGTGATGAGTTTAGATACCTATCTGTGTTAAGGGCACATCCATTGAAGGTTTGGCGGTCAAAAGGTTAATGTTAGCTACGTATTTAGCTAGTTCTATATTAAGAGCGTATATATCGAGTGACGCTGTCTCGCTCGCACTATTTGACAAAATTTGAAATATAAATTCATAGAATTAATTTATTGAAAATTCCTTAAGACCAGCCCTCCATAATATTATTGCACACATTTTAAAAGTGTTTTCAGTTTGATGTATGAAAAATGGCATGATGAGAATTTTGAAAAAACAAAAAACTTTAAATATTGCTCCCCTTGCCATGTTTTAAATATATCAAACTGAAAACACATAAAATGTGTGCAATAATATTATGGAGGGCTGGTCTTAAGGAATTTTCAAAAAAAAAAATCTATGAATTTCAACTTCAAAATTTGTCAAATAGTGCGAGCGAGAGAGCGTCACCCGATATCCCCGATATACACGCTCTTAAAGTTGCCATCACGAATAAACGACTAGTAAGGGTCAAGTTTAGATATGTGACTAAAGCTCATTAGATCCCATACTGGAGCGCAAATTACTTGAAATCACGACATATAACCCTCTATAATGCCTACACAAAGTCCGCGTAATATTCACCCTTTTTCGTTAGTTTGGGTTTGTATAAAGCTGTGTCTGAATTCTGTATAACAAACCCTTACAAAATTCAATAAAGAAAATGGTATCGCGTCGCGTCCACCCGAGTTTTCAGAGTGAAATAGTTTTGTTGTTTTTTGAGAGACAATTTATTTTTTCACTATTTTATACGTGTATGGTTTTTAACCTTTACTAGCACAGCTATAACCAAATCTGCGTGCATTATAAAAATAACACCGCAGTCACCGCGTCGGTAACGAAACAATACCGATGAACAAAATGGAAAACTAACTGGTGTTGTAGACATCTTTAGGCGACAGTAACTGCTCACAATGGGGGTGGGCTATGTGTGTATATCGCCAACATTTTTTTGTTTTAGCGACATATGTACATACATAAAAAACTAGTGAAGGCATGCGTGAATCATCACGAATTTTATTTCGGCAACCAGACTGATATTTTCATGTAATCATAAAATTTAAATTTATCAACCTGTCACGCAAATTTATCTGTTTACAAAACATCTTTGGACACATTTTACACATTTACAAACATGCAAGTTGCTAGGTTTTTGGATTTCACTGCATGTGGAAAATGTTTTTACATACGCTTCGTTCGGTCAAATTAACTTTTTGGATGCTACGTGCAGCCAACCGCCGGCCGTGGTCGTGACGGTTTTGGGTTTTAGAATAGCTTGAACAAGATATATATAAAACAAAATCTAGATATTTAAAACATAAAGTCTGGATATTTATATCATTCTAATAACACCAGACCTGGAATACCTAGGCCACATAATGCGTAGTCCCAAATATGAGCTATTACAGCTCATAATACAGGGAAAGATACAGGGAAAAAGAAGTCCAGGAAGAAGGAGAACATCTTGGCTTATAAATCTGCGCCAATGGTACTGCAAGAGCACGCGTTCCCTATTTAGAGCTGCTGTGTCGAGGGTTCAAATTGCCGTTATGATCGCCAACCTTCGTTAGAAGATGGCACCCAAAGAAGAGAAGAAGAAGAATAACACCAGATTATGATTTTATTTACTCTCTAAAATCTCTTTTAAGTGGTTATTTTTAAAATGAACCCTTACTCAAAAATTAAATAAATAAATTGGTAAACCTAAATATTTATAGGTATCTAATTGGCAAGATCTGTCTGAAAGTCAAATACTCTTGACCCTTCATGTACTAATATATGTATATTTATTTACTCGTAGGTAGTTATCGAGATACAGATGTTGAGTGAAATGTCCATTAACAAAGGCTATTGACAGCCTTTGTTAATGCATTGATTGAATATTTATTTAAGAACTTTGTTTCTTTGTAATAAGTGATCATTAACATGATTTAATTAACGTTTTAATCTACTTAAAATGGTTCTCTATTTTTCAGAAAGAGACGTATTTTTTATATAAGTTCACTATTTATACGCAGACGTCGGAACGTTCTGAACTTTAGGTTCATTTAATTTTGATTGAAATCGGGCAAGCTGTTTTCAAGTAATGAATAAAAACGTGTATTTTTTTAAATCCACTTATTTGTCTTTGTTTATTGAAACTAGTTGACCGGAAGAACTTCATGCAGCCTATTTTTTTTTCGCAATTTTTCCATATTTTCTCACCTGTTAAACGTTTGCTGGATTACGACAAACATTTTAAAACCAAATTTAGCTAAATCGGCCTAGCCGTTTTTGAGTTTTAACGAGACAAACGAACAGCAATTGTAACATTTTACTTTCTTACATTAAATTTATAGAGCATTCTGATGGTTTTTTTTTTGTTTTTTTTATTAAGTCTACCTTTGCTGTCCCATTGTTGGGCAAAGACCTCCCCCAAGTCTCTCTTCGTGTCTCTATCCTTCGCCATCTCATTCAGATGGAATATTTAATTGATATTTATTTTTGTTTGAGAGGAAAATGATTAAAAAAATTAAAAGTAGTAAGTAATAAATGTTGTAGTTTTTCATGTTGGCTCCTGGTCCTGCAAGGTTGCTGTTGCTTTAAAAATAACCCTGTATATAAGAGAGAAAATACACTACCCTAAGCAAACTTCGCGGTCAAAAAGTGAATAAAAAATAAAGGGTCTGTAATTTCAAGATAAGGAAAATAAAACCAAGAAATCAAGAGCCGTAGTCAAGGATTATGTTTTTAACAAAAATAGAAAGTAAAGCTCCTTGTACATCAAATAAAAACACCCATTAAGGAAATTGAATTATTACCCCTAAATATGAGTCTTAAGTTACTGCCAAAAGAAATCTTAAAAGAAATGACAAAGTGGGTAAAGATGTAAATGGCCTTACAATATATATATTTATATATATATGAACTTAATATGTGTTTATGTGTGGATTGTTTTGTTAGACGTGTGATACACGCCATATAGCATAACTAGCTTATGCTCGCGGCTTTGGCCACGTGGCAAAAACCTTTCTTGGCGGAGGTCTACGTCATAAAACCTATCTGTATTCCAAATTTCAATCGAATCCGTTCAGTGGTTTGGGCTGTGCGTTGATAGATCAGTCAGTCACTCTTTCCCTTTATATATTTAGAAGATATGTAGGTAGTAGGTACCTTTTTTTATTAAAAGTGACACAGGTGATGATGAGACTGATGATGATGGTCGTCCTAGCCGTTTTCGGCTACGGCGACACTTCTACTTTAGGGTACAGAGTCGATAGAGCTTTGGTGTTTCGCTCTTGTGGCTTATGTAGCTAAATTTAGCTCTAAAAATTCTCCGTAAAAAAGTAAGAAGAAACATAGGTACGCCTAATTCACGCAAATGTTCGCGAGAAACGTCAAATCTAAATAAATAGGCCAAGCGTTATTCGGGCTACGCGCAATAATAGGCTTCCGTAGTACTGGCAAATCGAATATTAACTGCCTTAATTTAATCAACAATATCTTTTAAACTAATAAAGCTATCTTAACCGCTATTGTTTTCCCTAGAAAGTTCATGGTTGAAACTAGGTATATTCGTGTTTTTTTTTTGGAATTTTAAAGCCAGTATCCAGTATTTTAAAGTAGTTTAGATTGTAGAGGGGGGGGGGGGGATGCTAAAAAAAAGTTTTAAACTTGAATATCTTTCAAATGGATCACTAAATCGAAAAAGTTTCCTAGCAACCCGTCCCTTATTTTAAAATACCTATTCAACGATACCCCACATGATGGGATCAGCAAGAAAAAAAATCATCCCCATCGTAAGATACGTGTACGGGAGGTACCGTAAATTAATTAAATTAAAATTATTTTTAGTTACCGTTCTCTTACCCTAATCATTACCCACCTCTTTGCAAAATTACAGCTTTCTAAGACTTAGTTTCTATAAAGCCGCGGACGGACAAAGTGAAACTATAAGGTTTCCTTGTTCACTAAGGAAGCCTAAAAAAAGTCACGCGAATATTTGCGCAAAGTGGAGCTAGCCCATAATATGGATACCATTGAAATATTTTATAATGACCTTAGAGCGAAGTACGCTATTATAGTTTCATTGAAAACTACCTTTACAGCTGTTCCGGACAGGTGTTGACTGCAGATGGCGATCTACTCTAAAGTTAATGAACAACTACTGTGATTAGTTCTGTCGACATATAACTTCTTGCTCTATTAAAATTTGACGCCTTAATTGCTCTTAAGCTCATCACCGAATTAACTTTGCTCATAATATATTTACACATTCTGTTATCTCTTCTTTTGTTATTTTATTCACGAACTTTAGTGCGTTGCATTTCATCTCACCCGTTTTTTATTAAATTTCCAAAGTAAAAGCAATACGGGTGTATTTTAATGGGCAAAAAATAAAATATATTATAATATTATATTGGATGAAAAAAAACCATATTCTTCTTCGCTATTATATTTAATAGGGATCGAAAAGATTTTATTTTCTGAAAAGCAAAAAATATTTTGTTTCACAAAAAACCTTATTATTTTTTTAGTTACATAATGTAATGGATTTCAGCATTTAACAGCTGGCAAACAGCCAATGCACAGAGACCCTAAATTGTGAATTTATAAGAAAATAGTTGACTCCCAGTGGATTTTAATAACGACTATGCTAAGATACGCTACAAAGTTCCTGACTTACTTCCACGAATTCCACGAAGCTACTTGCTGTTACGTAATCTCGCTTATAACGCGCGGGATAGTGGATGGGTCTTATTAAGAGAACCTGATCTTAGCGTCCCACTAATTTTATACTATCTTATTTCACTTTTCAGAGCCGGATTCAGGGAGAGGATCTAGCTTAGTTCAGCCCCATCACCCCCCAAATCAAATAATCATGTTTGATGCAAAAAAGTTATTCTTTCTATACGAGCTAAAAAAGTAAAGCCAAAAATTCAATTTTTTTAGAATTTGTTCTTCATAATCTAGAGAAGGATACATTTATGGTTTTGAATTTTATATAGGTATTTACCTACTGAATAATAACGCTTTCAATATTTTTGAATTAAATTATAGTTTGATAATAATAAAAAATTACGAGTAACTTGCCTAACGCAAGTTAGACCCATAAAAGTTTATGACGTCAATGTAGCGCACAATTCAGCGCTTATACCTAATTCTCTTTTACGTTCTTGAGCACTGAGCACTGTACATTGAACAATATGGCCTTCCCCAAACCTAAAGATATATATTGTGAAAAATGTTATCTTAACATGTACATGATAGATATTTAGGTGCTATAATTGTAAAAGTACCAAGAACCGGCGAGCGTGTATGAAGAATGTGATGAAAGTTGAGGAAGCGAAAGAGGTGTGTCAGGATCGTACTTCGTACTAAGTGAAGGGAAATAGTCTCTGCACCCCCCAACGGGAACCAGGTGTGATTATAATATGTATGTACCTGTGTAATTGAGACATCTGCAAAAAAAAAAATTGAGTGTGTGTACTTATGTACACGCGTTAGAAGTTATACTTCTTTGGCGTATGGAAAAATAAATAATAAATTATTAGTATCACCGTCGTATATGAAATTGATTTAATAAAAACACCAAAATAATATTTATTTATTCACACTGTTTAATTGTACACTTACGAAACACGTGTTCTAAATAAAAATATACTAGAATATACAACTTGAACATAGTTATCAATTTTCATGCATGCCACCTAGAACTAACTTCACGATGTAGAATTTAGGTGTCGGTGTGCGCGCGCATCGTAAAAATTCACTCTCATCATTTTTCTCTATCGCGCCAAAAGAAATATAACTTCAAAAAATATTCAACACCTAAAGAGGTAGAATGGGATTCAAAATCTATACAGATACAAAGACACAATAAACAGTAACTATATATATTCTTTCTAACAAACAAAAAATCGAACATGTCAATAAACAATATATGTTAGATTACAACACTTCTGATGTTAGATGCCGGTTCTGGTGTTGGAGGAATGGTTCTCTGTTGTCGGTTAATTTGATGTGGTGTCTGAGGTTTCTGTCCGCCATGGAGGTTCTTGTAAAATGATAATACCAGTTGAGATGCAGTAATACTTTTATTAGAGCTCTTCACTCTACCGATGCCACCAGAAAAGTCACAATTGTGAGGGCTTACCCTCTTTACATTGACTCGGTTATTGTAAACAACTTTCACATTGTGACCTTGAGGAAGACTACAGTCAACCCATTGTCAATTTAGTATTTTACACAATCTTATTTCAATAATAAAATCACTTCATTATTTCTAAATTCTTATTACTATTTTACAATCACATTCAATAATGTTTCTCGCCGATAAACCTCGGCTCGAACTTAACTTGAGTGTTAACAACTTTTAGGTTGCAAACTTGAGAAAGACTCGCAGAGTCACGAGGTGGACTCGTAATCAATTACAATCTTATTAACACCACAAAATGGTTACAATATTTCTAAATTCTCAAGACTATTTTTATTATCATTTTCATCAATTAATTAACTGATAATTGTTATTCCTTGAATTATTGCTTCTTATGAGCAATAATTCAATTCACTTAAAATAGTAACGGAAATAGGTCATTCAAAATAGTCATTTTTAACAAAGGCGCTAACACGGCCATTCTGCAAAAGCGCACGTGCTCTGGGCGCGTTATCTTTGTCGAAGACTCAGCTCACAATTGAACTCATAATACACTAAGAAAATTACTAAAACAGTAAATTTGACAAATATTGTGCCACACTTTTGTGATCTTTTGACATCTTATGAACTTCGGAAACTTGTGACCATAATTTGGTTCTTTAATGTTGACATAATACAGTAAGAAAATTACTAAAACAGTAAATTTGTCAAATATTGTGCCACACTTTTGTGCTTTTTTGACATTTTATGAACTTTGAAAACTTGTGACCATAATTTGGTTCTTTAATGTTGACACTTTAAAGTGTTCTTCCAATTTTTGATTACTCGAATTTCTAAAATATTGAGTGATTTTACATTGACACTTTGCCGTGTTCTTTTGTGACTCTTTGACACTATCGAGTTCTTCTATGTTGACACTTTGTTGTGTTCTTTTGTGACACTTTGCTGTGTTCTTTTGTCAATACCGTCAGCGATATTGTACTTTTTATTAAAAGAATTCAATAGCTAACACGGTCATCTTTTAGAGTATTCAATGTTATCTGATCAATCACTAATTAATATTAGCAGTTCAAAAAATTCAGTTTAAAAGTTCGCTCGGTCATTCTGCCAATAACAATTTAAATATTTTGGCAAATATTTGATATAGACACATGGAAAACTAAAGTAAATTCAAATTAAGTAGGTAGTTAATACAATCTGTCACAACTGGCAAAAATATGAGCACTAAATATGAGCTTTGGATCTACATTACAGTTTTTGTTACGATACCACATAGGGATCTCTTAATACATTAGATCTGGGTCAAGTCGCAAGGCAGGCGCGTTGACCACACTGCATCCACGGGGGTGTGCTGGCTCGTGGCAGGCACATCAGGTTTGAACTCGTCCAGGGCGAACGTTCGTTATCAGGATTCTCTGAAAGCAGTTTAGGAGCGGACAGAAAAGGCGTATTTGCATTTCTACAAGTCAGGGCATGTTTTTTTTTCAGTTGACTAATGTGATCAATAAAAATATAAAGCAAAACGTGTATTCTTATTACTCGATGTTCCGTTATTCAGTACCTATCGTATTATATTATAATACTAGCTTGTTGCAAATATAGATTGGGAAATACTCTCAATGTGACCATTAGCTTGGCTTTGTACACTGTTCATAATGTTCAATAATATTAGTTGCATTGAAATTGTTAAACAAATTATAGCATTAGCATAATAAGCATCTTACTAGACATCATACAAAGTTGTCAATAAAAGTCAGTAGTAATGAAGCGATTATCAAAAAGCACTTTAGCATTAGGGTTGTTTTTTGCCTTGTTAATAGGGTATGATTTTGAAAATCTCAGATAGCACCGACGACTACAAAAGTTTAATCATTCTCTTCACTGTATAATCTTTCAAATGAGGGTAGGTAGCAAAAATGCCTCAGAAAAATATATTAAAATATTATCGAGTTATCAATCGCTATCAATGTATAAACTTTCACTCCAACTGGTCAAATCAGCTTGTATATCACTTTATAAGTAATGGGATTAATTTAAGTTGCACATGATATTAACTTTGAAGACGTAAATTTAAAGGTATCAGAGCAAGCACTACAAATCTTGAAGATAATTATTATTGCTTTTTGAGTTAAGATTATGAACACGGAAAACATAATATTATTCTTTTTGCATACCTTAATTTTCTCTCAGTTACACAACTTTGCTCAAAAGCTGTAGGCAGGTGGTGCACTGGAAAATCTCTCACGACTCCCGCGCACGTATTCTGAACTCTGGTACACAACACTCGTTGCTTATTGTTGAAAATTGCATCATTGCATTCTTCCATCGTCATCTTATGATTGTCAGGATCAAATTCAGCGAAATAAATCTCAGCAAATTTTCAATTCCCATTTGAGGGTAAACGCTAATCTTATTGCAGAAGCGTTTCTTTCACTTGTCGAATGGTGAAAATTCTTCATTTTGTTGCTCGAGGCGAACATCTCGATGGTTTGATTTCGGCACTTCATTTTAGGTTCGGCCGGAAAAATCTTGTGTTGGGCGTTATTGTGGGTATTGTTTCCTCGTCTTCTGATGTTAGATTACAACACTTCTGATGTTAGATGCCGGTTCTGGTGTTGGAGGAATGGTTCTCTGTTGTCGGTTAATTTGATGTGGTGTCTGAGGTTTCTGTCCGCCATGGAGGTTCTTGTAAAATGATAATACCAGTTGAGATGCAGTAATACTTTTATTAGAGCTCTTCACTCTACCGATGCCACCAGAAAAGTCACAATTGTGAGGGCTTACCCTCTTTACATTGACTCGGTTATTGTAAACAACTTTCACATTGTGACCTTGAGGAAGACTACAGTCAACCCATTGTCAATTTAGTATTTTACACAATCTTATTTCAATAATAAAATCACTTCATTATTTCTAAATTCTTATTACTATTTTACAATCACATTCAATAATGTTTCTCGCCGATAAACCTCGGCTCGAACTTAACTTGAGTGTTAACAACTTTTAGGTTGCAAACTTGAGAAAGACTCGCAGAGTCACGAGGTGGACTCGTAATCAATTACAATCTTATTAACACCACAAAATGGTTACAATATTTCTAAATTCTCAAGACTATTTTTATTATCATTTTCATCAATTAATTAACTGATAATTGTTATTCCTTGAATTATTGCTTCTTATGAGCAATAATTCAATTCACTTAAAATAGTAACGGAAATAGGTCATTCAAAATAGTCATTTTTAACAAAGGCGCTAACATATAAGTAATAACATCGCCAACGGAAGCAAAGCCGTGAACGTACTCTACAATATTATAATCCAAAGTTGTTTTAAAATTTTATAATAAACATATTAATTATTATTATTTCACCTCTTTTACTGGGCAGTACACAAAAATGTAAATTTACTCTTTATTTTATGCAAATAATGATCGAAACGAGCTCGACGCTCGCGTAATTGCAAGTTATTACTTATTAATGTACTCATCTAAATATACATATAAAAGGAAAGAGTGACTGATTGACTGATCTATCAGCGCCCAGCTGAAACCGCTGAATGGATTCGCTAACACATTCGGTGCCACCGACTCGCCAGGCGAGTTCACGTTAATTTTGTTCGAGTCATAGTGGCACCGAATGTGTTAAAATTTGGAATGTAGATAGGTTTTATGATGTAGACCTCCGCTAAGAAAGGATTTTAACACGCGGGCAAAGCCGCGAGCACAAGGTAGTAATAATATATAATATGAAATGATAATTATTATGTCATTTTAAAATGATGCATTGCTATTTAGATCGTAATCAGCTTATGTTTAATGCAGATGAGGGCTCTGGTGTTCATGTAATGGCGCAGTTTATCAATGGATCATTACTGCAGAACATGCGTTCAATTTATGACCTCATTCAGTGAGATCGTTGACAGCGTGCATTTTCAGGAGGCTTATAATTTATCGGATTTTTTATTGCAAAAATTCTTTTCAACAGCCGTCGCATAAACAACGGGGTGTTATAAGTTTGACGTGTCTGTCTGTGGTATAGTAGCTCCCGAACGGATGAACGGATTTTGATCTAGTTTTTTTTTGTTTGAAAATAGAGTTAGTCGAGAGTGTTCTTAGCTATGTTTGGTGGAAATCGATCCAAGATGGCCACCGCTACAAAATGGCGGATTCCTTTTTTTGCGTTGCGTTGGGGTTTTTTAATTTAATTCACTTGTTGTTTGAAATGGCTTTAGGTTACTTTTAATTTTATCGAGATCGATCGTGTGGTTTTCCAATTATGAAATAAACGAGTGTCTCGGCGTTGCTAATAGAAAATGAGAACACTTGAAGACGATTGTTTTTTAATCCATATCAAAAACAAGTCATTTTGTTGGATAATGAACAAGCCGTTCTAGCCAAGCGCCAAACGCTGTTTAAGTAAACGTACTAGAACAATTGTTCGTTTCTCTACAACGACTATCATCCCTAACCCTCCCGTACAATGTTTGTGTTAGCCACAAGCGTCTGGCGGGATCAGGCGTGTTATGTCACATTCGCAACGTGACACTTCGACGTAAACTCGCCGTCCCCGGCGAATAAACAGATAACTGCAAAAACTGAACAGAAAATAAAAAATATTTTTCGTCTAGTAACATTTGTTCCAGAAACCAGAACTTTTAAGATGTACAATTTTATAATTTTTTTACAAGAAAAATGTGTAAATTTTGAGATGTATTTGGACCTATAGAATTAGAATATGAAATATAGCAAAAACAAGACAATGGCGATTATCCGTTTATTCGCCGAGGACAGCGGCATTTTGCTACTTTGACAATCTGCATTTTTTTATGTCAATTTGATAATATGACCAAACACGCCTGATTCGTTTGTCGCTAGAAGGGATACTGCAACGTCCCACTTGTCCGGTTTGTTTTGATTCTCATTACTCCGCAGCGCACTACTGTCGACACAACCGTATTGAATTTTGTACAGCTGTCATAATTAGACCACTCTCTCTTGCCTTTGTCATATTAATGTTGTCGTGATGCTTCTATCAATGAAGTCTTTGTAGTTACTTTGTAGCTATGGTGTGCGCAAATGAATTGAAAACTGTTCAAGACATTATTTTGGGTTATTATGAGCACATGGTGTTATTGAGATACAATTTTTTTTTTCAATGTTCCTTTAAAATACCATCCATACATTTCCATTACTATACTCACTATTCCATTCTTTTTATTATTTTCTATCCCATCTTGGTTCGCTATTTTTTTCGAAATAGCTTTTAATGTAATATACGAATATTATAATAATGGTAATATTAAAATCGTACATATGTTCGTTGCTCTTTCACGCAAAAATGGCAGAACCAATTGAGCTGAAAATTTGAATGTTGATAGATTAATTAGACCCTGGAATAAGGCATAGGCTGATTTTCATCCCTATTTTCCCCTTCCACATCTTTATTCTCAGAGCTTCCGCAAGTAAAACTGACTTAGCTATGCTCTTATTGGAACCAACTTCTAATGGTAATAATTCCGCGACTTATTGATTGGTACGCGCAATTTATAGGTATCATTTTACATTGAGGTTATTTTGGAGACATGTATTATTTTATGAATTTTCTGAAGGTGTATTATAGGAAAATTTCCTATAATTCTATAGGGTGACGGGAAAATGTGGGTGAAATCACTGCCGAAGTTAGGGTGTGTGTGGGCCCTATATTTATGGAATATGTGTAAACTTTTATTGGGAAATACCACCTTTCCTTTTTCATGCTCATACAAACATATCACAGACGAATATACCATAACTCTTGGTAAAAACTCTGTAAAAACTTTTATTAAATTTACGACAAGAAGTTTTCTTGTACCTACATTTTCTTTAGCTATAATGAAACTGGTAGAAAATGTAACTATAGCCTCTAGTTAGCCCTAGCTGAATAATTAAATTAATGATCTAATATTTTAAAAGTAAATTACTATTTTACGCCCACTACAAAAAGAAAATTTTAGAATTAACAGTTTTATTGGTAGTTCAGTTCAATTGAAATGAAACTAAACATGAAACGTCTACGATAACTACTACTATTTACTACATGTGAGTTAAGCTATTGTATCATTCAAAATGAAACAACTGAAATAAAAAAAATCTTTTTAAAAACAAGCTCTTATTATTATGACCATCTAGCTGCAAAGTACTCGTCAAGATGAATCAAATGAGCCCAAAATCGGTTGCGTCATTTAATTACGGAGTTCCTATCTACCTTCCAGCTCCATGATCAGATCAGCTCGATGTCATAATAATATTGCATTGTCATCCGAGTTAGGTATATATGCTTGCAAAATTTCAGCTCAATCAGAAACCGGGAAGTGTAGTAAACCAAATTATACTTACAAGATTTGATTACAGACAGACAGACAACGGACGGGTGAAAGTAAAATAATAGCTTGTAAAATGAACTGCGTAGGGCCATAGGCGGATCCAGGATTTGGTTCTGGGGGGGGCCAAGGTGCGGACGGGCAAAAATATTACAATTTTTACTATGAAAAATGTGTGTTTAGCTCGCTCTGAGCTGTTAGAAAGCTTAAACATTCATAATAATAAGTGCGCGAGCAGCTTGCTGCGAGCGCCGAGAAAAAAATTATAATCTTTACTATGAAATATGTGCAAAATTCGTAACTCTACAATGCTTCTGGAGGGGGCCTTGGCTATCTCTCTCTTTCGACTAAAAACTGCTTGACCGATTTTAAAATTTAAATAGAATTGTAATAAGTGTCCCTTTAAAATAAAAATAATAATTTTCCAAATCGGTTTAGGAGTCCTGGAGTAATCGCTGAACACAATACATACATAATGTACAATACCAAAATGTACACCTTTCGTCCCTTTTAAAAATCTTGGAAAAACATGAAGGTTTTGCATTTGTTAACCCAGCGTATTCTTTTATCTGTGACCCAGCCATCAAGACGTTGAAAATAATAGCTGGAAATTGAAACCAACAAACTAATATATCTTCGCAAGTCCGTTTTTTTTTCCAACGTCCTTTTTCGACAAGATAAATTGAAATTTATTCAGACTTTTTTGTCATTTGAACTTACAGTTGTAATTTAAATGTATTTAAACGTATAAGTATTTATTGATTGATTGATAACATTTTATTGAAATATAGTTTTTCACTTAATCTTGTGTAGAAAAAAGTATGTGTGTGAATTTTAATCCAAACACACCATTTTTTCTACGAGCATGCTTTTACGTTTCATATTATACACTTTTCTAACTATTCACTTTTATATTTGTGGCAAAATAAATAATCATTTAAGCGGTAGATAATTGCCTTTGTTTGATAACAATGAAGATATCTAAACCTAATCAGTGTTCCAAACTAAATCCTTAGATTCTCTAACTACGTAACAAGCATTTTCCACGCGGCGACCGCACCTCTAATTGAAATTAAAAGGTCAAGTCTGGAAGGTGAACCAGTTAATTACTAACTAGGTACTCTAAGATGTGGTTAGGTAAGCTCTGCATGATTAAGTTGAGTGTGTGCGGACTATTACATGGCTTACTGCTTTCAAATACATACGTTTACTAGAAGAGGAAATGGAGTTTTGTTAATCCGATGCGAAAAGGATATTATAAAAAAGTTTCATACGATATAAGTACCCAAATTCTTTGCAAACTATTTAGTCTTGGAAAGTCATTTCAGGGCAACTTTCAGACCTCAAAACCGTGCAGCGTTGAGAACTACAAAACTATTTTATTTTACGTCTTAAAAGTAATTTCATTCGTTCTCTCGAGTGAAGTGGAAAATAATTTCCAAAATCTCGAGAGCTTTTTTCGATTTTGAGTGTTTCTAAAAAAGTTAAATTGAAAGAGACTCTAACAAAAAACGCGGTTGTTCACACTAAATTGCGGGAGTGTTTTGTTAAACTGTCTGTAAGGATTTAAACACCACTTAGGTAATGGATTGAAATTGTTAAATGAAAACACATTAAAGTTTATTTATTTTTGGAGTTTTAAGATTAATAATAATATTTCAAGATTTCCATTGAGCCCAGCTGGTATAACGCGTCTATATAGAGGTACCTTTGCCATATTATTTTCTAGTCCAGCTTTAGCTTATCCTAACTTTTTACGGTGGAAAGGTTTCTCAATGCGAGATACCGTCTGCGTTAGTTACCACGCACGACCTTACCCAATAATCTGTCATCATTCGCTTCGTTTGGAAGACTATTAGGATTAAAGGTCATAACAAATATTAGTATACAATGTTCCAATCATTTTATTTATTATATCTATTTTTAACCCCCGACGCAAAAACGACGGGGTGTTACATAAGTTTGTAGGAAACGTATAGGGACAACGACGACGACGGAGGGACTTCGGATTGGGGAGCGCATTTGTGTTATTTTACTGTTTCCGTAAAGTTCAAGTACCTACTTAAAGTTAATTGTCAAATAATCTCAGTCACAATGTTATAGGTTGTGTGGCCAACCAGCTTTGCCGCTTTAGGTTGCTAATACTACAAATCCTGCCTCGTGACCTAACATTTCCTATAATATCTTGTAGGAAACAGCCTTCTGAAATACTATCTGTATACATATATATGTGACATATTATATAAACGAAAATGATTTTGAAATGTATGTACCTACCTATTTTCGATTTTATGCTGAAAACTAAAAAAAATTAATCATCATGCTATTTTTTGCTGCTCGTATGTCTCGTCCATAACATTGAAAAAGGTGAGCAAGAAAAGAAGATATTTTTAGTCCACAGTTATTCCACGGCCCTTTTCTTTTCATTCTTGTCTGAAATAGCGGTACATCTTTCCTGGCATAAATTGCGTAGAGCCTTGCCAAAGTGCCTATAGCCAAGTTTTACCTTCGCCAGTGTATTGAGCGCCGGTGACAAACTTCGAATACATTACTAGAGATTTATTGGTCGGGGTATCTTTGTGGGCTGTACGTTTTGAATTATGTCTCAGCACATTACAATAGCTTCAGAATAACTAGACAATTATAATAGACTTAAACTACATTAAAGCAATTTATAATGTTTTGTCATTCTCGCTTTAATGGTGGTAAATAGGGATGTTGACATGGTCAAATAAAATAAGATATTATATAATTAGTTCGCCATTTAAATCTTAAAAATACCTAAATAATAATTATACCTTAAGTATATTACATATCTATGTAGTCCTTAGGTGATCATTCATTACAAACAATTGTAGAACCTTTCGTTCTTTTTAACAGTCGATTGAAACGAATTCAAATTTAATATTAGAAAAACACTAATAGAAATACATACTAAAAGGAATGAAAAATTAAAATGTATTGCTCATTTTGTATTATGAAGTCCTATGGATCTTTGTTATCATTTCTCATTTGCCTTATGTAGGCAATAAAAATGCAAGACATCCTCGTATTGTCTCTTTTATAGCAGACCTTCATGGAATATTCATTATCTATATTCGGGAAGACAATAAAAGCTATTCACATTACTTGGGAAAATCTTTGATAATCTCGCTAGAGATGTATAACAATGGTTCTTAATAAACATTTATTTCTACAAATATGTGAATGTGAGTACTTAATTTTTTTATTTTTTTTTATGTTATGAAGTAGAAGACGAGCAAGACGCTCTCCTGATGTTAAGAGATAACGGCTGCCATTAATCAGTACAGTATAACCTAGGATTTCACAATTATGTGAAATTCTAGGAGCACTGCACCAACGCTTCTTACTCAAGAGTCATAAGATGTTAAGACTCTTTAGCCCAGTAATTTCACTAGCTATAGTGCCCTCCTACCGGAGCACAGTAATGTTTGCACATCACTGCTCAGGCGGTAGAATAACTGGCACTGTTGGGGTGCCCACCTAGACGACCTCCTGCAAAGGAAGTCTACCCCCGGTAAAAATTAATAATAATTAAACAACAATGGAGAAATTAATTGGAGTGGTTAATTGCTACAATGGAGAAACATGATTGCAGCTTTTCCAGTTTTAAATTGTAGGTACACCTTGTTGTTAAAGATCAAGTAGGTACCTTATGTTTAAAACTAATTATTATGAAACTGAACGAAATTTATGTTTATTCCACTCATTTATACATAATACTGAATACACGTTAAGGGTCCTCTATATTTTCGCTAAATTTTGATACATATGTAGGTAGGTAGGTAGGTATATAACTTGCTTTTTTAACTTAGATTGATTCTTTCATGCTTTCATTTAAAAGAAATGGCACCATTCGCTACAAATGGGTGCTCATTATTTACAAATTAGGTACGCCTCGCCATGCCGCTCTGATTTTTATTCAGTGAAATAAAATGTTAGTTTTTATGTTAGAGTTGGATTAGTGGCAGTGTCTAAGGGAATAGGGGTAGATCAACCGTGCGTTGGACGCTTGTAACCCAGGATGCTACGGGAATGCACCCTACTAGAGTCAATATAAATGGCGCAGGATAGGAACAGATGGAAGGAAGTGGTGTCAAGGCTGATGAGACACCCTGATCACGCTCCTCAGTCATGAGGTTACGACCAAGAAGATGAATAATTGCAATACTCAACAGACGCCTGATGATGACTAGCTTACTATCGTTTGTAGACGTCTGTAATACCACCTATAATTATCGACGCAGTGCCCGTCATTGGCGATGCGTTGTCTGTCGTAATAGTAGGTGGAGTAAACCCTGGCTTCATAGAACTTCGTAGTTTTGAAATATCTTCACTTCTGCAGCCAACCACCAGTAACAGTCACGTGCCCACGTTTAATGCTATTTGAATAATAAATTATATAGCATGAATTGACTCAGCGATATGCTTGTTAATTAATTCAATATTCCCGGGTCCTGTAGTCCTGTTTCATTCCCAGGTTATACGTAAGAAATTGCCTAGTGCGACAAGATCGCCAATTGTTTACCGAGCATAGATATCTAGCTCAGTAAGCTTCTTTGTAATTATTTGGTATGCAATAAAGTATTATTCTATTCTAAAGTAAAGTAGTATTATGGAATACCATTCCCGTGGCATACTTAATAAGGGAACAGTAACCGTATCGCAGTAGGTAAAGCATATTACTATTCTTATGCGGGTTGACTCCGCCGCGTAAACATGCAAAGTGGTTGAGAGTCTCTGAATGTCGGTCCGCGGCCCACAATGTTGTTCAATGTTACACACTCGCGGTAATATTTACATACTACGGGTATAAGTATGTGTCAATCTAAATAATAGAACAATATACGGAAGTTTGAATGTGTAGATGAGTGAATGTTCAATATAACAATCAACCAAAATATATAATTCGTATTTTATTTATAATTCGTTCAAAAATACTTATCATCATCATCATCAACCTTCAATAGCCCACTGCTGGTCATTGTCATACCTCCCTTTGATTAGGCCATTCTCCCCTGTCCCTTGCCGCCCTCATCCATCCATTCATACATATTTTATTTAGAAAATTGAGTGTTTTTGCAAGTCAAATTCTATAGATACTTATTTTCTTCGATTTAGAAAAAAATATTACATGTGAAGTATTGAGTACCCATTTAAATTCATTCAGCGTGAAAGGGCTTCACTATTTACAGAATGAAATATTTTCACGTAAAAAACCTTTGTTGGATTTATTTTACCATTCATAAATATACCCTTCTAAAAGTAATAAGCTTATAATAAAAGCTTGGCATATTGTAACTTGATGCGTGAATTAAGGTCTGAAATCATGACGAAGCCGTATAAATCACGTATCTATATACGATATACTCGAGAAAACGATTTTACTCGAACATTGTATTATATTTTATCAAAACCAATACACGTGTAACACCATTTTTATATATTGGATCTATTTATTGAAGCACCACATTTATACTTTGTGTTAAAGTAGTCTCTAACTACGAGTATAAAATATTATACTTACGCAAGTGGGCGTCACAATAGATCAGCAATGGTCGAAGCGGCAAAAACCCCTTGAACTAAAACCTTAATAATAATATTATACTTACAGATGTTCTTGACTGAATACCTACTTATTGCTTACTTATTATTTACTAAAGGTAGGACAAGTACGAAGCCGTACGTAACATTGCGTTCGTCATCCTGAGACATAGGTTGTTAAGTCTCATTAGCCCAGTATTTTTTCTGGCCACATTACCCTTGTAACCGGAGCGAATCGCGGCAGGATTTTGGTCAAGAGCCATTCGTGGCATCATTCCACTTTATTTCGATTAACGTTGGACCATAAATTAGTAAGCAGACGGTTCTAATAACAATAAGCACAAGTACCTTTAAATGACGTTAAGGAGTGGTCTACAGTTAGCTGAAGACTGAAGAAAGAGGAAGAGGCTTTTGTGACCTGCACTGGGACACAGGCTCTTAATAGTAATAATAATAGGTGACCACCGGTAGCTTGGGCTCTGGCCCCGCTGACGGCGGGTTTTCTTGGTTAAGTTTTTAAAAATGTTTTTAGTTTTTGTAGGTATATATTGTATTAGTTTTGAGAAATATTGTAAAAACAAATAATTTAAGATTTATAAATAAATAAAGTGTATATATAATAAGTAATATGCATAAGTGTACTTCGTCATTATTTGAAATACTAGCAAGTTGCGAGTTAAATGATATCCCCGCACATATCCCAGGGAGTTTCGTCCCCAAAATTAACTCTGTTTCCATATACATCCCGAGGGGATTCCAACAGTATGTGTGGAAACAAAATATATTCACCACATCGCATCGTTGACTCTAATTTACTGTTTGCCCTTAGCTCCGCAATAAACGCTAGCTTGTATCAAAGCCTAAATTACGGTTGACAAGCCTTCAATGACGACTTGGGATTTGCCTTTCAGTATTCGTAAGTAGGGAAAATTTTACGAGTAATCGAGGTAGAAAATATTGTATTTCTTTCTAAACAGGCGTGTCAGATAACCACACGACGTATCATGTATGTATAATGTATGTATGCAGTATACTTGTACTCGTATACAATTTGTCAACTTGCCGTTTATTAGGAAACTGTTCTTTTTTTAATTGTTCTTTTGTTTTTGTAATTGTAAGATGAAATTGTATTAAATTTTATCAAACAAGAACAGACTTATAAGAAGCTAATCAAACAATAACAGACTTATAAGAACCTAATATAATATTTTTTTATATGTTATTACTTAATACACTCATTAACATGTTACTTCTATAATGTTTCATGACTGATTAAAAAGAAGAGAGTATAAGACATAAAAATTCCTCACCCTTTAATTTTTTTTTAAAGTTTTACAGGCACCTACATACTGCAATATAACGCCTACTTTCATTCTTAAATTTAAATAGCCCCATCCCTACATAATAGCTATATAAACTCAAGTAGGTAAGTATAGTACGTGACCACGAAGTAAACATAACATAAACATTGGCAAATATTGTTGGGACTTAGTCCATTTGTTTCTTCTCGTAGCGTTATCGCGCTACGCAGATGCTACGGAGGAGCTACGTCAGAACATTTACATGTTATGTGACCAATTTTATTCGCTTCGATAGTCGTAGGATAAACACTGCCCCAGCTAAATTGTTTTCTATGAGCATATTAGTTTTTATTGAGTACATGTACACTACGGTATAGGGTTAGTTATATTAACCCTATTCTAGCGTAGTGTGATCAAAAATATAGAGGTACCTACTTAATTTTATGACGTTATGATTTTTATTGGACACAGTAATGGCTGAACTCATTTTTGAGTGCTTCTACTATTACGATTATATTATAACATATTTTTACAATAAATATAACATGTACCAATAAACAGCAAGCATAAATACATTATAATAATATATTATTTCGTCAGAATTTTGTAATGTTTTGATTGAAAACAGCTCGACATCGGACCTCGGTTATGATAAAATTTAAATGGGAAGTATTCCCATATAAAATTAGCCTTCCCTACTTATTAAGGTCTGTTGAAATACTAACAAACATAAAATGTACTCGTACTAACTAAATAACAAGTGAAATTTTAAAAATACTTTTAAAAAACAAGCTTTAATTATCATTACCATCTTGCATCATATAGTACTCGTCAAGACGAATCAAATGAGCCCAAACTCGATGGGGTTGCGTTGTTTAATGACAGAGTTCCTATAGCCACCTTCCAGCTCCATCATCAGATCAGCTCCATGTCATAATAATATGCATTGCATTGTCATCTGATTTACACACTCATGCAAATTTTCAGCTCAATTGGAAACCGGGAAGTGAGTCAAATCAAACTTGCAAGATTTGATTACAGACAGACAGACAGACAACAGACAGGTGAAAGTAATATAAAGCTTGTAAAAAGAAAAAAAATCATAACATATTAAAATTGAACTAGCAAAAAAGTATATCAACGTATATCGGGTTAAAGAAATGTTTATTTTCGCAAAAGAATAACATCACACTAATATTCAAATGCGAAAAAAAAAGTTAGTGTGTGTATGTTTGTTACTTCTTCACACCTAAACGGATCGACTGATTGAGCTGAAATTTGGTATAGAGATAGCTTAGAACCCCCCTGGAATAATACATAGGCTACCAGTACAGCGAGTAAAACCGCTAGGGCGCAGCTTGTTTTATATAAACTAAAAAAAAAACGTATATCAAACGTATAGAGGTATAATAGAGGTATCTACTTTCACATTCTTTGATGTCTATGTTTTTCGCATTATCTTAAGTAAATACGTAATATAGAAAAACGACTAAAGAAACAGATGAGGGCAATACATCGGGACAATATCTCTTTTCGGTACATTATTTACTAGAGGCCATCTCCATTTCAGAAACGAGCGTATTATGGAGGCCTTTCGGTGTTCAGCGAGGTCACCTTATATTATTTGTTTACACTTTACTCTTGTTTCAATTAATTATATAAATTAATAAAAAGACAAATGTATAGCCGCAGTGTAATCTGCCAAAGACAAGATAGATATGTAGTCTGTAATGGCCGCGGAGCGCGGGAACTTGTATACCGGTGATGAAAGAGCAAAATTGATTAGAATATAATTATCTTTTTGGGGTAGACTTCCTTTGCAGAAGGTCATCTAGGTGGGTACCCCAAAAGTGCCAGTTATTCTACCGTCTGAGCAGTGATGTGCAAACATTACTGTACTTCGGTAGGAGGGCACTGAAGCTAGTGAAATTACCTGGCTAAAGAGTCTTAACATCTTATGACTCTTGAGTAAGAAGCATTGGTGCAGTGCTCCTTGAATTTCACATCATTATGAAATCCTAGGAAGTACTGTACTGATTATGGGCACCGTTATCTCTTAACATCAGGAGTGCGTCTTGCTCGTCTTCTACTTCATCACATAAACAAGTATATATTATATATGTGAGGTGTGCTACGAGATGATACTACACTAATGTTTAATACACAGTTTTTATCTTATGTCGGGGGCTGACAAAGCCAGCAACACCAACCCATTGGGATCTATTGTGTTAACCTACCGTTTCCTACTCTTCGAAGAAGTAATGTGCAGTTAGTAAATAGATATAAACGTATTATGAAATTCCTCTATCCTACTGATATTATAACGTGAAAGTTTTTAAGAATGTATGGATATCTGGATTATGTTTGTTACTCTTTCACGCCTAAACGGATGGACCGATTGAGTTGATATAGAGATTGGTATAGAGTTAGCTTAGACCCTGGAATAATACATAGGCTTACAGTACAGCGGGTAAAACCGCTGGGTGTAGCTTGTTTTATAAATAAACAAAGGAATCTTTTATTTTTTTTCTAAATATTATGCCCTTCGTTGTCGAGTCCAAGGTCCAGGGTCTAAGCTACCTTTTTATAAAAAAACAGCTCAATCAGTTTAGAGGTTTGATTTTTAATAGATCCGTCAATCAGCCACGCATATCTTTTATATATTGAGAAGATTAAACCAAAGCAAAATTGTATTTTATCTAGTCAGATACTTGAGGTATTCATTACAGATCGGTTTTCAACAAACTTTTGGCCCTATTTAAACAAGATGCTCAGGTAGTATTTACAATCAGGATAAATTTAAGTGAAGGTACAAACAACAAATGGTACTGTGCCAGCGTAGAAAATATGCCACGTTTTTACAAAAATAAATCTACATAATATTATTATTCCTGGTAATCTTTTTCCAAAAACAAAAGGCCTATTGTGAACACAAATGTTACGCGGAAACACGGTTATAATGTAACCTGTGCTATATTAAATCTGTGGTTCATTTTCATACAGAACCAGATTTTGTAAAGATGTTAGAGCGTCATGTGGGTTCTCTCGTTGAATAGAAGCCCATAATATTTTGTCACGCAAGAATCTTAGTTTTCTACATAAAATAGCAGGTATTAATCATTGTACTCACGCACACATGAACTCAGATATTACTATAATTACCGTGATTGAAATAAATATTTGTTATTTCTTGCTATAAATAAAAATCATACAAAAAATCGTTGAATTACAATAAAAATAAAATTCATTGAGTTTCAATCTAATCATTGAAATTCAATGAATAATAAATAACTTTCGTATTTAAAGTTTAATTAAATATGATAAAAGAGTTTTCTTTGTGATTAGAGAGATTTAATTTGATTAAAAATGTATCTAAATGACCTTGGCGGACGCTTGATGTTAAATGAAACAAAACGACAACAAACTCATTCGTTTAAACAATATTTATTCAAACATAATATTAATGGGGAATCGTTTTAAAATCCCCGCGGTTTTCACTCGCCATTTAAAGCTTTTCATTGTTAACCGAGTTACCTGTATATAGGTATAGTGGCAAATGTCAGTTACGTGACTCAATACGTAGGCCACCGCTGGAATACTCAACGTGAATTAATAAGGGGTGTTGTTAACAATTCCCTTACTGAAATCGTAGACCTAGAGGACGGATCCTTCTGATAATGAAATGAGGCACCCCTAGTACGCCCAAGTTCTTTTTTTATGTAATACGTGACAAACAAGCAGACGGCCCACCTGATGGTTAGTGGCTACCATCGCCTATTTTAGATACCTGCATTACTATCAGAAACTACGACGACTGGTAGTAACGTAGTTCACTTTTTTTTGATAATTTTGACATATAATTTAATTATTGTCGCTACTGAAATCTTCACACTTAGTTAAATTTGTACTTTGAAGTTGTCAAAGTACAAATTAACTAAATGTAGATATGTATACCAAATTAATTATGAGATTTGGCGAAAACACCGGTAAGAGTTTTCTAACATGATAACTTTTTGTTGACTTACATATTATGCCCACATTACTTCCAAAAACTTTTGACTTATATTTCTACAAGCTGCGCCCAGCGGTTTTACCCGCTGTACTGTAGCCTACATATGTGTTATTCCAGGGTCTAAGCTATCTCCATACCAAATTTCAGCTCAATCGGTTTACCCTGTTTAGGTGTAAAGAAGTAACAAACATACACACTCACACACTCACTAACTTTCGCATTCATAATATTATGTGATGTGTCCCAAAAAGGGTCAGACATAAAATCTGTGCCTCTTTGATTTATTAATGATATCACCCCCTTGAATAAAATTTAGATAGTCCAGACTTCCAGTAGAGCTAAATCCGAGAAATTGCGGTAAACTTAATATTTAAAGCTGAAGACATTTCCGTGATTTATTTTATCAAGTAAAACCACAGCTACGGTTACAATTTAATTTCTATTCTACTATCTTCACATTAAGGTTGTAGGCGTCACATAGATTTATTTTATCATTTAAATTATTATGTACAATAATACCATTGTTTAGATTCTGCTTCTTATATAGCTATACCTATTATTAACATTTTAGTGTCACAATAATAAGAGTCTGCAGTGATAAGATTTATATTTTTTATTCTATATCAAATTAATGTGCTAGTGAAATTACTGGGCTGAAGAGTCTTAACATCTTATGACTCTCAAGTAAGAAGCGTTGGCGCATTTTACGTTTGTAAAATACTGGGTAGCACCGTACTAATTATGGGCAGCGTTATCTTTTACCATCGGGAGAGCGACTTGCTCGTCTTCTTACTTGAATGAATGAAAAATGAAATGAATGAATGAAATCGTTTATTCGTGTACAAACATCTTAGATACATGTAAAATACAACAATGTTACAAAAAATAAAAACACTATGGGAGAAATAAAAACAGTAGGTACGAAAACATTAAACATAAGAAAGACATTTGTCCACGAAACGGTCGCAGCTCAGCATATTGCCGACTATTCAGCCAGCGCTGGTCTTCCGCTGCGGCCGTTCTGATGACTTCACGCACATATTGCTGTTTTCATGTAATTGACGACCTCTGTGGTGCAGTGGGCTAATACCCCCTTGCAACGCAGAAGGTTGCGGGTTCGATTCCCGCATGGGACAAATGTTTGTGTGATCCACAGGTATTTGTTCCTGGTCTGGGTGGTTTCAATATCTATTATAAGTATATATTTACAAAAGAAAAGTATACAAGTATTATATCCGTTACCCTAACCACCATAACACAAGCATTAAGTTGCTTAGCTTGGGGTTAGGTGGCGCTGTGTGAAATGTCCTGAAATATGTATTTATATATGTATTTATTTTAATTCGTTGTATAAAAAAATGTACAACGAAGTCTTAGTTTCATTTTGTTGTTTTGTTAAATTATTATGTTTATTAAAAAATCTAATTTAATAAATAACCTAAATATAATCAGAACCTACAATAATATATATTTATGTAGCTTTTTAAACGTAATTTATATTCATTTCCCTGTGGGCCGTTAGTTACGTTTATGCCGTGACTCTGACTAATAGCGGAATTTAGGAACAAGAAAAAAGAAACGCTAACTTTTACTTTATTAAAACATCTGAACAACGATTAGTTTGGTAAAAGTTCGAAATAATAATGTTGGGACATTTAAGAGATAATGGCGTTTTTATGGAAGCAATATTATTATTTATTTATTATTATTTAAATTACATATATTATTATTTTTAAACATATCCTTCATGCTCTAAAGGCAAAAGTATAGCAGATGTACCTTCTCGTGTGTCCCTCGACACTTAAACGGCTGAACGACTTCTGCAGAAATTAGGCACCTAACTGCCTGCCTGGCTGGTTGGTAGTTCAAACCATGAAAACTACTTTTCTGTATGTAAAACCGCTGGGTACAGGTAATATCATAAAAACACAAAAATACTGTTAAAAATCCCTTTCCTTCTCCCTAAAATCCGGATATTGTCACCCGATTTCGCCCAAGGACGCCCTAACCTACCCACATTTGCCGAGACGCGGTCTCCACTCTAGAACAGGCCTACCCCAAAACAGAATTCAGTTAACACACCAGACACAATTCTGTCAAAACGCTCTACAGTATAGAGACTCACGTGCCAAAATTCATTACAAACTCAGACAGTTTGCACTATCATTGTATAGACATTAAAAACATTACATTCGTTTTCAATCGCCTATCAATCAACATCACTGTCTAGAATGATTCGAACAAAATCAGCAGTATTGTACCTATTGCGTATATTTGACTCATCCGCCACATGTGTTGAAAGTGTTGTAATTTATCATTCGTGTACAGCGGGTAGACAATCAATCTCATCTAGTCAGCTAGGCGCTGAGCTTGCTGGGTCATCGTTCGCTGATACTGGATGGATTTAATTTACCTGTCTATCTTCTAGTTAGTTTATAGTTCTAGTTCTATTTTATTCACTGCCACTGACATTATTTTTATTTGGTTAAATAAAATAAATATATTTTTCAGGACATTTCACACAGTGCCACCTAACCCCAAGCTAAGCAACTTAATGCTTGTGTTATGGTAGTTAGGATAACGGATAAAATACTTATATACTTTTCTTTTGTAAATACATACTTATATATATTCACTTATACATTTACTTATATATTTTTATATACAGAAAGTTTGTATCAGTTCAATTCATATTCAGTTTGGTACTCTAAAAATGTTTTTTAATTTATATGCACATTTTGAACCCCTTGTATTGTAAAATTTTGGGATTGAAATAATAGTTAATATAATTTTATTGTTGGGACCTACATACTTTATGCAAGATTTCCTTGAAAAACAAAGCTAATACTGATTGTACCTAAAATTTTCGCGTAAAGTCAATTAATATTCAGCATAAATTTCAACGCTTTCCAGAAATCTTTTAGCTATTTATTTGAAGATATTTGTTTACAACGTTCTTTCTCCATAGAGTTATAGAATTTCAATTTCTGAGGACATTAAATGTCATTAAGTATAATAATACAATTAAAACGTGAGCTCTTCTTTCCGTCAGGAACTATAATTAAGGACTTCCGAATAGCAAGAAGGAAAAGGTTGAAAAGCACATTATAAAAAGTGAAGAGTGTCCAGCCCTTAATAGGTTCCATTTAGTTTCATTAGCCATCAAAACACAAAGGACTGGACAAAAAAGTCCGGAAATGGCAATAATATTTAGTCAAGTGCCTGTGAGGGAGTGCTCATGAGAGTGTGAAACATGGACAATGGACGCCAAACATCACAAATGCCGAATGTGAGGTCGGCGCAGCGCCTGGAACGCATAAACTGGACAATTTACGGTGTTGTTATAGCAATTCAATGTCTGGCGGCTTCAGACAACCGTCCATTCAAGCGGCGGGTGGTAAAGTCATTTATGCGATAATATTGGCCAATATATTGAAACAAGGAAGTTTGGAAGGTTTAACACATTATTTACCACTATAAGTAATAATCTTCTTGGATTACTTCTACCTATAGTATGTACTTATAATGCTTTGTTAATTTGGCAAATAGGTATTAGTAGTTTATTAAAAAAAAATACCGACATCAAACTCGCCTTTCACTTTTAAGTAATCGAGTGCGAGATATAGAATAGAATAGAAAACTCTTTATTGTACACACAAATACAATAATATAAACTTAGAACTAAGATTACAAAAAAGAAGTGTTACAATTGGCGGTGTTATCGCAAATAGCGATCTCTTCCAGACAACCAAGATACCTTTACCTACCTGATGTACCTTTTAATTTATAAACCTTTTACTTTAAAAACGCTGGATTAATTTCGGTAAAAATTATATAGGCACTCAAAGAAAGATCCCTTAGAAATAAAAATAATCCAAGCTGGTTGAGGCATCTTCGAATAATTATAATTAGAGGTATAATATAGATTCATCCTCGTCCATTTTTGAAGTCGGATAAAATGTAGGTATTATAATAGATAATAATTTAATAGCAAGCCATACAAACCAAATCTTTTGTAATAACTGGTAGATCAACTTAATAATATTAAGTCTTTGTTCATTATTCTCAAAGCCTTTTAATATTCATTGCTGAATGGGCGGTAAAGTATAATAAATCATTATAGCTTTTCTGTTAAAAGTGTAAATTAATTTAGAATTTGATAAGGCTGACCCCCAATTGTGTAAGTAACCTAGTGAGTCGCAACCACTCGGTGACACATCCCGCATGCTGGTGAATCGCATAAGAACGATATCGTGCATGCGATTATTATTGGTCGCAATTCGATTTGAAAACGCGATTACTTAATCTCGACTCTCGACTTCAAATTGAATCGCGATAAATAATAATATCGTCCTCAAACTCAAAATTAATTTATTCAAATAGGCTACATTGGAGCACTTTTGCAAGTCAATTCGCAAAATGAGCATTTTCGCTCTAAAAGTCGCGTCGTTTTGTTGCGTCGAATGTCGTCAGTTACGAGTCAGCCTAAACCTTGTTAGATAATTTTACTTGCGGTTGCCTTTTATATGTAAATACTTTCCTAATAAAAATCTTCTAAATTGATGATAAAATATCTTACTCGTTCGATTGAAAGTTGTGGGTTGTTTAATCGTCTATGAAATCTTCAACGAAGCCAATAATTGGGTAAATAGATAATAAAATGAGGACCTTTCTTTTTTAGAGTGAGACTATCACGTCTAGACATACTTTAATGGTATTTATTTAACTTCTCGTTTCGAGTCGAAAGGCTGTTTATTTTTAATTATAAATATTACAGTTACAAGGTAGTACTTTAATTGTGTTTAGTTAAAAAAAATGTTAGAAGAATTGTGTAAACGAGGATATGCGTGCTACGAGAGTGAACGAGGATCAGACGGGCGATAGAGTGGAGGAGGAAGACGTGTTGTGCCTACATAGTGGGATAAGGGCAGGAACATTATGACTAAAATCGTATTTAGTTATCGTAGTTATTAGTAAATTAGCTGATGTAGAGCCATGTCCATAGGCCTCTATGAAATTTTGCATTATACATGACTCAGGATACCCAGGACATTGGGGAAAGTGATCTATCGATTAAACGGCTCAATTATTCTGAACTATGGATGTGCCCAGTGATTTTACTGAAAAGTAGTCTATCAATAGAGCACCTTAGACCCAAGCTACGAACATTTCAGCTCAATCGATTAGGCTTAGGCTCAATCCTATTTACGCCTAGTAAAGAGGTTACAAATACATATACACAAACACGACCCACATTATGATTTATGATACACATCCTATTATTATACCTATATAATTAGGGTTTCGTATTTTTTTATTAACTGTGCCTATTTGCTTATGTAATAAATAAATCGTTTGAACGAGGCATATCAAATTACCGACGAATTCAACAGAGGCCCACGTAAAGTGGGTCTAGGTACTAGGTATTTTCTGGTCTGTTAGACAATTTACCTATTTATAAATTGGATTTACCTTGTTTACTAGCGTTTAATTTAAAATGTAACAAAGGTTTACATCTGAAACACCGGCACGGTTACAGTCAACACAATTGTTTCATAATGTTTCTGCACAATGGTACTTAACTTTACGAGTAAAATATCAAAATTACGGCGAAATTGTCGTGCTTTGTTTAAAACCCATTAAATTATTTTTGTTAATAAATAAATGAACCAAAAAGTAAAGACAAGGTCAAATTAAAATTAATCAAACGAGTCTAAAATAGATGGAGTAGTGGCGTTTAATTTTAGAGTTCCTGTCAGTTATAGTGATAATAACTCTGTAATGCCCAGGTTCATTTTCAATAATACATGCATATGGGACATGCGTACACAATTTCAACTGAACCGGAAACCGTATCAAAAGGCAGCGTATCAAATTCAATCCGCTAGATTTCATGATAACGAGACAGGTGAAATTAAATCAAAGTTTGTAAAAGATCTGATATCTTGAAATACGACTGAAGAAAGAAAGAAAACTGATTTACCTTGAAATGTATAGGTCTGCGTATCGGAGCAATGTCCTAGACCCTAAATATAATATGATCTCTTTCAACGTAGTAACTTAAAAACTAGATTAAAGTGGGGTAACTTGAAGGCACCCTAAAAATCAAGATAAAAAATCGGCCACTTGGGAGCTATTATGCCACCGACCGACGTAATAAATTCATATTTCTCAAACTTTTATAGCTCGTTTGGTTTTATCTCGCATTTTAGTCCAATTAATGTGCAAAAGCCACCTCTTTCACCTCTTCGCTATCGGTTCCCTTACGCTCATTATTGATTCCAATAAATTACCATAAATTATAATATTAGGCCTCCTACGGCGGACAAAAGCCCATTTCAGAAGTAGCTATCTATAGATACATATTATATTAAAGATATTATATTCGCAGTTTGAATACAAATTTAATATTAAGCGTAAAGTATAAAATTGAGCATTGCGCAAGAAATAAAACATATTAATTATGTTAATGCTACTCGATTTGTATTGCAAGATCGACTCACGACTTAATCACTAACCGTGAACTATAACCTTAGGGTACCGTATTTAAAATGTTCCAATTACAAAATTTAAAAGTTCCAATCAATAAACTTGACTGTCACTAGAGCTTTAAACAAGGCATAGTTAGGCTTTGCTATACCGAGATATACTGGGCTAAATGATATATATATACGAGTAGCAAGGTATAGTTTATCTCTGAAACAGGCTTAAATCCATTCGAAGCCGTATTAGCCTGACCCTTGTGCATTTTCACGTTCCGAACAAAATGAGGGATTGTAATCCCTCATTTTGTTCATCCGTAAGTATTTTTATAGAACAGTCCCGAATTCTAACAATAACGAAGCTCCTTGATGAAATACCTTTAGAATAGCCTTATGTACATAAATATATTCCAGATCGTATTGAACAGTGTGAGTTTTCTCGATATTTTTTTGTTGATATTTTTTAAATAGGTACATACTTATCTAAATTTAAAGATATAAGATACCTAATAGGTACCTA
Source organism: Hemithea aestivaria (assembly GCA_947507615.1). Classification (NCBI taxonomy): domain Eukaryota; kingdom Metazoa; phylum Arthropoda; class Insecta; order Lepidoptera; family Geometridae; genus Hemithea; species Hemithea aestivaria. The sequence continues at coordinate 9,429,942 of OX382327.1, read as the reverse complement.
AATGTAGGGACAAGTTAAAAGAATAAAATCTATGTATTAATACCCTCATAGAACATAATATTATGTGTATATAGTAAAAATATTAGGTACATACCTCCAAATTTTCAAAATAAAATTAAATAGATTGTTTCTGCTAGCGAATATGTGCAATAGGTTTCAATTAGTGTTCCCGATACACATTCATCACTGGCTGTAGCAACTGATGAAATACGAAGAGGCCTATTGTAAGGGCGCTTTTGCACTAGTTACCCGAAACCGACCCGAACGGGGTCCCGGGGGGTTTGAGGTTCTAACCCGAAGTCGCGTCGATCTGTATTTTAAAAATGACGGCTCGGCGTTAATATAGAATATTTGGTATGGCAGCTTAGCATTACAGCCAGCTAAATTCTGTCTATCATTATCAGAATTCCGGTGGCTGTCGTACGTAATCCTCTAAACGAAATGTTACTTAAAAACAAACTCGAGATGTCTGAACCAATTTGCAGAATTCTTTATTGTTTCAAAAGTTATAGGTAGCTACTTTACAAAACAAATTTAAATTTTATAGAAAGAGGTTGAGCAACAAATCCGCACACACAGGTATACAGTTAAATTTGATGAAAGTTATATGAATTACGAGTAAAGCACATTTAGTACACATTTTTAAATTATTTTGTAAGTTTTTGGAGAATTATTGTAAATTCGCTGTAAAGGTCAGTTGATGTAGGTATAACAAAACACTCACAAAAATCATCTTGTGCATCTGCGTAACAGCACACAATTCAAATTAATGGTTCGTACACTCGTAACGACGAGTTATTTTTGTTTCGCATTACAACCGTTTGTTATTTCTATTCCACTGTTTTTTCATTTTTAGTTACCGTTGCGATAGACAGCTAATGGGTTTTATAAAACGATATCAAATGCGCGTTATCAAAGTACATTCCTGTTACAAAAAAATCAAACATCAGGAAGAATTTTGAGTAATGTTTGACTTTCTGATAAACACATTTTATTTCGCATACTTACCTACTAACCTACGAGCAGTGGCGGATATAGGTGGGGGATTTAGGGGGCTAATCTCCCCTCCTAAAACAAGGGGGGTTTTACAAAATCCTATTCATATCACGCAGCAAACGGCTCGCATACCTTTTCTTAGTCAAACTTCAGAAATGATGATTAGTTTTTTAAAACCTTAACAGCCGTATTTTTTATGTCCGCGAAAAAACGGGAAAAGGGGCAATTCTAAGTTCAAAAACTTAACGAGAGAACGCCACTTTTTTACTGTTTTTTTATCAAAAAAGTTGATAAGTGCAAAGAGCAAGAGAGAGGTCACGACCAAAAATACGGGTCTTTGATTAGAACTGGCCGACAGCTTGGTTCACCCCAGAAACGAATTTTCTCGCCCTTTAAGTCAGCAATATAATAAAAAATAAAAAAGTCCTGGATCCATCCCTGCCTACGAACACAATACTTATTATATCACTCAGCGAGATATTGTTCTTGTCATGTCTATTTATGAACCCGGAAAAGTGTAACAAATCTGAAAGGCAAGTGGAATAAGGTAAAGTAATTCACACTAATTAGAAATAATCACTCACTCTCCTTGAAGAGAAGTGTGGATATTATTATCTCAGAAGTAGCGGAATGATCCTGGATAAGGGGCAGTTATAAGGGGAAGTTTGAAGTCATTTTCATATTATTTTCCTTGAGATAATTTGTTTACAATTATTATGTCGCTCTTAAACACGGGCTTACCCCGGGCCTTTTTATAGGCGTGCAATTATTATTATTATTATAGTAACCTATAAAAATATAATTATATAGGGTTTCAATTATTTTGACTAGCTGTGCCTAGCTGTTATAGTTGCTGCATTAATTAGCTTATGTGTATTTCGGGGCTTATAAGCTATCTAAATACCAAACTTGCTCAATTTGAAAGGTAACAAATGCAATAAACAAATCCGTACTTTCGCATTTATAATATTAGTAATAATAAGATATCTCTATAAATTAGTAAGATACCTTATTACGAGTAGGTACCTTATATTAAACTTGGTAATTGGTATATAAACAGGTAATCCTGTTATGCCTGAATAGTTAGAAACCACAGATTTGAGACGCCTAATCACCTAAAGGCAAAATACTAATAATAGTTACATCAAAACACAAAGGTCTCAAACCTCAATTAAGCCACGCTAAGTTAGGGGAGACTGGGGATAGTTGACCACAGAGGTAGGTAGATTAACTACTACCGAACACTTGTCGGCAATACCTAAAACCCTAGCGTCCGTGCCCAGTGGTCTTACGTCCGGCTTATAATCCGGAGGCCCTGGGTTCAAATCTCAGTGTGTGGCAAAACTGGACGCTACCGTGTTTCAGAAGGCACGTAAAACTGTGGGTCCCGGCTGTTTCCTATAAGATATGTAGGAGGCAGTCGTCAGGTCATGTTGCAGGCCCTGTAGTAATCTCGAACTGAAACCTGAAACTGCGACGCCACACAACCTTTAAATTGTGATTTGACTCTGACAGTGTAAGTAGCTCTGTTGGAGTATAAACACCAATTACAACCCTAATACCTTCATACCCTAGTAGAATTCATACCATAGGCATTCGAAGTTGTGGACCTCCATAACTTATGGAGTCTAATACCAGGCTGTGATCGGATTACGCAACATTCGTGTTGCCGACGAGTTTCGGCAGTTATGGTCAAATAGTTCGACTATAGAGGATAGTCAACTATCCCCGGTCTCCCCTACTTATTAATAACAATCGTGATTTAACATGATTGGCTTGCGATAGCGATCACTTTCAGTTATAACCATAACGTTTCAGTAGCATGTTGAAATAATTAGATTTTTATTAGTTCCGTGATATTTTTGCGTTTTGTTTTGTTTTCTTCCTGTTTTGATTCGCTTTAGAATTTATTTTTACTTCTCAGATTATTTTTGAATTGCGTTTTTGAAAACTAACGTGAGTGTTATCCATGTTATTATGTAAACAAACGACTAAAACTCACGGAAATAATGGTCGAAACTAGGCTCGACCCTGGGTTTCGGACAATTACGATGTCCTTAACCCAGCGTCGCGACTGAGAGGCGTGAGCTCCTGATGAAGTGACCGATGATAATTGTCCGAAACCCAGGGTCGAGCCTAGTTTCGACCATTATTTCCGTGAGTTTTAGTCGTTTGTTTACATAATAATATTTTTGAATTGCTTTTTTAGGCAAATTCAAAATTATTTGACTGACAAGTGCTATAAGATCGCCAATTGCGTTAAATATATTTATCTAGCTTTAGTGAATTCCATAGTATTTTTTATTATAGTGCCTGAAAAGATGAGCAAATCAGGTACCCCATGGTAATAAATATAATATATCATAATGGCCCATATACCCAGACCCAACCAATGTTTTGAAATACATTCTGCGCAGTACTGAACTGCGTTTTGTCACCTTGAGATATTAGTTGTTGAATCTCGCCAAGCCCAGTAACATTGTTGATACACTGATAATATATCATTTGGTATGCATAAAATGATATTCTATTCTAAACGTTTCTTCAGTGGAGCCAAAATGCCCGCACTTCTATATAATCTAGTATAAAGTCAACATTAGGTGCCATAAAACTGCTAGATTAGAGCTATGTAATAAAATAAACAGTAACTATGAGTTACGCCGACATCCGTCGAATAATCATCGGGGTGGAGAAAACACGGCTGTTGCGATTTTATCTCCTAAACGTTTACAATATCTGGGAAAACATCCGTTATATTGCCAGGATTTATTGCCAAATAATTTGACGCGCTTCATTCGGCAGGCGTCTATTTGTTAGTGCGATCATATTTGTAGCACATTACAGCTACAACAATCTAGGAATTCATCTCAAGAATTCAGCAAAAAAGAAAGGAAAAGATTCTCTTTTCTTTTATAGACAACTGATTGACGCACATTAGCCCATTTTAGATCAACTTCTACGTTTCCTTCGTATTTTTGTTATCTCACTTTTATTTATTTAAATAATATATTTTTTGCAAGACTCTCCCCCGATATTAAGAGATAACGCTGCCCTTAATCGGTACCTACAGTGCTATCTAGGATTTCCCAATGATGTGAAATTTTAGGTGCACTGCACCAATGCTTCTTACTCAAGAGTCATAAGATGTTAAGGACTCTTTAGCCCAGTAATTTCACTAGCTACTCGTACAGTGCCCTCCTACCGAAGCACAGATATTATCTAGTTTTTTAAAGTAAATTCTACGAATTTATGTTCCAGATTAGGTCATATCGTACTAGCGAGCGAGCCTCACGTAAAGACGAAACTCTTACTTAATACAAGTGTTATTTTATATTTAAAATTGTTATTTTAGTAATTGAAAATTCTTGTTGGTTGACAGTTGAGGAGGTTTGTGTCTCATTTAAGGGTACGTATACATATGTATATACAAACGTATAAAGTTATATCGGTAGTCATAGTCCAATATATAATGAGGTACCGCAGGTACCCACAGGGCGTTCCATTAAACGTCAGAAACAGTATATATCGCGGATATGTAAATTTTAAGACCGGCGAACTTTATATCCGTTCATGATAATTTACTCCACGCATTTAACTAAAAGCAGAACAATGATTAATCACCAGTAGCTCCATTAGATAGCACAGCTGAATGAACAACGCTATTAAAAAAAACTTAATTTATGCTAGTGGAAAATTATTCTTAAGTAGTCATAGATCTCTATGGCAGTAAAGTCTAAATAAAATACACACACACACACACACACACACACACACACTCACACACACTCACATACACAAACTTACATCATCAATAAATATTATGCACACTTAGTAAACTAGTATTACATACTTACTTTTAACGTTTGCTCTCTTATATATTATTGTATAAAAAGTACATCCGTAATTGGACATAAGAATTAGTGTATAGTTTTAGATAACTTAGTTTATTAAGGTCTGTGGATGTTGTGATTAGAATAAATAAAATAAATAAAATAAAATAAAATTATTATAAACAAGTGAAATTTAAAAAATACTTTTTAAAAACAAGCTTTAATTATTGTTATCATCTTGCATCATAAAGTACTCGTCAAGACGAATCAAATGAGCCCAAACTCGATGGGGTTGCGTTGTTTTGTGACAGAGTTCCTTTGGCCACCTTCCAGCTCCATCATCAGATCAGCTCAATGTCATAAAAATATTGCATTGTCATCCGATTTACACACGCATGCAAATTTTTAGCTCAATTGGAAACCGGGAAGTGGGTCAAATTAAACTTGCAAGATTTGATTACAGACAAACAGACAGACAACAGACAGGTGAAAGTAATATAAAGCTTGTAAAAATAATGTTCATTTTTATCATCATTATGTCTAAAGAAAAATTCTTTTGGTAGTAAAAATTAGGCACTAACGCTGGGCGTCCTCAGACTTCTAATGAATGTAAATATTTTTCATTATTGTGTATTTTTATACCGATAAAAAGGGAGTCTTAATTTATTGAAAGTTACGGCGCGGCGTATTATTAACTAATGATACAGTTAAATACACTGAATCTATGATCACAACGATACTGCACAACGCGAAATAACGAATACGATGAAATACTGCACAACGCGTCCTTTATAAGCCTCCCAAGTCTGCACATTATGATCAAACGTGCTTAAAATGCCGAAATTTGACCGAAACATTTTTTTTTTATTGTAAAATTACACTTGTGGGTAGTACACGATCGTCGCCAGTGATAAATATTAGGGTGGGGTATGACGAGTAAAACGTACCGTGGCTAGTTTCGCACTGCTTTATTCCGTTGGTCGCAGCCAGCGGTCGATTCTATAGCTACCTATATATGCATACACAACAAAATTCACTAAAATAATGTTTAAAAACAAAAGAAAAACGAGTAATGCGACGAAAGAAGACTAACTAGATACTAAAATTGCCCACGTACTTTTACGAAAACAACAACTTACACTACATATTTTTTTTTAGCGTTAACTACAAGCGTTAGCCTAGAAAGACATATCAAAACCTTCACCACCACGATCCACCACTAAAGTAATGATCTAAATTAATGCCAAAATTAAAACTTATTACATTATTACCATAATACGAATATGATACAGCTACACCAGTTAACGATTATAACGTTAGCGACATTCTGTATTCATTTAAACTGGCTGAAGAATGTATATTATTTTTATATTCCTTTTTATTAAAGTTGTCTATACTTGTACATGGCAATAAAGTATTTAATTACATTTTTCATATTTGAATTTTACGTCAGACATTATTAATAAGGTCTCCGTTATACTGAAATTAATACACGTAATTTGTATGGGTTCCCTTTGAATAAATAGCGATATGAAAATGGGAATGAAACGTCGATAAAATATCTTACAAAAGAATTTCAATAAATCAAGTGTACCTCTACTTGAACCAAGTGAATAACTTTTGAGATCAGATTTAACTTTTCTACAAAAGAGTGAGTTTTGAAAGTTCAGCTAAAAGTACTGGTGCGTGACAATGTAGCCGGGCGAACTTTAAATCTGCGATGAAATAACTACTTTATGCACAATTACCCAACTGCGGAAAAGTGTAAAAGAAAAACTTATGAACTGACTTGCTACGCCCAGGTTTTTACTTAGATAGATAGATAGATAACCCTTTATTGGACACAAAAAATTAAAAACAAACAATATACAGCATTAAATACATTTGATATTGAACAGTGTTCCAATTGGTTACTTACTGAAAAGAATGAGTTATTCCATGGTCTAAAAGCTACATACCTACCTAATTTCAGCTCAATGATTCTTCGTAGGTATTATACTGTGTAATGAATACCAAATAAAAACAAAATATAAAAATGTATTGAATTACATTATAACTTAGTGAACAAATTATTAAGTAGATATAATATATAGCTAATATAGCCCTTCTCATCGATTTCGATTACGGCGACCCCTGCCTGACTCGTACCTACATATTATCATATTTATTAATCGTTTTGTATTTGAGCCCTTATAATATAACTCTTCACACTTAATGTCTCAAATACAAAGCATATAAGGCAGTGGAGTTCGCCTGCGGAATTGAACGTGTGTACCTATAGAGGGACATACGTGTATGTACGAGTATGTAGGAGGGCTTTGGTATCTGTTTGCGTAACTGAAATTTCGTCTAGTGTTATATAGGTAACAAAGTGTACGCATTATATGTATTTTCTGCAATAACAATAACGCAAACAAGAAAACTATAAAGACTACCATTCCAGAATAAAAAAAAATGCCAAAAAGGAGGCTTAAACATAATCCTTTATAGGTAGAAAAGTTATAAATTGTTATTTCATTTCGCTATAAGTTGCGGCGTTGTCAACAACTGTTAAATAGGAGTTTCATAGGACGGGTAATGGAAAAAGTTCTATAATGGATATTTGAAACCATGGCGTGAAAGTGTGAATGGGTCGTCAGGCATTCCATGATTTGCACAGAATAAAACATAGCAAAGCACTTTTTCTGGCAAATTTCCGATTTCCAACTAAAAACTCTATCTGGTCAGAAAATCAGGGGATTCCAAACTACTGTACAACATTTATTTATTATGTACTTGTAGTTTAAATCCTAGAACAAACTCTACTATTGTGACTTTGTTAGCTGTTGTTCCTTAAATAAAGGATGTGATTTTTACTCACAAACCAAAGTAAAGCTTAGTGTTTGTGAAAATGCAAAGGAGCCTTTGTTAAGTCTGTTTGATCCATTTCCCGGAGCGACGTGGTTTCAAATCCCCTGAGAGCTTGAGTACTGAGTGATTTCACTTGAAAGCTGTATCCATATGATAGGAATTTGCCATAGATTTTATACGTAAAGGACTAGGACGAAATATTATCCGTATTTCGGTGCGATAAATAACGCGATTGTTTCTCATAAAACGATATTATGTAGCTTCCTTTAATAATAGCACACAATTTCTCATCTTTTCCTTTCCGATATAAAATTACTTTTCGAACAGCGGTTGAATAATGAATTTGTTAACATGAACCAGAGCTTTAGAATACCTTTTTAAATCTAAATATATAAAGGGAAAGAGTGACTGATTGATTGACTGACTGATCTATCAACGCACAGCCTAAACTGCTGGACGGATTGGGTTGAAATTTGGTACATAGATAGGTTTTATGACATAGACGTCCGCTAAGAAAGGATTTTGCCTTACTTTTAGTAAAGGAGAAATAGGAGGAATTTATAACAAAGATTTACATACAAAAGACAAAATCTAAATATATAAAAGGAAAGAGTGACTGACTGACTGATCTATCAACGCACAGCCCAAACCGCTGGACAGATCGAGTTGAAATTTGGTATACAGGTAGATTTTAAGGCGTAGACATCCGCTAAGAAATGATTTCTACGCGCGGGCAAAGCCGCGAGTATAAGCTAGTTAGTTTATAATTAGACAAAATTATTTGTAAGTTCCGAATTTGTGGTAGAGTCTTAAAATAGAACGAAATAATTGTAAATTTGACTTGCCAAAGTACTCCATTCTGGCTTATTTGAATATAAATACATATTTAATTTGAATTTGTAATTAATACTGATATGATATAATATCTATTATGTTAAGGTATAATAAACTAAATTAGGTATAAGTGAGCATGGCAAGTTGCTTTGGCGAAATGCGTGAGCTCTATATTTTGATTTCAAGATTCTTCTAAGTATACGTTCATTTTACTTCAGTCAGCGCAGCGTTCTAAACTGAGTGTTATGCCTTCACAAGAAAGAACTACAAAAAGCCATTCTTTGCTGTTCGGAGCCAGAACATTCACTTTATGCAAATAAATATCTTACGAGTATTTTATTGATATTTGGGTTCTAAAAGACTGACAACGTACACACTTTAGATCTCTTGTGTCGACCCCAGGAACAATCTCTGAAGTCTGCGATGAATTTTGACAACGTTGTTTATACAAGAAGATTGATCTTACACTGGCAGTAAAGATTTTCTATAGTAATAATGTATAATAGAGGTTGATATTCCAATGTATGAAGAGTGTTTGTACCCTTTTAATTCTCATGTTCACGATCTGCACTTTCGCGTGCCTAATGCAGTTGGTTTAGGCTTAATTAAAATCGCTTCGTCACCTTTGTCTGTGGACTCCCGTCTCTATTAGGTAATCTGACTACGTTCAGGGCTCATGCTGTATTTCAATCACGTTTGGTTTAATAATAGCTTCCTTTTCCTTTTTAGGCAATTTTAAATGATATTATTACCTTTCAAAATACGCAATATAAATAAAAAAATGTACGAATCTTACTTTCAGTAAAAGAAATATCTCTAACGAGAAGGACGACGGGCACGTAGAGTAGGCCTAATTTTGCTCGAGTCCCAATTTTAATTTGTTATGATTACATTTCTTTGTTTAGGGCTATGCAAAGGCTTGGTATTTCTGTGCTATACAAGACTGTAATTTAAATATTTGTGTTATCTGATTACACTTTTACCTCACTAGCTGCCCCTAGAAGTAACCTATGGGATATTACCGTGTCTAAGCTATCTACTACCAAATTTCAGGTCGATCAGCAGTCGTTTAGGCATAAAAAAGTAACAATCACATGAAAGCTACAAAGAGTGCTAAACTTGCTCAGTGCGCCCTTGATTTAATAGCTGAAATCAGGTGACACGGTATTCCCAGACTATTGAATCGTTATACTAGGCTATACGTAGTTCGTGTAGAGTTATTTATAGTGACATTCTCTGGATGGGACAGCGGTTGAGAGCTAATAAATAGGAGCGACCGAAATTTATACGTATCTTTGTATTTTGTATGAACATTGACAACATTTGAAAAAGTTAATGCTGGTCTAAAATGCTACATTAAAATTGACACTGATGTTAAACAAGGTTTGCCAAGCAAAAAAAAAATACATCCCAGATTGTACCAGACATTCCGCTTAGCTTAGTTACGTATATTGTGGGATAAATAAAAGCTTGAAAAAATTAAAAATGTAAGAAGAGGATAGAAAAGATCGACAATCGCTTTGATCATCAAAAATCAAAGTAGACGACGCGACATGACGTTACTTGCAGACATTTTATCTATTCTAAGTACGTGTTTTCAATTTTCATTCATCAAGTGTGAAATGCGTGTATTTTCCATTTTACAAAGTGAGATTACACGAGACTAAGTGTTTGATGTACTCATAAGATTGACGTTTTAATGGAGACAGCTAAAATAAACAATTTATAAATCCAGAACCTTACTTTTTTGTGTAGTTGTGAATTAAAAGAAGTTAACGAGAGTTGTCCCTTTTCACGTCTAAGCTAGGGCGACTTTTAAGTTGCGTACACATTATAAGGTTAGCTGTAGTATGGTAGGTCATACATATATTTGGGTGATAGCGTACGGGATAGGCCGAAGAACATATAACAGTAAATCTGTTAACTTCACTACTTCCAAGTTCATAGTTGTATAACTCCTAGTTACCAAGGTTTGGCCGCCTCAAGGGAACACTTCACTGATAAAATTGGGAACGGATTGCTTCCCTGAAAGCTCGGAGAATTTATATTTATATGTAGATACTAGTTGCGCCCAGCCGCTGTACTGTAGCATATGCGTTATTATTTATGCAAGGTCTAGGCTATATCTTTACCAAATTTCAGCTCAATCGGTCTACCCGTTTAGACGTGAAGAAGTAACAAACATACACACTCACTTACAAACTATTAATATTAGTGTGATGAGATATGTACTAGAATGTTATCTGTAGGAAGAAAGTACTATCAGGAGATAGTACTATTATAAAATCGAATATACTTTTCTTTAGTAAACTCATATTATTTACTTAGCACCAAGATAAATATTGTGCATATAATTTAATATGGCAGAACAGGAAATGTACTGAACATTTTAAAAATTTATACAAATTGGTTCTCGGTCGATCTGAAGTTATTAAGTTACTCGTATTTTACTTTTACACTAACTCTGAATATCCTGTACCCACGTTGTATGGTACCTAGTATCTGTTGGAGGCTCAGTACTCGAAGTTGTTAACGCATACATACATCTACCTAGGACAAGTCGTCCAATTAGGTAGGTCCAACTTCGAGAAAGAGGTCAACCGCCGAATCGAACCCTCGAACGCTGCCCAAGCAGCGTTCGGGAAACTACGCAATGTCTTTCCGTCCGATATATATGTACCTCAGTACCTCAAGACGAAAGTCTTCAACCAATGTGTGTTACTGTAGTGATGACTTACGGCACTGAAACGTGGTCTTTCACTATAGGCCTCATCACGAAGCTCATAGTCGCTCAGCAAACTATGCAGAGGGCTATGCTCGGGGTTTCTCGAATCAGGAATGAGGAGATCTGTAGACGAACTAAAGTCACCGATTAAGCCCAGCGGATTAGCAAGCTAAAGTGGCAATGGACAGGCCACATAGCACGTAGAGCGGATGGCCGATGGGGTCGAAAAATGCTCAAGTGGAGACCACGGACTAGCAAACGCAGCGTAGGACGTCCACCCACAAGATGGACAGACGACCTTATAAAGATCGCCGGAAGACGCTGGATGCAGGACGCTTCCAACCGGTATGTATGGAGGTCCAAAGAGGAGGCCTATTTTCAGCAGTGGACGTCCTATGGCTGAGATGATGATGACGTTGTATGGTAACTTTCTCGTTGTTAAACCTAAATAGATAAATTTTCTATTTCCTTATACACACTATAACAAAGACTATACTACAGCTACTTCTTTCTAGCCTACATTTTGTGTGGAATTGAAAGATGCTTTTATGCAACTATAAGTATACCTCAACGTGAAAAAATATAACACATTCCAGGTTTATTATATAATAATATGTCAGACCATCCTTCATGAGTGTCCCAAATGGTGAAACCATTAGCGTTCCTAAATAACGCTCTACTTCGCCAACTTACTAATATTTTAAAGGTGAAAGTTTGTAAGAATGTATGGTATTTTATAAAATTTCAGCTTAATCTGATCAGCTGTTAACTCGTATGCGTGAAAAAATATCCACATTTTTAAAAATAAAAATCAGGCAAGCAGTTGAGGTTTTACAACTAACATACTGTGACACAAGTTTTTCGTACCTCTTTATTAAATACATATCATGTACTTTTAGTAGACAAATATGTATATTATAATAACGCAATTAACAAAAGTTTGAGTTTGTATGTGCGCATGTTAATTTGTTATTTTATCACGCCTATACGACTGAACACGTTGACCAAAATTGGTTAGCTATAGCCCCCAAATAACACATAAAATGTATGTCACAAAATTAAAACGTAAGTTTGTTTCAGTTGAGCCTATTATTGCTGTTATAAACTTAGGACTCTAGGTTAATCTAATATTATTCTAGCTCATCCTTTTAATCATGTTCACAGAAATAACAAAGTTTGATGGAAACCCTAAACACTTACTACACACGAAATACTTTGCAAGTTTATTTGTATAATTTAACCAAATGTTGATTAAGTCAGGTCTAATTTTATGACTAATTTCTTTGATATCCCGATTTAATCGGATTCACAGTTCGCTTTCAGACACCCACATTTTGACTTTTTTATTACGCTACTTAATTCAAAGGGCGAGCCCACGTTCGCCCTCTGCCGTAGGCCTCTCAAGGCAAGCAACTCAATTCAGACCTCCGCCTGTTTTCACCAACCAATTTAATCAACTTTACACTAATATTATAAAGGTGAAAGTTTGTGAGTGTGTATGTTTGTTACTTCTTCACGTCTAAACGGGTGGACCGATTAAGCTAAAATGTAGTATGGTGATAAATTAGACCCTGGACTAAGATATTATAAAGGCTACTATACAGCGGTTAAAACGGCTGGGCGCAGATAGTTTAGATACATGGGATTTAGCGGTACGTGTGTTGCATAGAGGACTCAACCACTTTGGTTAAGTAGTCTATAGTGTGTTGTCATGAACATCAAAGTCCATTTCAATACAAAAATTGTTATTTTTTCAAATTTGTAAAAAAACGAAAGTAGCAGGGTAGCATTAGGTTGGCAATTCGAATTCTTGATGATGTTCTTACAAAGTTGGTCTTGTATTGCAACTTGTGTGGTATGCACTTTGACGAGACGAGAGTCTTGTTGTTTGCAAACTTTCCGGAACCTAGCTTGCGAACTTAATTTACTACAGAAGAGTAAATGCAATTTCTGATTTTATTTTTTAACGAAATTGATGACAGATTTTCTTCTAAAATTAATTTATATAAGGTATATTAACAATTTATGATTTAATGGTAGGGTTTGCGAACCTGTATGGGTCAGTTACCTAATGTTTCGCCGCAATCAGCTAGCAGAGCAAGGTTTGCAACCTAAGAGAAAATTACCTGGACGTAACACCTCCAATACCTTAATGTGACCAAGGCAGTGCAGTGTGTAGGAATTACGTATTGAATAACTAGACAATAGCGGTAATGCACCTGTGCATCGCCGAACTACATGTTCGTCACATTATTACGTATTAATATATCATATTCGACTCATATATTTGTACAAAACATGACATGATAGCATTAGGTAGTTCAGGACAAAGGCTGGGCAACACGTTTAATTTTAGACTAGAATTTACCACAGTTTAATATTCACTGAAGCCGCGCCGGGAACGTTATTGTCAACAGAAGCCGCTGAGTTATGTATTGAGAAAAATGTCACAAAATAAACCAAAAGCGCGTTATGAAATATAAATTGGCAGAGTTTAATGTGAAAATTGCTCTTTTATGTAAACATGGTCTATACGGACTTTGAACTCCAAGGGTTTCCATTATAAATATTATTTACCTTTATATCAAAGCTTTTTAATAACACTGTAATATAAAATACCAGCTGAAAAGTAGCCTGAAAAGTACCTACTTGAAAACTGTTCAGCGTTAATGGTAGCGATATACTCGTACTTATTGAAACTGTAAATCTTCAAACACAAAGAAAGTTCTAGACGACACTACTACAAACATGAAAATAAAGAATATTTATACCTAATCTGTGTACCTATTAAGGGTAAACCTATGTAATACAAACCTTGTGTTGGCAACGCTATCTCTACGACTTATCTGCTTCCCCTCGAGCGTTCAGAGTAAATATTACGCGACTTGGCGGGGGCACTGCCGTGCCCCTAGGTACTAGGTACAGTTTGAAGTTTAATGGACTTGCCAGGCGACAACTCTACCACAGGATGTGCAGATTGCAGATGTGTCTTTATCATTAAACTAGTCGTTTCTACCCTCCAATGCACGTCTGCAGGTTATTGTTCTTTTGTCTGTTTTTTTTACCCTGCTTTCTAGTGTTTTTGTCTTCTTTATTTAGTTTCGTTTTTTTTCTCTTCTTCTGAATTCATTAATATTTTTTATTATTGAATATTATTGAGCAAAATAAGAGCAAAAGTGCTGTGATGACTTCATAAAATATTATATAAATAACCTCTAGTATGTAATATTGGGCAGACAGAGGATTAATTACTCCTACCAATTTTAAAAGTATTCCCTAGTTTTGCGTTGTGCTGAATAATAAAGTTAATAAACAATGAAATATTTTATATAACTTTAGAAAAAAAGATACCTTACTTATCTTACTATTTTCATTCAATATCTTAATCTAGATTTTGCAATAATTTAGCTCAATTAATATTAAATGATGAATCCATGTATTTGAGCCATAATATTTTATTCGTAACCTTGAAGAATTCAATCAGACTTTATTAAAAAATGCAGACGTTAACAAATACCCTCAGGCTCAGTATGAAAATGTAATTTTAAAGCCTCGATAATGAACTGTCGAGTGTAGAGATAAATCAATGCGAGCTTTACCAGCACAAGAAAATTCCAATCAACAAAACTAATTACTTACTTCACACAATCCACGAGGTTGTTTTAAAATCTTTTCTAAAATTAGCTACGAATAATGGCAAATATATTAATTGGTTAAAATTAAATATATTTGTTTTCGTAATGGAATTTATGCTGTGATTATTCAGATTAGAATATTATTTTCATAAGACAGTGATTTTAAACACTTTATAACAAAGAGACAGAGTTAGAAAGAATGTAAATAATATAATATTTGTACCAGTATACATAAAAAATACAAAAAAAAATATGAAAAAACCTAAACCTATACAGGCCCTTTTTACCTAGTGCCTAGGCACAATTTCAATTTGGATTTAATAAAGTATACCTTGAAGGCGCAAACTAGGGCTGGCCCCACCGCAACGCACAACATACCGCACAATAGTTGTAGTAGGTATACTCGTATCATATTTACACGTTCAATCATACAAAAGTAACAAATCGCTGCATTTAGACTATGACAAGTGAGAACCATTATAAATATCGCATAGAATTTGCGATGCGCTCTCTCGTCATTTAGTTACGTCCTCCACGTAGTACAATTTATTTCCGAGACTCGTGGCTTTGAAACATTTCTGGCATAACATTTATATACTCTATATAAAGTTCCTACATAATATAAAGTTAAGTATACATACATATCATATATTGCGGGTCATACTACACACACAAACACACACACAAACACACACACACACACACACACACACACACACACACACACGCACGCACAACGCACACACACACACACACACACACACACACACACACACGCACGCACAACGCACACACACACACACACGCACATACACACGACACGACACTACTTTTTCTTGTTTTCTCTGCTCAAATAGATTTCCTGCTCCTCTTTTGTTTAATTAATAAAATGTAAATCTGTCATTAGGTTTAAGGTATATTTATAAGTTTCATGTTATTTAAGTATAAAGACCTGTGGATTTTGGGAAATAAATAAATAAATATTGTAATGCAAAGGGTGAAACCGCTACGCTTTCCACGCATACGTAACCTAAACGCAATTTAACCGGTGGAGGGATATGACATGACGACAAAAAATATAAATAATGCTCGTATGTTGCGGAACTAAAGTCAAAGTATAACTCGTCAAGTAACAATTTTACCGCTAATATTGCATTTTTCTTCTAAACGCGCATTTAAGCTGTATTTTTGCATCTCTATCGCAGTAGCTCCAGCCATTATAAGCCAGTTTCTGACAATAAATTTTAAATTAAATTTCTTTATTCAGGCAACTAATGATCCATCTTTGTCCACTCTTCAACTTACATAATATTATATAAAAACATGCCAATAAACAAATTAAATAAATTTGAAAATGTCAACAAAATAATAATAGTAAAAATAAAATAAAATAATAATAAAAATAAAAATTTTGCTAGATTAGCTTGATTAAGTTATGATGATGATCGGCGTACAAAGTTTTTAAGTGTTGAATTCATGGTTATGTAGGTTTGTTGGCTTGTATATATATGTATATAATATAGAATGATGGAAAATCTTTTAAATGTTGCAACTACGGTAAATATTAGTACTGGCAAAACTTGAACGTGATTTTGATAAAAATCTAATAATAAAATAATATTTTGATAGGGACCTTACCAAGCTTTTCTTTTCTACCGTACGATATTTTGGAGCCTCAATAAATGCTTATTCATGTCTTTGTTGAGGTAGATAGGTATGTCTTTATTTGTTTAGGATATTGCGGGGCAATACAGTTTTGTTATTATTTAATACACATCCGCAACCTGTGACATGTTTTACGTAAATAGAAAATACATTTGAAATTCAAAGTGTGTTTTATAAAATTGAGATGTTACATTCTCATCGTAAGTGGACGATATAATGTGCATTGCATGCACTAAATAAATGAACAAAATTGAAGAAACTGTTAACATTAAAATAAATGAACAAAATTGAAGAAACGTTAAAAATATTAGTAAGATAAATCTATATAATATATAATAACAATTATCATAAAGAAAATGAATAAAAAACTTGTTACAAATTAGGTTCCAACCTAGTTATTTGCGGTAAGGACTGGATCAAGTCGTAAAAGTCACAAGTAATTTAGGCGATCGAAGACAAGCTCCAGAAATGCTTGCGGTATATTTTTCGTTTTATTACGGTGATTGGACACAACCGCGACAATTTTTCTGTGACAGATACTACTATAATTTCACGCGCGGTCGGGTCCCGATTGGAAGTTGTGCAAAATAAAAGAACACGGCAATTTAGAACTAATACGAGTACTATCTTTATAATATATTATGCAATCTCGTTCTATTGGTGGATATTTTTTAATAATTTTGTTAATAAAAAATGACTTTTATAATTCAAAAAAATTGTTATACTTATAAGTAGCCCCAATCTTGTTTTTGAATGACTGTTGGTTGCGCAGTGGCAGTATTCCAAATTTAATTGGCTCAAAAATATTTGCACGCCTTATGCGAAAGTTTTACTTTTCGCAGTAACAGGTCATATTTTTCAACCATTTAAATTCAAAGTCTGTAATGTTTCTAATTTTTTCATCTTGTTTTCTTAGTATAAAAATCATCTGTCAAGTGAAATATATTAAAAAAAAACCCCGACGCTTTAAAACACCATTTCATGGCGGCGGCCATTTAAGATTTTAAATTTATTATATTGCGTTGTATTTTACTAGTGAAGCCCTTTCATTTAATACTCATATTGAGGGGGTTGTGGAAAAAAGTAATCCGCCATTTTGTAGGGGCGGCCATTTTGGACCGATTTCCACCAAACATGGCTAGAACATCCGCTAATCCGACATTCCTTCTGTTTTAACACAAACCTTCTAGAACAGGACCACATAACAAAAGCTGACTCTGCACCGAGCTCGCTCTAAAGGTACACTAACCCATACATTTTCAAACCTATATTGAAACTTTTAAAATGAGAGAGTAACTTACTTTCCTTTGATCATTTATATCTATGTAACCTGAACACTGAGCAACAAGTTTCTTTGACTTCTTAGAAACTTTTGTTACCATCCGTTTTCCTGTTTACGTAAAGTAGACATAAATATAATATATTTTTAAAGGTAAAAGGTAAGGTTTTTAAAGGCTTTTTCGGCGGAAGAATCCCAACCTGCGCTACCCGATGCGTATAATGCATTTAGTTACCTAATATTTAGTTGTAGGTGGCCTTGTTAATCTTGGCGACCTGAAATTCCACCGTATAGGTCGGTCGCACAACTTATAATATTAATATACAATTTGGATAACCTATGCGGTCTTTGCCGCGGACGAGTGCTTCGGCGTACCCGCAGCCCCGGCATTATGACGTCCCGCAGGAACACCCCCAGGTTTTTTAGGGTCTATGCCCGCCGCGCCCATCTTCGGCGGAGGAGTCCCAGGCACAGGGTGAAGATGCGTATTGAAAGAAAGAAAGGTAATATTTATTTGTTACACACACACATTTAAAAATATATAAAAATTAAAAAAAAAACACACACATCCATACATATAATAAGAATGGAAATTTCTCCCCATTCATTGTGATCCTTTACTAAGGTGAACTGTGAAAATACGCATATGAACAAAACGACGCGAAAAAGTCGCTTGCGCGATCTAATTCGTAAAACATTTTGTCAATTTTTCCTAGGGAAACGTAAAATAAAATAATAAAATAAATAATAATCATTTAAATCGGACACATCGCCCCTAATTTACATCAAAATTTTGAAGTAAAAGTTTAGAATATAAAGTAAATTCAATTCAAAAAAATCAAAAAGCAAAAAGTGCGACAAACTAAAAATACGCCATCTATCGATGTGGCCATAAACGAAAATTTTCCAGAGTAGTTTTATTAGGCTTAATTTGTAAAAAGGTTATTACTTATGTGTGATAAAACGGCACAACCGAATTGTATGCAGTTTTCGCTAAAACGTTGCAAATTTCTCTAATTTTTAAATAGTATTGGTTTTATTTAAATCGGTTTTTAAATAAAAGAGTTATATCAATCTAAAGATTTACTTATCTTATTATATAAAATCGTTCGTACACTTTCGTGCTATCAACGCACAGCCCAAACGGCTGGACGGATCGAGCTGAAATTTGGACAGCGTATTCTTTGGAAAACTTCATCGTGCAATAAGAAGCGATTTTTCTAAATTCCCTCGGGCACAGGAATTATTCCCGAAAAACGTTTGTATGGAAATCCGTAACCGCTGAACCGATTGAGCTGAAATTTAGTAAAACGATTGTTTGGATTGTATTTAGGAACATTGAATAGTTTTTATGTCAGAAATTTACTTTTAAGGGGGGGTAAAGGGGGGTCAACGTTTGAATGGAAAATTTAGAACCGCTGACCCTATTGAGCTGAAATTTGGTACAGAGGTAGATTGAGTCAAAATAAATGATATGGAATACTTTTTATTCCAGAAATCAACCTTGAAGGGGGAAGAGGGGGGGTAGAAGTTTGAGTAGGAAATCAGTAACCGGCCATCTTTTAACGCTGAAATTTGAACAGCGTGTTTTTTATATAACGTAGATGACCGGTAAAAAGGGATTTTGCAAAATTTCCACGGGAACGAGAATTATTCCTAAAAGACGTTTGTAAGCAAATCCTTAACCGCTGAACCGATTGAGTTGAAACTTTGTAAAACGATTGCTTGGATTGTGTTTAGGAATATTGTTTTTTTTTTTGACGAAAATTAACTTTTAAGGGGGGGTAAAGGGAGGTCGAAGTTTGTATGGAAAATTTAGAACCGCTGACCCTATTGAGCTGAAATTTGGTACAGTTGTAGATTGAATCCAAATAAATGATATGGAATACTTTTTATCCCAGAAATCAACCTTGAAGGGGGAAGAGAGGGGTAGTAGTTTGAGTAGGAAATCAGTAATCGGCCATCTTTTAAAGCTGAAATTTGAACAGCGTATTTTTTATGTAACGTGGATTTTGCAAAATTTCCGCGGGAACAGGAATTATTCCTAAAAAACTTTTGTATGCAAATCCTTAACCGCTGAACCGATTGAGCTGAAATTTTGTAAAACGATTGTTGGGATTGTTTTGAGGAACATTAAATAGTTTTTATGACAAAATTTAACTTCTAAGAGGGGGTAAGGGGGGTACAAAATTTGTATGGGAAATTTAGAACCGCTGGCCCTATTGAGCTGAAATTTGGTAGAGAGGTAGACTGAGTTCTACAAAATGATATGGGATAATTTTTATCCCAGAAATCAACCTCAAAGGCGGGATAAAGGGGGGATGCAAGTTTGGGTAAGAAATCGTTAACCGCTTCTTTGTTTTAGCTGAAATTTGGACAACGTATTCTTTAGGTAACGTAAGCATCCGATATGAAGGTATTTTGCGAAATTCCCCCGGGAACGAGAATTATTCCCGAAAAACTTTTGTATGCAAATCCGTAACCGCTAAACCAATTCAAGTGAAATTTTGTGGAATCATGGTTTGAGTTTTGTTTAGGAACACTGAATATTATTTTAGACAGAAATTTACTTTAAGAGGGAGGGGTGCGGGGGAGTAAGGGGGGTAGAAGTTTGAGTAGGAAATCAGTAACCAGTTATATCTTACGCTAAAATTTAGACAGCGTGTTCTTTATGTGACTTTCACGACCCGTAAGAGGGCAGGGGATTTTGCGAAATTCTTACGGGAACGGGAATTATTATTCCTAAAAAACTTTTGTATACAAATCCACAATAAGATTATTGGGGATGTGTTGAGGAATAATAAAAAGTTTTATGTCAAAAATTACCTTCGAATTGAAGCGTTAGGGGGTCAAAGTTTGTATAGGAAATAGGACCCTATTGAGTTAAAATTTGATACAAAGGTAGACTGAGACTTAAAAAAATATGGGATACTTTTTATCCCAGAAATCAACCTTTGAGGGGAGGAAAGAGGGGGTGCAGTTTGTGTAGGATATCGGTAACCACTTCTTCGTTTAAGCTAAAATTTGGACAACGTATTTTTTATGTAACGTAGGCGACCGATAAGAAGAGATTTTGCGAACTCACCAGTACTCAGAATTTTGGTTCTGTTAATGAATAGTTTGTTATGTCAGAAATTAACTTTTAAGGAGACTCAGTATTGATCCTTCCCCCACCTTCAGGGTCAGAGTTTTAATGGAAATTCAGGAACCACGGAATTGATTTGAGTCGCGGGAAGGATGGTGTGAGAAATTAGTAACCTATAATTATAATTTAGCTTAGAAAAATTATAATAGAGATAAGTTAAAGAGTTACCGGGAAAGGACCACAAATAGTATTAATTCCTGAGGAGAGGCGTGAAAATTTGTGATGGAAATCAATAACCGCTAAACTTAAATAGTGTGATCTCTGAGAAAGGACATAGCATTGGTTCCTACGGTAGCGAACAAAACTGCATAGAAATATCCAGCCCGATATTCTTCGCTATCCACAGCGGGAGCAAATATTATAGCCATGCCTTATTTTACGCTTACAAAGTCGCGGGGATGGAAATACAATCATAGTCAAAATAGCAGCACCGAATTCGCTTTATTAATTGACTCTCACGCGCAACGAAGTGCGCGCGGGTCAGCTAGTAATAAATAAAAACAATATACCATAAGTGTGCGCCACAAATCGGTCCACAACTCAGCATTATTTTATTGCATTTTTCCTGGGATAAAAAATGGGCTATTGAAGTATAAACCGCAGTACCCACCTAATTAAAATTGTAATTCCTACACCCAAGTTCGTTAGATGTTATAAACGTTGATTTTAATCAACAGGAGTGATTACTACACAATATTCCGATTCTGTAATCTGGAAATGGTGTCTTTGTTCTCAATATTTGTCTCGATCCAAGAAATCTCTCAAATCTATACCCATTTGGTTAAATAATGTAATACCTTCTGCCACGGAATACTGAATAATACAAGATAATGGCTGGTACCTGTATGTACCAAATATATGTTTTGAGCCTACTGAGGTATAATTTTTTTTTTAAATTGAAATTGAAATTTATTGCATAAAAAAGTAGTATAAGTACAACTTTGGCTTACATATAACCTAAGTACATCTAATTTTTATATAGGTAAGTAGTGGCTATTAACAATTTTATTTGATGTTGACATACTTGTTATAGTTTAATGAAGATACACTCAGTAGGTACTTACATTATAATGTTCATATTTAATTGTACTTGAAAGGAGTAATAGTGACCGTTGTAGTAATTAAACTGTGCTACGGCTGCCATAGTCCTTCCGTTTGGATTAATGACTTACTGGTAAGATAACATTTGTAGTAGTAAGACAACATTTGTAACAATTATAATCATCAAAAGGGTTTATTACATGGACGGATAGTTAAAGTACTATATATAGAAATACTAGCTAGCGGTTTTACTATTGTTCCAGGGTCTAAGCTATCTCTATACCAACTATCAGCTTAATCGGTCCACTCGTTTAGGCGTGAAAGTGTAACAAACACACATCCAGGCATCCATTCTTACAAACTTTCACGTTTATAATATTAGTAAGATTTTAGGGATCCGTTATACGTAGATTACTTATTCAAACAACTATGTATTTTTCCATGTAATAAATGAGTAAATTTGAACAAATATTTCAAAGATATGTGGCCTAACATATAAGTATTGCCATTCAACGTGGCAATGCTGCCAGCATTCTGGGCACTCTGCCATCTGACAGTGGTTTGGAGCACTTGGATTTTCTGTAGATTGGCTTGTGGCCGATCTGTGGTTAATAAAAGTGTTCTCAACTGCTGTAGTAGCTGTAGTATGGTTATTTTCTCAAGGCATTTGCCATTAAAAAAAATTAAAAGACTAGTTTATATATCTATATATGATAGGTTATATATCTCTAATATTATAAATACTAATTCCACTTGATATTAAACTGGTGAATATGGATGTTTGAGTGCGTGTGGGTGTGTGTATGTTTGCAGCCTCTTTACGCCTAAACAGCTGATAAAATAAAGTGTTGTTATGGGTACATAGAAAGGTTAACATAATAGACGTGTCTAAAAAGTGTTAATTGTCTCATAACCTGTTTTTCCAAGAACATAAAATTTTGTGTTTATCGGGGTATAGTGATTGCGACCATTGTTAATAAAAATTATTACCAATTTATATACTTTACATGATTTCATTTATTTTATTTACCATTGGTAATTATTACCAATATGCACCATACATAATATACAATTTTTAATTATTACCAATACGATCACACAGGGCATAAACCAAAAACAAATCTAACAATGTATTCTAAAATATTATGTAATCTTTATTCATTGCGTAACTGTAAAGCTTATTGAAATAAATGGACTGGATTTAAATGAATGGATAAATGGAATGGAGTTGAGTTTGGAAGTAAAACCACAAACCACATATTTCTAATCTATCACACGACTTCTAACAATTGTACCGACTCCCGACAGTTTTAGGATTTCACAGAAACGAAATTTGGTACGAAAACTCAGCTGAAACAAACCAAAAACATGTTCGTAATTTACATACTTGTTTTTGAGTATCCGATAGTCTCAAGCGGCAGCCAATAAATTACAAATAGCTATCTCATCTTGTCTCATAACTCGATCTTGGCTCATCAGTCAAATGAGAATTTGCTAGCTTATAGCTCAATAAATTTCAAAGTGCTGCTTATATCCCAAGCGTGTATAATGTAAAGGCTAAGCCTAGAATTGATAGACGTTTCTAGAAAATAAAATGTGTTCTCTTAAAGCTATCAACATCTGCCTGTAGATGTTTCACCGAAACATTATTTAAATATTTTATTACTTTCTTCTTGTCTCATTGAAATAGGGTTTTTATGAACATTTGTATAATATTTCACGATTACGAGACTTCGTATTACTTTTCTGTTAATATGATTTATGATGTAATTTTTGTTGAGGCAACGAAACCAAATAAATACGTCAAAATAAATTAATTGTTTAATCTGAAATTGGTTTTTCTTATTTTTTTTTACGTAATGATCCTTTATTCTAAGAAATTGTGATTACCTGAGACGTAGTGCCCCGTGCCAGAGATATTATCTTGCCAAGCTGGGTGACGGCTAAAAAAAAAAAAATTTGTGCGTGTACTAGTTTACACACGTAAGAAGTGAAACTTCTTTAATTAAATTAAATTTAAATTTTAAATTTATAAATTTTTTAAATTCATGTTCATTGGAGAAAGTGAAAGTACTCTTCGTCTGAACCAACCGTGGTAGGGGCAAGAAACAAAAGATGGCGCGTAACTGAAAAATGTGACGCGTAACCGTGACGCGTAACCGATGTGAAAAAATGTGACGGTAAATTTTTTCCAACGCCGATAAAGAAGTTTCACTTCAATAATGATATTGATCATTTGATTGAGGTTTGTTCTAATTTATCGAGTAGGCACATACAACTATTAAGACATTAAAAAAGACAATTGTTTAATTAAGACATATTCTTATTTTAGAAACCGTAATTATCACCTATTTACTGTTAATGTCTTGAACAGTTCACCTAAATCAATGTGAAATGTTTACGGACACTAAAACTTTATGTGTGTTTACTTTTTCACGAAACCTTGGTACTTGAACTAAAAACAAATTCGAGATCGTTTAAATCTTTCCTGCCCTTTCAACCAGACAAGATTTAGGGAAAGGTAAACGTTAAATTTCAGCGTCGCTTCGACCCTTTCTAAAAGACAATTTATTTGTTAGAATAGAGGCTGTAAGTAAAGTGGTAGGGTATCTTTTCTATTTTGACTAGTGTCGTATAATGGTGAACGCACCTCCATCCGCATCGACCGCGCCGAACGAATCGATTTTTGAATTCTTTATATGAAATGTCATGAAACCTTGCACACTTGCCGGAGTCGAATCGTTTGAATCGGAAGAAGATTTCGTCCACAAAAATTCTTTCGGCGCGGTCGACGCGGGTAGATGTGCGAGCACCATATAGTGCCAAAACCATCTGCTGTCTTGATATTTATAGATCATGGACGAAAAAAATATACCCATGTAAATTGACCCTTATTATATATCTGCTGAAATTGAAGATTCGTTTACGCACAGATACATTTCCTAAATCAAAGCTATGTATACTCTTTATCTATAATATACTTTACTAGTTGCGCTCAGCGGTTTTACCCGCTGCACTGTGCCTATGTGTAAACCAAAATCTAAGCTATCTCTATACCAAATTTGCTACGTAAACTACTATGTCAGCTTAATCTGTAAGATAGAGCCAATAAATTATTTTCATTTCATTGCAAATTTCAGCTCAATCGGTCCACCCGTTAAGGCGTGAAAGCGTAACAAACATACATCTTCTGGATGTATCCATACATTCTTACAAACTTTCACGTTTATAATACTAGTAAGATTATAAAATTCATCTTTGAATATATGAATTGTTACAGAAAATGTTCCGCACACGTATACCAATAGAGGATGCACCATGATCAACGCGACCAGGAGTATGCCCGGATTGAGGCTATTCATATCAGCGGAGAACAAACAGAGCCTGTGGGAGCCCGAGTCCAACACGACCTCGCCCCTCGCCTCTCCAGACGTCAATGTCTCCGCCTTTAACGACACTGGATACCCTTTCAATGATGACGACTACATATTTGACAGGACCGATGTCAGAGCTATTTTCATTACACTGTACACAATCGTGTTCTGCTGCTGTTTTTTCGGTAAGTTATTTCTGTATTTTATTATCCACGGAAAATGTAAACCCATGTGAATTGCGGTTGCTGTACTGTTTATTTATTTAGACCGTCTGCGGTATTTTGTAACATAGCGATAACTCTTAATGCTCTCATAATATTATGAAAAATAAAACGAATAAACATGCGCATTGAATTGGTAAAAGTCTACATCTTTTACAATTTCCTCGCATGTGCCGTCGCGTATGGTTCTGAATTAGTAACGTGCGCTTCGCAGGTAATGTCAGGAATGTTCAAAGAAGGTATAATAAGGGCCCATGTATGCAAAATTCAATGCCCAATAATGTTGAAATTTCATTACACTATACGTAACAAGTACACTTGTTTCGTTCGAGATGTTGACATGCAGTTATTGTCCTACTACCTAATATTATAAACGTGCTTTCAATAAAGTAAAAAAATTGTATGTGAGTTAATAAGAAAAAAAAAACGGTGGACGGTGGTGCGAATTGCGCACCAAACTAAATCTGTTAAAGTATGCTTTGTCCTTTTCCATTCCTAGGTTGTCTGTAAGAAATTGTTTAGTGCGATAAGACCGCCGATTGTTAACCTACTTCATAACATATTATAGTAATAAGTTCTTTTGTATATTTTTGGTTTGCAATAAAGCATTATTCTATTCTACATATTTTATTTTTGAAAAAAGCTATAAAACCTGGATTAAGACATAGATTAGATTACCTACTTTTTATCCTGATTTTCCAATGGAATCGAGACTTTGTGGGTGAAGCTGCGGGCGCACATAAACAGCCGATAAATTGAAGCAATTAAGTGGCAATAACGCAATAATTAATTATAATTGATATTGATGATATAGCAATATCGGTGTTATCTTCCAATCAAATCATTATTTAATCATCGTGTCGCCAAGCAGTCATTACGACTGTATTCCGGCACGATTTTCAGTGAAGCTAGTGAGGGGTTTATCCCGTCTTCTAGGTTTAGTCTGGACTTCGACCTTATCATCGCATTAAATTTGACGACATCGTAGTCAAAGGTTAACCTATTATAATTAACTAGCTTATGCTCGCGGCTTTGCCCGCATGGCGAAATTCTTTCTTAGCGGAGGTCTATGTCCTAAAACCTATCTGTGTTACAAATTTCAACTCAATCCGTCCAGTGGTTTAGGTTGTGCGTTGATAGATTAGTCAGTCAGTCAGTCAATCTTTCCTTTTATATATTTAAGATTAATAAAAAAATGTATTAGGAAAATGGCAGACGTCCAAATGATCAACAACGGATATCCGTTTACCTGTGTCAGAAGGTTATGTTTGCAAGATGAACACATGAATAATACAACATTATTTATTGCCGTCAGCACCCGTCAGACAGTTTCCCGATAACTTTAATAAATATCTGATTAATCGCGATGATCTACGCCAGCAGAAAATATGATACGGCATCGCGCCGGATGCAGCTGTAATTACGCGCTTTTCCATGTTCATGAAGCAAAAATAATCACTTGTTCAGCGAAAAGGAAGTTCAAATTGAACAAAAACAAATTTTATTACGTTAATAATTCATATGATTTTAACGATTTAAAAAGAGGAATCTCTCAAATCAGTTCAGTTCCAGTTTCTATTTTTGTTATTTCGGAATTCCCTTCGTTTGAGAATTGACTTTAATTGTATTTTTGAAGAACTGTTTTTGATATTGGAAGGGTGCGCCCTGTTACGTTTAATTTGGCAATAAATATGACTTTTAATTATTTAATTTTAATACACCTAAATATATAAAAGGAAGGAGTGACTGATTGACTGATCTATGAACGCACAGCCTAAACCGCTGGACGGATTGGGTTGAAATTTGAAACACAAATAGGTTTTATGACATAGACCTCCGCTAAGATAGGATTTCGGCATGCGGGCAAAGCTAGTCATATTATAAAGTATAGGCGCACTTTTAAAAGATTTCCTAGAATATACATAGAGTCTGTGGCCCAGTGATTCGTATGCCCGGCTTAAATTGCAGTTGCAAAACTTTCGCCTGGACGTACTGTGTTTATTGTAGATCCCAGCTGTTTACTTTTAGATATATTATGCAGGCTACATAAGCTTAGTAGTTAAGTCACGCTGAAACTGCAACATATACATAGGTTGTCCACACAACTTTAAGTACTGCCATTTAATATGGCTATGCTGCTAACATTCTGGGCACTCTGCCATCTGACAGTGGTTTAGAGCACTTAGATTTTCTGTAGATCGGCTTGTGGCCGATCTGTGGTTTATAAAAGTGTTCTTTACTGCTGTAGTAGCTGTAGTATTGTTGGTTTGTTTTCTTAATAAAGGTATTTGATTCTTATCTTATCGAATCAAAATCATAAAGGGATATTAGTTCAGCAAATTAAAATGCAGCTTCTATACTTTTAAAAACTATATTCCTCCTCAATATAATTATAATGCCTTAGACTTCTAAGATAACAATATTATAATCTTTTCACATTACTCTCTAACTTCTGAATATTTTCCTTGTGAAAAACCCGCCCGTTTTCCCGCCACCCGGAAGTCCCCATTGGCGGGAAAAACATATTCGCAGTTAATAAATATAAACACATTAAATAATACAGAAAAATTAAATAGCTTATATCATCAATTATTAGATTAAAGCTTAGAATGATTACACGCAGTTATTACTATAATATATTAGAATTACTCTCAGTTAAATTATTACCTACGGCATTTATTAACATAACCGGAACTAGTAATAATGTCAACGTATTATTTAAAATAAATAATACGTGGACATTTGCATAAACTTTAATCAAATTACATACTTGTTATGATAAATGTGTAACAATAAATGGTAAAACATTTACTCTATATTAGAAAGACCTAACAGCTCGGCCATCCTACATTAAAGCGAGTCCCATCGCTTTCTACTCTAATATTTTTTTGTTCACATAGGTTAAATAGTTATTTTTATTGATAATTTTAAATCAATCTTACTCCTATTATTTTGTTCAATTTCGATTATATTAAGATTTAACTTTTATAAAATTCAATATAATTGTTATGCAGTATACTCGTATTTTATGGTAACGAATGAATCTACATACTTACACATACTAAAAGAACTACAAAATTTTACCGTTCATATACATATTATACATTAAACCTATAGACAGATGTCCTGTTCAGACTGAATGAAGACACACTCCCGAAATTAACTATTTAATTAATTTTCTTCCTTTTCGGAACCGCTCTCGGTACAATCTGATTCGAAGTTTCTCGTGAAATTCATCCAAGGTTGTATTTTGTCAACGGCTACAACGGCTTCGTATCGTCTGCCATGTTTACGGGTCAAGGGTGTGTCTTCAATCATAAATCTGTCATTGTCGAGCATTTTTACTACGCGATAAGGGCCTTGGTACTTTACAACCAGTTTCTGAGATTTACCATCATGAGGTACCTGCCTTGCGACTCTAACTAGATCCCCAACCTTGTACAGAGTTGCTCTTTTCCTATGGCTGTTGTAACTAGCTGCGTCTCTTACCTGCTGCTCCTGTATTTTCTCCCCAGCTTCCTGACGCAGTTCGCTTAACTCTTCTGTCGGAATCCTATTAAGAGTTTCGTTAATAACTTCACTCAACTTACCTTCTGCCCTGCTAGTTATATTGAATCCGAACAACAACTCAGAGGGGCTTTTCTGTGTCGTCTTGTGTTTAGTAGTATTGATACCTACTTGTATGTCTGAAATATGTTCATCCCAGGACTTCTCATCCATACCATGGTTGGACGTAGACAGTGCATCTAATATAGTTCTGTTAAACCTCTCGACTTGGCCGTTGGCCCTTGGAGTGGCAACGGCGTTTTGTATGTGTTTTATACCGTACGATTCGATGAAGTTTTGGAAAGTCCTACTCGTGAAACTCGTACCTCGATCTGTAATTAGCCGTGTCGGAACACCAAAATAGCTCACATGTTTCTTCATCATTTGAACTGACGTTGAAGACTTTGTATTCCGGACTGGATTTATACTTACAAATTTTGTAAATCCATCAACAATTACCAACAAGTAAGAGTTGCCTGTTTTGCTTCTGACGAATGGTCCTAGGTGGTCCGCATGTATTGTATGGAAGGGTATAGTAACCTTCTCTATAGGATGCAACTGGCCTTCATGCTTCCCACCAGGAGCTTTGTGGTGAGCACATTCTAAACACGAGGTAACATATTTTTTTACAAACCTGCGCATTTTTGGGAACCAATAATGGTCTCTGATACGTTGTAAAGTCTTCTCAAATCCCCAATGGCCTAAGTCGTCATGATTCATTTTCAACACCTGCCACCTTACACCTTGGGGTACTAACCATTTCGTTTCCTCTCCAATGATGCGATAGACTTTGCCGTTAACAAGTTTGTAGTTTTTGTGAATGTCCATAGCTTCTGTTATAGATGGGTCCGCTAAAATCTGTTTTATTCTCTTTACCTCTTCATCAGCTGATTGCACCGTTGAAATCCAATCTTGATCACTGGTTGGTGTATGATCTCTTTCCTGTATAGGTAAAACATCTAGAATGTGCTGTCCACCTTCATCATTACTTACAGGATTCCTGCTCAGTGCATCTGCGTGCGCCATGCGGGTGCCAGGCCGGTACTCTATCGTACAGTCGTACTCTTGCAGCTGTACCCACCAACGGGATATCCGTGGTATCAAATCTCTCTTTACTAAAGTTGTTCTGAGCGCGTTGCAATCAGTCATAATCTTGAATGGTACGCCTAGCAGATATACTCTGAACCGACTTAGAGAGGCGACGACTGCGAGTGTTTCCAGTTCATATGAATGCAACTTACATTCATCACACGTTGTTTTCCGGCTGAAATAAGACACTGGCTGCAGAACGCCATCTGAGTTTCGCTGAAGAAGTATGCCAGCCAGGCCTTCTTTGCATGCGTCGGTATGTAGTTCGACTTCTGCCTTGGGGTCGTATAGCGCTAGTATAGGTCTATTCGTAAGAAGTTCCTTTATCTTTTTGAAGGCCTCTTCACGATCCTCGTTCCAGGCCCAAACGACATCCTTCCTCAATAAATCTGTCAGAGGAGCAGTGATCATGGCATATCCTTTGATGAATCGTCTAAAGAAGCCCGATAAGCCAAGAAACTGGCGCATCTCATGCTGGTTCGAGGGACGTGGAAATTTAGATACTGCTTCACTCTTTCTACTACCAGGTCGGATCCCTTCAGCGCTAACATCAAACCCAAGGAAGTCTACGGAATCAAGGAAGAATTGGCACTTACTTAATTTTAATGTTAACCCACCTCGTTTTAAGAGCATCAACACTTCCTCTAATCTCTGCAGCCCTTCCTCAAAGTCTTTTGACGGAATCAGGACGTCATCCATGTAAACAATGGCGTATTTAATCTTGGCTTCTTTCAGTATTTTATTTATTGTCCTTTGAAAGACAGAAGGCGCGTTAACAAGACCGAAAGGCATACGATTAAATTCAAACTGCCCATCGGGTGTGACAAATGCAGTTTTAGGACGCGACTCTTCCGTTATCGGTATCTGGTAATAACCGGACGCTAAGTCTAGGGATGTAAATAAAGTGTTACCTGACAATAAATCCAGTTGGTCCTCCATTCGTGGCATTGGATAATGGTCTTTTTTTGTCTTCCTGTTTAGGGCTCTATTATAATCGACACATAGACGTTTATCACCCGTTTTTTTCTGCACCAAGATGATAGGGCTTGCATATGGAGACGATGACTCCCTAATTATCCCGCTGTCTAACATTTCTTGAGTCATGTTACTTACTAAGAGTTTTTCAGCGTGCGACATACGGTACGGGCGATACACAATTGGCTCCCCATCAGTTAGTTCTATAGACATCTCGCTTATCGTTGTAAAACCTAGATCATGCAAACCACTCGAAAAACAATCACCATATTTTACCAAAAGATCCTTTAGTTGTTGGCTCTGGTTCGTATCAAGTTTCGGGTTACAATTAACAGAAGAGGCCATTACTCGTCGTCTGAAAAATCGCGCGCTGCATTCATCAGCTGAGCTTCTATTTCGATCTTCTACTGCAGTCTCAGTCCGATACTTTAATCTCAACCCACCACCTTGGGTTTCGTTTTTGGAAATCAGCCCCTCATATGCGGTATCATTTCTTATCCTCGACCTTCCATCTAAAGAACCTTTCCATGAACGAGACCCACCACCTAGGGTATCGTTCCAAGTATGTAACCCGCCACCTGGGTTATTGTTTCTTTCCCTTGACCCGCCACCTGGGTCATTATTCTTTTCCTTTAACCCGCCACCTGGGTTATTCCTTTTACTTGACCCGCCACCTGGGTCATTATTCCTTTCCTTTAACCCGCCACCTGGGTCATTATTCTTTTTCCTTAACCCTCCTCCTAGGGTACCATCCCAGGAACCAGATCCTCCACCTAGGATATGGTTCCCAGTATTTGATACTTCACCTGGATTTTTATTCCTTTTACTTAACCCTCCACCTAGGGTACCTTTCCAGGAACTAGACCCCCTTCCTAGGGCGTAGTCCCCAGTACTATCCGACCCCCTGCCTGGGGCATCCTTTTTTAAACTTGACCCTTCTTCTAGGGTATCTTTCCAGGACGGCCCACTACCTTGGGCGTCTTCACAGTCTTTTTCCATTACTTCCTTTCTCCTGAAACTTTCAGTTACCATCATTAGAATTAGGTAGGTAAAGATATCTTTATGTTTATGGGAATAACCAAATAAACAAAGACAGAAAAACAATTTATTACAATAGCGCAGCAGACCCAATTTAAGTGTCAGATATTCAAAAATAATAATTATGTGCTCGTTACATAATTATTTCATAAATATGTATTATAATAGACCATACGCATCTGTTGAATATACAGCGTGCCTACTCAAAAGAAGAAGTAGTACAAAATAACATAAGTTTGCCTCTATCTTTTTTAGGTTGGGATGTTTCTTATGTTTAGAATGATCTGATCTGAGCCTGATGTTGTACCACCCATAAACAATGACAGTAAACTGGTGACTAAAATTCATATATTCTCTTATTAATCAGATATCAAGAAACTTAAAATATAAGGGTTATTATGAAATTATCGTGGTTCTTAAACACTGAAATAATAAATATTATAGACAATAAAAATGTGTCACACATGCACTCTGTCTGCTGACTCTGTGCTTACCTGGGAGGTCATTATTTTTCAAACATAAGCTAGATAATATAAGCTTCAAATAGAACTTATAATATTATACCTATATCAAAGAAAACAATTATTATGCCAGTTCGTAATCGTAAATGAGCATAAAACATTCACGAAAGTAGGATCAAAATAAATAATAAACATATTTAAAATGCTACACTTTCGTTTCTTTATGATACTTTTCTATTTTAAGGGTAAATACAAAAGAAAAACAAAATGCATGCATTTACATTTCTTTAGCAGTAATACAAAAACAAAGAACCATGACCAATATAATACTAGTAGTATACCTACTAC
Organism: Hemithea aestivaria; assembly: GCA_947507615.1. Taxonomy (NCBI): domain Eukaryota; kingdom Metazoa; phylum Arthropoda; class Insecta; order Lepidoptera; family Geometridae; genus Hemithea; species Hemithea aestivaria. The sequence goes on along the minus strand of OX382327.1, from coordinate 9,396,890 downwards.
TAATCGCCGATTCTATAAAACAATAATTCTCATAAATATTATAAAACGAAGAAAGAAGGGGAAAAAAAATTACTTACGTTTTCCGAATTGTGAGCGTAGTAAGAAAATGGAAATTCTCTCAACTATCCCGCTTCTGAACTAAAGGGATATTAGTTCAGCAAATTAAAATGCAGCTTCTATACTTTTAAAAACTATATTCCTCCTCAATATAATTATAATGCCTTAGACTTCTAAGATAACAATATTATAATCTTTTCACATTACTCTCTAACTTCTGAATATTTTCCTTGTGAAAAACCCGCCCGTTTTCCCGCCACCCGGAAGTCCCCATTGGCGGGAAAAACATATTCGCAGTTAATAAATATAAACACATTAAATAATACAGAAAAATTAAATAGCTTATATCATCAATTATTAGATTAAAGCTTAGAATGATTACACGCAGTTATTACTATAATATATTAGAATTACTCTCAGTTAAATTATTACCTACGGCATTTATTAACATAACCGGAACTAGTAATAATGTCAACGTATTATTTAAAATAAATAATACGTGGACATTTGCATAAACTTTAATCAAATTACATACTTGTTATGATAAATGTGTAACAATAAATGGTAAAACATTTACTCTATATTAGAAAGACCTAACAATCATTTATTGCATGAAATACATGTACATATTATGATGTTTAACCCCCGACGCAAAAACGACGGGGTGTTATAAGTTTGACGTGTCTGTCTGTCTGTCTGTCTGTCTGTGTGTGTGTGTGTGTGTGTGTGTGTGTGTATGTGTCTGTCTGTGGCATCGTAGCTCCCAAACGGATGAACGGATTTTGATTTAGTTTTTTTTGTTTGAAAGTAGAGTTAGTCGAGAGTGTTCTTAGCCATGTTTGGTGGAAATCGGTCCAAGATGGCCGCCGCTACAAAATGGCGGATTATTTTTTTCTTCCACGACCCCCTCAATATGGGTATCAAATGAAAGGGCTTAACAAGTAGAATACAGCCCACTATATAAAATTTAAAATCCAAGATGGCCGCTATCAAAAAAATGGTGAATTACGTATTGCGTTGGGGGTTTTTTAAATTTTTAATTTAATTCACTTGTGTTATCAATGTATCCTACCTTAAAAAGCATGCAATTTTAATTAATATTTACAAATGTCAAAACCATTCTATTACTACTTATTTAACTATAAACCCGTTCTTTTGGTGTGTAATAAATACTATTTTTTGAGTAAATATTTATTTATTGACATACAAAAATACAGATATGACAAATAAATGTCTATTTAAATGATCCCATAGGTCCTCAACCTAAATCGAAATACATACATACACATCATTTTAGTCAACAGAGATAGGCTCAGCTTAATGCTTCACAATAGGATCATTTAGCTCTGAATTTCCACCTACTCCATGTTCAAACATTGACTTATGATCTTAACATCAGGGTCAAGGATCGGATCGGATAAAGTAAGAACAGAATCTTTATAAGGAAAATGTAGTATTAGTGCCACTGACTGATTATTAACAAAGGACCGCTTAGTCTCGTGCTCATTTTCCTATAAGTTGAATTTACTTTGAAGACTCTCAATTCTCAATAACCTTCTTTAGGTACGTTAAAGGGTCTCTGACTTGTTGCTTCAAACTGATTTATGGCTTAAGAAAATCCTCGACCATCTTTGTTAGTCATTCGTAAAATGTAAATTTCAGCCCAATCGATTCAGACTTACTAACTTACTCGTACTACTACCCTTTTTAATTTTCCATCATTTATTAATGAATAATGAAAAAAAATACTAAACAGATATTCAAAAGGTTTTATTTTTTGTTTTTTAGGACTTCGAACCTCTAAAGGAATAAAACCCTTTTTGCGTGGGTACGTGAAAATAACTCGAACAGTCTTTGGTGAACTAATTTATTTTAAAATACACGGAGAATAACGTTAACAGCTTACATGCAACTTATTGTACAACTATCTCGAACGCGAGCGAGAGCCGTCTGAAGAAATACAATTGACCCGGCGACAGGGATGGGCTACCACATGTTGGGACCTCAGGTAGTAATTTGGCGCGAGAGCGGACGCTGCCGGCGCCAAATAGGTCGGACTTAGCCATTTTTAATTTGTCTAATTTTGAATAATAATATAAACGTCATCAAGTCATAGTCAATTGTTATACCCTTAGGGACTGCGCAGACGGCACACTTTTTGTACGATCGAGTCTGCGGCGTACAAAAAGTCTGCATGGCGCGCAAAAAGTCTGTTGCGGATTTTTCACAGACTCAACGCAGACGACGCACATCTTCGATCATTCTGTCGGCAGAGCTGTAGGGACGTAGACAGGCCCAGATTTAGCCAAAATGCCGCCCTGGGCAGTGAGAAAATGCCGCCCCCCTCCGCCGAAATATTATTTATAAAGGCTCATCGGCTAGACATTTTGCTAAGAAATTTGTTGTCGAGTTCTTTCATATTATACGTAATTATGAATATTTATAAAAAAATATATACATCTAACTACGAAAGCTGTGTGTATAGCTTGCTTTGAAAAAGAGAAATTATAATTGAGAAATTTTATAATGCTAACTACAATAAGACCGCTGATTGTGAATTGTGACACATAGATTATAATACCGGGTTTTTATGTTTAAGTTTATTTTTCAATGTTTCAATAAAGTGTTTTATCTACCTATCTATCTGTCTACGACAGGCATATATATATATAGACATATTATGTTGACTAAAAAGACTGCGAGCAGCTTGCTGCGAGCGAGAAAATTTTGGATATTTGACTACACAACAGTGGGTGCATACTTCACCCTGAGTGCCAAAATCGCTGTGAGCACCGAGAAAATTTTGTTTTTGTGACTAAATAAACAATGGATGCATAGTTTGCTCCGAGTGTTAAAATAAAAAAAAATATTATTCAAAGCGCGAGAAGCTAGCTGCGAGCACCAAGAAAATTTTGTATATCTGACTGCAAAAAGTGAGTACGTAGTTCGTTTTGAGTGCCAAAAATAAAAAAAAGAAGGCGAGCAACTAGCTGCAAATGCCGAGAAAAGTCTTGCTACGAAAAGTGGACGGATAGCTCGTTTGGAGCAAAAATCTTGAGTTTGTGTGGCCAGTATTCCAGACTTCTTATTATGAGCGCAAAAAAAAATTATAATAATAACCAGCGTGATTGAGAATACAAATTTTAATTCAACATCGGATGTTTATGGATTAAATATTTTTTTCTCGTTTCGAAATTTGCCGCCCTCAGTAAATTTGCCGCCCCCTGAAAATTTGCCGCCCTGGGCACTCGTCCCGAATGCCCCTAGTGTAAATCCAGGGCTGGACGTAGACGCTATGGAAATCGTGCAGAGATCGCGAAGTATTATTTTGTACATGAAGTACAGAAAAAGAAGAAGAAAGAAGCGTTACGTCCACCACTAGCAAATGCAGATTGCAGACTAAAATGTGTGCCGTCTGCGTTAGCGCGCGTTGAAGCAAACGTTCTATTTTTTTCACACACTTTTTGCGCGGAGCGGCGCGACGCGGCGCGATCCGGTCTGCCCGAATTTCACGGATTATTTGTGTGCCGGACTTTTTGCGCGTCGTGTGCGTTACTGCATATAATTGCATAGGTTCTATTTTCACAGACTAAAAAGTGCGTCATGGATAGTCTGTCGTCTGCGCAGCCCCTTAATAGGATCACTCGGTCGTCCGTCTGTCTGTCAAGACGCATTTACTCTAGAACCCGTAGAATTATAAATACTTAGTTGGCGTTCATTTTTTTCAGTGTATAGAGGCACATACTATAATTTTGAGTTATTATATTATATACCTAAAACAGTATATAGGCACCTCAAACTTGTTCCTCCCTAACTAAATAAGGCTTTTAGAGTTTTTAGATACATTTTCTTTTCTTACGTAAAATCAAGCAGCTTAGTTAGGTTGTTTGTATACAAAAACCTAAAATTTATCTAATTTATCGCCTGAAAGCTTTCTGGTGCTGTGAAAATATACTTAGCGAAAGGAAAATATTTTAGTTTAAAAGTACGAGTACCTAGCTGTAAACACTTCACGTTTGTACAGTAATTAAGATATTTACATGGAATAATGGGTCTCCTTAGAAGTCTCCTTAGAATAATGGGTCTCCTTAGAAGTACCTAATAACATTAAACTGACAAACAACTTACAAACTCGGATTCAATAAGCGAGAGTGAGACACACGTTTTAATCCATAACTTGAATTTCGCAAGACAATGGGAGCACCTAGAAAGAGTATTCTTTGTATAAAAAAAAAACAGCCGTGTTCAAGGAATCAGTCATTTTCAAATCAGTCTATTTAAAAAAAAAAACCGAACAAGTTCAAGTTGGTATTGTCACCGAAGGTTTCCTCAAAAAAACATTCATCAAAAAGTTAAGGTCACTGGGTCACTCATCGAAATATGTACACACATAACATTGCTTAACTTCGATGATTACGTACTTTAAATAAAGTTTTTTTATATTAATTACTTACAAATGTATAATTATAGATTTTTTCTTAAACTTAAAATATATTACCTACATAAAATCTGCCAAATTTCAAAAACATAGGGTTACGGCAAGTACCCTCTGAATTTCGATTTATACAGAGGGTAGAAATTAGAAATGTACGTTTTTGGAGCATAAAAACATCTACGTGTATGGAGATATCTATAGCTATGGTCTGTCTAATTTTTTTTTTTTTTTTTTTTTTCTTTTAAATAATATGGCAACATGTGAATTTTGCCAGTGTCGAGTAAAATTCGTGAATGTTCACGGGATATTAAATTATGGTCTCCACTTTCGTGTTTTGCCAGTGTCAAGTTAAATGTTATTTTTTAAGTAATAAGTTAGTTAGTCAGGTCAGAGTCAGAGTGAGCTTAATAGCTCGTCTAGTCACGTGAGTCTTCCAGTAAAATGGGTGGAATTTTACTGAAAGTTCGGAGGAGTTTTGGAGGGGGCACCAAAATTCATATTTCAGCACCATATCACTTGCCTACATCTGTGCACATTCAAAAACACTTAACACGCAATATTCCACCATTATTACACGCTAACAATCAAATTCTACACGATTATTAAGCAAAAGACGTGGAGCTAATGATATATGATCAAGGCTTGCCGCCAAAACTCTTCAAAATCGTCTGTCTAATTTAGCTTGATAATTTTGACAGCTCACTATAGGGATGGGGTAGTGTATAATCGTTAAAGACTCGATTCGATTTTTATATTCATCGAATATTGAAAAATTTCTTATCTTATCTATTAATTATAAATTATTAATAGGTGGGTATGTTAATAAAAGCTCTCCCACAATATCACCTAGTGCATATTTTTATTTGGTCAGTCAGAATATTTAGTGGAATAGGTACGTGCCAAAATAATTTTTGAGAAAAATCTCTTGGGTGAAATAAAAAAAAATGGAACATAGAGTTATTTATTATTAAAATAATGGGGTACATCCTAAATTAAATTCATCTTCGTCATCATCATCACTAGGCCCACTACTGGAACTCTCCCCTAAGTTGATTATCAATTCTTGATCACAAACGCTGTCAAAGTGGACATCTCGCTCCCAGTCTTCTAATATATATTTTTTCGTGTGTTCCACGACTCTTCTCCAGTCATCCGCAGTAACGTAATCACAGGCATTTTGCAATAAAGTCAACATTTTCTTAGCCGTAAACGGTGGAGATGTGTTATGTTTGGCTGCATGACCTAAAAAAATAAGTAAAAATTAAGTAGGTATGATAAGTATCATAGGTAATAATAAGTCTTCTTGTATGTTTTACTTATTGTAAGTAGGTAAATAGTAAGTAGGTAATAATTTAATTTAAAAAACCTTTGACATAAGCCCAAATCCGTTCGATGGCATTGTAATGACAATGATATGGTGGCAATCTAAGCACAGTATGGCCGTGTTGTTCAGCGATTTCATCCAATATGTAGGTTGGCTTTCTGGGTTTGTTTTCCTTCACTAATCGGACTAATTCGTGTTTCAACATATTTTCATTGGCTTCAATGCCTTTGCTCTGCAGCCAGGATATTAGCTCCAGTTTTCTACTGCTGGATGTTGGAGCTTTGTCCTTTTGTACGGAATGATTTGGTGCATTATCCATTATAATTATATGTGGTTCATTTAGATTTTTCAGTAATGCTAAAAACCACTCTTTAAACTTATCAAAATTCATTTCTTCGTGATATTCCGTTGTTTTTGTTGATTTGAAAGCCAACAAACAATTAGGTACGAAACCGTTTGCCGTCCCTGCGTGAGCAATTATCAGCCGTTGACCTTTGCCTTCGGGCACTTTGGTGACTGACTGTGCTGTGTCATCAGTCCACGCTTTCGGCACAGTGTGGTTTGCATTAAGCCACGTCTCGTCTAGAAATACGACTTTATCCCAATTTGAAATATGTTTGGCTTTTTTCAAAAAGTCTATCCGTGCCAAGGCAATATCTGTGCGTTCCATTATTATTTTTCTTTTATCGCATTTTTTATAAGCGAAACCAATTTTATGTAGTATGATGGCCAATGACTGTAAACTGCCCTTAAATAAATCTGAGTCTTTAAGGGACACTAATAATTTTCTTAATGTCGGATATTCATCACGTCTATAATACGCGTAAACATGATTGCGTATTGCGGCGGCATCAAAGTCGTCAATCGCAGTGACACTTGAGAGTCTCCTTCGTTTTTTATTCGGCGTCGACAATTTTTTTTCCGTGTCTTCCTCTGTCGCTTGAGTTGATGAGGGCTTGCCATGCTTTTCTTGCAATATACGAGATACAGTTGCACGACCGATGCCAAGAGCGTCCGCAACTCTGTTGCCAACTTGGGTTAAAGGCAACAACGGTCCGCCATTTTGACACTCACGTTCAAAATAATCTTGCAAGCGAACCACAAACTCGCGACATTCGCTGTTCAAAACAGTCTTTTTAGTTCTTTTCGGCATTGAGAAACCAAAAATAACAAAAACTAACGACAAATACTCAACAAAAACAGTAGAAAGCAGAAAATAACAAAAACTCAACAAAAACAATAAACAGCAGAAAATAACAAAAACAGTAGGTACCTAGCAGAACAAAAACAAAAACTCAACAAAAACAGAAAATAGCAGAAAGTAACAAAAACTGAACAAAAGCGTATACAGGGCACTAACGGCGCGACGTCAGAACTCGTACTGATTTACAAAATGGCTGGCTGACAAAAGGATGACAGGCTGTAGTGTTGCCAGTTGCCACAATCTTAGAGTTATACTATTTTTGATTTCCATTTTTATTTTAAGAATAACACCTGTCAATATAAGGGTGACACGCAATTAGTGCCATTAATAGAATATATTATATTGCCAATGAAAAGCTAATTCCAATACATAATTTACGCGATTTTAAATATTCGATTCAATTCAAAACCGATTTTTTATAGTCTGTGGTTTGTTCGTTATACATGGCACATCACTAAGTGGGCGGTAACCATCCATGAAGTACAACATTAACTGTATGAGAGAAAAACTAAAAAAACACGAAACTTCATAGACGCGAGCTGTCAAAATTATCAAGCTAAATTAGACAGACCATAAACGATATGTCGACTCTCTGTATTTAGCTCATTATACATGTACTTACGCCTATCTAGATAGGCAGACTATGGAGAATTTAATCTAAGTATAATAGTTCCGTTGTGACCTAGACAACTTCTGACGTTTCATACCCAGACTGACCCTATTTGCTAGAATTCATAATATGTTCCTCCAACTTTTAATAAGAAATTAGGATTTGCATTAAAGATTCTACTAACACAGATAAAATAAGTACTTACGAAAGTTTGGATGCTTTATAAATTAAAACAAAATTTGGTTTATAAATATTAGATCGTATTTGTATGTGGCTAAGATACTCGAATATGAAGTAGACATAGTTGAACCATTCTGAAATTGCAGATTGTTGCCATATTCGCCTGTAACATTTTGTTTAGATTATACTGGCGTTATTACAAAAGTTATAAAATTGATTTATCTCTACATAATTTTTTAAACACCAATGAGAATATTTACATAAATAGATGCCTATTATATTATTGTTTTGTTAAGTCCTAAGTTTTTTTTTAATTAGATATATCCTCATAAAGATAACCAAAAAGTTCAATTTCAATAATCGTTTTATTGGTATAATAAAATATATAAAACTAACAGTAACAGTTAAAATTTATGAGGGTTTTGTGGATAAAGTTATCAGGAAGGACAACAGTGAGCCTTTAATAGATTGCTGTATACAGATGTATATATTACATGAGTCAAGGGTTACGCGAACATTCGTATTATTAAATTGTTCAGCCATTGAAACAAACGTGTTTTTGAACAAAATATTAACAGAGGCTCGTGCTCTTACCCTTTGTTAATATTTTGATCAAACTACACTTCACGAGTCCATTAACTAGTATAATAATAGTCACTCGTACTCACATTGTTTCATAACATCTTCAGTGTTTAATTAATGTGTTGCTTTATTAGTACCACAGATTATTATTAATAGGTATACTTGCTGCGTCCGCGGTGTCACCCGCATAAAGTTTTTTTTTCGAGGGAAATGCGTTTATTTCGGTTAGCTCGGTATTTTTCGTTACCAAGAGAGGTAGGGAATAACGCTCAGATTTAAATGGGCCTTTTTTATTTATGTGGTGCGGCTATAGGCTTTAAAGTATAGTAGTAGTAGGCGCGGCGCTAGAGTTCACTACTGACCCTTGCAGCCTCTAAGAACTATAGGATTTTCCTTGGTAATCTCTGTAAGCTCATCCGGCTGAACAGGCCTTTAGTCACGATCCCGTGGGAAAAAGTACCTACCCTATGTGTTCATCCAGATTTCCATCAACGAATAGTTTTATCACAATCGCACAACCTAACGGCGTGGGGTGGTTACTATTCTCAGACCATACGGCTAACCTCACGATGTGTACTGTGACGTCAAGTTACTTTGGATTTAGGGGCTAATTTATTAGGCTCAATAAGTTAACTGAATAATCTACAAATGCGACTCAGTTGTATTAGTTTTACTACTGTAACACTATACTGCAAAGAGGCTGGAGTTTATCCCAAAATATATTTCGGAGCGACATCGGTTCCTCGGGTTTATCATCAGGATATGTGGTCATAGTCAGCGTTAGTGGATAAAGTGAGAGCACAAAATAAACGATCACTTGTTCGTACATTGTTTATTCCTCAACAAACACGTTACGGCTTAGCCCGGACGAGCTTAGAGAGATCAACCCCAGGAAAATCCTTCAGTTCCTCGAAGCTGGAAGGGTCAGTGGCGAACTATAACGCCGCGCAAACGGGGTTTTGCTCACCCTCAAAGTGGCGATCACAATAGGACATTTCTGGCCGCAGTGATACGAAAAGCCACTAAAAGCAAATAAAAAATAAATAAAAAAATAACACGTTACATAATTTAACTAAATTAACGATTAGGAGAGATCAGCGCGTTCAGGGCACCGATCTTACTAAAATAACCAAATAAACAGCTATTGCACTACACAACGGTCCAGCACGATCAACTCAACTTGATCCACCAAGTTCTACTCCAAGAATGCAAAACAAAACAGCCGTCATCATAAAAGTCAGCTCGTATTCCATTTTTGAAGATGATGCCTCGACCCTTCGAGAAGAGAAATAGACGTCCTTGCCTCGACCACGCTCGAGACAAAAGTGCTCTGCTCATATTCTTAAGGAGTTTTAACTATAGTTCAAAGAAGTTTAAACTATAAGTCATAATTGGCTATCTCCGACATGATTTATTTAAGCCAAAGTTACCTACAGACTACAGAGACTAAATAACCCGATTTATTTTAAGTTACCTTAGTATTATTATTATTAATTCTAGGACTAATATAATTAACAATATGAATTAGTTTGCCTAAGCGGCACAGATGTTTACACGTAACAAATCTTCACACATACAAACTGTCATACTCGTATTAGTCTTACACTCGCTTTATGCTTTAAGTTTTCGTGTTTGTCTAGCTTTGCTGTTTACTTTGATTTAGGTTTATCAAGAATTGTCTATTCTATATTATTAGCTAGTGTTGCCATCAATAACATCGTATTTTAAAATATAACATAGAGGTTCTTTCTTTACATACACAAGTTATATCGGGACCTAAGTATATCAACTCACTCGGTTCAGTAATTGAGTTGAGAGGTATTAAATTAACTCGTACGTATTCAGATCCAAACTTTACTGTATTGCTATAATACTATAGGTATATAAGAGAGAAAATGGACAGGATTCCAATGAATACAAATCTAAACCAATCACGTAGATTCTGTGGAAAACCTAACTATTGAAAATTTGAGCAGGACTTTATCCTATTTCTTTATTCTCCTGAAATTTAAAAGTACCATAGTAATTCAATAAACGAAACGCTTTTAGAGGTAGCTTTGTAAAGGTTAGGACAAGATAACTTTGGCAGCTTTAAAACTAAAAATCATTTTGCGATACTGCTGCCAAAAATAACCACTTGTGTAGAATCATTACAAATAAAAATTATATCATTCATATCTCGAAAACCGGTCGATTGATTTTGATATAATTTGAATTGAACCACCTGGGAACCTGTTGAAATAAAAAAAATCATAAACATAAAAATCCCAAAGAATTATTGTGAGTCTTTCCTTCTTTTTGAAGTTGATTAAGTACGATAATATTCTGACTACCACCTTTTTAGGCTTCCGTAGTCAACAAGGAAGCCTTATAGTTTCGCTTTGTCTGTCCGTCTGTCCGCGGTTTTGCGGAGAAACTACAAGTCCTAGAGAGCTGAAATAACAGTAACAAAAGATAATTTTAAATTAATTAATTTAGGGTACTTCCCATAATATAGGTTTACGTAAGATGGTTATGATTTTTTTTTCTGGCTGATCCCATCATTTGGGGTATCGTTGATTAGGTATTACAAAATGATGAGGATGGGTTATTAAGAAACATTTTCGATTTAGTGTTCCGTTTGAAAGATATTTAAGTTTAAAACTCTTTTTTGACGTCCCCCCTCTAAATTCTGAACTACTGGTTTTCAAATACTGAAAAAAATCAAGAATATGGTTTTTACCATGAAATTTCCAGGAAAACTATAGTGGTTAAGATATCTTTATTAGTTTTAAAGATATCGTTGATGTAAGTTAAGGCTTTGATTTGCCAGTACTACGGAAGCCTACATTGTGCGTAGCCTGACTAGCGCTTGGCCTATTTATTTTTTCAATTTCATCAGCGCTCGTGTTTTTATTTAGAAACTGATTCACGGCTCTGCAGGAAAAAAGCTGAGAAAAAAACACTTTCGAGTAATTTCTTAAAGGTCTTCCTTTCGAACACATTAAGTTAATTAATATTTGAGCAGATTGATATTACCATAGTTAGAAATAATTCTGACGGTAATAATTTATTCTAAAAAGCTTTTCGTGATACCATGAAAGAGTTCGTTAGTCAAAATGAAGAGTTATTTTGAAGAGTCGTTTATAGGCGTTTTCTTGGGCGGGCGTTTACCCTACAGACTCGACTAACGAGTAAAATAATAATTACTATGATTATAATATTTAGTTGAGAAAAATCTCTGATTTCAGTAGGCAAATACGTATTATACATATTTGATTACACATCTTACCAAGAAATTCTAAATAGAATCGAGATAGGACCGAACACAATAAATCTATTTATTGGAATTAGATATACTCGTATCATATAAGTTATTTCTTTTCAAATAGGATTTCCTCTGTTACCTAAGCTATTTCTGCCACATTCTTATGAATCCTAACCGGAGAATATACGATGTTAATATTCATGTTCCAAGGTTTCTTACTTCTTAAATAAGTATAAATCGATAAACCCTTATTATAATACACTTCTAAATACTTAGGCGTGTCTATTGTTAATCTGTCTGTCCGTTACATTCTCTCTACGTCTTTTTACGTCGTTTTAATCTTAGAAAGACAACTGTGCGAGAAGTGGTTAATATTCGTCCTAAAGTTAATAAATTTAAGCATTATACTGAATGGTATTCTATTTATTAAGATTATAATTATCATTTAGTTAAGTTGGGCCATCTTCAATCTTTGTTTGTGTCACTTAGCAACCATTTTTAATTTGCAATAATTGTCTGCTTAAAATATGCTTCAGAATGAATAATAACGACCTAGTATTTAAATGTAATGAAAACATCATTAGACCAAAAGGTGATCAAATTGTAAATAAGATACTGATTTCTGAATTCAAGGCAGTAGGTACTTAATCTTTTTGCGAATAAATTTGAGTGTGAAGAACCTTAAACATTTAAATGTACAAAATTATTGAGGAAAGTTGTTGATGCTCAGAGTCTAACGACTCTTGAAGTTTGTTTAAGGTAGAGGCTTAACAAGAAACAAAACCGATCATAAATAAGAAAACAAACAATTAATAAATGTGTTTGTTCCTGTATTTCGATTTGTTCGGAAAAACACAAATTTTGTTCCAAATTTTAATTTTCATGTTTTATTTGTCTTATTTTTTAAATTTTAACCGTAATAAGTATTTCCAATATTTGTATGTTTCTACTTTTTACCTCATTGACTAATTTTGAATAATTAAGAAAATAATATAGTTTTGTTGTGCATGCTGTGGCACCCTATAAGTGCAGGAGCACACATTATGTGATCTCATAGCCTTACATATGTAAATCTATGTGTATTCTGTGTTGGGTATCCTAAATAAATAAATTATATTTCCATAACCCAGTTATAACCCTGGACAGTTACGTTACATAAAGTTAGTTACATATTTTATTTTAAAATACTAACAAATTATGTATCCCCGAAAAGCTATCAATAGTTGCTTATCCGTTGTCAATTTGAAACAGTAGGGATTCAAACACACCTGCAAAATTCGCGATTAAAAAACTTTCCAACGCCGATTTCCAAAATGAGCAATTAGGTACTTACAGTATAAAGTCTAGTCTTTTATTATTAGTATAGTAGTCTATTTCATTTATTACAATACGGATTTGCAGCCCTTACTGTAAAATTTGAAACAATATTTTATATGTGTTCCAATAATTTACATGGGTATAATTATTTGTTAAAAATTCTCTTTTTTCTCGTTTCTTTTTATATGTATATTTTCTGCTTTACTTACAAAAAGCCTTTCGAATCCGAACTTTTAGATTCTCAAATTGATTCTATCTATTGAGGTAGATACAAATAGCTGACTATTTCCGTTTCACAATCCCTCGCTATCTGCCGCTGGAGATTTATATTGAATGGAAGCTAAACTGACGATACGTCAGATGCAACTAAAAGACTATTATGCTCTCAGCTGGGACGTCGCACCATTTCGCTGACTAATGCATTGTGTTGCGCTAATACTCAGACATATGCCTCTCGCAAAACTGTTTTGTAATTATTACGTAATAGATCTTATGCAATATTTAGAATAGGAGAGAATATTAATGTAGAAAACACCATACTCGTAAATACCGTGTTTCGGAAGGCACGTATAAACTGTGGGTCCCGGCTGTTTCCTATAATATCTTATAGGAAACAGCCGGGGACAGAAGAACAAAGACAGTCAGTCAGTAGAAGACAGTCGTTAGGTCATTTTGCAGGCCCTGTAGTAATCTCGGCGACCTGAAACTGCAACATATAGGTTCGCTACACAACCTATAAGTTGTGATTTGACTCAGACAGTGTAAGTAGGGTAACCTGTTCTGTTGAAGTATAAATCCCAATTATTATTATTATTATTTTATTATTATAATAAAATAGAATAAGCATAAGAAGATGTTTATCGGGATATCCTTGTATATGTAACTTTCATGTGAGTAACTACTTAACAACATGTCAAAGTGTATTAATCTGATGTGTTCATAATGTTAGCATTGGATTTAAATATATTAGCATAATATTAGACGTATAAAGTAATGGAATAATCCTACTTCCATCCTACTAATATTGTATGGAATGTGTGTGTGTATTTGTTACCTTTTCACGTGTAAACGACTGAATCGACCGAGCTGAATTTTGATATTATACAGATAGCATAGACCCCAGAGAACACATGGTTATGGTCATGTGGTCCGACCGCTTAGTTCGATTAGTCGGATAGGCTACTCTTCAACAGGCTAAACCGCTGAGCTCAGCAAATAATGTGATAATCCCAAAATATTGTAAACGTGGTTATATGTCTAAAGCGATTATTTATTTTGTGCCCGCTTTTCACTGTCATGAAAAGTGACAGTGATTGACAGTGACTTAGTGACATCCCCTAACGTTAGAACTCGGTTTACTGCTTAGTTTACTGCGTAGGCGTTACTGCCATGAAAAGCGCCTGTATGTATCCGGTAAACCGTTATTATCATATTAATTAAAATTGGAATATTTTTCTCATCACGTTTTCCGATTATTTTTTTATCAACGTTACCTATCGATACCCCAAAACCCTTGTAGTAAGTTTAATTTTCTAAAATTTACTTTCGAACTTGTTTACGATTGGGATTATCACGCTGGATAGCGGCCAATGGGATTCCTCTTTTTACTTATATTATTTGAAAAGTTTCGAAGTGATCATAATTTATTTTCTTTCAGGGAATTTGCTCGTGATTCTGGTGGTTACGCTGTCAAGGCGACTCCGCTCTATAACAAACTTTTTCTTGGCGAACCTCGCGGTGGCAGATTTATGCGTTGGAGTGTTTTGTGTCTTTCAAAACCTGACCATCTATTTAATACCGAGGTAAGTGAAATAATAAAGCACTGTTAAACGTTATTATGGCTAAAAATGAGTAAGTACTTGTAGTGTACGTAATGACTGCTTGTATACTATATTTTATGTAGGTACTTGTACACTTATAAGTTTTCTTTCCAAGGATTGTTGTTCAAACAGCGTGTTATGAACGGTTATATTTACGCAACCGTTTTACATAATATTTAAACTGAACTCGCGATCGGACCAAAATGTAATGGCACCAAATCTGTGTACCTTTCCCCAAATGTAAGCAAACAAGGGATAATTTGATACGTAGGTATAGGTTTGTTTAATGAATCCTAAATGAACGCTTTGTTTACAGCTGGATAATAGGACGAAGCTCACGAATCTATATTGATTGCTAATTTCACGCCTCCTTTGCTTATGCATCACTACACAGTCTTACTAATATTATAAACGTGAAATTTTGTAAGAATGGATGTCTGGATGTCAAGATGTTTGTTACTCTTTCACGCGGGTGGACCGATTGAACTGAAATTCGGTAAAGAGAGATAGCTTAGACCGTATAGCACATAGGCTACAGTACAGCGGGTAACACCGCTGGGCGCAGCTAGTATAAAATAAAGTCGTCTCCCACGTCAAGGACCTTCAAGGATACTTCGTTTCAAAAACAAAGATAACTTTTGCAGGGTTCGAAGGTTATATATCAATGAAAATATCATTGATAAAATCCCAAAAACTGTTATATATCCGATATATATTATGATATATATCTGATTATTTTGACAAATTAAGATATTGATCCTTTGAACCCTGCAAAAATTATCTTTGTTTTTGAAACGAAGTATAGTTTAAAATTTATGAGTACCTAAACAAAATTCATCTTTGCCTCTCTCACAAAGTTTACCAATATTAACTGAATTTATTAATTTTAAGGTATTGTATGAGATTGATTGAGATCAATCGGCTCAGAGGTAACAAACTCACACATAGGTATACACAGATGCATACTTTTGTGTGTGTAATTTTAGCAGATAAACACATTTCGTTTTAACTCGTATCCGCTTTTAATTTTATAAATTGGTAATCAATAAAGAGTTTTTATTTTAATAACTCGCAACACGCTCCAAGTCAGTATCCGGGCTGGAATTTGTTAAAACTTTTCATATCGCCGTGTTTATTATTTCCCCGACAACCTGTTAAACAATGTGCCGTCAAATAGCGCTCCAGTGAAATATTATTGTCGAGGATTGTTGAATGAGACTCATTAATCTTGATACAGCGTTGGTTACCAATAGGAACGTGAGGGGCACTCGTAAACCATGTTCTACAGGCATGATCGATGACTTTTGTAATGGAACAGGTGCGTCTTGGATACATTCCACTAGGTTTTTAGCGTCTAATGTGTTAGACATGATTGTTTGGTATGTGTTATCGATTTATAATAATGCATAAAATATAAAGGATTTTTTTAGTGTCTACACTGCGTTCGGCGATCCATCCGCAGCGCGTGGAGACCCAACCAAGGTGCCCTTTGCGGAGAGCCGGGTTTACAGCAGTGTAGCAGGGCTTTAATGCATGCATGTGGGGGAGGGCGGGTGGTGCACTCGGTGGTGGAGTTAATACTAATTCCTTGTCACCTCTTAAAACTTAGTAAGGCTCACAAATTAGAGCGGAATTAACACTAAATATTAATAAATATAACTAATAATTATAACGGATTTCCCGAAAGTAACGCCTAATTCCATTAATTCCTATACGTAATATTATGTAATTTGCCAACTATAATATTATTACTAAATGTATTGATAAACTAGGTAAATACTATTGTTTCTTTGTATGTCAGTTCACAGAGCGTAGAATGTTAATAAAATTCAACATTATTTAATCAACAAATTCCTACAATAGTTATTTGTTATACAAGAGTGCAAAGTTGCTTTTTAACCGCGTGCTCAGTTTTGATGACCGAGCTAGCGAAGGATTCTAAAATTGAATCACGAGCGCAGCGAGTGATTTAATAATTAGAATCCTGAGCGTTAGCGAGGGAATCAAAAGAGCACAAGGTTAAAAATCTTTGCACTCGAGTGTGACACATAATTTTTCATCCCCCCTCAGCGAGGAAATAATTCAATGATAAAAGATTTTTTTTTATTTATTCTCACCATGGATGCGCGCAGTGTTGCCAGTGGCATATCTTCAAAAGTAACCAGTATTCAATTTAAATTTACGTGGGTACTTACCTAATCTTTGTAGTGATTATGTCCTCATTTTCAGTTTATTATAGTGAGAAATCGATATTAAAAAAGTTACTAAAAATAAATAGTTAGAAAAAATCTTTCTACTAACTAGATAAAGTTATAATTTTTTTTTATTTTTTTTTTATATCCTTTATCTACAATCAGTACAACTTTTAGTAGATGTGTTGTGTGAATTCGCACCTCTCGAGGAAGAAAGAATTAACCCTAATTGTGACTTTTTATTTTTATTGCATAATAAAATCAAGAAAAATCCGATACATATTGTCAATTTTTTTCATAAATTTATCTCAAAAAATGAGGGAATTATTAAAAAAAAACTTAACTTGTACGACACTGGTATCAAATATAATTACTCCATAAAACTGTAGTTAATTGCTTTTGCGACCACACTATTTACTAGTTTTCCATATCAATAACATCATAAATACACTTACGTCAATCTTGTACGAACATTTTTACAAATATCTTTACATAACTACAGATAACTCCTTTTTAAAGAAATTTTCGAAAATATATCGTCGTGCAATTACAGTTACCACCTTCTTCTACGAAACATTTATCAGCCTTTATCACTTTAACTACTAGTTACTCACTTCTTTCACGAAACTTTAGTCAGAATTAAAATAAATAAGTCTAATTGCTTACATTTTTTATTAAGAAATAGTTGCATAGATATTGATTTTTATGTTTTTGGAGTCCAGCAGCACACGTATCCGTGTAGCCAGTTATGTAAACTGGGTATCGTTTCGCTAAACGCAGATCATAGTTACTCATTCTGCCTTGCTTCAGCTTGAAATCTGGAGAATAACGGGATTCAAGGCAAATGATGAGCTAACCAGTCATGAAAGAAAGTCTCGGCATATAAGATCGTACTCGGCATACAATACGTTAGCGACTGGATGGATAAGAGGACCCAACGGACATCCCCAGAGGGTTCGAGTAACCTCGCAATTTTCACTCTAGTTTCTCTCGGTTGACGTAGTATAAGTTTTGATTTCTAATGACCTGTAGCGCAAGATCTCGTTCCACTTCAGTTTCTGTGTACCGTGTCACTCTATAAATCAATGACTAAGAAAACAGTTTCACAGCTTCAGAAATCCCTTTCTCTAATAGTGCGCCTCTCCAATATTCAACGTCTGCACTCAAATTTTCCACTATCACCACTACTTTGAATCTGAAAACCCCGCTCTCTTGTTCTTCATGGAGACGTAAATTGGTTTGCTGTCAGATGTGTATTTGTCAGATTAACCGGAGGCTCACTTGAAAACAAATTCAAGCCACATGTGTGGGATGCATTTACGCCCGTGATGAACTCGGCAGTTTATATGTCTCTCTTTTTACGGAATCATAGCGTTTGAATACTTCTGGCCTCCTTCAATGTTTGTTATATCTATATCTGATTATAATTAATCAGAGGTTCATAGACCGCAGTGGAATCATGTGAAAATGCTGGCTTCCAGCCGGAATACCTGCGATAGTGTTAAAAACATGTGCACCAGGGCTTACTCCGATTTTGACTAGCCTTCAGCGTAATACGCCAACGTGCAGCCTGTTTTCAAAAAAAGGCAGTTGTGCTGGCCCTTCTAACCACTGGCATATCTCAGTCACGTTCATGAAATGGAGCGTCAATCTCGACGAATGATCTCCTGTGTGCTCAACAATTCGGGTTTTGTGCTGGTAAATCTACTGTTGATCTGTTTTGCATATCATTCACTTTTTGGGTAAGCAGATAACATCTAGCGGTAGAGCCAATAGAGACGGAAAGAAATAATGACGACGGGGGGTGCGATGAAGAGAAGTTATTTACTATAAAAATAATTTTATTTAATGAAAATTCTCCTTTCCGAAATGTATGTATGTCGATAACTAATCACTTTCAGATACTGGGAATTCCTCTCATTTTTGCTTTTTACTTCTGTGATTACATCAAGTCTAAGACTCAATTGACTGTCCGGAAGTTGGGTATTTTGGCAAAGGTGCAACAGTACTTCACCCGGGACATTTGCTTATCTCTATCATAAAGTCGATCGTATATGTATAGAATATTGTTTTCGTCTTTGGGATGATACTGCCAAATACCAGCTTCAGACTCTGGAGTCAATTCAGGGGAGCGCCAAAAGGCTCGTGAGTGACCAAACGCTAGGGAGTTCTAAGAGTTTTGAACACTGTAGAAGAGTCACCCCTTCTAACCATTTTATTAGGATTTGTTTCGGAGAGTGGCGAGGGAATTACACAAACTAATCCTATCCCGCCCGTTCCCGCCGTTATTAAGCCCGTATCAACTTCGGAAGTCACGGCTTCCAGCAATACGGCATCCATACCTAGTGGCGCAATAACTGATCGTATTTGAAACACTTTGCAGTCATTCTTATTTCCATGTGTCATAGACTTTGTTTTTACTCAAGCAATGTTTGAAATTGGTTTAATCGTCATTAGTCATACTTCATAAATGAAAAACAATGTTATAATTTAATAAAAAGACATAATTATGACACTTCTCCTGTCATAATACTATACTTAGTCATTGAATACTAATGTATGAGTCGATGAATATTTCTGATTTATTTGCGCCAAAACGGCTAAGTGGATCTAGATGAAATTTTGCACAGATATACAATATATCCTGAAATATTACTTAGTTTACTTTTAAAGCTGTAAAACTACTCAAAATAGCTGGTATTAAATTTATTACGAAACTTTTATGATTTTTGGTATAGTACAACAAAAGCTACCTTAAAATACACAATCAGTAATATTTACAAGATCTTTCTATGAAATTTAAATAAGCTAGAAGTTTTACACATAAATTCCTTATACTGGAGTCATTTAAAGACAGTTTTTTATTTTGTAATTTCTTTTGTACTGAGAAACGACAAATATTTTACTAAATAAATGATTGGAATAACGCAATATGTCAACATACGCTAAAACGGTCTGTGTTTTTTTTCGTTTAAAAAAGCGCTTACTTGAAATACATTATTTATCTGAATATATTTTTCGAAGAAAAAGGATGCAATTTATTTTACGCAAAAAAACCGAGACAAGGTTTTCGTTGAAAAACGTCGTAAATCATACTTACGCGTGGAGTTTGTAACGCCACCACACGCTCAGAAAGTCGTATCTGTAGTTATGTCAGCATTATAGTTTCCGTTCCATGTTAATAAAGTAGTATTTCTGTTAACTACATAAATTAATTAATATATTTCGCTGAAAAATAGCGTAAAGCTATTTTTTAAGATTTACTCCATGACGACTAATTAAATTGCAAATTGAAATACATAGGCCAATCGAGGTTAATTTTTGCTATTTTTTGCTATATACTAAATTTTTCTCAGATTGCTGATGATTTTTTAAATCAGTTTTTTGTTGCTCCTGTAAAGTTTTTTTTTTTTTTTTTTATTGACATGCCCTAGTGGTTATGTCTGTATATTACAATCTAGCCTAATTTCATCTAAAGGCTAATAAGACCGCCAATTGTAACACTTAGTTTTTATATAGTAGTTCTAAGTCTGTTTTTGTACATTTTTGTGTTTCAATAAAGGATTATCTATCTATCTATCTATCTAATAAGTAATTTAAATCTAACTTAACATGCTATGTAAACAATTAAAAACTAAGAATGTGTCCATTGGCACTAATTCTTATTGTCTCTATTAAGGGGAGGCACTTTGTTCATGTGTTCTCAATAGGTAGCACTACACTGATAAATATAACACTACATTTTACTGACACTGACATTACACAACTCAAAAGGTTTTGTTCTTTTAAGTCTTCGCACTAGGTCCGTATTGTCGAGGAGCTGGATGGCCTCGACATTTACGTGATGATGAAGCCTTCGTTCATGGGCTTCAGCAGATTTTCTTATCACAGTGGCTACGAGGTCTATATTCAGGTCCCGGTGAAGATCCTCGTTTCTAATGTACCATGGGGCATTCACAATACCCCGGAGGACTTTATTTTGAAACCTTTGTATTACATCGATATTATTCTTTTTGGTACACCCCCATAACTGAATACCATACTTCCAAATTGGTGTGAGAACTTGTTTGTACAATAATAATTTGTTATGCACAGACAATGAGGAGTAACGACCCAATAGCCATTCCATATTTCTATACCGAAGTTCAAGCTCATCACGTTTTTTCTTAACGTGTGCTTTCCAGCGAAGCTTCACGTCTAGAGTCATTCCTAGATATTTTGCAGTGTTCTCATATGGTATAGTATTATTGTTTACATATACCGGATGATAACTAGGTTTTTTGTTGGTAAAGTCTATATGTATAGATTTTGACTCGTTGAGCTTGATCCTCCATGTTTTTGTCCACGCATATATAGTGTTAATAGCCGACTGCACTTTTTCGACGGCTTCCTCGTGAGTGTCGCCTGTGGCTATAATAGCTGTGTCATCGGCGAAGGTTGCAATTGTGTTGTTTTGTAGCTCGGGAATATCTGAGGTGTATAGTAAGTACAGGACCGGACCTAGTACACTTCCCTGAGGGACTCCAGCTTTTATGGACTTTAGATCTGAGACAGCGTCTTCTTGACGTACTCTGAACATTCTTTGCGTTAAGTATGATTCTAAGAGGGTTGAAAATTTTTGTGGCAGCATGATTTTTAACTTATTGATCAGCCCTTCATGCCAGACTTTATCAAAAGCTTGTG
Source organism: Hemithea aestivaria (assembly GCA_947507615.1). NCBI lineage: Eukaryota > Metazoa > Arthropoda > Insecta > Lepidoptera > Geometridae > Hemithea > Hemithea aestivaria. The sequence goes on along the minus strand of OX382327.1, from coordinate 9,375,239 downwards.
CCACGTCAAGAAAAACTGTGGAGCAAACTTTTTTCTCTTCTAGTGCTTTTTCTATTATACTAGTAATTCTATGAACTTGGTCGATCGTTGAGTGTTTTTCTCTAAAGCCAAATTGATAGTCTGGTACAAGATGTTTCTCTTCTATGATGGGTTTTAATCGCTTTAACAGCAATTTTTCGAACAGTTTCGACATAATTGGTAATAAAGATATCGGCCTATACGATGTAGCTTCGTTGGGCGGTTTACCAGGCTTTACTATCATTATTACTTCTGCAATTTTCCAGACATCCGGTACATGTTGCAGTCTAAATGCGGCATTAATGAGCGTGGTAAGCTTGACTAAAGCTTTGCGGGGTAGATTTTGTAGCACTTCACCAGTGATAAGGTCATAGCCTGGAGATTTCTTTCGGCTCATATTTTTGATCTCACTGAGAACCTCTTTGGGTGTGACTAGCTTTATTTCTATGTGACTTTCCCGAACTTCTTCAGTTAGTTGTAAGGTATCTTGTGTATCTGTTGAATTTACATTAGGTTCGAAAATTTGTTCCAGATGTTGTGCAAATCTAGCGACCTTTTGCTCGTTGTTTATCGCCCATCTAGTTCTTTAATAGGTGGAACTTGTGCTAAAGGTTTTTTTGAGTTTCTAACCGTTTTCCAAAGAGAGTAGTCTGTTGTGCGATCACTTGTAAGTTGTGTTAAGGAATGATTCATAACTTGATCATTGTATCTTTGAATTTTCCTTTTAAGTTTCTTAGTGAGCTTATTAAAAAGGTTTTTGTCACTACGGGATCTTGTGGTATGCCACTTCTTTCTTTGTTGCCTTTTTTTAGCTACAAGTGACCTAATTTCTGCTGGATAACAGTTATCTCTTGTTGTTATCTTGGTTTCCGGAGTATTTGCCCACGCACATTGTTGAATGTTTGATACGAGGATTTTTACTTCTTCATCAAGCTGTTCTGGCTCTTTAAGTGCAACTTTTAAGTTGATTTTGGAGTCCAGGTCTAGCCTAAAACTGTCCCAGTCTGTTTTTTTGCTGACTAACGTTGGATGGTTTGATCTATAAATGACTGTATCACTTAAAAACAATAGTATGGGGGAATGGTCTGAACTCATATCATAGCCTTCTATTATATTAAGGAAGGAGGAGGATATATTTTTGTAAATGAAAAAATCTATCAAATCTGGGATTTTCTGTGGATCAGTTGGCCAGTAGGTCGGCTTTCCAGTTGAAAGAACATCACAATGTGTTTCTCTGACAGCTTGTAATAACTCTCTTCCTTTTGTTGTTGTAAGCCTGGATCCCCAGTACATATTTTTAGCGTTAAAGTCTCCGCCAAGTAGGAATCTATTACCAAGACTTTGTAGGAAATATCTGTACTGCTCTGCCTTTAACGCATGCTTTGGTGGACAGTATATTGATGAAATGGTGACAGGATACCGTTTAGTTCGTAAGTTAATAGCTACCACCTGTATATGCTCTTCCTCGCACTTATGTTGCTCATAGTGTTGGATATGCTCTTTGATGATCACAGCACTACCTCCTCTAGCTTTGTTACTTGGGTGTATTGCATGGTATGTCTTGTACCCTTTGATTTTAACATATGATTCTTTAGTACAATGAGATTCTGATATCAGGCATACATCAATATTTTCCATATGGAGGACAGCTTGGAGCTCATCTTGATGCTAAAGAAGCCCATTTGCATTCCATGCCATTATTTTAATCATTGTTTTTGCTTTAAGGTAGCAAATTTAGCGCTACTTTCTAATCTTTTAAGTCGTTCATCAAATGATGTAATCAAGTCTAGGATGCGACTTAATTTTTCATCAACACTAGAGTTACTTTCTGGCTGTGGTTTTGGCTGAGTGCCTTGAGTGACATGTGAAAAAGATAAACTTTTTGTGACATGTCTAGTGGACGTGCTAGTTGATGCACTTTTCTGTTCGGCTGTTTTGTTGGTAGCTCGGTTAACGATGGCAGATTCGCTTTTCTTTGTTAAAACCTTGTTCTTGATTTTTTGGAGTTCTTTTGCCACAATACATCCTCTGTAGTTCGCAGGATGCGGCTCACCACAGTGGACACATTTAGGCTTAGCTTCAGGAGCTTTTGTACAGTCAACAGTTAGGTGCTTACCTGTACATTTTACGCATCTGGCTTCCTTAAAACAGTATTTTTGGGTGTGACCATATGCCTGGCATCTCTTGCACTGTGGAATTAATTTGGACGTCTTTATCGGTTCAATATCAACTTTGCATCCTAATATTGACTTGATTTCGTATATTTTTGTAATATCTTCATCTTTCTCGAAGGACAACAGGAACATGTTTAAGGGTTCCTTTTTCTTCCAGCTTAGTTTATTTACTGCATTCAGTATTTTGAAGCCTTTTAATATGAGATCTTCCGCGATCCTATCAGGAGAGCAAGATGAGTGTAGGTTTTTAGCCATCACCCTGATCGGCCTATCCTGCTTGTTCTCATAGGAGTACCACAATATATTGTTAAGCGATAATAGCTTGGTGGTAGTCCTATAAGTATCGTCATTCATGACGTTAATTTTAACAGTTTCTCCTTTTAGCATTTTCATAATAAATGATTCTTTTTTAGCAGTTGTCAGAAGAAGGTCGTACAACTTTTGGTAATTTTTAATGTTCTCAGCTATTATAGGTGGTGGAGGGGGTGTTTTTTTCACCTTCGGCTTATCAGTGCCTTTTTCATTGCTATCTTCAGCTCGTGGTGGGGTGGGTGACGTGTTCAACTTCCTTTTTTTCCTGCTTTTTTGTCGAACCCACTCTGTTTCTCTCGTGAGATCCTCTTCGTCTGTTTCATACTGAACAGTTTTAGGGGGGACCTCTTTGTCTTTACTATTATTTTTCAACTCTTCTGAACTCTTTGCCTGCGTTTGTCGCAGTTGAGCATGGAGTTCTTCAATTTGGTTTTGAAGATCTTTGACCAAACGATTCAACTGTTTTCGCTCTGCCTTTTCCTTCTCATAATGTTGAAACAGAAGACGCTCCGTTTCGGTTTCGATTTTAATTTCAGTTGAAGCCATAATTATAAATTATTGCCTCGCCTTAACATACGATGTCGCTATATGCACTTAACTAGGTCATTTTCGATGACCGTGATTTAGACGCGATGCGACGGTACGCGGCGTATGAGTAGGTCACTGCGTCAGCACCTTTACCCGAGCGCGGGCCAGAGCAACAGTACGTGACGCAACCTTTCTCTTCGATAATCGAACAATCACTCAACACTCAACTCCTGTAAAGTTGGTGTTTTTCAGTTACGACTTTCTTCCTCGGAGGGTGCGAATTGTTCTCAGTCAGAGTGAGTCCCCCATTGGGAACATCTCCTCGTCTATTTCAGCATTCCCTAATCTTGGGGTAGTACATGTTTGCGTCTCAGCCTAGGTGTATAGCTCATTGTGGTAAGCTGGGTGGCCAGGGTATTAGGGTGATTTCTCAGCCACTGCTCATATGTTGCACGTGTTGCTACAATCTCCTCATTGACTGTCCTCGCTCCAAGGTTAGAATGCACTTCACAGTTTTTGATATACCATGGCACATTGCTTATTGTTCTTAATATCATATTTTGCATTCTTTGCAGCATTGATATATTTGAGTTACTAGCTGTACTCCATAGCTGGATTCCATACATCCAGACCGGTTTGAGTATACTGTTGTAAATGAGTAACTTGTTGTCAATTGACAATTTGTTGTTAAAAAATAAAAAAATGGCTTATTTTATTCATCATCATCATCATCCACAGCCTTCTATATCCCACTGCTGGGCATAGGCCTCCTTCATGTTATGCCATTTAACCCTGTCTTGTGTCAATCTCGTCCATGTGCGACCCGCTACTTTGACTATATCGTCCACCCATCTAGCTGCTGGACGACCGACATTCCGTTTGCCTATCCTTGGCCACCATTCAGTCAGCGTCTTGCTCCATCTGTCGTCACCGCGCCTAGCCACGTGTCCTGCCCAACTCCATTTGAGTCCCATAACTCTCGATCCGGCATCTTGAACTTTTGTTCTCCGCCTAATTTCAACGTTTGGGACTCGATCTTGAAGTTTGATGCCGAGCATGACGCGCTCCATGGCTCTCTGTGCAACTCTGATTCGGTACACAGCCTCATGGGTTAGCGTCCATGTCTCGGCGGCATATGTCATGGTGGGCAGGACACATTGGTTGAAAGGCCTGATTTTCAGACATTGAGGAATCCGACGTGACTTAAGAATATCATCTAATTTACTAAACGCGGCCCACCCTAGTTGTTTATTAACTCTGCTAAATTATCTTAACTATTTTTACTATTACAGGGAAAATTTATCAATATTTAATTCATTAAAAAGTACTATTGCTTCGAAATGTAACTTATATCGTAACGTAAATAGCGTAAATAGTTAGCGTAAAGGTGATATCAGACGGTTCACTCGAATGATTGTTCACTCGAGTGAATGCTTCATTTTTTTTTCATTCTATGTTCACACGGCTTAAAAAAACAGTAAAGTATATAGTTTAAAAGAAACGTAAAATGTTACAAATGTAACTTACTGGCAGTGCTGATGGTGCGCACAAAGCAAATTAAAAAAAAAAGTTCACCAGAAAGGTTCCGATTCCGAGATTTTAACAAATTTAAAAAAGTTGTATAATAAAATCGGCACCATAGAGGTGGAAGTAAATAGGTTTAATGATTTTTTTGACTCACAAACTCGGTGCACACGATGTTCTAAATTCAAATATACTTTACCCTCTAGAGGATAAAATGGACTTTTCCAGTCAGATATCGAAGAGTAAAAATACACTTTCCGAGATAGTGGGATGAAAAATGTTTTTGTGTAGCCTACAGTCCATTTTGACCTGAGGGCCTATTGGCTATCGCCAAACGACATATGTAAAATATTAAGAAACCTTAGACAAAATTGTGTACATTACTTGCTTAAACCTCCTCATAAATATGAGTAAAATAACAAAAGCAGCAATGTACATTGAAATTGTCATCAATCATAGTGGGTGAGAATTAGCCAATAGGCCCTCTACTAATTACATTGCCATTTCATCAAGAACCACTTCAAGCATTTCCATTGTTGAAACAATATAATGGTACCACATTCAAGGAGCAATTCAATGGAGTATCTACCTATTCATTCATTGACTCGTTTGATCTGAAAGGAAAACGCTGGCAAATACTTACCTACACAGTATTATTACACGTATAATACCTACTTATACTCGTCGTATTCATTTTCAATATGCGTCAGCGACTAATATGATTTTTACGTCTCACGAATACAATAATTATAAGAGCAATATAATAATCATTATAATTTGAGTATATTATATTTCATTTGAACGGTTTTTTGAGTAAGTGATAACGAGTCACGAGATTAAGTATAGGTACATTTCGTAGTAGCTGCTTAGCTGTTTTTTACCTGCGAACATGTAACCTGTGTGTGTTACTGGTTCGAACCTAATAGGTAACCTGTTCGCGGGTATGTGTGTGTGTGTGTGTGTGTAGTTTACCTGTTTAGGATCTGAACTACCTACGTTTCAAATTTTAGCGCAATCGGTACATCTGTTTAGGCGTGAAAGACTAAACATCCATACATCATAATAGGAATAGAAAAGAAAACTCCATTTTGCTTACGTTGCAAATGCTTCAGCAAGTGGAGTAATATACTTATTGCTGCTTTATAATCGGAAGTGTGCTCGAATATATTAAAGTCTAGCTAAATAGATTCTACATTATAAATTCAACATAACATCTGTTTTCAGCTGGGTGTTCGGTGATTTCCTGTGCAAAATGTACCAGTTCGTGCATTCCCTGAGCTACACCGCGTCGATATTCATCCTGGTTGTGATTTGCACTGAGCGATACTTTGCGATCATTCACCCCATCACTTGCAAACAGATCCTCACGTCTACGAGGCTCAGGGTAAGTGCTGTATTTTTTTTCATTATAGGTAAGCCTTTGACCACGATCTCGAGTGATGTTAAGCGACAGATGCGGCCTTAGATGGCAGCAGACTAGAAGGCGAAACTGCTTGACCGATTGAGTTGAAATTTTGACCGCGTAATCTTTAGGTAGCGTAGGCGACCGATAAGAAGCGATTTTGCGAGATTCCCACTGGAACGGGAATTATTCCCGAAAAACGTTTGTATGCAAATCCGTAACCGCTGTACCGATTAAAATGAAATTTTGTAAAACGATAGTTTGGATTGTGTTTAGGAACAATGAATAGTTTTTATGACAGAGATGTACTTTTAAGAAAGGGAAAGGGGGGGTCCAAGTTTGTATGAGTAATTTGGAACCGCTGACTCTATAGAGCTAAAATTTGGTATAGAGGTAGTTTAAGTCTGTGTGAGAAACCAGTAACCGCTAACACTATTTTGCAAAGAAAAATGTATATAGGGTTGAGTCCCGAGAAGGGTATGGAATAATTTTTATCTCAGCAAATCAACATAAGAAAATAAAGGGGGAGGTGGGGTTGTAGAAACAAGTTTGTAAAAATAACTAACGCTGACTTTTTTAAACTAATTCTTGGATAAATACAGCTTGAGGCACACCAAAAAGTAGCAAAATTTTTATGGGAAATATTAACCGCTATTGCGGTAAAATTTGGTATACTAGTCCCTAACGACTATAAGCCGATTAGATTTAATGAGCTATGACAAAGGAGGACTATAAAACCTTTAAACTTTTACCATAAAACCTCTCATATGCTTGTCCCAATTCTGGGAAGATAAAATATAGGATATTTCCCAGGAGCGCTTGGTCTCACAGGCCTCATTCGTTTCACTCTACATATATTCACGTAAATAGGCTGAAAAATATTATCGGGTATATATCACAAAGGGGAAATTCCATACTTATACTGATATTTCAGAGAAAATGTCATAGACATCAAATAATAGCTGCCTAATTTGGGGGGTCCCTCTGAAAAGGACGGTAATAATTCAGTTCTTTATATCTTAAGTCTAAAACCAAAAACGATGGTGAATACGAAATAAACATATTACGATAATCCCACCATTACATTTTACTACGCGGTTGCAATTGCCCCCACTGACCCTATCTACGAATTATTGCCTTCAATTTTAAAATGTGAGTGCCTCTTACCCTTATCGCTCATTTATCATTGCTACGTGCCTTACTACATCATATTTAGGTGTAGCTACTATACAATATTATTATGTACTTATTTACGTAGTCTTCAATGATCATAGGTTTTTTTATACCTGACTATTCAAATAAATCAATAACTTCGACGTATATGTTAAGCCATAGCTCATTTATATCACAAGAGACTATATTTATGACGTTTTTAACATATATTATCTACTTTATATAGTTAGGTAGCCTATGTAAAATATTGTGTCTGTTAATAATTAAAAATACTATGTATGTAATCATGAGCTATTTTACAAGCTTTATATTACTTTCACCTGTCTGTTGTCCGTCTGTCTGTCTGTCTGTCTGTCTGTCTGTCTGTAATCAAATCTTGCAAGTTTAATTTTACCCACTTCCCTGTTTCCAATTGCGCTGAAAATTTGCATGCGTGTGTAAATCGGATGACAATGCAATATTTTTATGACATCGAGCCGATCTGATGATGGAGCTGGAAGGTGGCCAAAGGAACTCTGTCATAAAACAACGCAACCCCATCGAGTTTGGGCTAATTTGATTCGTCTTGACGAGTACTTTATGATGCTATATATTTAATTATTAACTCACATGATGCTTTACGATAGCTTTATGATATTAATTATAATAATTAAACAAGTGAAATTTTAAAATTATTTTTAAAATTTCACTTGTTTCTTTAACTTTTCTAGCTTATGTAACACTTGCTGCACCCAGAAGTTTTAAAAGTGCCGCTAAAAGTGGCCTATGTGTGATTTCAGGGTCTAAGAGTCAAATTTAAGCTTCCGTCGTTCAGTAGAGGTAACAAATCATACATATCATACACTATAGTTTAATCCCTATGTGTATGTGTGTAATATTCGTAGGAAAATTTTGTACAAATAAATCTTAGCGAAAGTAGCGTTTTACCAAACGATGCCATGAAAAAGTAGGAAGCTTCTCACGAGCGATCGTGTTCCTTCGCGCGCCCCGACCGCGGCCCTCATTACCGCATTCCATCAAATGAAATAGCTCAGAACTCCGAAGGCGAACCTTTAACGACATATTGGAGGATGAACTCTAGGAGAGTTCATTTACCTATTTCCAAAGTATACGGTTAAAAAAATTAAGGCGGAGATAAATAAATTAAACGCTGAGCATTTAATTAATGTGCTCATAAACTTCAGGAAATTTTTGTTTAGCTGAGAGATTATAGTATTAGGCTGAACACAGTTTCGGCATACGACTCTTGAGCGTGTGACCGATTCCATCGTCACATGGTCGACGCGAAAACTTTACGCCATTTTTCATATTATTTTACTCCATAAACTTGATGTATACCTAATACTAAAAGTTAATGCTCGCGGATTCACTCGTATTAAGAATGCTTCCTCAAAATTCTGATGTGTTGTTTTTATTCTTTTGATGATACTAGATATTTTACGTCAAACAGTTTTTCCGAGTAAAACAGTTTTATTCGCAGGTTTTATTCGTGTCGTGCAGTGAAATAAAAATTATGGCCGGAGTTACTGACACTTTAACAGCTATAGGTCGAAAGTACTTCACAGCCTACGCACATCCCTATAGTATTCGCGTACCTACAGTCAATTAGTACGAGTTTTTTCCACTTACCAATATTTTTAGAAATAAAACGTGTAAAAGGTTATGGATTCGTTGAATATTTTACCGTGATTCGTTGCTATGGAAAGTTGAAGAGAATGAATGGACACGTAAATTCCATAACATTACAATATATTATGTTTTATGATAATAATACATAAAATAGGTACTGGTACCTAATCACATTAGTTGGCAAACAAAGTTCAACAATAAGATTTCGCTTTTTTATAGTGTTGGGCATAATATGTTTTGTACAAATACCTAAATTAGGTATTTATACAAAATAATAATATATTTTATACAAAAAAATGCGTGTTCTGATGACCCGCGCTCAACTCGCGTTTCCCCTTCCCCCTTCGTTTTGGTATTTGTTGAATATAATTTGACTCTACTGACATTAATTAATCTCAAATTCATTTATCCGTACATTTTTTTAATGAAGGGCGGGCTTTGCGCGTGTTCAGCGCGGGTCGTCAAATAACGCCCTAACACTGTGACATAATAAACCATTAATTAATCAGACGAGTCGTTCAGAATACGTACTCCCATCCCATTCACCCATTTGCCAGAGAGTTTGAAATTCAATTCAAAGATAACCTTAACCCAATAAATAACGTAGAGCTTTTCTGCAAACTCACGAAATATCGTAAAACCAAATGATCGAGTAGGCACGTAAAAATTCGTTCACCATTGAACATCTGCCGGTGTTTGAATTAAAATAATATTTATTTACGTTATTTTATTGTGTTTTGTAAACTTTGCTCGCAGATGGTGATTCTTGGAGTTTGGATTACTAGCGCGGCGTACAGCGCTCCCAAGTTTATATGGGTGGAGACTATCACGAACGACCTCGGTGACGGCCACATGGAGACGATCTGCATTCCTCATCGACGGAAATATAACTCGGAGCTGTTCGACATGGTGAACTTCGGCCTGCTCTACGTGACCCCGCTCTGTGTTATGACGGTGAGATAGAAAATTAAAATAACTACGCTCTATTTTTAATCATAGAGATTTGTGGTAGACCAATCAGCTTAATGGTCAGGAAATATTGTCACACCATACATATTATTAATCACATCAGACATAGCCAATCAGTTTGATGGTTAGTCAATTTTGACTTACCTATTTGTAGAAATGATGTGACCCATCTGGACACACTCACACATTCATAACAAAATGTAGCGTGAATATGAGGATGACCCAATACACAGGACACAGCAGTAGCTAAAATCGGGCTAAATAGATAAATCAAACGTGTAGATACTGTATCCTAAGATAACGCGGGAAGGGCACATTTTCCGTTTACCGCGCGTGTAAAAATAAATGTCCACGGAAAGTCGGGATAGCCACTAAACCTTAATGCCGCAAGACTGTGGATTCCGTGAAATCATAACGTTATTATGTTTCATTTATGATGCCACAATCGGTCGCCAGTCGCCGGGTGCGGAATTGGCCTTTTGTGACGGTACTTAGGGATTATTGCTCTCGCTAAATAAATATTCGAGAACTATATTATAAAAGGATACAATATTTTTCTATTAGTAGACTATAGTCTAGTTAGTATTTTCTTATAATGTAAAAATAATGAATATGGTGAATGAGAAGGGAAGGGGGGGTCCAAAAAGGTTTGGGTGAACTGTGTGAATGAGGATATAGGTAATAGGTATGGGAAAGAAACAAAATAAGTGGATATTTTTTTTAAACAGTTGTTTAAAATTGGAACGCTCCTTACATTAGAATTTCTGAAAGAAGCTTCTTTTTGTACCAGTTTATTTATTTACTTTATTTAGTACTAGCTGCGACCCGCGGTGTTACTCGCGGCACAGTTATTACCGATAAAACTTGTTTATAATAATTGCTCTAATTTTAACTAACTTTTAAAACTAAATTCACTTATATGAGCTTACTACATTAGGTACCCTAACACCAGAAACATGTAGGAGATGTTCGGCTCATTTTGTGAAACGGTTTCTTATTCGGTTCGGTTTTCGGTGAAGTTAGTATTTGACAAATTTATTTCTATTTAAAAAAAAAATTTCGTATTTAATTTCTTTGATATTTTTTAATTTGAATGCGGATTCGTTTCGGTTCGGTTTTCGGTGAAGTTATGATTTGACAAATTTATTTTAATTTAAAAAAAAATTGTACATAATTTGGTTGATATTTTTTATTTTTCTTTTTTTATTTATTTACTTTATTTAGTATGTGTTCTGCGAAATATACTTAGTAGACAAACGTAAAAGAGATTGATAATAATAAATAGGGATCTGTTTTTGCTGTTGTTTTAACGGACTGGAAAAACAAACTGAAACCAATTGCTTTTCGAGCAATGTGATCTGATACGGAGGTAAACAAATATAATAAGATTTCCGCGAAAATGGCAAAGGGAAGTGATAACAAAAACAAACGATTTAATTACTACTGGATTCTGGATTAATGAATATAGGTAGGTACTCTAGATCTTGCTTGATCTAATTCCGTGAAAGCTGAAAGAGGAGGATTGTTTTAGTTTTTAAGTTCTTTTTATGTAGGTATATTTTTTGTGTTTCAATAAAGTGTTATCTATCTATACCTACCCGATTCCACCACCATGATTCGAAGGTGAACTTCTTCTGATGTGAGATCACTCGCGACTTCGACGCTGTTTGCGTTATTTCCATAATATACGAGTAAATTTTAGAATTTAACTAACATTGCTTAGAATATTATTATTTTTACACAATTAATATTTTGCCATATTTTGCCATTAATATTTATTTATTCAATATGGAACGGCGGAGCACTACGACACGACAGAGTCTGTGCACAGAGTAAAGAGAAACACAAACTACCCTCAACAAAATCTCTAAAAATATTCTTGTGGATCGGTGAGTTTTACCCGCGGTATTACATGTTTATGCTAATTCGAGGGTGAAGCCCAATATAAACAAGTAAAATTAAAAAAAGAAAAGTTTTAAAAACAAGCTTTCATTATCATTACCATCTAGCACCACAGTACTCGTCAAAACAAATTAAATGAGCCCAAACTCGATGGGGTTGCGTCGTTTAATTACGGAGTTCCTATGGCCGCCTTCCAGCTCCATCATCAGATCAGCTCGATGTCATAATAATATTGCATTGTCATCCGATTTGTACATGCATGCAAAATTTCAGCTCAATCGGAAACCGGAAAGTGACACGTGAGATAGACACACAACGGACAGGTGAAAGCTTTTGAGTGTTGGGTGGGTAGAGGGGACATGCTACGTGACGCCCTTCTATGAAATGTGCCAGCCAAGCAGCATGCCGTTGCGTCATGACACTCTATCTATAACCAGTGGTATTGCCGACGCGTTGTCGATCTTTTATGCAGACGTATTATAATCGGTCAAGAATGCGGAATAAACCTATTCTTCTTGAATGATTACACCTTTTATCTTGTAAGTAAGGAATCATAAAGAAAGAATTTAACAAAAATTGAGTTTGTAAAGTAAGTTTTTAAAAGCTTTGATCGTCTAAGTGACGGTAACCGCTCACTACCTATACAGGTGGGCAATCTGGTTTCTAACATAACAAAAGAATGCTATGTAAGGACATCTTATAGTTCAGAGGAGTCACTCAGGCATAATATTATCTCATTCTCATCTCATCTCTCAAGGCGAGAATTTGCATAGACACAATCTAGTATTTAATAAGCATTCATCCGGCAAATTGTCCTACAATACGGCTAGCCTTGTAGGGCTTGAGACTAGGTAATAGACTGCGTCACCCGAGGCTGTTTACCGGCGAGACAATTCTACCTTTCCTCTACGGAATTGGTGCCTCACTCAGATTGCCATGTAGTTTTGACCTAAATATGCAGGTTGCAGATGTAATTTTATTTTTTTATATATGTTCCTAATTGTCGTAGTATTTTGGTGGAATATGTATGTTATAAGTTATGAAGTACATTACTTAGCTAGGTACCCATCGCGCCCGTGTATATGAAGTGAGGAACGACCATTCAGGTCTTTATAAAACATTCTGGAGAAATATAATTGAACCACCACCAACCTTGAAATCCACGCCAGACGCAGTCCAGCACGGCAGTCCTGCAACCACTGCACTCCAAAAATAAACCTCCAAAGTCTCACAAAACTATCTCGTCACTGTCACTTTTTCGTCACGGACAAGAGGGGTTTGTAATATAATATCACACGCGCACGGCGAGGGCACCGTAGAATTCGGCAGGTTTTGCAATAATACACGGCACACACGGAATCACTAGGCAATCCTCTATATTGAGGATGTTTGGAGAAATTGGGAGCGAAGACAATCGTGCCTCCGCTCCGGATCGGCTTCGATATGCACACGTAACGGCTGCAACTTTTGGCAAAACGCATATTTATGATGTTGGTGGAGCAGTTTTCAAAACTACCCTCCATTATAGATTGCAAAGACCGAACAAGTGATCCTACCTCAAATAAATAGGCCAAGCGCGAGTCGGGCCACGTACAATGTAGAGTTCCGTAGTTCTAGTAGATTGAATACACTGCACAACAGCATTTTGGATGATTGGGTTATGTATGATACATGATATTAGTCCAATTTTTGACGACGATTTCAAATTTGTGACTGAAATTTCTGTATCAGCTCTAGTTAAAAAGATATGACACATATTATGTTGTTTTCGTAATAAAACGCTATAAATGTAGAGATGATCCTAATTAATTTAAGTTTAAGTTGAAAAACTCTTTATGTTATTTGATTTTCTTGCTTTTGGCAGAGGGCTATTCTAAATGCTCTAACAATATTCAGACGACTTATCTATAATTGTTATATTATTAATTATAAAGCAATATTTATTATGTAATTAAACCTTTAAATTCTTAATAATGAGTCAATAATATTAATTATTATCAATGAAACCACGGATATTAGACGAATAATTTTTATGAATCCTCTATTATAATCAATATCATATACATATCTTATACGTATCTAAATCAATTTTTTATATCACAACGAACAGGAACGAAACCTATACAAAGAACCTCAATCGCATACGAATATTTGATAAGCTAATAGGACAGGTTGAAATAGTCCCATACAACCATGAACAATTCGCTTGCGCGATCTAATTTTACTACTAGCGCCATCTAGTTATGCATTAATAAACTATAGGCTAGGTTAGCTTTAGGTATTCTTATTTATTGAGTTGGAACAACAGGGTTGTTGACAAATTGTTTAGTCCATATTGTAGATTATTAAAAATTGTTAGACACGTTTTTTTTTTTTGTAAATTTGATAAAAAACAATGGCTTACTCGTGACGTCAATATACCAGATTTTGTGCATTTTGTACCGGATGCGAAAACTTATAATCGTCGTTACTCAGCCACTTTTTATTTTATTCACAAACAAAAAAATACGTGTCTAATATATTTTTATTATTTAAAACATGGACTAATTATATTTTGAATTTGCTGACCTTGCCAACATCTCTTTTTTTCAGCGCTGATTTTACCGAAACTAATAATTTTATCTTAACCGCTATAGTTTTCCTGGAAAGTTCGTGGTTGAAAGCATATCTCTGATTTTTTTCAGAATTTTAAAGCTAGTAGTTCAGATTTTAGAGGGGGGGGGGACGCTCAATTTTTTTTTTTTAAACTTGAATATCTTTCAAACAGAACATGAAATCGAAAAAGTTTCTTAGCAAACCGTCCTTCATTTTAAAATACCTATTTAACGATACCCCACACGATGGTATCAGCCAGAAAAAAAAATCATCCCCATCTTACGTGTACGGGAGGTAGCCTAAATTAATTAATTAAAAATTATTTTTTGTCACCGTTCTCTTACCCTTATTATTACTTAACTGTATACAAAATTACATTTTTCTAGGACTTATAGTTTCTCCGCAATGCCGCGGACAGACAGACGGACGGACAAAGCGAAACTATAAGGGTTCCTTGTTGACTACGGAACCCTAAAAATGATTTCACTGATTGAACGCAACATTATCACAGATTGCCATTAAATTATGTTGGTGTACAGATTTGAAATAAATTTTGCACAAAAGTAGTTTTACGTACGAAGCAGCGGGAAAATATTAGTGGATAAAAGATAAAACTAACATCCCTAAATAGATAAAATCTACCTCAGCCTAACAATCTCATCCACAATTTTAGTACCTATGATGGGGTAATAACAAGTAGATGCCTAATACCTAGTTATAATAGGCAAGTTGACTATTCGAACAACCTCTTTAATACTAGGTCACAAGTTACGAGCACTTTATGATTTAGTATCTTCGTAGTTCGTACCGGGTGTCGTTAAATCTTACGTAACAAAAGGTCAACCGATACCTTTTCAGCAATGTTTCAGGATTTGCATGAATCAATTGTCTTACCCTTTGGAACAAAGGCTCTATGCGGGTATATTATTGACTGTGACAGGTGTCAGGTAACGGCTATTAAGTTATTCTGAAGTTTTGATCTTTGAATAGGGAAACGAAACTTTCAATTGAGCTCCTAATAGGTAGGTAGGTACAATAGCTTGACTTTAAATAAATACATTCAAATGAAATGAATGCTACGTAAAATAATGTACCTACCAACTTTTATAAGTATTACCATTCAACGTGGCAATGCTGCCAGCATTCTGGGCACTCTGCCAACTGACAGTGGTTTGGAGCACTTGGATTTTCTGTAGATCGGCTTGTGGCCGATCTGTGGTTAATAAAAGTGTTCTTTACTGCTGTAGTAGCTGTAGTATTGTTAGTTTGTTTTTCTCAATAAAGGCATTTGCCAAGTTTAAAAAAAAAATGCTGTTTCTAAAACACTTATCTTTGACAAATTTCCATCTACTGATAGAAGCAACTTAGTTTTAGAGAAAATTATACGACTTGGCAGTTGTGAAACCAATGAAACACCAATTTTTTTTTTTATACAACTAAGTAAGAAGACGAGCAAGACGCTCTCCTGATGGCAAGAGAACGCTGCCCATAATTAGTACAGTGCCACCCAGGATTTTACAAAGGTGAAATTCTGGGTGCACTGCGCCAACGCTTCTTACTTGAGACTTGAGAGTCATAAGATGTTAAGACTCTTCAGCCCAGTATTTCACTAGCTACAGTGCCCTCCTACCGAAGCACAGTAATGTTTGCACATCACTGCTCAGGCGGTAGGATAACTTGCACTGTTGGGGTACCCACCTAGTCGACCTCCTGCAAAGGAAGTCCACCCCCGGTGAAATTTCAAACTAACAAATAAAACATTAGCGATTTGGTAGTTCGATATGTAACGGTGTGACAACCCTGGATATATTAATGATTATCCTGACCCTGCGTACCTAATATAAAGGCTTGGTAAGCTGGGAAATGGGGTTGATGAAAATAGAATGTAAGGAAAAATTGTCAGGCCGTATAATAGTTTCAATCTAGCGCCGAGGACAATTTCTTTGTTTAAGTTTTCATGAGGAAAGTCAACTTTATCTTTAACTTTTCTAAGGGCTTCCGCCAGCGGTATTTCCGTAGAGCTTTAACAGGAGACTCTTCGTAAGAAAAGTAAACAGTGTTAAAATGTCGTCAACGTATAAAGTGATCTCCCTATGGTATTCCAGGTGAGGTCCTTCTACTTGTTTGCATTAAAAAGCAGAACTTTTAGTAAAAGCGGCCTCTATGTTACATCTTAGTAATAAAAAAATACAAACAAAAAATGTATAAGAGATCAAAAGATACCTTGGCCTTTGGCCTTTCCTAACAATAAGGAGGATGTATCAAATAAAAAAAAAATAGTCAACAAGAACTTCCTTTTGTTTTCGCATTTGTTCAGCTTAATAATAATCATTATCCACATCTGCACCGTCTAGAATCCTCCCTCACACTTCCCAAATGACGAAATATATGGGATAGGCGTGACTCGAAAACAATGGAAGCGAGGAACCTTACTAAACGTTGTGTATCTTGAAATCGGGCAGGAACTGGGTAAGCTCTCAAATCAAATTAACATTCAAACTTAGTTCCGTAGCACTGGACTGGACTCCGAGTGGTGAACTTACTTAATCTTTAGTTTACTAAACAAGCTGTATTCGCTATACTCGTATTACTCCGGCGAGAATGCCATTCAACTTCATAAACGAGTATTGAATTATACAAGGTTTAATATACTCGTAACTCTAACCAATTAGCAGTAGTTTGGTAAAATTTCCTACAAAACAAGCAGCCAGCGGTCGCTCAGTCAGTATAGAGGTATTTTTTAAATACTCGTCTTAGACCTTGCCCAGAAAGGGCAAGTTTTCACTCCGTATGCATACATTGCGACAGAGTGAAACATAAGATTTCAGCGGTGAGATTAGTGAAGAAAGGACGGATAATATAATGGCATTATTAAAATAAGTTGAGACTTTAATATATTAAAATGTATCCAACTTATTGACATCATTTACCAGGGTCCTAGGCTGATAGCAGGCGAGACAGAGTGGCAGTTAGTTATGTGATGCAATGGCAACTTGATCAAAGTTGAAGCATGTTCATTACATAAACTAATCTTTTCCCAAGCCCCACCCCCATGTACCTCTATATAAGGGCAGACAGACTACGGAAATGAACGTCACTACTTTTCTGTCCTTAAAATAAATGTAAGGGCATGATTCTTACGAGCAGTAGAAAATTTCACAGAAAAATCTTTATCAAAAAGTGCTTTTGACGTTTTACACTGCGCTCCATTGCACCATGGTGCAAGATCTAATTCCAGGGTAGAGCCTCGGAGCAGGAAGACTTATAAATATATACATACATTGCCTTTTTATATCTATTTTGTGCTAGAATTAGCCTTGGCCTTTCCTAAAAGCCATTTAAAGTTGGTGCTGGGTCTTGTGGGTAGGTGAGATGCACAGTGTTGCCCCTGTGTGTGTGTGCCTTAAGACGAATAAATAAATGTAGTGAGAAAGTCAAGATTACTGACGTAGACACAGAAAAATAATTAATATTATTAATAGTTCGAGAATGGTGCAATATATCTAGGAGATTAGATGTGATGAACGTTTGAAACCTGCTGATAAAATGTCTATCAATATTATCCTTCAAGTTGAATATCCGAACCTTTAATTAAAACCATTTGGACCTTTAATTGAGTGAAACAATAAATAGATTCCTTTTGTTTGTTACCTATTGCACAAAACTTTGGACCAAATCGAGTTTAGCAGTTACTATAACTAGTTTGGTTTTCAAAGTGTGGTTTTCGCATTGTTAGAGGAACAAATATATCGAGGTAAGTCTAGCTCGATTCAGACGATAAATTCACCAGCTTTGGCGTAAGCTCAGGTATAACTATACACTTGAGATAGGTGAAGGCTGAACTATCTGAAAACACTTGACCTATGAGCGGTGTTTCACGCGGTGGTTAACCTTACGAGCACTAATTTTATTTAGTAAACGTTTTAAAGGTTTTAAATCTGCATTTTATATTGTAATGATTGATTGGTTTTAAATTAAATAATTATGTTCTGTAACTAATAAATTATATTATCGAATAACATGCCAGCGCTTAATAACTTCTTCTTCACTCGTTCCCTCAATGTTGAGGATCGTGACTTCTTCCCTGCTGCTTGCCCGAGACTGTCTTCTTCCACTGGCTCCGATCTTCGGCTTTGTGGAGTGCCTCGCTGACCGATATCTCCAATTGCTGTGCAACCTGGTCAGACCATCGCTTGACCATGCTTAATAACTACCTACCTACATGTTATAATTTTAATAACTTTATAGGTAGACAACTAGCTAGGCAGCTAGCTAGGCTGGGCTAGCTAGGCTAGGTAGCTTTCTGCTCATCTTATCAATTAAAAAATAACTAAATAAACTACTTATAAGATGTTCTTTGCAATAATGATTGCTTAGTATAAAAGGTTTTCAAATATATGTAGCAATAGTAATAGTAGGTATTAAGTGATAATAATAATAGTCAATCAAATTTAGACGCACCGCTATCAACGTTAGAGATCTGTTATTATGTTCCACAATATTCTGTCATGTTTCGCTCCGGTTGGTTGAGCAGAGTTCGCGTTAATAGTAATTAATTATTGAGATTACGAGATATAGCACGTTATGAAGTGTGTAACGAAGTGTATACCATAAGATATCTCATTGAATTTCACATTTTGAATAGGCTTAAGGAAAACGTCACTGCATACTGCATACTGCATACTGCATGCTTTTGAAATAGCAGTAGCATAATATAAAGTTCAGATTACAGATTGACCTCTTATTACTTACTAAGTGGATACTTACTTATCCATTAGGTAAGTTCATTGTAAGATGCGTTCAAAATATATAGGTATTATGATACCCACGGATTATATATAGACTTCAATGTTCTGTGATGATACCATATTATGGTAAACGCACGTTTTTTGTTGAAAATAATTTGAGATAAGTAGGTACCTACCTACTTACATCAATAAAAAGTCTCCGCACACTATCCACACACCAAGCATTCGTCACGCGCCCTTCTCGCAGATGCGTTGTGTCCGCTCTTTGCCCGCTCTTCTAGTTGTCTTACTGTAATAAGTTACTACACTAGTGTCATAAAGTGTGCACGGGAAATTGGCTCAACACGTCTACAAAGTGTATTCGTGCTTAAAACGGGACGTCGGAACACGCCTTTACTTTATTTTATTGTATTTGTGCCATAAAGAGTTTTCTATTCTACTCTTTATCATGAATTTACATTTTCCCGCTTTCTCCTCTGAGGGTATTAGAGCCTATCTAACTGAGACATTCTTATCATTATTTAGAACTTCGGAAAATATAAAAATGTCGTATCATCAATCGTGTGCGTCCAACTTCAGGTAGTAAATCTCGTAAAAAGGTACGGGCAGGTAAATACGGTTTACATAAAAATGCGTATAAAACCCCAAATTATACGGTTATTTCCAAAGAGACTATCCATTGAGCCACTAATGGCTTAATCACGATAATGCGAGGTAATTATCTTCAGTCACTGTTACCGATCCCACTCACATTTTGATTCCAACCTGAAAGGAAACAAAATAATTGTGTTTTCCCTATTTAATGTTTGTGTCCGTTGAGATTTTGGACTGAAAAGCTTTTCCGGTTCCCCATAATTTAAACAGGTAACGACCACTTAAAAATTGTGCCTTAAGTTTATAGAAATGGTCAGTAATTCAATAATGGCCCAACTTGACTAGAAGATAACAAATCCTAAATCTACGTATGTAGATACCACCGTAATACCGCAAACTCGAAAGAATCTCGGTGGTTCCTTTTGAGCTCTTTGAAGTCGAAAATGAATTTCACGATTGAAGAAACAAGTTGAACGGCGACGTTTAGAGATTGTCTCTTGTACAAGTACTGTTTATTACGCCTGTTTGCACCTTTTTCTAGGTCTAATATGATAAATATAACAAAGCGTCAACCATAAAATACAAGCCATTTTTATTATCTTTGAAAGAACGGTGTCAATTTAATATAGAGCTAGAAGCCTTATGTTTTTTTGATTGATCGAGTGGTTTCAGTAAAATCCCTGCCTTTAGTGGTACCTGCTACTACTTGAAAGAAAATATTTCAAAAAATATATAAAAATGTGGCAAAATTTCATCATTCCGGGTTATTACGTTGTTGATAATTAGATTCTCTCTTTATACTATAACTAGCTGCGCCGATGCGATATTACCCGCTATACTGCCTATGCGTTATTCCAGGGTCTAGCTATCTGGCCGCGGATGAGTGCTTCGGCGTACCCGCTGCTGCGGCGTCCCGCAGGAACACCCCCAGGTTTTTAGGGTTCCGTAGTCAACAAGGAACCCTTATAGTTTCGCTTTGTCCGTCCGTCCGTCCGTCTGTCTGTCCGCGGCATTGCGGAGAAACTATAAGTCCTAGTCCTAGTCCTAGTCCAGGTAAGTAATAATAAGGGTAGGAGAACTGGACAAAAAATATTTTTTAATTAATTAATTTAGGCTACCTCCCGTACACGTAAGATGGGGATGATTTTTTTCTGGCTGATACCATCGTGTGGGGTATCGTTGAATAGGTATTTTAAAATGAAGGACGGTTTGCTAAGAAACTTTTTCGATTTCATGTTCTGTTTAAAAAATATTCAAGTTTTTAAAAAAAAATTGAGCGTCCCCCCCCCTCTAAAATCTGAACTACTAGCTTTAAAATTCTGAAAAAAATCAGAGGTATGCTTTCAACCATGAACTTTCCAGGAAAACTATAGCGGTTAAGATAAAATTATTAGTTTCGGTAAAATCAGCAAAATAAGAATACCTAAAGCTAACCTAGCCTATAGTTTATTAATGCATAACTAGATGGCGCTAGTAGTAAAATTAGATCGCGCAAGCGAATTGTTCATGGTTGTATTGTTTACGAGTTATAGCTATCACAAATAAATCACCATATTACAGTGTTACTTAGCTCATAATTTCTAATTTAAGTTTTATTATTATAATTTGATATAGCATGGTCAAGGCTACTTGTGTGAATGATCCGGATATATTTTTTTTAATTTGCGGAGAATATTATGCTCAAAGAATTCCGTTTGAATGTGACAACGTTCATAATTTAGGCTTACAAAAATTACTTTGGATACTCCCTGGAAATTAACGACAAGCCTTGGATTCCCCAAAAGTTATGCAAAACGTGTGTTGAGTATCTACGTTTGTGGACAAATTAGAAAATAAATAGATTTTGGTACGAAACCGCTATAATGTGGAAAGGACTCGAGAACCATCACGATGACTTATTTTTGCTTAGTGTAAACATAAAACTATTGTTTTGATTTTATTAAAAATTAAGTATGCGGAACATAACTGGCTCATAATGTGTTCATTTAAAAATGGTTTACTTTGTTTTAGGCCAATGGTGGTTATATTTTTTTTTTGTAAAGTAAGAATTATTTGGACTTTTCTCAACACGTCCAAAAACTAATGCGTCACTTTCAAAGGCTCGAATGTGACATAACCATCAAGTTACACTCTCTCCACGACCACCTAGACTATATTCATGACAATCTTGGGGTACTAAGTGAAGAATTGGGCAAGCAATTCCACCCGAACTTTTGTTCGATGAAGTAACGCTATCAAGGCTTCTGGAACGCACATATGATGGCTGAATATTGTTAGAGCATTTAGAATAGCCCTTAGAATAAGAATAGCATTTAGAATAGCTCTGCCTTCAGTTTCAGCAAGAAAATCAAATGACATAAAGAGTTTTTCAACTTAAACTTAAATTAATTAGGATCATCTCTACATTGACCACCCACAAGGTGGACAGACGACCTTATAAAGGTCGCCGGAAGACGCTGGATGCAGGTCGCTTCCAACCGGTACAAATGGAAGTCCAAAGGGGAGGCCTATGTTCAGCAGTGGACGTCTTACGGCTGAGATGATGATGATCTCTACATTTATAGCGTTTTATTACGAAAACAACATAATATGTGTCATATCTTTTTAACTAGAGCTGGTACAGAAATTTCAGTCACAAATTTGAAATCGTCGTCAAAAATCATCCAAAATGCTGTTGTGCAGTGTATTCAATCTACTAGAACTACGGAACCCTACATTGTGCGTGGCCCGACTCGCGCTTGGCCTATTTATTATCTTTGAGACAACGGTGTCAATTTTATATAGAGCTAGAAGCTTATGTTTTTTTGATTGATCGAGTGGTTTCAGTAAAATCCCTGCCTTTAGTGGTACCTGCTACTACTTGAAAGAAAATATTTCAAAAAATATATAAAAATGTGGCAAAATTTCATCATTCCGGGTTATTACGATGTTGATAATTAGATTCTCTCTTTATACTATAACTAGCTGCGCCGATGCGATATTACCCGCTATACTGCCTATGCGTTATTCCAGGGTCTAGCTATCTGGCCGCGGATGAGTGCTTCGGCGTACCCGCTGCTGCGGCGTCCCGCAGGAACACCCCCAGGTTTTTTAGTGGGTAACCCCGCCACGCACGTCTTCGGCGGGGGAGTCCCACATACCGCCCCGCACCCCCCGGCGTGGGGTAATGATGCGTGCGTGCGTAATTTTTCCTGGGTTAAAAAAAGTGTCTAAGCTATCTCTTTACCAAGTTTCGGTTCAATTGGTCCACCAGTTTAGGCGTGAAGAAGTAACAAACAAACACACTCACAAACTTTCACATTTATAATATTAGTGTGTGTGAAGTCGTGTGATGAGCTAAGACTTAAAATCGCGTTTTCTTTGGTCCAATAAGATCGTCCGGCACTTCCATACTCGCTCCCTTTTCACGCACATCTTTCATAATTAATGTGTTTAGCGTAAATCCGCCTTTAAGATGTAGGCACATAGGTATTAGGCAACCGAGTTTTACGAGACTCAATATGAAGATACACTCCGTTTTACCGCTGCTTAAGTTAAAGCTAATCCGGCGGTAGAACAATGCTATATAAACTGCGTAAACCTCTGGGTTTATGTGGCACATTCAACACATAAAGCTTACTAAATGATGTTGGAGTCATAAGTTAAGTACTTACTATTTTAGTAAGAACCTGATTACTCGAATAAAGCGTTTCCCAGACCGGCGCGGTCAGTATTCCTATTACGGTCAATCAAGCTGTCAACGGTAGGCCGCCAACGCCGACCGCGTCAGTCTGGAAGGCGCTTTAATTACAACTGATATTGTTTTATTAATTTTCTGTAGTTCACTAATACCTATTTTATATATGCACTATGATTAACGTTAGCAGTATAACGTTGGCTTGATATTGTGCGATAAGTCGGTTCATCGGCATTTCAAGTACTGCACTGCTGCGTTTTTCGTCCTTAAACATGAGAGTGAGTTTATACTCATGCAGAGCGTACTAGAATTATTGACCAATCATAGTGTTTGAAAAGTTTGAAAATTGTTAACATCTCCAATCTCTCCATCTTAACACTGAAATAAAATTGGTCAATAAAAGTCCGCTACGCCCCGTACAATTAAAAACGCACCCTTAAGCTGAAGCCGCGGGAAGGCGGTCGCGACTCGGGACGGAATTTTTGTAATGTTCGAATTTGTACGTAGGTTACGTACGTACAAATTCGAACGAAATTATGTCACATAATATAAAGTGGACGCGGACAGGAACAAAATGAAGCTTCCGCTTTTCCGCCCGATCCCGTGTCTGTCTGTCATCAACTTTAGTCTCATAAGCTCGCGTTGGAAACTCTCCCACCGTTGATTGACAATAATTCAACTGAACAAGGGATATTCGATACAATAAAGTTGCTTTTAATCAATTTTATGTCGGATCGCCCCCACTGGGATGGGTGCGGTGTAATAAAACTTATCTGTAGTATCGTGTTCCTGAAAGTACATACAGTTATACAGGCTTTAGTTAATATATTATTTATTATTCAGCACAAAACTGGGACTATTAAATAATTTAATGCTAGATCCTATGAAAGGCCTTCAAACGACCCAAAAACACACTACTATTATTTTACGGACCACACACAAAACCTTTACCTTCCCAACCAGAGGGCCTATTGGCTATCGCAAAACGACATGTAAAACTCTAGAATCCATAGACAAAACTGCGTACATTACGTGCTTAAACCTCCTTAATATAATAATATGGGTAAAGTAACAAAAGCAGCAATGTACATTGAAGTTGCCATCAATCGTAGTGGGTGAGTAGCCCCTCAGAGGGCATAATGGCTATCGCCAAACGACATGTAAAATACTAGAGAAAATTGCGTACATTACTTGCTTAAACCTCCTCATTAAGATGAGTAAAATAACAAACGCAGCAATGTTCACTGAAGTTGTCATCAGTTGTAGTTGTAGAGTGAGTGAGTAGGCCTTCAGGTAAAATGTTTTATCCACCAACCATAAATTATCGTGCTCAAAAGATATTGGCATTCTAAGAACTAGAATAATTAATACCCCGGAAATATCACAAATTCTCTCGATCTCCACCCACATTACAATTAGCATGTTATTTTACAATGACACAATTGTACCTATAAATAAATTATTCTGAAAATGTATCATTCAAGAATTGTAATATTTGCGAGTTGTATGATTTTGTTAAGTCCGTATGAGCAATTGCAAAGATCAAATATAACGAACAGGTTATATTACTACTTACACTGTTAGAGTCAAATCGAAAAAAAATATTATTATTAAAGATTGTGTGGCTAACCTACGAATCGCAGTTTCAGTTCACCTACAAGGCCTGCAACTTGCCCTAATGACTGCCTCCTACATATTCTTATAGATAACCGCAGTTTTATGTGCCTTCCGGTGATTTTATAAATTATGATACGTAACCAAAAAGTTGAATCTAAGCTCTTTGTACGTAACTCAATTTTGTATGAAACTGTCACTTTAAGGGGCTGCGCAGACGACAGACTATCCATGACGCACTTTTAGTCTGTGAAAATAGAACCTATGCAATTATATTATTTGTGCGCCGGACTTTTTGCGCGTCGTGTGCGTTACTGCATATAATTGAATAGGTTCTATTTTCACAGACTAAAAAGTGCGCCATGGATAGTCTGTCGTCTGCGCAGCCCCTTGATCAAAACTAAATGATTAATCGAGAGTAGGTATCATAGTTGTGTATTTAGTCAAGAGTATAAATATTTAAGTAGGTGACTCTATTTTTTTTGTCCATTTTCATTACGTGCCGACGCTCTGAAAGAATTGAGAAACTTGTAACAAAAATTCATATCTAAGTAGGTAAATAAATCCGGACAAGTGTAAGTCGAGCTCGCGCACCGAGGGTTTCGTACTTAAAAAAAGTAAAGATTTAAGTCGATTTTTAAAACTATTGCGAGTGTTCTCCATAACTAAAACAACAAAGATTTAAGTCACCTGCATCCAAATATGTATTATGTACGTAGTACCTAGACATAACCATGTTCAACTTTAATGATCGATTTTACTGATTGCGTACTTTATTGAAGATTTTTTTTTATGATCTGATTACATAAATGTGTATAGTATCAAATTATTTACTGGTTTTAAAATATCTGCACGCTGTATTAAATATTCTATCTAATAAACATAGAGCAACGGCAAATGCCCTATGAGTTTTAATTATAGGGTCGAAATATAAGTTTTTTTGGCTGTATCTTTTTTGTGCGTTCTTAGCAAATTTGATTTTTTCCCAACTTTAAGAGACCGTGGACTTGAGTATAATATTATGGTAATAATTTCAACTCGATAACTACGCATTCCCGAGTAAAAAGGTCTTTACAGACTGACAGACGGACGCATGAGTGATCTTAATAAGGGTTTCGTTTATTTTTCTTTTAGATGTACGGCACCCTAAAAACAATAAAGCTTAGGTGTGAAGTTGTTCATCCTACGCACTAACATGAAAGGTTTAACCGGTTTTAAATTATCCCTGTAAGCTAAACAAAATGGTCCTGACATTTATAGTAACGACCTGTGATATAAAAACGGTTTTCTCCACTACATTACTTCGTTGAGATAAACATTATTAACGTGGTTACACAATATCCATTATAAATAAGGGACTAAAATAGCAGTAAAAGTAATGTTTTTAAATGAAGGTGATAAACTGGCTGAAAGGTGACTCAGGTGGGTTGTAATAAAGCGCTTAAGCCCATTTTATTATAATATTCATACCATTATTCAAAAAGGGTCGGCCCATCAATAAAACCATCGTTAACACTATTTTAACTATCTTTTATGAGACGTAGTTGTTCCCACCTAAGTACTTTTTTTCTCTATTATACTCTGCCTAAGTGGGACATCTGCCTAAGTTGTAAACCGCGTTTCTTAACTATTATAATATGTCGCTTACACGGTTGGGTTATACGACAAAGTTGAAAAACACCTATCTTACCCCTTAATATCTAGAACATTTTATTTTTGTGTTTACTAGTGAAAGTTAGCTATAATATGCCCTCAGAATATTTTCCAAACAAATGTGGCATAGAGGTAGATATTTTGACGTAGAAAGGATTTCTTAATGGGAATGAAGCCTCGAGCATCAGTTAGCATTAGTAAATATAGGTGTACCTACTATAAAAACAAACAAAAAAGCACTGAAATATTATTTTATATCTGCCCTCATATGAGTGTAATGTAAACAATTCAGGAGCCAAAAGATTTTATTTTCATTTGCGCCGTGAATAATTATTTTAAGTACCCAATCGACGAACATTCATAAAAAAATTAAAAAAGATTGCGACGTATTGAGAATCTTTCCCCCTTTGCAGATGGTATAAAAATTGAAAAATAAGTAGCATTTTATTGGGCACGATAAGCACAATGTAGCTATTCGAGTGAATGTTTCATTCGAACGTTTTATTTATCCCGCTATTTGTCTTTCCCAGGTATTGTACACGCGGATTGCGGTGGGGCTTTGGCAAAGTTCCCACGCGTTGCAGCACCTGGGTCGAGTTCAGTGCTGCGCATCACAATGTCCGAGGCCCGAGAAACCTACGCCCCCACAATACGAGCCGCAGAGAACTTTTGTCGGCACTACTGAAGATAAGGTCATTAGTTTTACATTGATACTAGCTACGTGATAGTATTAACTAGCTAACACGACCCGAGCGGCTTCCTCGAACTTTCGGCGAGCGTTGTGAGATTTATCGATCTTTTCCCTGAGGATGAAATTCCGCCTTCCACCCTACGCTCTGGATTTTATATTATCCAAATAAAATTGCTTGTAAAATACGCTTTGTTCTGTCTCTACGTCAAGTAGTGTCTCTTCTCGCTATATTATTATGTGTATATCCTTCAAATATTAAAAACTAATGGACGATAAATGGCTAAACTTATTGAGCTGAAATTTAGAATGTCAGTTCCATGACCCTATAATAACACATATTATATAGATTACTTTTTACCGAATATAACCCACCCACCCTGGGTTCCGGTGTGGTATAATATAAATGTATAATGAAGTTATTTCGAAAAAATAAATGAAAAAATAACGTAATAACTAAGGTACGAGCTACTAATCGGCTGAACCGATTGAGTTGAAATTTTAAATAACACAGAGGTGCTAATTTTTAATAGGTACATAAAGAAAATTAATTTCTTTCTCTGATATCACAATATTATAGAAAACAGAATAATATTAATCTGCATTTCTTACATAAAATTCAGCCTCCTCATAATAAAAAGATGAAGGTAAGTTTTGTATCCTAAGATGCAACGGGCCTCAGACTTCGTATTGAAATTAGATGCCAAAGCATTGCAGGAAATATTGAACAGAAGACATTTTTCCTGGATACCATTCAATACTAACATGCTTTCAACAGATGAGCCGATTCCAAAATATTTTCTTCGTTGAATTTTACTGGCAAATATTCAGTTTTAGAATTCCTCTCCGAATTGAATTCATGAAGTGCAAAAGTTATGCTTTAACGTTAGAGTGAGCAGCTGGATTGTAGAACCTAGCTAAAATTTTTACATAACAACGGAAAGTATTATGGAATTTAACTACAATGTAATTTTAAATTTTTAAAGACTTTGAGAAATGCTTTGGCCTCAGATAAAATTAAGCTAGGAAATCTATGGCTTTAGCCAATTATTTATACATATATATAGCTAACTTTTAATACGCATATTAATAATATTATCTAATATACATTTATTATTTACAATTTGGTTTGGCACTTGTTATTTTTAAATTTGGTTTTGTTCCGTTTATCCATCCATATCCATACATATAATAAGAATGGAAATTTCTCCCCATTCATTGTGATCCTTCACTAAGATGAATCGTGAAAATACGCATATGAACAAAACGACGCGAAAAAGTCGCTTGCGCGATCTAATTCGTAAAACATTTTGTCAATTTTTCCAAGGGAAACGTAAAATAAAATGATAAAATAAATAATAATCATTTATATCGGACACATTGCCCCTAATTTACATCAAAAATTCTAAATAAAAGTAATAGAATATAAAGTAAACTCAATTCAAAAAAATATGGTGCGACAAACTGCGACAAACTAAAAATACGCCATCTATCGATGTGTGTGTAAACGAAACCTTTAATTTGGGCTAAATTTGTAAATAGTTTGTGTCACTGGTGTGGTTAAACAACACCACCGATTTGAATAAAATTTTCACTAATACGTTGCAGTTTTCTCTACTTGAAACTTAGTGTTGGTTTTAGTCAAATCGGTTCATAAATAAAAGAGTTATATCAATCTAAAGATTCGCATATAAAATGCTAATAAACAAGAAAGGTAGTCATAGGAACCGCGTAATCAAAAGACAAAACCTCATCGAGTTTGGGCTCATTTGATTCGTCTTGACGAGTACTTTGATACTATATAGTAACCAGGGTCCGATGACGGAGCTGGAAGGTGGCCATAGGAACTCCGTGATTAAAAGAAAAAACCCCATCGAGTTTGGGCTCATTTGATTCGTCTTGACGAGTATTTTGATGCTATATAGTAGCCAGGGTCTGTACATAGGTAGGTATCATTTTGCACCTTATTTTTAATTTCTAAACCATGTAAAATCATCAGGAAACAAATTAGAATTCATTTAAATTAGTAAATGTAAAATAAATATCTTTTTGCTGCTTATTTTTAATTTCTAAAACATGTAAAATCATCTGAAGATAAATAGAAAAATTCATTTAAAGTTCATTGTAAAAGTAAATTATTTTTCATACAAGCTAGCGCCACGGAAAATAATGGAACTAATGTCCTAAGAAAAAGAAATATCGTTTATTCTGCAAACAGTTTTAGAAAAGAAGTCCCGCGTAATCTAGCGGAACTAAATAATAGATTTATAATTACTGTGAATACTTCATTTATTATAAATTTTTTATTTGTTAGATTAATTAAATATTATGTACCTATTTAATTGAGAAATTAAATATGAGAAATTATGAATTGTTAAAAATCTGTAGATATTTTAACTTAAAATCACGCGATTGTGGCGCTCCATAGGCGGATTTAGGGAGGGGGGCAAGGGGCCAAGCCCCCCCCCCCCCCCCGAGTCATTAAGCAAGCTGCTCGCGCACATATTATAAAGGATGTTTAAGCTTTCTTACTGCTCAGAGCGAGTAGGCGGATTTAGGGGGGGGGGGGGGGGGGGGGGGGGGGGGCAGGGGGCCAAGGCACCCCCAGAAGCATTGTAGAGTTACGAATTTCGCACATATTTCATGGTAAAGATTACATTTTTTTTTACACTTATTGTAATGGATGTTTAAACTTCCTAACCGCTCAGAGCGAGCTAAACATACACTTTTCGTAATAAAAATTATAATATTTTTGCCCGTCTGCACCTTGCCCCCCCCCCCCCCCCCAAACCAAATCCTGGATCCGCCTATGATTTTAGGTATACACCTCAGTGGTAGAGTCCTTCTCACGAATGAGGTCCCGCGGAATTTTGCGGAACTAAATTAAATTTTTTCGATAAATTCTGGACTTCATGCCATAAATAATTTAACACCACTCTCGCACGAAAATAGTGTCTTTGGTCATCGATTTCAGTGAGCAAAAGCCGTTTTTGCTCTCTAGAGAGGCAAAGTGATTTGAATTTCGAACACAATTTTATTGGCTATGAAGGAGTTGGTGTGTTCTGAAACTTATTTGTGTACAATTTTTATTTAACTGAGAGGCACATAATTTTTAATGTTATTTATTGAATTTTAAGTTTATAAATTGTATTTTTTCAATAATATTTTAAATAAAATACTATTATAGAATAATAAGTCGTAAGTGAGTTTTTTTTTTAAATATTATTACAATTTGTTTTTTTTTAAATTATAATAAGGCGAATTTGTATTTTAGTCGAATTTCGTCGTTACACGGTCTTTTACATTATTATTATTCTACTTTTAATACCTAATATTAAAAAAGAAAGGATTTAACGTTATTTCGACGGGTATGAGATATCTTAATAATATCTGAAATTTGATAGATATATTATAATAAATAGTTTGAGTACGTAGGTATATGATAGTTTCATTTCAGAAAATTTCATTTTAGTTTTTTTTTATACAACGATGTAAGAAGATGAGCAAGATGCTCTCCTGATGGTAAGAGATAACGCTGGGATTTAACGAAGGTTAAATTCTGGGTGCACTGCTGAGTCATAAAATGTTAAGATTCATCAGCCCAGTAATTTCACTAGCCACAGTGCCCTCCTACCGAAGCACAGTAATGTCTGCACATCACTGTTCAGGCGGCAGAATAACTGACACTGTTGGGGTACCTGCCGACCTCCTGCAGAGGAAGTCTACCCACGGTAAAGAGATCACCATTAAATGACGCGGAAAAGAGTCAAGAGTAAGTGTACGGAATCAAGCTGTTATTATTCCGTATTTTTATTAGTTTTTCTGATTTTAATGATAATTTGATATATTTTTGTTTACTGTATTTAATCTTGATGTACTATATGTGTAAGTGGTAATTTATTGCCGTTCTAATTTGTACTGTGGTATAGGTATAACGATAGTTCTGGGACTTATCCCAGGACGTCTCTGAAATCTAAGTATTATTCACAAAAAATGTTTCATAATATTATTTACTAGCTTATGCTCGCGGCTTTGCCCGCACGGCAAAATCCTTTC
Source organism: Hemithea aestivaria (assembly GCA_947507615.1). Lineage (NCBI taxonomy): Eukaryota > Metazoa > Arthropoda > Insecta > Lepidoptera > Geometridae > Hemithea > Hemithea aestivaria. The sequence goes on along the minus strand of OX382327.1, from coordinate 9,343,984 downwards.
TTAGCAGTGGTCTACGTCATGAAACCTTTCTATGTTCCAAATTTCAACCCAATCCATCTAGCGGTTGAGGCTGTACGTTATACAGATACATCAGTCACTAGCTTATTCTCATGGCTTTGCCCGCATGGACGGGTTACGTTTCATAATACCTACGGTCGTTTCAACTACGGTTGATATAACTACGGTCGATTCGCATAAGTTCATTTCACATATTGGACGACTCGCTTACAGTGCAACTCGCCTGCGGTTGATTAAACTATGGGCATGTGAACTAATGGGCGATTTGGCCAATGTTCATTTGATATATTGGTTAATTCAACTATGGACGACTCACCTACGGTTTATAAATTCTTTGCTACGCGTGTTTTTAGTACAGTATTCAGGGCAAACCGAAATCTGTTGGTTAGGTTAGGTTTGAACAGTGACCACAATGCGCGAGCCGAGCGAGCGAAGCGAGCGTGCCGCGGCAGCGGCCGGCGAAGCGCCAGATATTTTTCTTATTACTGAATTATTTATCCTGTGTCATGGCATCTTCAGGCATTTTGTCATCTTCTTTCATCTACCTCATCATGGCAAAGTGGCATAATAAGCTGTCTGCGCACCTACAGATAGAAATCATTCAGGTATCAAAAACAACACGTTTCTGAATTCTGTACTATAAACAAGTATTTTTTAGCTGTCATACCTGACTAGCAGCCGGAAACATGGTCTAAAAATACGTGAAACGTCCGTTAGTTCGGTCAAAAATAGGCAAATCGTCCAATAGTTTAATCAACCATAGCTCAATCGACCGTAGCTGAGTTAACCGTAGGCGAATCGTCCAATATTGATTTCAACCAATAGTTATTATGAACGTAGGCGAAACGTCCAATAGACATTTTGAATAGTAGGTGATTCGATCGTAGTTACATATTGGCAAGGTTTGCCAGCCTTTACTAATTCTACGCCCATTAAGTCGCAGAAAACCCGTGAATTGAATCCCTCTTTTCCGTGGAATTGGAAATCGAATTAAATGGTCTGCATCAAATTCATTAATATATGAATAATTTACTGTCACGCGCTACGAAGTGCGCGCGGGTCAGCTAGTTTAAAAATAACATTGATTTTCAATCTATATGTACCCAGTACTTAAAATGTTAAAGGTCAAGCATCAGTCAAGTCGTTTCGGAGTTCCATAACACCATAATATGAGATTTTTGTATACTATAGATTCTAACTCAATGTTATTTTATATACCTACTATATTAAGTAGGTCTCAGAATAGGTCGTACAGTGTTTTTCCACAGACATGAAGTTGCAGAACTATGCTAGTAGGTGTACCTTTTTACATACGTTGTTTGTTTTGTAATATTATCTAGAACTTAATATAAAATATATAATTTTATTTCGAATATATTATATTCTAAATAAAATAATATAATACCTACGTATTTTCCCGGGAAAGTTATTTGAAATAAGGGCTTATCAAAATATTGTTGCTGCTTCAATAACTTATAATTTGATTGTTTTCGGTAATATCAATAGACTGATCCTTCACAGATTGTGTTTCCTATTAATTTTCATCAAATGAATAGACAACAAAGCGGCCAATGGGCCCAAGTTGCTTGGAGGTTCATTAACCTATAATAATGTATTGTTAGCGCGGTTATTTACCTACCTATGAAAATTTCAATTACCCACATCCGATTCAACACATAACCCTCTGATGATGACCCTTATTTAACCTTTTAACACCCTCAGGGCATCTTAAACGATAGATAAACCTAGATAAATACTGACTTGTAGATTCACAAAATACGGCCCACTTAACATCAGTGAAAATGTACCAACTTTGTCAATAAAATAAGTTTAATATATTATAATAGGAAAGTGTGACTGACTATGATTGATCTATCAACACAGAACTACACTAGACAGCTCAAAATGCTGAACAGATTGTGTTGAAATTGGGAATACAGATAGATTTAATGATGTAGATCTCCACTAAGAAAGAATTTCGACACTCAGGTAAAGCTGCGTGCAGAAGCTAGTAACACATTATACTATTTAGTCATAGCTGAATCGAATTTAGGAGATAAACTGGCAATTTTGTACCTCCGGTAATCCAAAATGTCACAGTAAATAAGAATAGAGCTGGAAAAACAAGGTTTATTTAGACCTGTAATCTCAAGTGGGATCCAAAGAGTTGATCATAGATAAGCGGCAATTCTATATTCTAACGGGCTTGAGAGGATATCTAGGAACAATCTTAGAAAAGCTCCCAGATTTATAATTATCTTGTATGATTCTTCAGTACCTAGTTCTTTGCATTAAAATATAGGTGAAATTTAAAATAGTGCCTCTATTTTAAATTTCACCTGTCAACTAAACTTTATGTTACTGTGACCTATGAAATCAAACCGCAATTTAAGAGTGTGCGATGGGTCACATCGTCGCTTTTCATCAGGATTGAAGTTTTATTCGAGACTAACATTATGTTGTAGGTAGTAAAAAAACAAGTCTTATATATGTAGGTACATACTATAATACATCCAAATACCCACGTACAATATTAAGGGACATTGAACTTCCCTTTCGGTAATAGGTAACCTGGGAAGGTAACTTTACACCACGCAAAATGATAAAAGGAGGTATAGAGTGAAGGAAAACAAAGACCTTTTGTTCAGATTTTCCCTTTCACGACCGAAACACTTTGCAGTCACATAGAGTTCAATGAGGAGATAACAGAGGTTACAATTTTCAATCAGATAAAAGGAATTCAATTTAGAATGCTGGTAGAACATTTTGCTGTAAATTTGGAGAAATTCTGTTTTGTAAAGTGTATTCAGTTTTTGTAGTATTTTAGACTCTAAAGTACTTACCTATGTAACTAGTTATTGAAAATGTACCTAGAGCTAACTTAACGTATTTTTACTTTTGTTGTACAGAAAGCACAAGCACTAGCACAAGCTCAGGCGCAAGCGGCTGCAAGCAAAGTGAAGGCACCACGTCCCGCAGAGCCTCGTAACTGCCACCACCTGAGCCACTTGTCGCGCAATGTGCTGCGCGCGCGCCGCGGCGTCGTGCGCATGCTCATCGTAGTCGTGCTCACCTTCGCCATCTGCAACCTGCCCTTCCACGCGCGCAAGATGTGGCAGTACTGGTCCAGCGGCTACGAGGGCTCCAGCGACTTCAGCACCCTACTCACTCCTCTCACCTTCCTCATCACCTACTTCAACTCAGGTATCAACCCCCTCCTGTACGCTTTCCTTTCCAAGAACTTCAGAAAAGGCATGAAAGAGCTCCTGTTCTGTAGCTGTCACGGCAAAAAAAAAAGCGAAAATTTAATCCTCCTAAACCCGGTGGGAGGCGTCGGCCTGCGCCGGAGCTCGACGCGGTCTACGCGTGCCAACTGCAGCACGGTTACGATGGCTCCTAACGGAGATTCATGAAATTTACGTCGGCGTCGATTTCTCTACAAGGTGGAGAACATCGACATTTCCTGATTGACGGAGAGCACTGACGAGGTGACCGATAGCAGTGGTTTGTACACTGTCTCGACCATATCCAAAAAGGACTTGTATGACTAGGCCACAAGGTGTCGGTGCTCGTCGGTGTCGTGGATGAATGACGGATTCTTTCGGTATAAACTTTTGAAAAAAGAGTTGTGTTGCCAATATCCGTCTCGAAACTTTTCGAGAAGTGAATAGGTAAATTGTGCAGTGAATCGAGTGATCTCATGAGCTTACTTTCTGCGTAAATATTGTGATTGAATGGAACGTGCGAATGCCAAATATGAATAATACGATAAAAGTAACTGAGAGGCAGTTGACGCTACATATCCTTTATCAAATTCATCATGATCGATGGATTACATTCTCAAGTATCTACCTATCGAAATCTGTAAATGAAGATAGACATAATAAGAAAAAGTAATCTCCCTGAATTTGGATTCGATATCACATTTTCTTTTTAATATTTTTTGTAATATAATGTCTTAAATACGTAAAATTTTTATTAACTGTGAATACATATATACATTATGTTTAGATTATAGATATTTAAAAAGGATTAGGTTTACCTTAAAATCTTCAAAGGAAATAAACCTTCAAGCCAAAACGAGTACGTACCTGGATAACCAAAGATTTATGTTCATATTCAATAGGTATAGCCGAATATTGTTAAGAGTTACGTTTATTGAAGATTCTTTTACGAATCAATTTATCAAAGTCGAGCTGTTATTGGAATAAAGTGTCAAATCTTTCAGTAACAATAAAAACTCATTTTTGTAAAAATTTGTAAAAATTATCTTCTGAAGCAAAATCATTTTCAAGAGCTTTACTAAATTGAGTGTTATATAAGTACTCGTAGTACGGTCCCCAATACAAAAAAATAAGACTTCCGTGGGACACATCTCCGCCATACGAATTATTGGTATGTACTTATTTGGCATTTTTTCCTGAACATGAAAAGTGCGGTAGTCACTTCCTAAGTGTATGGAGGGGGTAGTTATGACGTCACAAAGATGGCCGCCGGGCCTATTCTATTGTGCGGGTTATTTAAATATCTACTGAACCAATTTACTTAAATAGGATGTCAAATGAAAGGTTATTAAATAAGCATTATTTTATTCCTACAAACTATCAATGTGAAGTAAATACCAAAGGAAATATTTCCAAAAAACATAATTTTAAAAAAAAAAAAAATTCTTCTTATGGGTATAACTTGGTAACCGTCAGGATAATGCAAATATAGGTTATGATAAAATATTTAGTTACTTTCATCAGCTTTCTAAAAAACCTTTAATCATTACAATAAAGCTATAAACAACGGAACTGCAGCCGTTTGAATGAGCCTCGGTAGCGCTGAACTCATAGCGGTAGCTAAGCCATTAGACGGGTTTTCTATAGAATGATAATAGAATTTTAAATAAAAAGCATGTGCGATAGTAATGAAAATATAAAATAATATTTAAGTAAGCTGCTACCTATTCATAAGTTGTATTTAGAAGTTTTTTCTGATGTGATCAGCATAATAATAAGTAGGTATGTGTTGTACTAAACTTACTGAAAAAAATATTAAAAATAAAAACATAATTTTATCTAATTAATGTCCTCAATCTGATCTGTATCTTCTAAATAATTATACTGGTTATAACATTTGTAACCGACATGACATATCCCTTCTAAGCACTTTTGTTTTTTGTCATTACATCCACAACGGGATGAACGGCAACCAGCTTTACATTGACATGATATAAGTTCGAGGTCTTTCAATGAGATTGAAATTACGGATGAAGTAACTGGCAATAAAAGATTAATATCCTCGATCATCCATCCACAGCCTATGGGTTCAGGAAGCGTGGGCTTTGCTACGTTCGCGTTCTGCCAATATATCGTCTGGTAGTTCGATCTTAGCGCATGCTGTCGAAAGGCTTGTCGTGTCGGCGGTAACTTATCAAGTTCTTTGATGTTCTGGAACATTACTGCTCTTAAATTGTTTAGACTATCCAGTTCTTGGTATACAAACAAGAAACCCGGACTGGGTTTCTTGTTTGTATACATAAGAATGACTAATCTTTCAGCGTTACAAAATTGTTCGTCTGTAAGCTGTGGGCTAACATCATAATTTGAAAGGAGTTGATAATGTTTTTGAAAAATTGGCCAGCTTAATTTTTTTGTGAGACCTGACAACGCGCTCGTAGTTTAACAAGTCACACCCAGAATTAGAGTGTAATAAAACAGCAATGATTTCCTCTGATATCATTGATCATTTGAGAGGTACTCAAGAAGAACCCGATATCCGTTTCATACTACATGGGATTGATTGTAAACAATCTGTGTTTGAACGGTTAATAGTAAATGACGTGCTACTCCTCGTTATGCACTTCTCTGAGGAACTACCAAGTGTTGTGTGGATTAAATCCGGTACTAGCAAAAAACCAACATTTATTAACGTTTATTACATACTAGTGCCGCAGGGCAACTTATGGCGAGCTGTTGGGGAGTAGCGGCCCCACGCCCGGGACCCGAGTGCTCCCGGGGGAGGATCCTGTTCCTCATTTCCGGCTTGCCTTCATTGGCCGGCCAGAGTGGAGTCGCGAAAGCTGCATGCTCAGAGGGAGGATGTGAAGCATAAGTAGCGAGTTGGCCTTTTACGTGTTTAAAGTCCAGGGACACCTCTCCCCCTATAGCCACTTGCACCAACGTTGCCCTTCTTGTCGGCTATTTAATGCCGGCCTTTATGGGGGCCCGTTTAGTGAGAGTGAGTGGCGAGTGATCACCTGCCTATATATTTCCTAATGGGACGGAAGTGGCAGGTGCCGTAGTCTTAAGCAATAGCCTCATTAACCATCCATTTAGAATACACATCCATAGCCTAGTTCAAGTGGTTTCCATTAATTCTCTCTTTGAGCCCATTTTGTATAGATGGACTCGCCACAGAAAGACTCCGATAAGTGTCACCCATCACATTTATAGTAAAAGCTTAAAGGGGCCTCTGCGCGTTGGACTTTTTTGTCTCCGTGTACGCCTATAAAAAGGCCCGGGTTCAGCCCGTGTTTAAGAGCGACATATATACCTATACACTAGAAAACATGACAACCGATAAGAGGAAATCATTGCTGGCTTATCACACTCTAACTGGGTGTGACCCTACGAGCGCGTTGTCAGGTCACACAAAAAAATCAAGCTGGCCGATTTTCCAAAAACATTATCAACTTTCAAATTTTGGTGTAAGCTCACAGCGTATATACGAACAATTTTGTAACGCTGAAAGATTTGTCATTCTTATGTATACAAACAAGAAACCAAGAGTCCGGGTTTCTTGTTTGTATACCAAGAACTGGATAGCCTAAACAATTTAAGAACAGTAATGTTCCAGAACAACAAAGAACTTGATAAGTTACCGCCGACACGACAAGCCTTTCGACAGCATGCGCTAAGATCGAACTACCAGACGATATGTTGGCAGAACGCGAACGTAGCAAAGCCCACGCTTCCTGAACCCATAGGCTGTGGCTGGATGATCGAGGATACTAATCTTTTATTGCCAAAACTTCATCCGTAATTTCAATCTCATTGAAAGACCTCGAACTTATATCATGTCAATGTAAAACTGGTTGCCGTTCATCCCGTTGTGGATGTAATGACAAAAAACAAAAGTGCTTAGAAGGGATATGTCATGTCGGTTACAAATGTTATAACCAGTATAATTATTAAGAAGATACAGATCAGATTGAGGACATTAATTAGATAAAATTATGTTTTTATTTTTAATATTTTTTTCAGTAAGTTTAGTACAACACATACCTACTTATTATTATGCTGATCACATCAGAAAAAACTTCTAAATACAACTTATGAATAGGTAGCAGCTTACTTAAATATTATTTTATATTTTCATTACTATCGCACATGCTTTTTATTTAAAATTCTATTATCATTCTATAGAAAACCCGTCTAATGGCTTAGCTACCGCTATGAGTTCAGCGCTACCGAGGCTCATTCAAACGGCTGCAGTTCCGTTGTTTATAGCTTTATTGTAATGATTAAAGGTTTTTTAGAAAGCTGATGAAAGTAACTAAATATTTTAGCAAAACCTATATTTGCATTATCCTAACGGTTACGAAGTTATAAACATAAGAAGAAAAATTTTTTGTTTAGAAATTATGTTTTTTGGAAATATTTCCTTTGGTACTTACTTCACATTGATAGTTTGTAGGAATAAAATAATGCTTATTTAATAACCTTTCATTTGACACCCTATTTAAGTAAATCGGTTCAGTAGATATTTAAATAACCCGCACAATAGAATAGGCCCGGCGCCATCTTTGTGACGTCATAACTACCCCCTCCATACACTTAGGAAGTGACTACCGCACTTTTCGTGTTCAGGAAAATATGCCAAATAAGTACATACCAATAATTCGTATGGCGGAGATGTGTCCCACGAAAATCGTTATTTGAAGACTTTTTTGCAAATGGGTCTCGTACTATCGTACAATAACTTGTTTTAAATTCAGATAGAAGTAAGAAAATCATTACGTATAAATGTAATATAGTATTATGGAGTTATTTGTAAAATAACGTTGCTTCAGTGATTGTTTGTCTTCCCTACCGTTTTTAATTTTACAGAAGAGTTTATTGCTCTACTGTAGAAAAAAAGAATTTTCAGATTTGAAACATAATACATAATATTATAAAGGTACATAATGTATATCAATATAATGTAGTACAAACCAAATCTTAAAACTTAAGTGTTTTTAAATAAATAAAAGAAGTGTTTTCACCAATAGCAGGAAAAACAAGCTGAAGCAACGACATAAAACTTACGAATATCGCTCATTTTCTACAAGAAAATCATCCAAAACCGTGATAAAAACTTAATTATGTACGACGCACCTTACTTTTTTTTTTGTTTTCGCCGGGAAAAAATGCATTACGCATACACTCCCATCGAGGGAATGGGAGGGTTATGTGGGACTCCCGTGCAGGACAGCTGCACGGTTTACCCACTAAAACAACCCGGCGGCACTCCCGCATCGTCTTAGTGACGGAGGTCTGGGAATCGGCAGAGCCTTGGCATCCAGTCCTCCGTCGACGAATAACGCACCTTACTTAGAGAATAAATAAAAATGTTGATAATAAAAGTTCTGTGTGAAAATTTATGGTGGGTATTCTTGTAGTAAAAAGCGATATTTTTTAAATGTTATTTATTAATCATGCTACATTGTAATGTTATTATAATATGGAGATTATAGAATTAAGCTACTTTTAAAATTGTTCTTGTTGTCACGTTTGTAAATAATATGTCAATATCGATTAAAATTATATTATTTGTATTGATGTTTCCGTTTATTTCTATTTCTCTCTTTACCCTCTCTCTAAATCCCCGACGCATTAGGAAAATCGGTTCGGAGAAAACGAAAAATGGATAAAAATCCATTTAGACTTCACACACAAAATGTCGGAACCACTAACCATCAAATAAACCATCACTTCTTTGCCACATCCATAAAATAATCATAATAATACCACCATCAGAATCAGAAGCCTTAATTCTAAATTTTGACTAAAATCAAAACTGAATTGTAATAATTTTGTTATGTATTACGCGTCGGCTATGTCTTTTTACCGGGGGTAGACTGCCTCTGCAGGAGGTCGTCTAGGTGGGTATCCCAACAGTGCCAGTTATTCTACCGCCTGAGCAGTGATGTGCAAACATTACTGTCCTTCGGCATGAAGGCACTACAGTAACGAGACGAGCAAGACGCTCCAACTACAGCTAGTGAAATTATTTTGGCTTATGATATTAAGACTCTATAGTCTTAACATCTTATGCCTCTTAAATTAGAACCATTGGTGCAGTGCACCTAGAATTTCACATAATTGTGAAATCATAGGTGGAATTGTACTGATTATGGGCAGCGTTATTTCTTAACATCAGAAGAGTGTCTTGCTCGTCTTCTTACTTCTACGCATAAAAAAATGGCCATTCACACGGCGTTGCAGACGGTAATAAGCGACCGTCTGCTTGTGCCTGTATCTATTTAAAAGAAATGAAATTGCCTGTATCTATTTAAAACAAAAAAAAACTTTTTAACCAAAATACTCGTCAAGACGAAATAAATGAGCCCAAACTTGATGAGATTTCGTCGTTTAATTACAAAGTTCTTATGGCCACCTTCCTGCTCCATCATCAGATCAGCTCCATGTCATAATATTGCATTGTTTCCGATTTATACATGCATGCCAAATTTCAGCTCAATCAGAAATCGGGAAGTGGATCAAATTAAACTACCAAGATTTGATTACAGACAGACAGACAACAGACAGGTCAAAGTAAAAAGTGTGTAAAAATGCAAAAATGGAGTAGGTATTATCTCTACCAGCTAATACTAGGTAATCAGTTCAAAAGGGGATCCTTCTTGAATATAAATAAGCTAAAGTTCAAGGTTTACAATTTGAGCTGATCTTCACAGCTTATGAAAGAAATATATTCTTTTTTGTATATCTGAAAACTTGTAAGTTGATCTATTCAGATGGCTTTAGAAAGTCTGATTCTGAACTAAATTAAAAATTTAAAAAACCTCCAACGCAACGCTTTCAAAATATGTAATTCGCGGTTTTGTGGTGGCGGCCATCTTGGATTTTAAATTTGTCATACTGCGTTGTATTTTACTAGTCAAGCCCTTTCATTTGATACCCATATTGAGGGGGTCGTGGAAGAAAAAAGTTATCCGCCATTTTGTAGCGGCGGCCATCTTGTCTCGATTTCCACCAAACATGGCTAAGAACACTCTCAACTAACTCTACTTTCAAACAAAAAAAACTAAATCAAAATCCATTCATCCGTTCGGGAGCTACGATGCCACAGACAGACACACACACACAGACACACAGACAGACAGACAGTCAGACACGTCAAACTTATAACAGCCCGTCGTTTTTGCGTCGGGGGTTAAATATAGCTAAAGGATATATGGATGGGTCGGTAGACGGTTCTAAATATTCCAGTCAAAAGCCTATCGGATAAATCCAATGAAATATGTATTTTGTAAGTAAATTACACACAGGTACGGGTACATTTTACATTTACTAGGTACGTATAGAGGTACAGTCAACTACAAAGAGATGTATCCATGATAAGCTTACAAAATTAAGTAAATTTTCATTTGCCACAATGAACTACCCTTGGTTCGTGACATTTCTAGTTGCAATCAAACTTTATATTATCATCGACTCGTTTAATATGCAACAATCATGTATCCCACTACTTTTCCTATGTGATACATAATAATGGCATATAAAATGAATCGAATATAGTATATAAGATTTGGTGGATACTGAAAATGTTACGAAGGGTAAATAATTTTTGCATACTAAAAGTTCCTTCATTTTGTAAGACTAACATGGATACATCTCTTTGTAGTTGACTGTACAATATTATGCTAGTTATTATTTTTTATTCTAAATAGGCCTACGATTACATATTCCAGCTGATGTGTCGCGTAAGATGCCTAGAAAAAAAATGCGTAGTTAACATTGAAAAGATTGCATCCATTTATTTTAATTTATTTAAACACTGACGATGTAGGTATACTGCCTTCTAATCACTATCACTACATAGTATAAAGTTGTTTCTCGCGTCTGTATGTCCCTATGTATGCTTCTATTTTTAACCCCTGACGCAAAAACGACGGGGTGTTATAAGTTTGAAGTGTCTGTCTGTCTGTGTACACACACGTGTGTGTGTGTGTGTGTGTGTGTGTGTCTGTCTGTGGCATCGTAGCTCCCAAACATATGAACGTATTTTGATTTAGTTTTTTTTGTTTGAAAAAAGAGTTAGTCGAGAGTGTTCTTAGCCACGTTTGGTGGAAATCGGTTTAAGATGGCCGCCGCTACAAAATGGCGGATTACTTTTTTCTTCCACGACCCCCTCAATATGGGTATCAAATGAAAGAGCTTAACAAGTAGAATACAGACCACTAATAAACTTTTAAAATCCAAGATGGCCGCCATCAAAAAATGGTGAATTTCGTATTGCGTTGGGCGTTTTTTAAATTTTTAATTTAATTCACTTGTTAAAACTGCGCAACAGATTTTGATGCTCTTTTGTTTGCATTAATAGATAGAGTGATTCGAGAGGAAGGTTTATATGTATAATACATGCATAATATAGATAAACACTGATCATTTTCTATTAAGCGCAACGAAGTGCGCGCAGGTCCACTAGTTTATTATTCGTACGAACGAGAGAGTTGCATGCAAGGAATAATGAACCCTTAAGCCTACTGTCTCATTTCCTTTATGGGAAATACGTTTACTTTTCAAACTTCATGGCATTGTTGAAAAAATTCTGTAATTTCATTAAAAACAGGCTGGAAAAGTTGGATATTGAATTTTTCTCCAAAATTGTACGATAAGTAGGCCCTTAATATTTTCTTTCTTGTTACAAAAACAAGTAAATGAGTACCTGAAGTTATATTAAGGAGGTAGGTACCTAAAATTCTGATGTCATTACGTAAAAAATTATTATATTAATAATGATGATGAAGATGATAGATAAAGTCATTAAATGTAAGTACCTAACGTCACGAAAATCTTACTATTATTATAAATGTGAAAGTTTGTAATAATGAATTAGTGAAATTACTGGGCTAAAGAGTCTTAACATCTTATGACTCTTGAGTAAGAAGCGTTGGTGCAGTGCTCCTAGAATTTCACATAATTGTGAAATCCTAGGTGACACTGTACTGATTATGGGCAGCCGTTATCTCTTAACATCAGGAGAGCGTCTTGCTCGTCTTCTACTTCATCACATAAATAAAAAAAAATGTATGGATGTATATTTGTTACTCTTTCACGCCTTAACGGGTGGACCGATTGAGCTGACATTTGTTATAGATATTAGCTTAGACCCAAGAATAATACATAGGCTTTAGGCTACCGGCTACAGTACATCGGGTAAAACCGCTGGGCGCAGCTAAGTGTTTATAAATACACTTTTTAATGATAGACAGAAAATCATTATAACACAAAACACCAAATAATTTAACTAGTTAATAAACAAACTTAAATTCACGCTTAAACATAAGACAAAAGAGCATGTTAAATGTTGATTTCGCAAACAAACTTCACAGGCATTGTTTGGATGCAAGTAACTGAGAAAGCTTTCTCAGTCCGTTTGTGAAACTTCCTTTACTTTTACAGCGCAGCTAGAATTGCCTTGAGACTTCATTGCGGCTCTGATAGCGATCCAAGTTTTACTATCCTTATACTGCTTCTAATAAACTGGGAGAAATATTCATTTTCTCAGTCTTCAGTGGTATTTTAATCCTTGCTTACCCTGTAGGTAGAGGTGTGTAACCAAGAAGGTATGCTATATTCAATAGACTGCGCCGTGAACACCAAACTAAAGCAAGAATATAGGCCAAGCGCTATTCGGACTACGCGCAATATAGGCTTCCGAAGTACTGGCAAATCGAACATCAACGTTTTCTTAAACTAATAACGTTAAATTAGTAGTTAATAACTAATAACTTTCATCAACGTTATCTTAAACTAATAAATAAAAAAACTAATAAAGCTATCTTAGTTTTCCTTGAAAGTTCATCTTTCGTGATTTTTGCAGTGTCTCAAAGTTCAGATTTTAGGGGGACATCCAAAAAAAATTTAAACTTGAAAATATTTCAAATGGATCACTAAATAGAAAAAGTTGCTTGGCATCCCCCGTCCCACATTTAAAATATCTATTCAACAATACCCCACATGATGGGATCAGCCAGAAAAATAATTTAATCCCCATTTTACATGTTTGGAAGGTACACTAAATTCTAAATTAATTAATTTGGAATTATTTTTCTGTACTTTTCTCTTACCCTTACTATTGCCCTTATCTGTGCAAAATTACAGTTTTCCAGTACGTCAGGATTGTTTGCCATCTTACTTACCTCATAAAAATTAAAAACAAAATACTATCGTCAACCTACGAATTCAGTATAAGTAAGTGAGATGGCAAACAACCGTGACGTCATATTTCTTTTTTTAGTTTTGTGTTCACGTTGCAGTCTCCACTGGTTCCTTCTCAAGTGTGTAACTTTAATATTCTCTTTGTTACCATTACTCATCGTTACGTCAAGCGTTATCTTGGTTACGAATAATAAACGCAACATTGTGCATATTACAAAATATATTACGTTCTTCAGAGGCTACGTTGTACTTTTAATATCGAAATACTTGAGGTTGCCGAAGGGAGACCACGAAAGGTTGACGAAGCGTAGAGCAATTTCAGGGGGCCGACGACCTGGATATAAATAAAATTCAGGCTATGTCCCTTGCGTGGTCTACTGTACATTTGTCGACGTTTTCAGACGAAATAAGCACTTTTGTAATGATTGAGGTTTGAATTTAAAATGGTGAATACAGAAGTCGAATCCTATATGTTAGCATTAGATAGATTGACAATTGAAAAATCTACTTATTGAAACGTACTTATAAAGATGTCACAATTGGCGATTTTATTGCTAAAGCCGATCTTTTACATAAGCACTTATTTAAATTGACATGCTTACTACTGGATTTTTATGACTTTTTAGGCTTCCATAGTTAACATGGAATCCTTAATTTCATCGTGTTCACACCATACAACTGTCAATTGTTATTGAGACATTATAGACCGAGCCTAATTTGTAGGCTATCTACTCCCACCCCAGTCGTTAGACTTTCGAGGAGCAGAGAACAACGTGATTTAAGCAAACAACCAAGTTTTACTACTATTAAAGTTCAAGAGTCGTTTGTGGGTATGCACAAATTGCAGCTTTTATTGTCTACCTAATTCCAACTTATGTAATTTAACCCATTAATTCCCAAGGGTAAAAATAAACGCATATTTATAGGTTTTCTTGTTAATTATGTTTTTAAATACATTCAAAAAGAGATAATTGTAGTAAAAAAAAATATTAATTAATTAGTATACATTCTACAACATGTTGCGTCGGCGTAACGTTGGGACTAGTGGTCTTCTATTTTACGAGCAAGTTGAACAACGCTTAAGTATTAGCCTAAGTAAAATATTTTCAAACAATCAGCATAAAGTGTGTATTTGACCTTTTCTATACATATAATTTGTACTTCTACATTGTTGACATCTCTTTGGTGTTTATTTTCATGCTTTTTTTATGAAATTATCTATATTATTGAAGCGAATACAAGAAGGTAACGGGTTTTTTGATGGTCTTCCTTGATTTGTATCTGAATTACCAAAAATGTGAATTATCTGCAAGTTAGTTCTTTGGTTTTCCTTAAATTTATAAAGTTTCGTAAGCTTTGATACATTTATGTCTTCATCTTTTGACAAGTATAATATAGCACCAGGCAAAGAATGATATCCAAATAAAAGTAGTATATACCAAATATCTTTGAATTCCAATACCGTGACAGTAGCAACATTTTGGAAAAGATTTAGAAAAATGACGGTTATGGTTACGAATGTATTTTTAAAGAAAAACCTATAGTTTATTTCCAAACTTCATCACAAAAAAATACTTTAAAATGTTTTTTTCCACCTAAACATTATTTAGTAATTAGTATCATTGCTGCTTCATCACCTGAAGGAAAATGTTTACGAGTTGGATGTTCATTTTCCAGTCCGAAACATAATATTAATTTGGTGACTTCTTCGGCAGTTTTGGCTTTTTCACAATTAGTGTACATTGCAAGCATTTCAGCGCTATCAGTTATTGATTTAATTACATAGTATATATCATCTGTCTTCCTCGTCTGTAAAATTATCAACAGCCGGTGTAATAGTACATCTTTACCTCTTATAGTGTAGGTCAACTCAGAGTTTCTTGAGAAGACAATGGTCGCCTACCAAGCAATTATGTTACAACTTTTTACTTTGTATTTACTGCGCTCTTTGTACGCTCACTTATTACTATCTATTGTTTTTTTTATAAGAATTACAATAGGACCCGGTCAGCTTGACGTTTTAAAATAAAGTGACCCATAAAACAAAAGTGTTTGTTCTTATTGAATACCGAGAACCTATTGTTTACAATAAATTTTTACCATCAATGGCAAGCAGTATAACAATAAAAACTGATCCCTGTTTGTCCCAAAGTGACGCACGTGCAACGCTCTCTGTAAGTCTAAAATAAACAAAACGTGGGAGTATTTTTGTCTTCAAAAAGGGTTTTTATCGTAAAAAATATATTGTTCAACCTTTATACAGTGTAAAAAGTATAGCTTTATTCAAAAAATATTTTTTATGATTTGTTGAATCTGTCGATGTTGGGATGAATCAAGTAGCAGTGATTGAAAAATAAAAATAAAATGTATTTGGTTTTGAACCACCATTTAAAAAAATAATAATCCATCTCTTAGTTCTTCTTTTTGAGATTGGTTTACATATCATAGATTTATTTACTTATTTTAACACAAAAAAAAAATCAAATCTGAACGGTAACACTCGCGCAACGTTGGGAATAGATGGGTTAAGTCTAGGCTTTTACTAACGACATAACTCGTAGACTGTAACATACTAACACATTATAGCTTAAGTACTTGTTCTAACCGAAACGAGGTGGAACTTTGTCACTATGATATAAACTACACTAGCTGACTGCGCTCAGCCGTTTCACCTTCAATGTTCTTATGCTTTCTTGTTGTAATTTTTTTCCTGGTTCTGCATAGTACCTTGATTACCTTTATCTCCACTACCAACCTTGCCATCCTCTAAATTCAGTTCTGGGTTCTTAGCCTAAAACACGAACCTCACTATGCACACTCAACTGCGGTGCCCCTGGCAAAGTGGTATTAATCAAATCTCCACACAGGTCTTGAGCTTAGTGTAGAGCCGCTGCATATATCTTCTTTGATATGAATGAATGGATGATAACTCTTTATTGGTTATAACTCTTTATAAATTAGTTAGTTATAAAACTCAATGTTATAATTATTATATCAACTATTACTTAATTAAAGTTTAGGATTTTGAAAACAAACGCGAGTGTTATTCATATTGATTTTATAACTATACCGACTAAACTCACGGATCTAAAATTCGAAGCTAGAATCGACCCTGAGTTTCAGACAATTACGATGTCCTCTATCCGTAAGTTTAGTCGTTATAGTTATAAAATAAATTGAAGCACTTATGTATAGATATGTATAGATTGACTTGTATCTTATATCTTTTACGACAAATAAACTTTTCATTTTCATTTCAAATTTAAAAACTGAACACCCAATATTTATTCAAAGTTCACAAAAACCTATTTGCTCTTTATAGTAGGTAGACGAAACGAAATGTTAGAGGTATATTTTATTTTATAGCAACCGTAAAATCTGTGTAAATAAATCTCACGTGTCCTGAAGAATTATAAGTGGAGTGGTAAAATAATAAAGATTTTGTAAGCGAATAACTTTTCCATTTACAAGTTTGATCGTTATTGTGCTCCAAACGTTCAGTCATATTAACGACAGCTGTGAAATGCTGAATGCTAAAATTGCTCCGGTTTTGCTGCGGCTAGGTCGGGCTTGTATTCTATTCGCTTAGAACAATAGCCACTGATAAATATGTACATATATGACAGGGAATGCGATGAGATGGTGGATATTACTTATGTTTTGGATCAGCCAACACTTTAAAGGTGGATGGACTCCTCCAAATCTCTTTACAATAATTAAAAATCATTAAAATAATAAATCGACTGCTCGACCGTTCTGACAAATTATATCTGTCATCCATCCACCTCCTGATCCAAGGAGACCCATTGGCTACTAAGTTGCCAGTATTAATTCAAAATAAGGTTGCAATAAAACTTATCAATATCCTCCGCGCCGACATACAATATAGTCCAGTAAAAGAAGAAATGTGGATCGAAAAGTCAAAAGCAGAAAAACTAACTTAGTAACTTTGTTTGGACTAGTTAGGAGATAAACATACTAAAAGTCCCCACCCCTCCGAGGTGAGCCCGAGGGGGGGAGGCCGAAGAAGGTCCCATTTTTAGGTTTTTTGCTTATATGTCAAAAACTGTGCGTTGTACGATATTTTGTTGTGCTACATTATTAAACCTCATAAAATTTTCTACAACTTCGGCCTTGACACTTTTTATCTATCTCCAATCGTTGTCCAGCTATGAGCTTCCAAACATGGTCTATTTTGAAAACGCTTAAATTAGTTTTCCATACAAAGTCGGTAAAAAAATCTTAAAAATAAAATTTGACCAACTTCTGGTTGTCGTATCATAATGAAACTTTACTAATGTCTAGAAATCTGATGACAATTTAATAATCTGGTACTACTGAGCTGATGTGATGATGAAGCCAGGAGGTGTCTACTGAAACTCATCAATAGCTATTAGTAAAACCGGCGAGTTTAGGCTCATTACATTCGGATTGATGAGACGTAGGCACCTCCTGGTCCATTATCAGACCCTCGACAGTAAGTGTAATGAAAAAGTCTCATCGATTCGAATGTAATGTGCCCAAACTCGACGGGTTTACTAATAGTCATTGAAGAGTTTCATTAGACACCTCCTGGCTCCATCATCAGATCAGCTCAGTGGTACCAGATTATTAAACTGTCATCAGATTTCTAGACATTTACAAAGTTTCATTATGATACGATAACCAGAAGTTGGTCAAATTTTATTTTTAAGATTTTTTTACTGACTTTGTATGGAAAACTAATTTAAGCGTTTTCAAAATAGACCATGTTTGGAAGCTCATAGCTGGACAACGATTGGAGATAGATAAAAAGTGTCAAGGCCGAAGTTGTAGAAAATTATATGAGGTTTAATAATGTAGAACTACAAAATATGGTACAACGCACAGTTTTTGACATATAAGCAAAAAACCTAAAAATGGGACCTTCTTCGGCCTCCCCCCCCTCGGGCTCACCTCGGAGGGGTGGGAACTTTTAGTATGTTTATC
Organism: Hemithea aestivaria; assembly: GCA_947507615.1. Taxonomy (NCBI): domain Eukaryota; kingdom Metazoa; phylum Arthropoda; class Insecta; order Lepidoptera; family Geometridae; genus Hemithea; species Hemithea aestivaria. Next base: position 9,325,565 of record OX382327.1, on the reverse strand, counting down.
TCCTAACTAGTCCAAACAAAGTTACTAAGTTAGTTTTTCTGCTTTCGACTTTTCGATCCACATACCCTTTTTGGGCACTCATTGACTGGGCTAATATACATAGATTTAAAGTGTAAACTGCAGCTGTCAAATAGAATGTAGATATATTTAGCGATGATTTTTTTAAGGAAAGGTAGAATCTTTCTAAATATATTCTTACTTTCCGTGTTTTCTCAGTGTATGTAATAGGTATTATATGTAGGTAAGTACCTACACTTAATATATTTCTAAAATTATAAACGTCAGATCAAGTTCACAAGTTTATATAGACAAACTTTTTATAATATCTTTAAACACGTTTTTGTAGTGTTAAATTTTATAAGAAATGTTTAAAAATCTTTTTTTTTTATGTAATGAAGTAGAAGAGATCTTATAGAAAGAAGCAAAGCGAGCTCATATATAATTTATTTACAAGTTTAATTTTCAGTACATTGTCATTTAAATATATTAGTCCCGACTTCAATAGCTCCAAATGCGGTAAACAATTCTGGAAGCATGGAGCAACAAATTCATCGAAATTTATGGCACGTCCCTTTTCCATTGTGTTGTGTCCTTTATGACACATACATATTTTGAACGGCGAGTAAACAATTTCTTCATCGTGTCCTTTAAAAAACAATGTTTAGAGGTAGGTAAGTAGGTATCTGAGTTTTGGCGGCAAGCCTTGATCATATCATTAGCTCCACGTCTTTTGCTTAATAATCGTGTAGAATTTGATTGTTAGCGTGTAATAATGGTGGAATATTGCGTGTTAAGTGTTTTTGAATGTGCACAGATGTAGGCAAGTGATATGGTGCTGAAATATGAATTTTGGTGCCCCCTCCAAAACTCCTCCGAACTTTCAGTAAAATTCCACCCATTTTACTGGAAGACTCACGTGACTAGACGAGCTATTAAGCTCACTCTGACTCTGACCTGACTAACTAACTTATTACTTAAAAAATAACATTTAACTTGACACTGGCAAAACACGAAAGTGGAAACCATAATTTAATATCCCGTGAACATTCACGAATTTTACTCGACACTGGCAAAATGCACATGTTGCCATATTATTAAAAAGTAAAAAAAATGTAGGTATCTGCTATATTAACCCATTTTGTTATTTAGTAACAACAAGACGGAGCTAGATTTTTTTTATGACACACAAGTGCGCTAGACCTTTGAATACGAAAACTAAACAGAGAACATTTTCATTTTCATGAAGTAAAAAGACACCTCGATCTTCGCAAAAGATCTCTTCAGTGCTAGTAGTAGTGTTCAGGGCTAGTGAAATTACTAAGCTAAAGAGTCTTAACATCTTATGACTCCTGAGTAAGAAGCGTTGGTGCTGTGCACCTAGAATTGCACATAATTGTGAAATTCTGGGTAGCACTGTACTGATTATGGGCAGAGCGTCTTGCTCGTCTTCTTACTTCTCCACATAAACATAAAAGGTCGCTTTACAAGTGCTCTCAGAATAATACAAAACCATGGGATTGGACAAAAATTTCAGTTATATACTTTACTCCATCCAATTTGCTTGATTTTTTTTTTATTTTACAAGCTTTTATTTTTTATTTTTTCTGTTTTACCCGTTGTGTGCCTATGTGTTATTTCAGGGTCTAAGCTATCACTTTACCAAATTTCACCTCAATCGGTCTACCCGTTTAGGCGTGAAAGAGTAACAAACATACATCCACACATTCATACGTTCTTACAAACTTTCATGTTTAATAATATTAGTAAGAAAACATCCTAAGTCTGACAATAACTCTTATGTATCTGCTACGAGTATTAGAATAGAATAGAATAGAATAGAATAGAAAATACTTTATTGTGACACCACAGAAACAGAAACATACAGAACAGAAACAGATACAGAAACTTAGAACTAAAACAATTTATAATATAAAAGTGTAACAATTGGCGGTCTTAGCGCTAAAAGCGACCTCTTCCAGACAACCAAACAGGGAAGGAATTATTTTCTTCGTTCTTGGTATGTTCCTATATGCGTTTGTGATACCTTATGTAATTTATTTTCCTGGTTTATAAGTTCTGACATAGTGCCTACAATAATGAGAGAAGTTTTTTAAATGATCTCATAAAACGCAGGCTGACGAATCAAGTTGAGCATATATTACCAGTTCTAAATTTTAAAAGTCTGATAAGAGTAGGTGCCTATGCTAAAATCTTTCCATAGTAAGTACCTGATTTTCCAGTAAACTTTGATGTAAAGTTCCTACAAGAATCAAGTTAGGGTTGGTTGGCTTCTCATAATTGAAATTAATTTAATTTCTGATAAAACACGTGCTAAAAGTTCTGTTGCCAAGACTAAAACAAGTGAAATTTAAAAAAACTTTTTAAAAACAAGCTTTTATTATTATTACCATAAAGTACTCGTCAAGACGAATCAAATGAGCCCAAACTCGATGGGGTTACGTCGTTTAATTATGGAGTTCCTATAGCCACCTTCCCGCTCCATCATCAGATCAGGTCCATGTCAGAATAATATTGCATTGTCATCCGATTTATGCATGCATGCAAAATTTCAGCTCAATCGGACACCGGGAAGTGGGTCAAATTTAACTTGCAAGATTTGATTACAGACAGACAGACAGAGAACAGACAAGTGAAAGTAAATAAAAGCTTGTAATGAGTACTTACTATTCCTTACTCGTTGGTACTTACGTTATTTTAAACTTCTGAAGTTATTGTAGTATTATAAATGCGAAAGTGTGGAGGTGAGTGTATTTATGTGTTTTGGTTCAAAAATTCAATAAAAACATCACAACATTTTTCACAAAACATTGTCAAACTACACTTTTTGTTTGCTCCAACATTTTTTTTGCTTTCCATACCCGATGAAAAGCATGTACAACAAAACATAATGATATCAATATTCATCAGAAGTGAATTAGATTAAAAATTTAAAAAACCCCCAACGCAATACGTAATTCACCATTTTGTGGTGACGGCCATCTTGGATTTTAAATATTATATAGTGGGTTGTATTCTACTAGCTGAGCCCTTTCATTTGATACCTTGCCATTTTGTAGCGGCGGCCATCTTGGACTGATTTCCACAAAACATGGCTAAGAACACTCTCGACTAACTCTACTTTCAAACAAAAAAAAAACTAAATCAAAATCCGTTTATCCGTTCGGGAGCTACGATGCCACAGACAGACACACACAGAGACAGACACGTCAAACTTATAACACCCCGTCGTTTTTGTGTCGGGGGCTAAAAATCACCGAAATTTATTTTTAATGTTGTCATGTTCACTTTGACCTAAACACGCGCTGGAGACGCGGTTTAACCCCATCACGCCTAAGTGGCTTTAATTTGATACCTAAATATAAAGGTATCATGATAGACCCTGGAATAAAACACAGACAACATTTTTACGAGTAAAAACACTGGGCGATACTAATTTACAATAAATTTAATAGTTTATTTCACCTGGCCTATAAAAGGCTTCACTTTATAAGCTTTCAAGAAATAACGTGACAAGCATTCGTATCGCTTTTAAAAGAAAGTTCGAATTAAAATATATCGAGATGTTTTGTGCTTGGTAAAATTGAAGATGTCTACAAAGCATTTGCGCGGGTCATAAACCACTTAGATACGGTATAGTATTCGAGATTATGTACTCGTATACAGCTTATAACTTAGCTACTTAAAGACATGGCGATGCGATTGTGATACAATTTTAAGTGCGCACCTATCCATCAAAATGAACAAGTTCTAAATACTATTTATTATTAAGCAAAATAACTAATATTCAATTTATTGCTATTCTAGTTTACGCTTTACCCGCGCCGCGTGAAGAAATCCTTCTTTAGAAGACTACGTAGACTGTAGACCTTCTCCTAACAAAACGTATCAAATAGGTGTCAAAAATGTGTTACAATATCAACCCAATCCATTTGATTGATGAGCTGAGGGTTGATATAAGATCGTCACGCTCCTTTTTTTTTTTTTTTAATACTTGTAAAAAAACCATTTTGTTCACTTATATTTAATTTTCATCAGATGTACCTACTTACCTATCAGGCCTGTTCCATTCCCAGGTTGTCTGTAAGAAATTGCCTAGTGCGATAAGACCGCTGATTGTTTACCTAGCATTAAAATATCGAGCTAATCGTATGTAAACAAGTATTATTTTATTCTATTAGTAAACAACATTTACATAATTTTGTTCAAAGTTACCCAAGACTAGTTTACCCATAATGTTTACATTTTTTCACAATATTCACATCGTTCATGCCTTGAAAATTCTTTAGATAACAGAAACTCCAAGTATGTTCCTAAATATAATTTAATTTGTGTACATAATCGTCGGTGTCAAGTGGATAAATGAATCTCATAAATACTCGGAAGGACAGGGTAAGTACAACACATTCTCGTAGGCAGGAAATAAGATTTTTGGCTTCGCTTCGCGTACCCTTGAAGCCCTTTCAGGATATATATAGCATTATATTCTGTGCCACATCAGCGAAAAGAATTGGCTTGCTTCTACTGGTAAATTCTTACCACACCAAAAATATATTATTGTTTATAAGAAATCCTACGAAATGCTATGCACTAGGTAACACTTTTATTAAAAAGACACAATAAGTAGACATATTTGAAGAATAAAAAAGGTAAAAAAATGTTTTTAAGTTAAACGGTTTTATTGTGAACATGAACTAAAAGCTAAAAAATAAAATCGTGAGGCACATCAAATATCTACAATTGTCAGTGAAAATGTTCATTAGTGATTGAAATATTTGACGTGGCTCACGATTTTATTTTTTAGCTTTTAGTACATGTTAACAATAAAACCGTTTAACTTAAAAACATTTTTTTACCTTTTTTATTTTTAGGCTTTTTAGTACAATGTATTCTACTTGTCAAGCCCTTTCATTTGATACCCATATTAATGGGATTTAAAAAAAATACGTTATCCGCCATTTTGTAGCGGCGGCCATCTTGAATTTACAATAATATTGAATAATACATAATTGTATTGTCACCAGAACCAAAGACGTATACCAAATTTCAGGTCAATCGCTTGACAGGAAGAGCGTGAAGTTTCTATTACTAAATTTGACCAAAGAAAGAAAAAAGAATAAAACAAACAGATTAAGCTAAATAAAACCGTTTAATAAAAAGATAATGACAAAGGTACTAGCAAAGGTCTAAGTAAAAAGCACACATGTATATTATGTATTTATGGCACACAGCCTATCATTGTGATTTGACTCTGACAGTTTAAGTAGGGTAATCTGTTCTGTTGGAGTATAAACACCAATATAATTTATTATTTATGCACGGATGCCACCTACATCTTGTTACACTGACTGCAGTACACATGGGTATTACCTTAATAAACATCGTTAATTTATATAAAATTACCCGGCAAAAGAAAAATAAAGTATAATGTACGTAACAGCAAAATAAAATCAAAGATATTTAGAAAATCTATGAACCTGACGAGTCTCGTCTTGAAGAAATCTTAAAGAGCCCACTAAGCGTGTCAGCAGTATTATTTTTTTATTTTTTTTATTAAATGTATATAATTTTCTTTTCATAAGACAATTGTTATATTTTTATTAAAGCTACTTGCATCTATCTGATCTGTTCACTATAATATGTAACGACAGCGTTATATATAGCTCCTTGCTAAGTTTCATCGTAACAAGATACCTATAGGGAAACTGTGATATGAGTAAAATGTCACTTTTTGTTGAGAGTCAGCGGAGCTTACAAATATTACGTGTGACGACTAAGGATGAAAATTTCCGGAAATATTCCGAAAGTTTCCATTACTTCCATGAAACTTTCCAAATTTGACAGAAACAATGGGGAATAAACCCCAAATCAGAAATCTGATTTTTAAATGAAAATGCTAAGTAAAGTAAAATTACTGCTGATAGGATAGTAGGGTTAGTGCCTGTCTACAATACTCAATCAAGAATTTTGACTATAAGATTAGATTTCTAACTGATATACCAAGGAAAAGAAATACGCTGTTCATTGATGGAAAAATCATACCAATTATCAAAAAAACATTTTATTTTTGTTTTACTTTGTTAAATAGACTTATTCTTGTGCATATGAAAGTATATACACGTGTCTGTATGTAAAGGGTGAAACAGTGAAATGACCGATTCTCAAGTAATAACCTGGCTGCTTGGTGAGCTAATGTTAAAACAGAATTATATGAATTATGTTTATATAAGTCGGTATCAATGCCCTTTTTGGTTGTTTATAATCTTTATAATTGTAAGTCAAAAAAAATTATGGGTTCAGCTATCATAAGTTACCAGTATCATAGTTTTCACCTTTTCTTTGTATATTTCCATCGTGAATTAAATATTCATGGCAATTACCATCATTTATTATAGTTTTCAGATAGATAAGTATAATAACAAAACAAAAATAAACCCAGAAGGCCGTAGTAGTCAAAAAAACGCATTCAAAAATTCAGTGTTAATCTGGAAATTTTGGAAAGTTTCCTGCAATGTTTCCCTATATTTCCGGAAACATTGGAAGTATTCCTGGAAAGTTTCGGAAACATTCGGACATTTTCATCTCTAGTGACGACCTATGAACTACGTGCTTACTAAGTTATTCTCTGTGTACCACTGGATAGCAACCGTCCTATTACAATAAATGAGAAAGTATAATATGGATTTGTGCGTGTGCGTTTGGTACCTCTTCACGATTAAACGGTTGGCCTGATTAAGCAAAATTTGATATAATATTATACTATATACCTAGCTGGCGGGTAAAACCGCTGGGCGCAGCTAGTAGTGAATAACACTCACGTAAATTTCAATATCGTAGTTCTTTACTACGGTTTATTTAAATAATAATAATTCATTTACTTCACATCAATTATAAAGACTAACACACATAAAAATAATAAACTTGAAACTACGAAAGTCGACCTCGGAATTTCCGAAACACGACTCCCTGCGGCTAGATGTCTTCCTTCATGAAGGCCGGCTGATGACTGGTCGGTACTGTACCCTCACCACGAATGATATATCTATAAATAAACTTGCTCTTCCAAACTCCTCACTGTCCATCTACTCCAATAGTCCATACGTAATGACCATAAAAATTTACAACAAACTACCTTATAACTTAAAAAAACCGGTCAAGTACGAGTAGGACTCGAGCACCGAGGGTTCCGTACAAACCTACGGGTTTCTACGGAACCCTAAGGAAAAGTGGGTATAATATTATATACTGTAGGTTTTGATTCCCTTGCGAGTACTTGCGAGTTTGAAAATATGCGGCTAAAATTGCTGTTTCTTTTGATTGCGTTGACATAGATGTTTGATTTTTTTACAGCTTAAAGTTATTATAAAGCTGAGTATTTGGTATGAATTTCAATTTAATACCTGTACGCGTTCTTGGGGAAAGGGGTAGTTAATATACAAAATTATTAAAAATATTTTTTTATATGATGTAACTAAAAATTTACAGTTTTCGCAATTTTTCCTGTGCCTATGATTTAAGACGTTGCTGCGTACCAAATTTCAAGATTCTGAGTTAACGGCAAGTACCCTGTAGGTTTTGATTCCCTTGAGAGTAGTCGCGAGTTAAAATATACGGCTATAATTGCTGTTTCTTTTGAATGCGTTGAGATAGAGATTTGATTTTATTACAGTTTAAAGGTATTATAGATCTTAGTATTTGATATGAATTTCAGTTTAATACCTGCACGCGTTCATGAGAAATAAGGTAGTAAGTATGAAATTATTAAAAATATTTTTTTATATGATGTAACTAAAAATGTACAGTATTCGCAATTTTTCCTTTATCTGTGCTCTAAGAAGTTGCTTTGTGCCAATTTTCAAGATTCTAAGTTCACGGGAAGTACCCTGTAGGTTTTGATTTTTTGAGAGTAGTTGCGAGTTTAAAATTACGACTAAAATTGCTGTTTCTTTTGAATGCGTTGACATAGAGGTTTGATTTTATTACAGTTTAAAGGTATTATAGACTTGAGTGTTTGATATGAATTTCAATTTAATACGTCCACGCGTTCATGAGAAAAGGGGTAGTAGGTATAAAATTATTCAAAATATTTTTTTCATATGATGCAAATAAAAATTTATGGTTTTCGCAATTTTTCCTTTATCTGTGCTCTAAGGAGTTACTTCGTGCCAAATTTCAAGATTCTGAGTTTACGGGAAGTGCCCCGTAGGTTTTGATTTATTTGGTAATGTCGAAAATTTGCTGCAATTTGCGACATATTCGACTATATCTTTTGATTGCGTTGACCTAGTAGTTTGAAATTTTCACAGCTCTAAGAGGCAATAGACCTTAGTATTTCCTATAAATTTCAGCTTGTTACCTCCACTCGTTCCTGAGAAAAAGGGTCTTGACAGACAGACAGACAGACAGACAGACAGACAGACAGACAGACAGACAGACAGACAGACAGACAGACAGACAGACAGACAGACGGACGGACAACAAAGTGATCCTATAAGGGTTCCGTTTTTTCCTTTTGAGGTACGGAACCCTAAAAACGAACCTAACTACAACAAATTTATAAAAAACTTAAAATCGATACTTATAAACAAATCATCATCAGCATAGAAGAATATCTGCAAGATTTCACACTTAAATAAATAAATTATAAAAATACACAATATATCACCCTCTCTAACATGTCCTATTAAAATAAATTAGGTAGACTTATTTCATTTCTTAATTTTAATAAAAATTATTGTAGTACCTTCTAAATTGCATGTGCCCATCAGGGTCCTTAGAAATATACTTATGTGCAAACTAAACTAAGACCTTATTATGTACCTAATTCTAAGGAAGCAAATAAAGTATTGAGTAAGTATTGAGTATTGAATAAAAATTCTTTTTGTGGCGACATTCCAGCCGTCCGACCCTCAAGGCGAGAAAGGTCTTCTTCCGGACGTGGTACACGACGTCCACGGCTTTCGTGGACCAGAACAGTCGGGACACGTAGAGCAGCGTCACAGGTAGCGACTGTAGGCTGTGGCGACGGTAAACTGCTGATGGAAGCATTTTGCGCCCCGTGATGTGTGTTTATTTATGTTAAAGATTTCCGCTGGTGGTATTTGCCGAATTATTACGTTTTAATGTAGACAACTAACGTAATTCTCCAATAGGAATGATAACAGGGTAAATTTTTTTTAAAATATAATAATTAATAGTCCGTAATTTTAATGATAATATAAATATTTGATACGTTTATTTGCTCGCAAATAAAAACAAATGGCTGAGATAATGACACTGTAAGTTTCTATGTTGGGACGCGTGACGACACTACACTCTCGACAGACGAAAAAAATGTACCAGACTCAGGAGTGACGTCACGATCAAGCACCTTAAGTGCATTGTATCTCTCACGTTTTTTATCAGATTTACAAATAAAAAATACGTGTCCAATATACAGGGTCTTTGGTTATTCAGTAAATTGGTGTATAGGGTCTTATTATTGGGGAGGTCATTGGCCATGTTTTGAGGGCAATATACTATGTTCCGCGAAAATTTACGGTTTTTAAGATATTAAATATTTTTCGTAAAATCGAGGTGACAATTTTAAAAAATCACAATAATATGATGAATTGGATTTAATTTGATTTATTAAAATAATATTCTGATATTTTGTCCACCTAATGAGATAATAAAAAATAAATAATTATGCAGGGTTACATTTTTGTGATTTTTTAAAATTGTCACCTCGATTTTTCAAAAAAAAAAATAAATATCTCGGAATCCGTTAAATTTCGCGGAACATATATTGCCCTCAAAACATGGCCAATAACCTCCCCAATAAGGCCCTATACACCAATGTACTGAATAACCAAAGACTATGTATAATAATAACTAATATACAAAATGGACAATTTTTTTTGTCAACATCCCCATTGTGGTTTCTGAAACCTCTAACCTAAACAGTACATCGGCCAGGCTCGCTTTCAAAGTGGCGATGTGCTTCATCAGCCTGGTTACGCCGATATGATCGAAGGTTACGGGAGGGAGCTTATACAGCTGCTTCGCCACGAAAGCGAGCATCTCGTCCTGGTCGGTCTTCCTTAACAGGGTGATGATGTCCTGGATACTTCTCTCGTCTTTATCGTCCCTCCTTCGTATCAGCATTTTGTCGGCTATGCCAAAAGTCTGGTAGAAATTTCCTCCTCCTTGAAGTTGGTTCTGCAGATCTGCCAGATGGCCTTCTCGTCCATGGTGTCGATGTCGTGTTGTATGAACGCCAGAATTTCGTTCGTTATGAGTACGAACCCATACTATCGATACAATAGTACAACGGCAAAGCTGCGCAGAATGACTTAATTTTAATTTGTGTCAGCGCAAATATGATACGAGTAGTACGTGTAACGCGACTACCTACTTTGTTCTATTCAGAGAAAGGGATGGAATGAGAAAAGGGTGGCCTTTACCCTGTAGTGGGACGATGCAGGCATAATAATAATAGTAAAATAGACAGATAGACTTCGATAAGTGTCAAATAGACATGCTATAAATCTATGGTCACCCATTTTACACACACACTTTACATTTTTATATTAAAAGCTCAAAGGAGCCACTGCACGTTGGACTTTTTGTCTCCGTGTATGCCTATAAAGAGGCCCTGGTTTGACTCGTGTTTAAGAGCGTCATAGTAAAATAAAAGTTCTTTCCCATATAAACGTTCCTTGTGAAGAACAAATATTTAATAGGTAGATCGTTTAAATTGTTTGTCAATATTGAATGTTTCACTTATAACGAACGTGTTTATTTCGTCCTTTGAAAAGATAAAGTACGACTACCCAGTTATCCACCGGTTCGTAATCTGCGCTTTAATTATGACTACCTATTAAAAAGCGCTTTGTGCAGCGCTTTAAGCAGCTTATCGGAGCAGCTTTACGAAGTTAATAAACACTATTTTCAATCCACTGTCGACTGTCCGGCTAACGAGACTTGCTTAAGCTCTGAAATCTACGTCGCTTATTATCTGCTAGAGTGAGCCAAAATAAAAATAAAAGGCAACAGTATATAGCTACTAGTGCCTCTAATCAGCACGTGTACTAAACGACCACACGTTTTTAAAAAATTCTATAGCATACAGTTGAATTACCTAAATAAAAAAATTAACCGACTTCAAGCGGGTCTGAAACCTAAAGCCTGAAGCCAGCATGGAGCGCACGATCTCGTGTGCTTGACCTCTTACTTAAATAAGTGAAGATGAGATACAAATTTTAAACGTTACAAAGAAACGTTCCTGAAATTTGGTTTGGAATTTCAAACTCAAACTCAAAATTCATTTATTCAAATAAGCTACAATGGAGCACTTTTGCAAGTCAACATTTTTACATTTTATTTTAATATTCTACCGCTCATTCGCAAGGCACCTCTATGAGAAGAACAAGCAAGAAACTCATAGGGATTGCTTTTTTTAAATATGTGTTTACAATGTTTATCTTGGTTACATAATATATTTACAGGTGGTTGCAGAGGTTTCCAGGCATCTTTGTCTTCTATGTATTGGCTAATTTTATAAAAACTCTCTTTCTTTTGTAATACCTATGTCTTTAACACGGAAAATTAAAGGATAAATTCCTCACAGCTCCTAATACTTGATAAACTAAATAGCATGATCTAGATTCTAGACACGCGGAAGCGCGTCAAGCCAAGTTCAAGCAACACAACTGGTGAGCAGCACCGTGTATAATAAAAGTGTTACAGGAAGCGGTTGGAGCGACCCTCATAAAGCAAAAACTATTTCATATACGTAGATATATTTAAGCAACATAGATATAAACATATCTACTACTACGTCATTACGTTCAGTATCTGTCGATAGGGCACCTACATTACTGAATGATTCCCTCTATTTCAGCAATCATTCATCAACGCATCCAACGCCTTTAATTAAACGTACAAACTGCTGCCTACAAGCAGCCTCAATGGAGTAACGCCTAACGCCTGTTGAATACCTCACTGGCTTAAATCCTGAATAGCTGCTGATAATTAACAGGTAGGTACAGTTTGTTCAATAAGGGAACAATCGAGTAAGTGGTCTGTACGTGTGTTTTTAGTCTATACTATCCCACTGCTAGGCAAATATCTCGACTAAATCCCTTCATATTATATTTTTAGGACTCTTGTCTCTCTTGTCTTGAGTATATATTAGGACTCTTCCTAGTGCCACATCGCAGATATGCTTATTACTTAGTACTTAGTGACAACTACTTACTTATAAAAGAAAATTACTTAGCCTAGTTATAAAAATGGGAAATGATTTAGCCTAGCCAAATATATAAAAGGAAAGAGTGACTCACTGACTAATCTATCAACGCACAGCTCAAACCGCTGAACAGATCGAGTTGATATTTGGAACACAGATAGGTTTTATGATTTAAACCTCCGCTAAGAAACGATTTGCCACGCGGGTAAAACCGTGAGCATAAGCTAGTAATAAATAAATTAACAGTAATTAGTAATTTCCTTTTAACGTATTGCAAATTGCGTATGAAATATTTTTGTAATTTACTAAGAAATCCAGTCGTAATTTAACTCAGCCAATTAGAACGCACAATGATAGAATTTATTCTGCAGAGAAAAATAATTTGACGTAGGTAACTGAGCACAACTTGACACAAGAACAAAGTAATTACCTACCTACCTGCTACAAAATGTTAGCTTCTTCCAACAAATATTCAACAATGAAGTTAGAATGTAAAAAATAGTGCTAAGCGAAAATACTTTAACCACCTTTTTCTCAAAAACAATCCCACTTTCATTTTATTTTCAAGGAATTCCTAAAATATAGAAATATCACTACGCGTAACACATTTAAATGAAGCGCGATTAATGTATATGTTACGGTATGAGTGAATAATTGAAGATTATTAATAATAATCTATTATTATTAATAATTACCGAAAGTCGAGGTTAAAGTGATAAATTAATCACATTTGTCGGTTTTTATTAATAATTTAACCCTAGTAATGATAAATGTAATAAATGGTTACGTATCATAATACCTACGGTCGTTTCAACTACGGTCGATACTGCGAATCTACAGATAGAAATTATTCAGGTATCAAAAACTCGTATCTGGCGCTTCGCCGGCCGCTGCCGCGGCACGTTCGCTTCGCTCGCTCGGCTCGCGCATTGTGGTCACTGTTCAAACCTAACCTAACCAACTGAATTCGGTTTGCCCATAATTCTGTACTAAAAACAAGTAATTTTTAAATACCTGCTGGTCAAAAAACATTAGGTTTTCATTTATTTTATAACTTTTACCAACATGTGTCGGGAATTATTAATAATTACTAGTAAAAGTAATAAATTTCGATCGTTTATTCACATTTACCAAAACATGTGGTTATTATTAATAATTTTGTAAAATTATTAATAATTTTCAATGAATCAGTTTTACCGTGACATATATACGGTTTTCGTGTTTTGGATTAACGTAACGTGTCAGTAGAGTAATAAAAGATTTTCTTGGAATTATTCAGCGTTAATTTGATTTCTCCGAAAACGAGCTAACAGTTGTCAGCAAGCCGCGAATATGATAAGTAAACATAATTAAATATGTCACAAAGAAATTATAAGAGGAAGATTTGATCCGCCTACGTAGATTATACACGTAAAACTTTTACTATGCTAATGAAAATTTCAATAATGTTCCTAATGAAGAACGACAAATTGAACAAATAGTAGGTCAAAACGAATTTACACCTAGATACATACTCGTAGCAGGGAACAAAGACCTCGTGACCCGTATAATATCATCTCTACTTTCTCTACCCCTTGACCGATATTTATTTATGACCTAGACCAGTAGCCTATATCTTACTTCTTACTAATATTATTATAAACGTGAAAGTTTGTAAGAATGGATGTCTGGATGTCTGGATTTCTGGATGGATGTTTGTTACTCTTTCACGCCTAAACGGGTGGACCGATTGAGCTGAAATTTGGTATAGATATAGCTTAGAGCCTGGAATAACACATAGGCTACATAAGTACTCCGGGTAAAACCGCTGGGCGCAGCTAGTATAATATAAAATGTTCTTCCAGAGGGCCTATTGGCTATCGCCAATCAACATGTAAAACACTAGAATCCATAGACAAAATTGCGTACATTACTTGCTTAAACCTAGTCATTAATATATGAGTAATATAACAAACGCAGCAATGTACATTGAAGTTGTCATCAATCGTAGTGGGTGAGAATAAGCCAATAGACCCTTAGGGTCTAAGCTATCTATTCCACAGATCAGAAGATTTATTCCAAATTTTAGTTCAATCGGTCCATCCGTTTATGCGTGAAAGAGTAAACATACATAGGTACTTAAAAACTTTCGCGTTTATAATATTAGTAGGAATGTATGATGAATTTGAAATGTTTTCATGTGAAAAGATGAATGGATCGTTTAAAATCAAAGGAAGGTTTTGTTGACATGGAAACACACCGTGAAGCCTCCATTGGGCATTATCAAGTGTGTTTCAAACGAGAAAGAAGCTTTTAAGAACACTTTTCCTTACTTTACTTTCTTGGCTTCTAGAGCGTAAAAAAATCAAAACGAGGACTGTGCTTTGATTTTTATACAAAATAAAAAGCCATATAATATGTGCTAATGGAATTTATTGTGGTACAAACAACATTATTTTTGCAAAACAGAAATAATTACAAGGTTCATTTCTTGTTTTTATGGAGAATGCTACCTTGGGAAGATATCTGAAAAGCCCTAGAGGATTAATTTAGATAATAACGTTATGATACACCTTGACGACTTCGGCATTTTACAACCCGGCTTCCAATTTAAATGTTAAGTAGAAAATGTAACCGCATTATTTGAGGTTCACCACGGGACATAAGGATTTGTGTTTGATGCCCTTTCAGTGGTCATAAGACCTAATTTGGTTGCTGTAACTTTTGAAATTAAGTGTACCTAGGCTGCTGTAGTCTGTAGGTATGTAGGTACTTAGAGGGTTATAAAACCTGGGACACAGATGATAATGCTACAAAATTTTATAAAAAGCGATGAAAATTAAGTAAACTATGTTGTAGGTGATAACTTTAAAGTTAACTTAATGTATATAAATAAAAGGCAATACCTACTATCTAATATTTAAAAGTTTGTTACCGAACTCATCTGAAAATGCTTCGCCGTTTTTTTTTCATACTTATATTATTCTGCCTACTTGGTAAATATGATTTAGTTGTAAAGTATTTTTTAGCTTACGCAGACGGAGTTGCGCCGGGCAGATAGTATACGTACGTACTTATACTTTTATGGCAACATGATATTGAGTTAATAAAAGATTTTGTACAACGTAGCTCCTGCCAAAAGATGCGAACAGTTCTATCAAAGGTGGAAATAAAATTGCGGCTTGTAAAATTTAGGCGCAACATTCACGTCCGTAAAATTTATTTTTAATTACTTCATTCAGTTAAATGAATACTTTACAAATATTTTGTAAACACACAACCCTTTTAACCTCAACACATTGCTGCTGAAAGCCGAGTGACGGCAGGTTTTGTAAAAATGCTATTTTAAAGGACACTGAGGACCCTTAGGGTACCTAAGTACTGGAATGTGTGACCAACTACTACTTGTGCTAAGTGGCTTCATAAATTTATAAATAAAAAAAGACGTGTGGCACTCGGAGACTGCCGCGGTAAAGCTATTGCATAGCATTTTAAATCAACTTATGTAATTATAGTATCACCGCTGTGCCGGTCGGAGTGGGGGTGTTAGGTTTTTTTCGTTACGGAATTTCTGGATTCGGTCCCCACGCTCAAGGCCCGCGATAGAAGCTATGCAATAGCTTAAAAAAATAACAAGAACGTGGTGCATGAAGTTTACGTATGTACATATGTACCTATAGAATTGATATACAGGGAGGTAGTTTTAGCATAAAAGTTGTTTGCAAATCCCAAGAATCAAATCACGTTACATTCATGAGCATTTAGTTTTTTTCATCAATAAAGTATAGGTACTTACGTAAAATATTTTTTTTTCTATATAATAATAGGTATTCGTTTCAATATTATCAAAGGAACCTAAGAATGGGTGCTTGAGACAAAAATAAATCGTCACCGAATGCGATAAAAATAGAAGAATCTTTCCAGGCAAATTCATTTAAAGTAAGTAGGCACTTAATCGTCATTCTAAGCTCAAAACTTGACGCCGCAAATGCCGCTTATACGGTCTTAATAGACCTTAAAGGCAGTTATTTAGTGCTGCTTTTTATTATCCTATACGAATCTTGGTAAAATAGGTATCTAGTGATTAGGCATTAAATTAAAGTGGAATGGAACTCGTTGAAAATAAATTGAACGTCTGAGTAAATAAAAAAAAATATTCCAGTCTTTGTGCCTGGGGATCTTTGTGTGAATTCGATTGGCTTCATCTCCTGGTCAACTGTCAATTCCTTTTTTTTTTTTTATTTATTTTGAAGGGCTTTGTCGATTATTCGACCACACCGCCCTATTGTAACACAACACAAAGTACATACAATCATTGACAAAAACAAAAAGTTATAATTAATTTGTAGAACACTATGGCCTGTTCTGACATTGGGTTGGCTAAAATACTGTTGCAAAATCCTACGTCATATATGCCGTACATGTAAAACCACTGTCGTCGATATTGGTCGTTACGCACACATTCCATCAACAAATGCTGGACATCCTCCACTACTCCACACTCAACACAATTTGGAGATGATGTCTTTCTCATCATGAATGCGAACATTCCTGTAAAATATATGTGTACACAGCGGTTGTAGCTACTGGAAACAGTGCCGTGTCAGGGAGGAGTTATGTTCGTCAGGAGTGCATGCTAACTTTAACATATTGTATTTACCCATTTCTATAGGTCTGCATGTTCAGAATACAGATGAAAATCTAAGGGTAGGTACATGATTGTTTTATGAAGGCAGCGGTACCTATGTCTATATATAAATACATATAGACATAGGTACTATACTATAATTTGTGTAAATTACATAGGTCCCTACACTTGAACTTAAAGTATTTAATTAATCACGACATGAGCTTAACAACAGTTAAGTATGTTTCTACTTTCTAAGTACGTAAAAAGAATTATTGTACCAGTAAGGGCAAATGCTACTTACTGGCTACAATAAATGCTGAGGTATTCTATAGGTACAACAACACGTCTGGATTCAGGTAAAAGAATCAAGAGTTTTCCAATATTTCGCGGTAACCGCTCACCATGAGGCACGCCGCGCCGTCTGCCTGTGTGTCGATGAATTACATAAAAAAGTGATTTCCTCTATTGCTCTGTGGCCAAGTAAATAACAGGATATGAAATAATAACTACCATTTATGGCCGCATCGTCGATCGAATAAACGAAAGGCAGATTTAAGCTGAACTATGTTTAGAAATGTGAACTGTATATTATTATTAACCTTAAACCTGAGGAATAAATGATTTAATAAAAAAAGACATCTCGATTTGGATGGGACATTCCAGCTTTGAAGCTACCTGACTCGCTGGGAAAAAGAAGTCCCGCTTTAGGGCTGGCTGTCCCGCTTTCAGGGTGTTTATCCCGTTTTCCGATTCCGATGAATTCGACATGGGCAAGAATGCCAATAATCTTTTTTAGAGAAAATTCTAGAGACGAGGTTTCTTTAATACGAAAATTCCGCTAGTGTCCCGCTTTGAAGACAAAAATAAATGGCCACGTTAACTACTTATAATGAATTATTAGATTCAGATTCAGATTCAAATAGGTACTTTATTCACTTTCCACATAAATTTTCTAAAAAAGGATCTTACATATTACAATACTAGGTCATTTGTGGACCCTGTCGGTTGTAGTGAAAGTTTAGAAGAGAGGGAGAATAAGTGTACATTAATATTTTTTTAAATTATTATTTACGTCGTTATTTATGTCATGTGTGTGCAGAGAACACGCTGAAAAGACATTTTCATTTCCCTGATGCTTGATCTCAAAATCGCATGGAACCCAGGAAGTGAAAATAAGATAAAAATGACCTGGATAGGAGGCATGGCCAAGGAACCAACGTCGGGGGCGCCGTGCCGGCCGGCTAGTTCTCCCGCACCCACTAATTCACGGGTTTTTATTTTGGATTTGCACACAACAGATCAAAAATCGGTCAATAAACCGTTAGCGAGGCATTAGATACACAATTTGAGGAAAAAACACAATTTTTGGCGCACCTGTGTGTCCTGAGTATCAGGCGGCCATTTTTTCGACTCATTTAGTTCTTATATTTTCCGTAAGACGCGCACACGCTGACGTTTGGCGGTCGGCGCGCATTTTTGAATTTGGGAAAAGGAAACACATTAGGATTCAGGAAATAGTTAAGGGATCGGTTTCATATTTATCCATGTAAAGTCTATTATTTCCCTCGTTTAAATTTCAGAATTTCCTATTTTACCTTCTAAGTGAACTTCTAACTGTAACTGCCGCGGTCGTTTCATATAAATGCTATCGTCCTTACTGACTCTACATGTAAATTACTTATCTACTAGAGAAAGAACTTCTTTTTATGGCTTATAGCTAATCAATATTCGAGTCTGGTGTATCTAGGTATCTACTATTAGGGTTCACGCACTCCAGTTTATTTGAATTTTGAATGCTGTGGTAAAATTTTTGACTGAAAAGACGACTATTCCACAAATATTTAATAAACTTCTGCTAAGCTAGACTGTTATTAATTTTGTTTTAGTTTTATACTCTTTTCAATACGATTATCAATAAAATGTTATTATATACATAATGTAATTTTCAAAGAAAAGACTGAGTTGGTTATAAGTTGGTTCAAAGTTTTTACAATCCCATTAGGTTGTTAGCCTTTTTATGTTCGTAAGAATAATATGATAAATCTGTCCAGATTTTTTTAAGGAATATATTTCGGCGAGGAAATACATATCCTTGAAAAATGTAGGAAAAATTAATTGAGTAATTCCTCCATCGGAAAAATTAACTAAGTAATTCACCATCTAGTCCCACAAGCCTATGGCCCATTTGGGATGAGTAACAAATAATCAAAATAAAAATTAAATGTGTTTTCATTCTGAAATTCGTCCCACGTTGCGGATAAAATTAAAAAGATAGGTACAATTTTAAATAGATGTGGTATTTTTCTCCTCTCCCTGCTTGGTTGTCTGGAAGAGATCGCTATTAGCGATAAGACCGCCAATTGTAACACTTAGTTTTATTGTTTTACTTCTTAAGTTCTTTTTTGTATATTTTTTGTGTTCCAATAAAGTATTATCTATCTATCTATCTTATTCATTGAAATGATTTCAGGCATAGGTATTCGGTAAAGTAACAGCATTTAGTGACTCTCTTACTTTTTACTGAAGCATTTTTGGCTTTTATTTACAGACTGAGCCCTCATCGAAACGGAATTAGAAACTCAAATAAAAGTAGGCCAATGTAAATAAACGCTCCTCTGAAAATCTGTTCCTAAATACAAAGAGTAGTAAAGATAAAAAGATACAAAAGTATTTATTATCAGTAAAAAGATACATATTTTAGTGACATGTTAGAATTAAACATAATGAAACAAAAGGAAAATTACATAAAAGAAAAAAATCAACACAGACAATCCACTGATAACTGGAATAGGCTCAGCATGTAGCAGTAGGTACCTATTTACAAGTTACTTACTCTTATAATAACTAAATGGCTAGAAACGACCTAAATAATTATGTTAAGTATCTTTACACACAAAGAACAAAGTTCCACTGAAATTAATATTCTTACGAAATGCTTCATAATCCATCCATACATATAATAAGAATGGAAATTTCTCCCCATTCATTGTGATCCTTTACTAAGATGAACTGTGAAAATACGCATATGAACAAAACGACGCGAAAAAGTCGCTTGCGCGATCTAATTCGTAAAACATTTTGTCAATTTTTCCAAGGGAAACGTAAAATAAAATGATAAAATAAATAATAATCATTTATATCGGACACATTGCCCCTAATTTACATCAAAAATTCTAAATAAAAGTAATAGAATATAAAGTAAACTCAATTCAAAAAAATATGGTGCGACAAACTGCGACAAACTAAAAATACGCCATCTATCGATGTGTTTGTAAACGAAACCTTTAATTTGGGCTAAATTTGTAAATAGTTTGTGTCACTGGTGTGGTTAAACAACACCACCGATTTGAATAAAATTTTCACTAATACGTTGCAGTTTTCTCTACTTGAACCTTAGTGTTGGTTTTAGTCAAATCGGTTCATAAATAAAAGAGTTATATCAATCTAAAGATTCGCATATAAAATGCTAATAAACAAGAAAGGTAGTCATAGGAACCGCGTAATCAAAAGACAAAACCTCTTTGAGTTTGGGCTCATTTGATTCGTCTTGACGAGTACTTTGATACTATATAGTAACCAGGGTCCGATGACGGAGCTGGAAGGTGGCCATAGGAACTCCGTGATTAAAAGAAAAAACCCCATCGAGTTTGGGCTCATTTGATTCGTCTTGACGAGTACTTTGATGCTATATAGTAGCCAGGGTCTGTACATAGGTAGGTAAATTAGTAAATGTATCTTATTTCTCATATGAATCAGTGCCAGCGGAAAATAATGAAACTAATCTAATGTGCGCATGATGCGTGTAAATATCAGTAATAAATATCTTTTTGCTGCTTATTTTTAATTTCTAAAACATGTAAAATCATCTGAAGATAAATAGAAAAATTCATTTAAAGTTCATTGTAAAAGTAAATTATTTTTCATACAAGCTAGCGCCACGGAAAATAATGGAACTAATGTCCTAAGAAAAAGAAATATCGTTTATTCTGCAAACAGTTTTAGAAAAGAGTCCCGCGTAACCTAGCGGAACTAAATAATAGATTTATAATTACTGTGAATACTTCATTTATTATATATTTTTTAATTGTTAGATTAATTAAATATTATGTACCTATTTAATTGAGAAATTAAATATGAGAAATTATGAATTGTTAAAAATCTGTAGATATTTTAACTTAAAATCACGCGATTGTGGCGCTCCATCTAGGGGGATCTTTTGTAAAAATCACTGGTTATCCGGAGACACACAGACATAAAATCTGTTCACACCCATTTAGGCATACATCCAGACACAAACTTTCACGTTTATAATGTTAGTAAAATTTTGCAATGATTATTATAGAACCTTTTATCTGTGTTATAGATAATCATAGGCGGATTTAGGGGGGGGGGCAAGGGGCCAAGCCCCCCCCCCCCCCCCCCCGAGTCATTAAGCAAGCTGCTCGCGCACATATTATAAAGGATGTTTAAGCTTTCTTACTGCTCAGAGCGAGTAGGCGGATTTAGGGGGGGGGGGCAGGGGGCCAAGGCACCCCCAGAAGCATTGTAGAGTTACGAATTTCGCACATATTTCATGGTAAAGATTAAATTTTTTTTTCGGCGCTCGCAGCTAGCTGCTCGCGCACTTATTGTAATGGATGTTTAAACTTCTTAACCGCTCAGAGCGAGCTAAACATACACTTTTCGTAATAAAAATTATAATATTTTTGCCCGTCTGCACCTTGCCGCCGCCCCCCCCCCCCCCCCCCCCAAACCAAATCCTGGATCCGCCTATGATTTTAGGTATACACCTCAGTGGTAGCACGGTAAAGAGATATACAGTAGTTTGACTGAGCGTGATTTTTGAACATAAATACCTACAGTCTCGCGGTACATGCGCGAGTCATAGGGCTGCCGGGCAGCCGCTGCCCGCATACAGTAGGTACCTACCTATTTCATATCATCTACTTACTTGAGCTAATATCTAGATGAGTTATTATAAATTAATTATATTATTTTTGTACATTTATTGATATTTTTTTTTTACAAGCTTTTATTTCTATTTCATATTACCTACCTATATGTACCTTACTACGTCCGCTTAGGAACCACTGAATGTCCGTTACAAAAATGCAACAGTCGAATGAGATTTGAAAATGTATTGTATCAAACTTAGTACACGCGGGATGAAGCCGCGTTTTTTGCGGCTATGACTAAAAATACCTAAGAACACTTCCGCCTAACTTACTTTTCAAACAAAATCTAAATCGAATCTATGGGACAGACACGTCAAACTTATCACACCCTTTCGTCTTTGCGTCGGGAGTTAAAAATAAATACGATTGATCACTCTTCAATTCAATAAAAAGTAGGTACATAATAACAGGTAGATTAAAACTAAAGTTGGTTCATAATTAAGAAGCCTAATCTGGGAACTACAATAGGTTTTATTCCAGCATAGTATCCCTACTATACCTACCTACTTACCTATCATGTCGTGGCGGCGTATATTGAAACCCAAGACAAGAGACAAAACAAGACAAAAGACAAGACAAGAGACAAGACAAGAGACAAGACAAGAGACAAGACAAGAGACAAGACAAGAGACAAGACAAGAGACAAGACAAGAGACAAGACAAGAGACAAGACAAGAGACAAGACAAGAGACAAGACAAGAGACAAGACAAGAGACAAGACAAGAGACAAGACAAGAGACAAGACAAGAGACAAGACAAGAGACAAGACAAGAGACAAGACAAGAGACAAGACAAGAGACAAGACAAGAGACAAGACAAGAGACAAGATCAGAGACAAGACAAGAGACAAGACAAGAGACAAGACAAGAGACAAGACAAGAGACAAGACAAGAGACAAGACAAGAGACAAGACAAGAGACAAGACAAGAGACAAGACAAGAGACAAGACAAGAGACAAGACAAGAGACAAGACAAGAGACAAGACAAGAGACAAGACAAGAGACAAGACAAGAGACAAGACAAGAGACAAGACAAGAGACAAGACAAGAGACAAGACAAGAGACAAGACAAGAGACAAGACAAGAGACAAGACAAGAGACAAGACAAGAGACAAGACAAGAGACAAGACAAGAGACAAGACAAGAGACAAGACAAGAGACAAGACAAGAGACAAGACAAGAGACAAGACAAGAGCCAAGACAAGAGACAAGACAAGAGACAAGACAAGAGACAAGACAAGAGACAAGACAAGAGACAAGACAAGAGA
The DNA here is from genome assembly GCA_947507615.1 of Hemithea aestivaria. Lineage (NCBI taxonomy): Eukaryota > Metazoa > Arthropoda > Insecta > Lepidoptera > Geometridae > Hemithea > Hemithea aestivaria. Next base: position 9,302,484 of record OX382327.1, on the reverse strand, counting down.
CAAGACAAGAGACAAGACAAGACAAGAGACAAAACAAGACAAAAGACAAGACAAGACAAGAGACAAGACAAGAGACAAGACAAGAGACAAGACAAGAGACAAGACAAGAGACAAGACAAGAGACAAGACAAGAGACAAGACAAGAGACAAGACAAGAGACAAGACAAGAGACAAGACAAGAGACAAGACAAGAGACAAGACAAGAGACAAGACAAGAGACAAGACAAGAGACAAGACAAGAGACAAGACAAGAGACAAGACAAGAGACAAGACAAGAGACAAGACAAGAGACAAGACAAGAGACAAGACAAGAGACAAGACAAGAGACAAGACAAGAGACAAGACAAGAGACAAGACAAGAGACAAGACAAGAGACAAGACAAGAGACAAGACAAGAGACAAGACAAGAGACAAGACAAGAGACAAGACAAGAGACAAGACAAGAGACAAGAGACAAGACAAGAGACAAGACAAGAGACAAGACAAGAGACAAGACAAGAGACAAGACAAGAGACAAGACAAGAGACAAGACAAGAGACAAGACAAGAGACAAGACAAGAGACAAGACAAGAGACAAGACAAGAGACAAGACAAGAGACAAGACAAGAGACAAGACAAGAGACAAGACAAGAGACAAGACAAGAGACAAGACAAGAGACAAGACAAGAGACAAGACAAGAGACAAGACAAGAGACAAGACAAGAGACAAGACAAGAGACAAGACAAGAGACAAGACAAGAGACAAGACAAGAGACAATACAAGAGACAAGACAAGAGACAAGACAAGAGACAAGACAAGAGACAAGACAAGAGACAAAACAAGACAAAAGACAAGACAAGACAAAAGACAAGACAAGAGACAAGACAAGAGACAAGACAAGAGACAAGACAAGAGACAAGACAAGAGACAAGACAAGAGACAAGACAAGAGACAAGACAAGAGACAAGACAAGAGACAAGACAAGAGACAAGACAAGAGACAAGACAAGAGACAAGACAAGAGACAAGACAAGAGACAAGACAAGAGACAAGACAAGAGACAAGACAAGAGACAAGACAAGAGACAAGACAAGAGACAAGACAAGAGACAAGACAAGAGACAAGACAAGAGACAAGACAAGAGACAAGACAAGAGACAAGACAAGAGACAAGACAAGAGACAAGACAAGAGACAAGACAAGAGACAAGACAAGAGACAAGACAAGAGACAAGACAAGAGACAAGACAAGAGACAAGACAAGACAAGAGACAAGACAAGAGACAAGACAAGAGACAAGACAAGAGACAAGACAAGAGACAAGACAAGAGACAAGACAAGAGACAAGACAAGAGACAAGACAAGAGACAAGACAAGAGACAAGACAAGAGACAAGACAAGAGACAAGACAAGAGACAAGACAAGAGACAAGACAAGAGACAAGACAAGAGACAAGACAAGAGACAAGACAAGAGACAAGACAAGAGACAAGACAAGAGACAAGACAAGAGACAAGACAAGAGACAAGACAAGAGACAAGACAAGAGACAAGACAAGAGACAAGACAAGAGACAAGACTTGGACTCTTACTCACACACTTACTTGGTCTCTCACTTGCACTCTTACTCGGACTTTTACTCGGTCTCTTACTCGCACTCTTACTGGGCTCTTACTCGCACTCTTACTCGGACTCTTACTCGCAGTCTTACTCGAATTCTTACTCAGATTCTTATTCGCATTCTTACTCGGACTCTTACTCGCAGTCTTACTCGAATTCTTACTCAGATTCTTACTCGCACTCTTACTCGGTCTCTTACTCGCACTCTTACTCGGACTCTTACTCGGAATCTTAATCGCACTCTTACTCGGACTATTACTCGCACTCTTACTCGGACACTTACACGCAGTCTTACTCGAATTCTTACTCAGTTTCTCACTTGCACTCTTACTCGGACTCTTACTTGGACTCTTACTTGGACTCTTACTCGGTCTCTTACTCGCACTCTTACTTCAGCAGAATACTTTTAAAAATAAAAAAAATAACTTCTTACTAACTTACCTCAAAAACAGCATAATATCGCATGCTATTTTTTTGACATTTTATATAATTTATTATATTATGTATACATACGTCAAAAGTAAATAACGTAAATTACACTAAATACTTGCAAAAAACTATCGCGACGTCCGCCCGTCGCTGCGTGGCACCCGCTTCTGTTAGCAGTGGTCTACGTCATGAAACCTTTCTATGTTCCAAATTTCAACCCAATCCAGCTAGCGGTTGAGGCTGTACGTTATACAGATACATCAGTCACTAGCTTATTCTCATGGCTTTGCCCGCATGGACGGGTTACGTTTCATTATACCTACGGTCGTTTCAACTACGGTCGATATAACTACGGTCGATATAACTACGGTCGATTCGCATAAGTTCATTTCACATATTGGACGACTCGCTTACAGTGCAACTCGCCTGCGGTTGATTAAACTATGGGCATGTGAACTAATGGGCGATTCGGCCAATGTTCATTTGATATATTGGTTAATTCAACTATGGACGACTCACCTACGGTTTATAAATTCTTTGCTACGCGTGTTTTTAGTACAGTATTCAGGGCAAACCGAAATCTGTTGGTTAGGTTAGGTTTGAACAGTGACCACAATGCGCGAGCCGAGCGAGCGAAGCGAGCGTGCCGCGGCAGCGGCCGGCGAAGCGCCAGATATTTTTCTTATTACTGAATTATTTATCCTGTGTCATGGCATCTTCAGGCATTTTGGCATCTTCTTTCATCTACCTTATCATGGCAAAGTGGCATAATAAGCTGTCTGCGCACCTACAGATAGAAATCATTCAGGTATCAAAAACAACACGTTTCTGAATTCTGTACTATAAACAAGTATTTTTTAGCTGTCATACCTGACTAGCAGCCGGAAACATGGTCTAAAAATACGTGAAACGTCCGTTAGTTCGGTCAAAAATAGGCAAATCGTCCAATAGTTTAATCAACCATAGCTCAATCGACCGTAGCTGAGTTAACCATAGGCGAATCGTCCAATATTGATTTCAACCAATAGTTATTATGAACGTAGGCGAAACGTCCAATAGACATTTTGAATAGTAGGTGATTCGATCGTAGTTACATATTGGCAAGGTTTGCCAGCCTTTACTAATTCTACGCCCATTAAGTCGCAGAAAACCCGTGAATTGAATCCCTCTTTTCCGTGGAATTGGAAATCGAATTAAATGGTCTGCATCAAATTCATTAATATATGAATAATTTACTGTCACGCGCTACGAAGTGCGCGCGGGTCAGCTAGTTTGTAATAAATTATTTCAGTATAATTTAATAATGAGAAATTCTATAATTTAACGGCGCGTTGTTTGTAAAGATTTATATCCTGGAATCAAATTCTTTGAACACTGGTTAGTTTGGTACGAATTTTCTCCGTAAGAAAACTTGTTAATTAATTTTCTCCGCACCCGTCCTTTTCGAAAGATAAGCAAGTTCCATTTTAATGTACTTACATTATAATATTTTTTTATTACTTTAACCGTGAAACAAAGAGAAAATAAGGCAGTCAAGTCAGAATTGATTTTGCATAGATAAAAAAGGTTTCGTAGGTAGGTACATTTAATATAATCCTTTCCCTTGTTTATACGACTTATATAAAAAAGGTTTTTAATAACTTTGGGTTGGATACCATCATATTTCAAGCTCACTTGTGAATAGAATCCAGCGCTTAGATGCAAAATTCAAGTGGCTCTTCCGACTTCAGTTGACTACATTTAAAATGAAATGAAAAAAGTTAGTGTGCGCGCTGCAAGCTGAGTGTTTGTTCACACACCGCTCGACCGCATTGTGAGTGAGCCCTAACTCCTCTCCAAGAACTTAGCCTCTGGAGGCCGACTCAATGTTCTACACAGAGCACTTCTTCGTCGAAAGCTCCTGTCGCTTTTAAAGGTCTAGATTCAATTAAACTTCTTCTTCTTCTTTTCGAGTCGATAACTTAAACTTTATTTCGACATTTAAAAGTAGCTCTATGTACATATACGTTTTAGTTTAATTTTTATACTTTTTTTATTACTATATAGTTAACTGCCGCTCTGGCTTATGCAGCACCATTATATGCCCAATACAAAAAAATAACGGCTACATTTTTTTAGTCCTCACCTTTCACGTATTCTGAAAAACATCTGCTGACTACTGACGGAATGCTATCCTATTAAACTAGCTCTTACCTACTCTTGCAGTTTCGCTCCCGCCAAGAAATCCTTTCTGTCTGCGTCTGCAAATGTCTACGTCATAATAGGTCTTTGAGAAATGTCAACCCAATCCGTCCTATAGATTGAGCTGTGCTGTGATATAGTCTAAAAGAAATGTTCATTGGTTAATAATATTATATTTTACTAGCTTACCCGGCAAACGTTGTTTTGCTATATAAATAAAATAGGAATGATTAAAAGTTAATATGAGAGTTACACTGAGATAGCAAAATAATAATTGTCAACGTTACTACTACACTTGATGCATAAACAATAATGATGGCCGACAACTGTGTAGGGAGTGAGAAAGAAAGGAGACCGGCTTCGTTCTCATCCCTACTCCGTGCTTTTTACTGGGTCAGAAGTGACACCTGTAGACATCTGGCGGGAATAACTAATTAAATGACGATTGATCAGTTTTCGACCGGAGAGGAAAAATGATTAAATTACTAAAATGGCTATTAAAAAATAAGGGTTAATCGTAGAAGGGTGAAAATTGAGGATTGTATGTATTTTTGTATGTTGTATCATAAAAAAATAGAAATTAAAAATTTTGTCTAAAAAATAAAATAAAAAATTTAGAGGCGGACTACCCCTAACATTTAGGGGGATGAAAAATAGATGTTGGTCGATTCTCATAGATACCGGATAAGCACAAAAAATTTCATCAAAATCGGTCAAGCCGTTTCGGAGGAGTATGGCAACGAAAACTGTGACACGAGAATTTTATATATTAGATGATAAGATGGCACCCCAAGCGAAGTGAGGGCGGATCGCTGGTATTTTATATTCAGATTTGGTCGCGGTTTTGTTAACATGACATTCAATTACCGCGCACATATTGTATTATTAATATTTCATCCAATGGGAGTCGTTTATATGGTAACGGAAAGTGTCCTCTCTAATCTTAATTTAAATTCTTATCGTGCCCATAATATGTTAATTCCCATAATATCCAGCTCTGGTATGCCTAAATGAGAAGTTATTTAATTAAATGCTTGCTCGAATATTATTCGTAAACTTCAGAAATACAAAAGATTACTGTGCCTGTTCTTTACGTTCTTATTGCTTTAAATTACTTTGTACTTATTTACCAGCGTGTAACAAGATCATTATAATATAATTAAATATCAAGTTAATTAAAAAAATATATTAAACCGACTTCATCGCAAGCGAAGGACCGACGCTCGTTTTATTTCATAACTTGAAAACCACTCGACCGATTTTAATAAAATTTTGATGGAACCACGAGATTTATTTTACGTAAAAACTCGATCCATTTTTATGTCATAATAATTATCGCACTCGGGTGTAAAATTCAACTTTAAAGCTTACGTCAGACTAAGACGGGACGGAACGGTAAAGCGGTCGCGATCTTCATTTTGTTCCTACCCGCGTTCGCTTTATGTGACAGGTTACATACATACAAATTCGAACATTACAAAAATTCCGTCCCGGACCTTAACATAGCTACAAAAGCGGTAAGCGAGCGGGATATATTATGTCGACTTGCGCATCATAGAGACACTGGAAAGCAGGTTAACTTTATGTATGAAAAAAAAATTAAATCGGTTCAAGCGTCTACGAGTATTTGGTGAACATACATTATGATATGACCAAAAAAATCCAAAGAGTTGTCTTTCTAAAATATGGATATAACTTTTATGGACAAATAATGGGATGGACGAATAAATGGGGACCCGGAAAACCGGGTTGACTTGACCTTATAAATTCAATTTGTTGCTTAGAACACCCAGAATACCTTTACATTATTCTACAACAAATCAAATTTTTTTTTTGCGGCGTCACTATATTGATAATAATTTCCTTGGAAGTTCGTGAGAAATCCAGATTTTCAGCGTTATTTGAGGATCTCCACCACAGAATATTATATCATTATAATAAGTAGTATAAAAGTACTAGTGGACCCGCACGCACTTCGTCGCGGTTAATAGAAAATGATCAGTGTTTCTCTACTATATTATGCATGTATTATACCTACAGCCTACATATAAACCATCCTCTTGAATCACTCTATCTATTAATGAAAACCACATCAAAATCCGTTGCGTAGTTTTAAAGATATAAGCAAACATAGGCACAGACAGATGCGGGACGCAACTTTATTTTATACCATGTAGTATGTAGTGATATTACAACACAAAACCGAATTGTGCATAGTCACTACGGTACAAGCTACGGAACTTTAAAATTACGATACTGTTTAGGGGGAAATTACAATTAAATCACTGATTAAATTTTTATTGATTAAATTACATGTCTCTGTGGAGCCAGCTGCACTTCGTGCACATACACGTGGCAGTGTCAGATCCTCAAACAATGGTTTATTGATGATTTGGTCCTTCCGAATTCGACTTCGACGACAGCTTCAGATCTAATGTTGTTAGCGCTCGTGCGCTCGCATGTGGCTTACTTAGCCAATCTTAGTGAGGATAGTTTGTTGCCCGTGGTCCTACTGCTTGGTCCTACTGATAGGACCACGGGCATTTTTTTTGTCCGTGTAGGACTACAACAAAAACATCATTATTTTGTATGGGCAGTGGTCCAACTGGTAGGACCACGGGCAATTTTTCTTTATCGTGGTTCTATTAGTAGGACTACAACAAAAACATAATTATTTTGTATGGACAGTGGTCCAACATGCGCAGAGCGAGCATTCGAAATTAAAAATTAAAAAATTAGTTAAAAAAAAACAACACAAAACGTTATTAAGCTGTTTTGAATGAGACTTTTGACAATGCGCTCGTACCTGTGTGCGCGTACTTTCGTGTACATGTGCACGAAATAGGGAGGATCAGGAGTCAGGCTGACGCGCGTTGCAGCATTGCGTAGTACTTACCAATATTAAATTTCTAGGAATCTATATCAATTATTCTGTAATATGCCAGCGTGACAAGCATCGAGCCTAGAGGTAATTGCATTAAATATTAAATCTGTGTGCTCAGGCAATGCCACCTACCCTGTAATTCAGGGAAAAGCAATACATTGTAACAGAAACAAAAACTAACATGATTGATCCTTATAATTCCATTATATATCGCCGTAAAGCCTATGAAATCAATGATATTATTTCTTTTCTATTTCTGAAAATCGTTTATCAAGGGGCTGAATCTATTCATAGATTTGTCAGCTTGTTTTCTTTATCGGAGCAATAATGTGATTTAGTGAACACTTTGCGCATATTTTACTTGAAAATAATACTTGCCTAATATTAAAAAAATATATAAGTAAGAACTATTAAAATCATTATATAAAACTTGATTTAATAGCTGTTAATGACTCCAAACCAACTGAGACATCTCGCACCTTAATGTATGAAATAAATATAGGCCAAGCGCTAGTCGGGCTACACACAATGAAGCCTTACGTAGTATGGGCAAATCGAATATTAACTGACTTATACTGTTATTTCAAAATTTAAATTATACATTATCTTTATTACCGTTATAGTTTTCCCGGAGAGTTCGTGGTTGAAACCATATCTGATTTTTTTCAGTGCTTGAAAGCCAGTTCATTTTTAAAGGGGCGCACCTAAAAAACATGAATATCTTTCAAAAAGTACACTAAATCGAAAAAAAAAATATGCAAACCCTCAATAGTCTTACAATACCCTATTCAACGATACCCCACATTATGGGATTGGCCAGACAAATAATCTTACATGTAGGTATGGGAGGTACCATAAATTAGTTGATTTTGATTTTTTTTTACCCTTCTCTCACCCTAATTATTACCCCCATCTGTGCAAAATTACAGCTTTCAAGGACTTATAGTTTCTCCGTATAGCCGCGGACGGATGGACGGATGGACAAAGCGAAACTAAGTTATAAAGGTTCCTTGTTGACTACGGAACCCGAAAAATCGAAATAATGTTTTTGCTAGACTAAAAAATCTAGGCAAATCAATGACTACTCGTAAATGCCAATTTTTTGGATTGGCCCTCGACCTTGATTCGCTCGAACACTTATTTAACATACTCGTACCTATTTAACTACAATTTACCTACATCATCGCGCCATGACCAATGACCAAACCATGACCATGCTGTGGTCATGGTCGGTAAAGGACACCGTCACTCAAACATATTTGATACCTTTTTTTTCCGGTGGCGAAATTCGAAGTAGATAATATTTATTCTCTCTGGTCCGAGTGGCTTTTCGCATATTATAATATCATAAATGTATGTTTATAAAAGAAAAGGAGGTATTTATGCCTAAAGACATTTTCATTTACTGAAAACTAGTCTGCAATGCTAAACTTTCATTGAGCGCTAGCTCGAAAGGAATGAAGGAATTTGGGGAGGCAGTAGTGAAACTGATGAGATGGCGTTGTGTGAAATGTCCAGCAATATTTGTTATTATTATTATATGTAGGTCCCTTATATTACAGGGAGATGAAAACTAACTAGGGTCCGCAGCGTATGTTACACATTAGGTACTCAGCCAAGGGACTCGGAGAAACCGTAAAAAACGATGATCAAATGAGGAAATAATTAATTTGTTGTTTATATGAAACACATAAAGCTTTTAGCTTTACATAAATTTTCAAATAGATTCCATTTTCCCCAATGTTTTTGAACAAGTTGGTACGAATTTAATAAAGTTACTCGTACGCCGCAACGAGTGTTCTAAATGATTAAAATGGTTTGGAGTAAAATGCTTAAGAGAGCAATAAATAGCGTAGATCTGAAGGACTCTGCAAATCCCCCAAGATAACAATATATAATAAAGAAAGTGGTAATTAATATAAGAAATTAAAAAGCGTCTCAGACACTGCGACAGCTGTAAAGCCAAGGTCCTTATTAAAGTGATGAAATTTAACTGTCAAAGTTTCTCTTAATTTATACACCTCCTCATGTCTAAAACGGGACTATTTCTAGGGCTTATATATATTTAGGTCTGGAGTGAGGGATGAAACTTTTAGGTAAAACAGTTGGACCGTAAAATCTTACTTACCACTCCATCTGGAAGAGACATAAGTAGTAAAGTACTCGTATCTAAGTCTCCGAGTCTTTAGCTAGATAAAATGTGTTCGCAATATGTTTCTGTTTGAATTGGGTTTAATCGATAGTAGGTATGAAAGCTTTTAGGTCCAATCGGACCGGCTGAAACATGCAAAAATCTTTTTTCATTTTAGCCGTTATCGTCCCACTGAAGGGCAAAGGCCGTCCCACCTGTCATTTCTCACGTGCAGAGCATATTTATAATAACCAAAATAATGTATAAATCTCACACGTCCCGAGTCACACAGTAACATACTTGTCGTGTAGGTTGAAAGTTTTTATTATACCAATCTACTGCGCCAACGCAACAATTACACGTGGTTTTGCCTCGAGGGATGAAATAGAGACAAATTACATAAGTCACCTGTAGCTACATCGGTTCCTTGAACCAGACGTGTGGATTTTCTCCCGACGTCTAGCCTTCCCTACGTGACATTCATAATAAAGTAATGTAATGTAACTCGGGGAACCTAAAATCCGAAAGAAGCTGAAACATGAAATTATGTCAGACTGGATTATTGCCTGATTTTGTATGTTTTTGAAAGACAAGACGAAATGTAGCGGTTTTGTTTGTCCTCGGTTTCATATGTCCTTTGAGAGTTTTAAAATTATTCCTCATTAGGACGTCTTTAGAGATTCTATGGTACAATTGAGATTTTGAGTTCGTTTATTTCAAACTAAGTATCATGAGAATCCGGTGACATTCGGATTAAAAGAAACCATATCCTTTCTTCACAGTTAAAATTAACGTGACGCATGCGTCCCGCTATGCCCAGGACTCTTAGAATGGGTGTCGCTATGTTATAATAGATAGTTCGTTCTAATATTTCAAATGAAACTATGCGTGTGTGTGTGAGTGTGTGGCTTAATTACCTCTTCGCGACTAAGCGGCTGAAACCATTGTTCATAAATTGGTAAGTATATTTAGGGTGCTTAGGGTACTTTTCAGTAGGAAGGTAATACCGCTGGGCACAGTAGATATCATCATCATCATCTCAGCCATTGGACGTCCACTGCTGAACATAGGCCTCCCCTTTGGACTTCCATATGTACCGGTTGGAAGCGACCTGCATCCAGCGTCTTCCGGCGACCTTTATAAGGTCGTCTGTCCACCTTGTGGGTGGACGTCCTACGCTTCGTTTGCTAGTCCGTGGTCTCCACTCGAGCACTTTTCGACCCCATCGGCCATCCGCTCTGCGCGCTATGTGGCCTGCCCATTGCCACTTCAGCTTGCTAATCCGCTGGGCTATGTCGGTGACTTTAGTTCGTCTACGGATTTCTTCATTTCTGACAGTAGATATGTTTTACATTTATTTCATCTGGTTTCTCGCTGTAAAGACAAAAATAAATAACAGTCATGATGTGTGTTATACATATTATGTACTTGCTTATTTCAGCGTTCTAGATATTAATAGTAATTGCAAACCAGATTCCAGATGGAAGTAGATTCGACTTTCGACTACTGGACCACAGACCCTACAATTCTTTGTGCTATATTATTCCTATAAATATATAGTTTGATGTATTGTTATAGATACACAACAAACCTACATATTATAGGATATAGTTTTCCATAGAGTTTCGTTTCTATTCCAATTCGAGCTATAAAATTGGGTGTACGAGATATAGAGCACATACAAACTTTGCTCGGAGGCAGATCGCCGCGTACCCGTGTGGAATTCGTTTAACTATGAAGGCATACCCTCGGAAACTGATTTTTTGGAATAAATTATCATAATATATTTCTCGCCGAAAGGTCCTACAACTTACAAGCAGTAAATATGCATATAGAGAAGCTTAAGTAAGAATATATCTATACATTCTTTAGATACTATTTCACTACAAGCATACCTAACTTGGAATAAATAGTTATAAATAAATAGATGAAATCATATATATATATATTTTCTAATCTTTTTGAAATACAGTACTTACCTAATACCCCGGACTTTCGCGATAGGTGGGATGGGATGACCATGGGATAACCGCGTAAGTCGGGGTTCAACTATGCATAAAAATAAACATACAGTTTGTGTAATCTGGATACGTTATTCTGTCTCATAGCTTAATTTAGAAAATGTTAAGATTCCACGAGAAAAATGGACAAACTTGTAAATCGAACACGCAATGCGCGTGGTGATCAAATACAAAAACCGCGTATCTCCGCATTAGCGTAAAACCGGATAGCGTAAGTCGGGGTATTACTAGACCTACTTACCATTTTTTTATATTAGAGACTGACACACAAGCACACGGCCTGCCTGATGGTGAGCGGTAACATCGACTAAATATAATATTATATTGACAACTGCACCACCAGTGGTTGTCCGTCAGGGCTGTGAATACATTTAAGACCCATTTAGAATCTAAAAAAACTTCAGATTCTTGTTGGAATAACTGATTGGTAATAACATTCATACACCGAACTATAAAACCCAATTTATAATGTTATGTTATATCTAAAAATTAAAAAATATTATATGTATACTATTGATTACTGCTAACCGCCAACCCTGTGCATAATAGCCAACTCGCAGACAACTTGGCGGGGTGGAAAAAAATTTGGCGGGGGGAGGTGAGTGTCGCTTCTTTACGTAGTAATAGTTTCTATTCTTTGCTCACGCTTAAATTACTGAAGTTATTGACTTATTATTTCCTCGTAAATAGGTAAACGTAATTAAATTTTAAGGTATCTTTTCAAACTTAATTTTGTATAGGAAAGTTTTAACAAGGTAGCCACCGCATCCAAAAGGGACAAACAAATCTCTATAATGGTGACCTACTAAGAAAAAACCTTGTTAGCTTTAATAGAAGGAAAAGAACTTTTTAACCGTCACGAGACCTATGGATTACGTCTTCCCTTCGCTGCGTGGACCATTGGTGTCCCTGTTGCATTTTAAGTAGTTTACCTACCATCTGGGAAAAGATATTTACACCACAAACTTAAGAGACTGGTGGCCGAATGTGGAACTACAATTTATTTACTGTCTACTCTTTACCGATGCAATATCAAAAGCAACTCCAGCGACATCATGAGCTGGTTTCATAACTTTGCGTTCCTGCCTCTAGTGACGAGGATATCTTATAGTTGCTCATAATGCAGGGTCTATTTTTTATTTATATCATTTGGTAGGCAAATGAGCGCTGATAGGTCAAATTGACGTAAAAGATGACCGTAAGAGACGTTAACGACTTATTGTTTACTTCAAGATGTATCTACGTACTTATACGAATATCTGCATATTGCCTCGCGTAAAAATAACTCGGGATTTACATGTATTTCTTATATTGGATTTTAATTTTATGTGAGATTTAGGTTCAACGTAGTTTTTAACTTTTTTCGCCGATCACACATTATTTAATGTATTTTTTTTTTCAGGTTTTGCCATTGAATAGATTAGATACCCACCCAATAGAAGTTAATATCCTTCGGAACAAAGGCCTATACAATAAAAGCCTGTAAACTCAAGAGCTGTAATAAAATCACGAGTACAGTAGCAAAGTATACCGCCGACCGCCAAGGAGCAGTGCCTCAAAATTCTCAAAGCTGATAACAGAAAAAGATGGCAACTTCCTGGTTCAAATTATGTTACCGTACTCTGTACCCTTCGTAATTCTATTTCTTTATAAATAGATATAATATCATGTATGTATCTTCGTACAAAAAATATGATGCCAACGGATATTTTACTTACCCATAAAAGTCTGGATAAAGAATTTATAGGTACAAAGCTCCACACAAAAATGTACCTAACCGATTTCAATTTGAAAGAAACTTAGAAAATCTAAACTTGAAAGTTATTCCAGAACTCCCATAAAGGACAGACCGAGCCCGACCCTACCTGCCTTCGCGAATTTATGTTGCAGAAAAAAGGGCGAACTCCAACAGTAAGCTGAACTAATTAAAAACCGACGCAACGTTAACCGTGAATACTGAATACCATGACTCATGCGGAGAAAAATCAATCAACCTGACCTTGGGATGAGGTGAATCGAACGTAACCTAACAATTTACTGAGTTAACAGCCAGTGAGAAAGATCAAGCCTAGTTCAATGAATCAACACAATGCATGGTGCCGAGAAAAGAGGTCTTCGGTTGTGTACCAACCGGCATTTTTAATGTGTTTAGTTGATAACCGCGGTCCGCGCGCGACGCTCGCTCTCTAGCACGACGCGCGCTGCACGTCTTATCATAAACATTCGAAACGTGCCATTACCTCCGAACAAGTTCTAAACTTTAACAAGTCGAAAGTGAAGTCGAACGGAACCGTGTACAAGACGACAAATTACTGGGAGCAGCGTCTAAGCACGGCCGAGCATATCGGTCTTTCAAGTATCAGTGATTGCAATACCCTCAAGGTACGTGTATGGAATAAGTTGACCTATCTATAATTATAATACAAATGCATTATGTATTGGTGACAGAACGAGTGCAGTCGAATATTTATGCACTTTGTAAACTCCCATCTACCATTCAAATTAAAATGAATAAAAAACAATAGGTAATAAAATATTACGATATTAAGTCGCAAACTTGTTATTAAATTAAATTGAAACATAATTTCCATGAGAAAATGTATGCACGGTTGTTAACCATACTCGCTTGCTGCAAGAACAATTCAATATTTCAAGAATATTATGAGAGAAATTTCTAGAAAACTTATAAAATTAATTTTTTCGAACGTCTATTTTTCTAAAAAATATACGCTTAGGTATGTTTATTAACAATTAACACTAAGTTCACATAAGCGTGTGCGCATTCCAATGTATACGGGTACAATTTATAGAATCTAAGTTGCTTACTCATAGATTCCACAGTAAGTAGGTATATATTAATTCTCAAAGATCTGTTCGTGACCGCTTCATCTTCGAGGACATAATAATGGTACGGATAAGTAATTCAGCAGAGATTAACTCGGGTTAGTGGTTAGCTATGCAAAGTCAGGCTCATCTTAATTACGTCGAAGTTTACACAAGTTTATTCGTCACGATATTGATAATCACGAATGGCTAGGACCTGAAGTGTGAAAACGAGATAATTTCATTAAAAATACAAGTTTAATGAAATTAGTACACCGCCGTCATTGTGGCATCATTTGTTATTGTATACTTACCTTCCTGCGGATTCATTTGCGCAGAAGTGGATATTTACTCCATGGCGCAGAATAAGACATTTGCACTTCGAAAAGCCTTTTTAACGTAAACATTAAAACAATAAATTAGATGCCGCTGTGACCTGTGTAGTATCAAAGAATAGATACTATTAGTATAATCCTTTCTTAGTGGAGGTTTCCGTCTTAAAACCTATCTCTTTTCAAAATCTCAACCTAATCCGCTCAGCAAATTGAGCTGTGTGTTGATAGATCACGCTGTCAGCTTTTATTTTATTTATTTAGATCAATTTATTTTTAATTTGACCCACTTCCCGGTATCCGAGTGAGCTGAAATTTTGTATGACTGTATAAATCGGATGACAATGCAATATTATTATGACATGGAGCTGATCTGATGATGGAGCTCGAAGGTGGCCATAGGAACTCCGTAATTAAAGGGTGCAACCCCATCGAGTTTGAGCTCATTTGATTTGTCTTAACGAGTACTTTATGATGCTAGATAATAATAATAATAAAAGCTTGTTTTTGAAAAGTTTTTTTTTAACATTTCACTTTTAGTTAACTAGTAGACCCGCGCTCTCTTCGTCACGCTTAATAGAAAATTATTAGTATTCTTCTACTATAAAAAAAAAATAGTTTATTGTCCAAATTACATATTATCTACATAACATCAGATCAAAAAAGAGTAGGTATAATGAACAAAACAAAATACATAATAAGCAAAGTTGGTAAACAAAAATACGTAATGAGAAAAGTACTATAGTAGTGTGTACTATAGTAGTAGTGTACTATAGTATGCATGTACGAGTATATGTATTTATATGTATAAACCTTCCTCTTGAATTGTTCTATCTAATAATGAAAACCGCATCAAAATCCGTTGCGAAGTTTTAAAGGGACAGACAGGTGCGGGAAGCAACTTTGTTTTATACCATGTACTGATAGATATAATTCTTTATTGCTTCTTTATTTCACCACAAATATATATCTAACCCTAACCACCATATTACAAGCATTAAGTTGCTTAGTTTGGGGTTAGGTGGCGCTGTGTGAAACGTCCTGAAATATTTATTTATTATTTATTTTATTATCTAATACAGAATTTTTTAATAATCTAAACGTAACAATTAGCGGTTTTATCGCTAAAAACGATATCTGCCAGACAATCTTGCAAGGAGATGAATATCAATGTTCACATATATAACAGAAATAAATACATAGGTACAACAATGAACTAGAATCAGCACATATTCTCGTAACTAATTTCATATTATATTCCGAAATACGTTACTTATTTACTTCGGAAGTCAAAAGCGATGGATCGGAAAATAGCCGTTTCCGAAATAATGAATCCTGTCCGATCAAATCGAAGATTATTTGCAGTAGTCCCTTCCTGAGAGTTGAATCATGATGAAATCATATCATTTCCTATTTCTCCTTTTTGCTGATTAGAATCGGATTGAAAAAGGCTTTCGTTAGTCGGATAACTTTTCTTATGATCCCATTTAAAAGTAAAGTTGTTTAATTTGCTTTGTCTATACTCGTATCAGACATTTATAGAATAGAATAAAATGACTCTTTATTGCGGACAAAAATACAAGAAATAATTATGAACATAATATATGACAAACTAAACTATACTTAATATTATTTTGTAGCTCTAATATAAGCGAGCCGAGCTGTTTAAAAACTTACCAACAACATGTCAATTTCAATTGTCGAATATACCAGTAAAAAATCCATATCATAATGTAAAGACACCATTAAATTTAATAACCTTTGACATTGTTTGCTGTTTACTTAATCCCCGCGCTTAACTTCGTGCACACATAAGCGCACATTTTTAATCAAAAATGTTTTTCACGTTTTCTATATTGAAATGAGAATTTGACACTGTGCAAGTATATTATGTGCACGAAGTAGCTAGTCTAATAAAAGTAACATTGGCTTACACTCTCTCTCATAACAAACTCTCACGCACATTTTTTTCTTACTAAACACAACATTACCTATTTCCCACAGATCATAAAGCTAGAGATGGAAGCTAAAATGAGGTAACAGTCGCCAAGTCATATGCCTGAATCAACATAAGCTCGTAGCTCCGCCTCTTTTTCGTGTTTATTCCACGGCCGACATTGACAGCGTGACATTCACATACTTAATGAAAAATAATTAATAAAAATGCCGTATTGTTTAATAAAAAGGCGCGGAAAGACTAGCGCTACATTCAGTTACGCAAAAGACGAAATCTTATTATACAGGCAAGTTATTATTCCGATAATAATCATTGAAAAATGTTTAACATAAAATGCAATATAAAAATGGCAAAGTTTCTTTTCGTCTCATTCTTTCTTGGTAAATTTGTATAACATTATCTCGTTCTCTCTTACGCCCGGATAAACTAGTGATAAGACACAAATTTAAATTTACACCACAAATTTTATCGACAAAAATGTTATTGAAATTTTTGAAGTAGGTAGGTATTAGGTATATTAGGGTACCAAAATTATCGGGGTTTAATATTATACAGGGTTACTGGTATTTAATTCATGAATGGTTATTATGAAGCTTTAAATAAGAGAAGTGTAACGAAGCTTTTAAAATACATAATGTTAAATTTGTCACTAATTTAAAAACAAATAATTCGCTATCTAACATTTATTGTTTATTCTTATAGGGTGCGTATTCGCACGCATAATTTTTTAAAATTAGGACTAAAAATTTTATGCGAGCGATGGACCTATTTATATTTTAGTGAAACCATATAAAATGTTTATTCGGGTACTTTGGGAGGTAATAGAGATGAGAAAACATTTAAGCTATAATAAAACAATAATTGAAGTTATGTTAAAATATCTCTCGTATACAATACAACGAACTTTCTCATTAAACTTAAGAATAACAGTAACTTATATTTTCTTATCGATACGATATAGCGACTTTACCACATCACTAGAAAGTCATGTTATGCCTCTAACTATTACCTAATCTGTGGTGTAACTGTGACGTGACCTTGAACGAGCCAATCAAATTTAGCCACCCATCCCCCGCACCCCACCATGTTTTGGTGACTTTGTTTTCATACAAAAAATTACCTAAGCGCGGTATATATCTCTCTTGTATATGCTATTTCCTTAAGAGCAAAAAAATCATAAATTGAAGCATCTTATTGGCATATTACAGTGCGATCAAAATAAACATACCTCCAATCACATACCAATAGTGTTTATATACAACATAGTAAGCATGTATAGCATACCAGTCGTCCTTGTGAATCAGTAATATGTATAAATGGAAGGTTATGGTCATTTTTTACCGTAATCGGCCGTCTATATCCAAGCTCGTTGATAGCACGCAACATTATGTAAAAATTTACGCGACATGTCTGTGGTAACGGCATATTATTGGCATTATGCTTATGAGCGACATAAAATAACCATCAAATAAAGCTTTGGTTCCGATTTAATAGTAGGTGAAGTGCTGTGAATGATGTTATGAATTTTGTGATGGCTAGTTTGTTTTGAAAACAATTTACTCATCTGTGACAGGTGTGGGTATTATATTATAGCAAGATGCTCCTGTATATATATACCTTTATATATATATTTTCGTCAATATAATATGTATTTCTGTAATGCCTTTTATTGAATAAATTATTGAATATTTTACGGAGAATAAACTTCCCCTGGTCATTCTTATTCCAGCTCTCATAGTTTTCAACAAAAACTCAAAAAATTAAAAATAGGGACATAAAAGTGGGGGGAGAGGTGGAAACATTGTCGTGGGGGGTGTTTCTACTAAAATTTCTTCTTATGAACGGTAAAGCTATACGCATGCTAAGTTTCATGCTTTTTGCCGCTCGGGGTCGTACATGCGGCTAAGGACTATACGAACAAATTACAAAACATTGAATCGGTTACGAATAAAAAGAAACTGTAATATTTTATCCTGAATTCTTTTATTTCATAGTTATGTGAATATCGCCGCGAACTAATGCGAGCAGATTCACTCGCGCATAATTTAAGAACAAGGCGCCCGGTGCCCAACACATTGAGTCCACGCGCGCGTTTTTGGCGTATTTTGGCTCTCCATACGCATGGGTGAATTCTTGAGAATAAAACAAGATAACTTATAAAATAACTACTAAGAAAACAAACATTTCTACACAAGTTTAAAGCTTTCATAAAGCCACAGATAAAGGAATACTAGATAAAGCTAAAAGGCACAATTCATGACAAAGGAACGGAATCTGCAAAGTGCAATTTAACACAGAGCTACTAGAACAAACTTCGGAAGAATGCTACACGACATCTCTAAACATGGCAGCGTACAAAAAGTTGCAGACTAGCAGGCATTCAGGTCATTCGAGCGCGTTTTAATCTGCGAAGCCTTAGAATCTATGTAGTGGAACCCACTCGTATCCGCTAGCTTATTTCAAGAGGTAGCCCGTATGCAGACGTACGTAACAGGTTCTACGTCAGAAATTAATCGAAAGTTGTGTAAGATGTAGCAAATTAAAATTGTTGTTAAGTATACCTACCTAGGCTAGGTTATTCACCACCTACCCACCACCACCTACCCATGTAAATATATTATAATTATTTCTCTCCCTGCAAGGTTGTCTGGAAGAGATCGCTTTTAGCGATAAGACCGCCAATTGTTACACTTATGTCGTGACTTTGTGTTATAGTTTTAAGTTTTCTGCATGTTTGTAGTGTTTCAATAAAGAGTTTTCTATTCTATTGATTGATATTATACTTATGTATAAGATAGCGGTAAATTACAATATTGCCTTCAATTTTCAAAATTTTATAACGCTCGCAATGATCTGACAAAACATGAGTAAAAGTCGTGTAAGCTGAACTTTGGAGAATAAATTATCAACTTACTAAATTTTGTTAAAAAGACCTTTAAATTTCTTGTCCATTATCTTGTTCCTTAAGATATGCTTAAGGAAAATAAATACACTACTACTATTAGGTACTTTAAACACTACTACTTTATATTAGAAAACAAATTTTAAAAAATTAAGCTAGTATTACGAAAATGCGAATTAAGCTTTAAGAGGATTTATAGTGAGGGAAGCCCGTTCAAGTTTAGGTATATTAGCTGAGCGCGACGCACACCAATGCATCACTTACGCGGCCGAGTAATATAACATGTAGTCGCTTGAAGGGGGAATAGGAGGGATGAGGGCGGATGGGGGGTGATGGGGGGGATGTGAGGGGGAGGGGAATGAGGGATGGGGAGGGGGATGGGGGGGCTTAACTAGTAGAATACAACGCACTTTGATAAATTTAAAATTTAAGATGGCCGCCACCAAAAAACCGCTAATTACATATTTTGAACGCGCTGCGTTGGGGGTTATTTTTAAATTTTTAATTTAATTCACTTGTTGCTATAGTAAGCTAGCTGTGCGGCGTGCGCATGTTTCTCTGTCTCTCTCTCTCTTATAGAAAGCAAGCCAGATATTTTCATTTCTATTTCGCATTGAACAGTGTGGTGTCGCGACGATTATTTTGAGTGTATACAGGTTTTTTGTAAATAATAAATCGTGTAAATCGTGGGAACTTCGTTCCATCCGGGTGTCTCTTGACACCTCTCAAGTTTTTTATTATTATACTAGCTGCGACCCGCGCTGTTACCCGCGGCACAGTTATTGCCGATAAAACTTGATTATAATAATTTTGGCCAAGTGGGGTTACGGCGTAGATTTTGGCCAAGTGTGATAACGGCGAAGATTTTTGCCAAGTGGGGTCGATGGCAAAGATAAGTACATGATAAGTACGCTGTCATGGAAGAAATGAAGGATCTTGAGGAAATCTACTTCTAACTTCAGATGACAGCTGTCAAACTTGATATGTCAATATCTCAGAAAGACTCTTCCATGACAGCGTACTTATCATGTACTTATCTTCGCCATCGACCCCACTTGGCAAAAATCTTCGCCGTTATCACACTTGGCCAAAATCTACGCCGTAACCCCACTTGGCCAAAATTATTATAATCAAGTTTTATCGGCAATAACTGTGCCGCGGGTAACAGTGCGGGTCGCAGCTAGTATAATAATAAATAGATCTCCATGTTCATGGTGTCCTGGTACTCGATGTACAAATACGAGTATTTATTTATCTGATACATATTGTAGTAGATAGGAGAACACATACATTTTTAAAAAACTTGAGAGGTGTCAAGGGACACCCGGATGGAACGAAGTTCCCACGATTTACACGATTTATTATTTACAAAAAACCTGTATACACTCAACAAAAATAAACGTCGCGACACCACACTGTTCAATGCGAAATAGAAATGAAAATATCTGGCTTGCTTTCTATAAGAGAGAGAGAGAGAGACAGACAGAGAAACATGCGCACGCCGCACTGCTAGCTTACTACAGCAACAAGTGTATTAAATTAAAAATTAAAAAAAAAACCAACGCAGCGCTTTCAAAATATGTAACCCCCTCCCTTCTCCTCCTCCCCCCTCATCCCTCCCCCTGCCTTCTCCCCCTTCCCCCTTTCCCTCCTTCTCCCCCCTCCCTTCTCCCCCTTCCACCTTCCCCCTCCCCTCCACTTCCCCCTCCCCTTCCCCCTCCCCTCCCCCTCCCTTCTCCCCCTCCCCCCTTCTCCCCCACCCCTCCCTTCTCCCCTTCACCGACCCTTCTCCCCCTCCCCTCTACCTTTCCCCTCCCCTTCCACCTTCCCCCTCCACTTCCCCTTCCCCTTCCCCCTCCCCCTTTCCCCCTCCCTTCTCCCTCCCGCCCCTCCCTTCTCCCCCTACCCCCTCCCCTTCCCTCTTCCCTTCTCCCCCTCCACCCACCCCTCCCTCTCCCTTCCCCCACCCCTTCCCCCTCCACTTCCCCCTTCGCCCCTCCCCTTCCCCCACCCCTTCCCCCTCCACTTCCCTCTTCGCCCCTCGCCTCCCTTTCCCCCTTCCCCCTCCCCTTCCCCCCTTCCCTTACCCCTTCCTCTTTCACTTTCCCCTCCCTTCTCCCCCTCCCCCTCCCTTTTCCCCCTAACCTCCTTTCTCCCCCTTCCCTTCACCCTTCCCCTCCCCTTCCCCTTCCCCTCCCACTCCCTTCTCCCCCTCATAACGCGCGATAAGGAACTTCGTTCCAAAAAGGGGGAACAACTGAGAAGTGATCATTCCCACTAGATCCCCTTTTCAAAAAGGGGAACTACTGAGAAAAAAAGTTCCTACTAGATCCACAAGGGAACTAAAAGGGGAACTAGTGGGAATGATCCAAACGACGGGGTGTTATAAGTTTTTAGCCCCCGACGCAAAAACGACGGGTGTTATAAGTGTTTAACCCCCGACGCAAAAACGACGGGGTGTTATAAGTGTTTAACCCCCGACGCAAAAATGACGGGGGGTTATAAGTTTTTAACCCCCGACGCAAAAACGACGGGGTGTTATAAGTTTTTAACCCCCGACGCAAAAACGACGGGGTGTTATAAGTGTTTAACCCCCGACGCAAAAACGACGGGGTGTTATAAGTTTGACGTGTCTGTCTGTCTGTCTCTGTGTCTAGGTTATTATATAGTATCAAAGTACTCGTCAATACGAATCAAATGAGCCCAAACTCGATGTAATTGCGTCGTTTAATTACGGAATTCCTATGTCCACCTTTCAGCTCCATCATCAGATCAGCTCCATATCATAATAATATTGCATTGTCATCCGATTCAAATACGCATGCAAAATTTCAGCTCAATCAGAATCCGGGAAGTGGATCAAATTGAACTTGCAAGATTTGATTATAGACAGACAGACAACAGACAGATGTAAGTAAAACAAGTGAAATTTTAAATAAAACTTTTTAAAAACAAGCTTTTATTATTATTACTACCCAGCATCATAAAGTACTTGTCAAGGCGAATCGTTTGAGCCCAAACTCGATGGGGTTGCGTCATTAATTACGGAGATCCTATGGCCATCTTCCAGTTCCATCATCAGATCAGCTCCATGTCAAAATATTGCCTTGTCATTCGATTTATACATGCATACAAAATTTCAGCTTAATCGGACACCGGGAAGTGGGTCAAATTAAAGTTGCAAAATTTGATTACAGACAGACAGACGGACAGACAGACAACAGACAGGTGAAAGTAAATAAAAGCTTGTAATAAAACGGACTTTAATATCAACAAACACTAAAGTACTATAACATTATGTGACCAAAAAAAAATTCCGTTATTATTATATAGAGTATCAATTTTTGCGGTCCAACTATAATCGCACTATATGTGTGGGTTAGCGACGAGAATAATTTGGAGCGCGGAGCGATACGTCCACTCTCTGAGAGGGCTCTTTTTTTTTTTTTTTTTTTTAAATGACCTACGCTGTTGGTCTCAGATTAAGACCTCTACAGCTTTACCGGGCGTGAGAGGGCTCTGGCCCGAGTGAAGTGAGAACCGACGCGGGCCTCGTTTTATAGTGATTTTGAAAAATTCGGCAAAAATATAAATATTACATTTTAAGTAAATTTAAAAATACGATTTGATCAAAAAAATGTTATTATTTAATGGTAAGTAATTATTTTGAGTAAATATAAAAGAGTCATGTATAAAAAAAAATGTTTTGTAAACAGTAATTTCGTGATAATTTCACATCTTTATGATTTTATTTTAATAAGAAATACCTATAATTCAAACTTTTCCTTAATAAATATACTAGTTTAGGATCTTTCCAGTAATAGTATTTTTTTAGATTCTAATAAAGACATGTATATTTGGATATA
Source organism: Hemithea aestivaria (assembly GCA_947507615.1). NCBI lineage: Eukaryota > Metazoa > Arthropoda > Insecta > Lepidoptera > Geometridae > Hemithea > Hemithea aestivaria. The sequence continues at coordinate 9,279,363 of OX382327.1, read as the reverse complement.
CCCATGTCCAAACATTGCTTCAGAAGTAAATCTATAAAACCTTTATCCATTAACCTTGACGTAATTTAAAAACGGTCAAAACTAAAAAGGTTTTTCTGTATAAATTGATTAGATTACAAGTTCTTTTAAAAGTTGTGAGTAAAAGTACCGTTCTAAAATAAGTATTTTCAAAATAATTCATGTTTGAACATCACAGATTTGCGCTTGGGTCAACTACATGCTCTTAAGTAAGCATAGGTACTTAAATTAAATTACAACCAAATATGACATGAATTTCAAACGTACATAATGTATGTCACTACTCTCAGCTCAGCTTCAAATTCAATTTTCCACCAACACAAGCCGAAATGTTTGCTCCAAATAATATCTAGCTGCGCCCAACGATGCGGTTTTAACCTATAAGAAGCCTATGTATATTAATCTAGTTTCTACACACGAAACCAAATTTCAATTCAACAAAGCTCAACATACATTTAACTCAATCGGTTCACCCGTTTAGGTGTGAAAAAGTAACAACTCTATTCATCCTTCCATACAAACTTTCGCATTTATTATATTGAACAGTGTACCCGCGCGCACTTTGTCGCGCTTAATAGAAAATTATCAGTGTTTTTACTATAGTAAATACTATAGTACATAATTATATATAATTATGTATGCATTATACATATAAACCTTCCTCTTGGATCATTCTATCTAATAATGAAAACGGTAAACAACTTTACCATTTTACACTATGTAGTGATTAGTAGGAGTCGACCATTCCATCTGCTGTGGCACGTCCTGCCTACTCAGAAAAACTGCATTTACATTCTATCCATAAAATAAACCTAATTACGACACTCGGTCTTTGTGACGTGTCAATTTACTCGTATTTTACCATAAAAGTAAAATTCTTTGAAGGCCTTTAGGATACTCGTATCTCGTAATCTTATAATGTTAAATAGGTGGCAATGTGGTCATTGTTTTCTGTTAAGGTTTATCTTGCAGCTGCGACATTGAGGTTTATTTTGTGCAATTTGAATGTCAATGACCAAGGTCCCATGCGTCGTTGACTCATCACTAAATTACTTAATAAGCTGAGTTAATTAGCAATAAGTGGTTATTTAATAAATATGTAATAAACATAGATGGTAAAACGCACGCACCTTGCGCACGCGCGTCCTTTGGCGAGATGAGGTGATGATATCCGGAAGGTCGCTGGTAGCGGGTGGAGGAGGAAGACGGAAGACCGAGTAGAGTGGCGTGCCATGGAGGAGGCCTATGTCCAGCAGTGGACGAACGTGGGCTGATGATGATGACGATGGTTAAGCGCACACTACGCCAAAAACTTGTTGCGAAAATATCTATAGAGTGTATACTTACAGCCTACAACCGAAATACACTAAAATACGGCGCACTGCCAAAATAAATCTTTTCATATTTTTAATTGAATTTATAACGCACTTGAAAATTGTGATGAATCAAATCGTAATGTGCACTTGGCATTTGATAAACTTTGCTTTGCACATAATAGCATGTATAAAACATTAATGCCCTTATTTTCCCCTCTCCCTGCATGGTTTTCTGGAAGAGATCGCTATTATATCGATAAGACCGCCAATTGTAACACTTAGTTTTTTATATTGTTTTAGTTCCTATGTTCTTTTTTGTATATATTTTGTGTTCCAATAAAGTGTTAAAGTGTTATCTATCTATCTAATCCTGGTCATGCCTGATATGGCTCGCTAACCCAAATTTAGTTAAAAATTCTGTCACATGTGGAACAGAAAAGTTAAAGACAAAACTATAGAAGGTCAAAGATACAATTTGAAAGCCGCGATATTTTATGAAGGGAATGATATTTGAAAAAAATTGCTTTTTGATACCGCGCGGCGCGGCACGGCAAATACTGCTCTGAGATATGGACTGAGACTCTGAGACAGATAGATTAAAAACTTTTTGCAAAAAGTTATTTACATTTTTATTAAAGGTAATCAAGTGATTTTAATACTCGGCTGAGGATTTCTTCTATTTTTTATTTTTAATAAATGCTTATTGAAAAATGCTTTTTAATAACTTGGAAACTTAATTACTTATATTATAAAGTGCCTTGCTATGCTCTTATAACAGACAAATAATGGTTTGACTGTCTGAGATATTTTTATCGCAACAATTTTTTCATTATTCATTATTTTGTTTTTTAAAATTGAATTTAACTAGAATTTACTTAGAAGTTACCTTCACAACGCAGCATGAACTTTTAATTAATTTTAGAACTCCCAAATTGTGCAAATATTACTTAGTACCTCTTATATAAAACCCTGTAAACCGCTTGACTTTTTTCGATTAAATTGTGATCTTTTCCCTCTTCGAAGCCGGTTTTATTATATATTATTATATTAAGCCGAGACTGTCCCACTGTTGGGCAAAAGGCACCTCCAAATTCCTCCATTCCTTTCGATCTAGCGCCGCTTCTTGCCAGCCCTCCAGATACGTGATCAGGTCGTCACGCCATCGCTTCCGGGGCCGGCCTCGGCGACGCCGTCCATCTTCAGGTGCCTATTTTGTGGCGATCTTTGCCCAGCGGTCGGCATGCATGCGGACAATGTGACCCGCCCAATTCCATTTAAGCTTAGCAGCTGAAAGCTGAAACCGGTTAAATAGAGCATTTTGAAAAGTGCTTGCATGCAGTTCCATTTGACTCTCGGGAAATCAAACTGTTGCTGTACGTAAACACGACAACGATTCTTCTACAAATTACTGTTTATTGAGATAGCTATCTGAAAACACAATACGGGTAAGAGGGTCACAAAGATATAACATGTTTAAGCTCAAAATATGTTGAAATATAAAATATCTTCGACTGTGGGTTCCGGCTGATTCCTATAAGAACATGTAGGAGGCAGTCGTTAGGTCATGTTGCAGGCCTTGTAAGAATCTTGGCAACCTGAAACTGCAACATATAGGTTGGCCACACAACCTATAAATTGTGATATGACTGTGACAGTGTAAGTAGGGCAACCTGTTCTTTTGGAGTATACAGTATACCCCAATTATTTATTTTTTATCTGTCGTATAAATATTATTATAATTGGTTAGTTACAGAAAATAACAGTCTTATATCTGTTTGAATAGTTATGGAGCAAAAACCATCAGCAATGCCAATGGTTTTTTTATTTTATTTTAACAGTTAACTTTTTCTATTAGCTTGTTTTCATTAGTTAACGATATAGGTACCTATAAAGTCGCGTGAATGAGGAAAGGTTCACAATTCTTCTGTTTTTTTTCTATGTATGCTCATCAAATTCTTTTATTATTTTAAAAGGTATGCTTCCAAGATGGTTCCATTTACCTAAATATTATCAAAATCGGTCGATCAGTTTTCAAGTAATGAATTAAATCGTGCGTATCGCCCCCGCTTGTTGAGAGTTGAGACCGAGCTTGAAGTCAGCTGCTTTCTTTAATACACTATAGTTACAATTCAAATAGCTATTCGTATGTGGGCTATAGACACTCAATTGTTTGTGTGTGCTCTCAATATGACCTTCATTACCTGTATGGGACTTAAACCTTAATAAATGTCTCTTGTCTCTTGATCAGTAGGTCACTATTTAGTGTAGGCGGATATCTCCAAATAACTTGTTTATGAAGATATTCCCTTCGAAATATTGTCAAAAGTTGGGATATCAGTTTATACCTAGCATTCATCCACTTAGGAGGGATCTTGGTACTCACGACAATAATAAATATTCGATCCATGATCAGCCCTTGTCCACTTGTTAAGGCCAATTACGTTTCGTGAAACTTCGTTTCTCACGCGTAAATGTAAGAAGCGATAGGCGACAGAAATAATGATGAATTTCCGCCAGTTTATTTGTGTATTTTCTCAGTTTCTCATCATTATCATAAGTCATCGGCTTACGTTCATGAACTGACATAAAACCTTTCTTATGGCTTGCGGTCGAGAGTTACGAATTTTGGCGCTATTTCACGGTCAAGATTATATTTTTTTGTTCGGCGGCACCTATTATTAAGACTTTTTGGATTTTCTAACCATTAGGGGCGAGCTAAACACACACTTTTCATAGTAAAAGTTATAATATCTTTACGTCTGCACCTTGCCCCCCCCAGAAAAAAATCCTGGATCCGCCCTTGTTCCAGGGGCCCTTGTTCCTTGTTCCAGGGTCTAAGCTGCATACCAGATCTCTGCTCAATTCTAATACTGAAGGCTGAAGACGTAACAAACGCACTAAATATAGGTACAGATAGTACCTATAATAGATAATAATTTCTGCTGATCTGTGAATCATACTAATATAACGGCGAAAGTTTATAATACTAGTGTGTGTGAGTATGTGAGTGTGTATGTTTGTTACTTGATTGACCTGAAATTTGGTATAGAGATAGCTTAGACCCTGGAATATCACATAGGCTACTACAAAACTACTACTCCTCTACAAAATCACACCCTACTCTTTAAGTTCAAATACTCCATGCAAAGCTGGTTGCCTGGAAGAGATCGCTCTAAGCGATAAGGCCGCCTATTGTAGACCTTTATATGGTTTAGTTTTAAGTCTTTTTTGTTATCTTTTAATTGCAATAAAGAGTATTGTATTGTATTGTATAGGCTACAGTACAGCGGGTAAAACCGCTGGGCGCAGCTAGTATGGAATATTTTAGTGTAGTAGTGTCGTGTTCTTTACTACTCTGAAAATTACTCTGACTGCCCAATTCACAAGGACTTTATTTATATTAAACCATATAATATTGTGTCACATTAGGAGATGATAAGTGGCAATAACACGTATTTACTCGTAATAAGCAAAGGAAATAAGTGGATATAGATCCAAAAAAAAAAGGCAAAAGGCTTCGGAAAATGACGCAATATTTGGGATTTATTTCTTGATTTAATGATGTTTCAAGCTTGGCAATACGAATAGTTAAATAAACAGGAACATAAAATGTATCACATAGTATTCGAGATCGGATCCCAAAGTGTGAGGGTGAAACCGTTTTTAAATTGCACTTGCACCTTAACCTGAACGGCCTGTATGTTTTATAACATCTTCTATAAAACTTACAAGTCAATTAAAATAAACCCTAAAACAACTTCAAGCTAACTCTCAATAAGCGTGGGCCAATATCGATAAATTAAAAGTGCATAAGTAATATAGAACTTACTTTTACTTTAAAAATTTGACAAAGACACAGTTCAACCTAAAAGTTATCTGTGAGTTCAAACCCTCCCAGTTAATGTATATTTACATACCAAGTCGAAAAATTCATTGCGATCAGTATTGAATTAAATTTGAAATTAATGTTTCTGCGAAACACCGCAAAATTTTAAGGCGCTGAAATCTTAATGACAATTTATGACAAGTTAATAGAAGTTAAGGCGTCACAATTTTAAAGGGAGTTTTTTTTAATAGCTGGTATGTAGTTACTTTAAATATTGAATGTAATAATAATTAATTTATAGGGCAAACTAATAATTAAAAATAATAATTTAAAGGTTTACCAGGGGTAGACTTCCTTTGCAGGAGGTCGACTAGGTGGGTACCCCAACAGTGCCAGTTATTCTACTGCCTGAGCAGTGATGTGCAAACATTACTGTGATTCGGTAGGAGGGCACTGTAGCTAGTGAAATTACTGGGCTAAAGAGTCTTTACAACTCATGACTCTTAGGTAAGAAGCGTTGGTGCAGTGCTCCTAAAATTTCACATCTTTGTGAAATCCTAAGTAGCACTGTACTGATTATGGGTAGCGTTATAGCTTAACATCAGGAGAGCGTCTTGCTCGTCTTCTACTTCATCATATAAAAAAAACACCGAATTCTTCACATTAATAATTCTGCACTGAGTCTTTCATCTTTAGATTGGATTCAAAATTGACAAACTCAGTTTTGATTCCTCAGTTTAGGAGGTTTTTTTGCAAATCGGTAAGATAAAAGCCTCATTCATGACGTATCGACCACTATCTCGCAGAACTTCAACGTCTTTATAATCCGTAGAAAAGATTTATATATGTGTTTCTTATTAATTGTATAATGTTTTTTTACCTACTAATTTTTTCTTTACCAAATCGTTCAGGCAGGCAACTACCTACTAGACGAAAATGTTATTGAAATTCGTCGAGCGGTTTTCGTGTTATGATATATGCGTATCGCCTTGCTTATTGAAAGCAAGCCTGAAGTCTGTTTAACATAAAATACATTATGTATTTTTTTTTTGATTACTGTATCTGTGGTCGGGGTGTACAATACAATACAATAATACTTTATTGCAAACCTGGTTACAAGAAATTGTTTCATATGAAGACAATACACATAAAGCTAAAGGTATAATCGGCGGTCTTATCGCATAGAGCAATCTCTTACAGACAACCAGGTTGGAAGGAATATTGAGAACATGTATAGGTGTACCTAATTAATTCGAATAAACTTCAATCTTCTAAAGTTATTATGTAGGCACACAATTTGATAAAGTTTAAATTCTAAACGGTTGGTAACTTAACTAAGTTTGTACCTACACTATACACCCTCCACAAAGTGGCAAAAGTAACAACATTATTAAAATTCAAAATTAAGTTTCTCCTAGAACTAGAATTGTCTGTAATAATAAAAGTTTAATGTATTCAAAATTATTAAAGTTTTTATTTTAACAGCATGTGTGCAGAAGTTATTCAAAAGTCATTAAGGTCGATCACAATTTTAATTTTAGAACCATCTATTTAATTTCTATATTTTCTTTTGATTTTAACTTTGTATAAATTGCTAATGCTGGCTCTACACTCACGCTTGACGTCGCGCCGTGAATTCATGTTGTGAATAAACGCCGCGCCGTGATCCAACACGGCGCGGCGTTTTCTATTCTTTGGCGGCGTGAACAATACTACTCGTCATTTCTTTCAGTTTTCGCGGGCTTTCGCGGCCGTCTGCTGCGCGAGTGTTGAACCGGTTTAAGAAATTTGTAAAATACTCCAACATAAGATATTTCTAGTATCTAACATAATGTATATATCCGGCGCCAGACAATCTCCGTTTACGAGTCTCACTAAACACATAAACAATTATCTCATAAAAGAACAAAGGAACATTATGTATGTCGATAATTTCGGAAACATGTTAATTCGACATTCGTAAACGTAATTTCCAAGTAAAACAAAAAGCGAATCGTTGTTTAATTTTAATTATAGGTTGTGTGAGATTTTGGAGCTAATTTTACATCTTCAAATAAAATATTCTTTATTTGTTTGTATTGTTGAGAAACGAGGTTACTTTACTTTTTTTGGTTGACGCTTGAAGCATAGACATTTTTTTTTGTGTAGGGGAATTTTGCTGCGTGTTGACGTGTTTTTGTTGAGAGTGTAGACCAAAATAGGAGCTGGAGACGCGGCTTTAAGCAAACACTAACTAATATAATGACTAAGTTTATTCAGTAAACAAAATTCTCTAACACCTCACATATGTATATTTAGAGAATATTATGGTTATACTTAGACGGTACGACGTCAGTCTATCTAGACTTTGATCAACAAGCTAGATACTTAATATATCTCCAGTATAATTAATTGAACTGAATTGAGAACACTTAAATTGAATATATATTTAATGTATTTACTTGGAAGGAGATAGCTATTACAAAGGCGCATGAGGAACGGTAGATACTGGGGCAATATCGCCTTTCCTTGAGTATATGACTAGCTAATAAGTATATTGTATCGATAGTAATAATTGGGGTTTATACTTCAACAGAACAGGTTACCCTACTAACACTGTCAGAGTCAAATCACAATTTATAGGTTGTGTGGCCAACCTATATGTTTGCAGTTTCAGGTCGCCGAGATTACTACAGGACCTGCTCATGACATAACGACTGCCTCCTACATATCTTATAAGAAACAGCCGGGACCCACAGTTTTACGTGCCTTCCGAAACACGGTAGCGTCCAGGCGAAAATCTTTGCCACACTGAGATTTGATATACATGTGGTTATCTCCTCACTTCCTTAATATAAGAGAGTGGGAAAAGGGTACCAGGTTCTACGACCTCTTTCCCTGGCTCGTCTCCTCCTATAACTATAGGAATGTCACTGGGTGTTTAGGGCAATCTTGTTTCTATGCTGCTGCCTCTCCCCCTTAATGGATTCGGGCGATCAAGGCTGCTTGAACCCAGGACCTCCAGCTTATAAGCTGGACCTACGACCACTGGGCCACGGACGCTACACGATCGATATCTTTTTATCAGTTTCGGAGCGACGACAAACATATTTCAGCACCCTTTTTTGTTTAACGTGTAAGTAAGTTCCCCCTCCATGGATCCTACAGCTGCTCCATTGTTAATGAGCGTTATTACAGCATACAATATTATGTAGGAGGTACGATTATGATAATCTCTCTCAGGTTCCGTAAACCTGGTATATTTACCCGCTACAGTTCCTGAATTTCAGAGTAATTATTTATCACATGTTTACGCTCACCGTATGAGCTGACTTTTGGCAGGAAAGTTAAACGGGATGTTCGCGAGAAATTACATTTTAATTTCTCAACACCTTATGAAAGACTGTGCGCTGGAATTATGAGAACTCTTTGTATAAAGTATTTTACCAGCTGGGCGCTGGGTCTGAGGGCTTCAAACACATATAACGACTTTGTGCTAGATACTTACTTATAGGTCTACGTTTTTTATTATTCAAATTACGTGGGATGTCAAACTAAGGGGCTGCGCAGACGACAGACTATCCATGACGCACTTTTTAGTCTGTGAAAATAGAACCTATGCAATTATATGCAGTAACGCACACGACGCGCAAAAAGTCCGGCGCACAAATAATATAATTGCATAGGTTCTATTTTCACAGACTAAAAGTGCGTCATGGATAGTCTGTCGTCTGCGCAGCCCTTTAAATTCAAAATTAATTTATTCAAATAGGCTATAATAGAGCACTTTTGCAAGTAAATTTTACGGTATTCCCATTCGACCCTGTATAGATATGTACAGAAAGTTAATGTCGCGGCTAAAGCCCAAAGTAGAACAGCATAGAAAACTCTTTATTGTACACCATAAATATAATAGAATAAGCTTAAAAAACTTACAAAAGTACGGCTACACCTAGATTTAGCTGGCAATTCTTAGGTGTAGACGGTCAGTTGTTAGGTGTATTAGGTTTTGCGGTTAATCAGAATGCTGAATGCTGACAATGGCATCCTGCTACTATGGGCTATTTCAACACCTTCATAGGCGTATTTATGGGGGGGGGGGGGGAAGGGGGCCAAGGCCCCCCCCAGAAGCATTGTAGAGATACGAATTTTGGACATATCTCACGGTCAAGATTATAATTTTATTCTCGGCGCTCACAGTAAGCTGCTCGCGTTCTTATTATTAAGGATGTTTGAACTTTCTAACTGTTCAGAGCGAGCTAAACACACACTTTTCGTAGTAAAAATTATAATATTTTTGCCCGTCTGCACCTTGCCCCCCCCCCCCCCCAGAACCAAATCCTGGATCCGCCAGTGAACCCTTATATCATTTATGTAGGTAACAAATACTTATTACATCGTATCAAAACGTAAATAATATAGTATATCTAATAGTATACATTAGATGTTATTAAAAACGTTTTTTGTTACTTAATTACATATAAACATTTTTCTTGTGCACTTCGTAAAGGAAATCAGCCACTTACGTACAATCATAATGTGTTATTAAATAAAACTGGCCAAGTGCGAGTCACACTCGGACTCACGCACGAAGGCAAAGAATAGATACTATTACAAGGGTTCCATTCCTTTTGTTTAGTTTCACCTGCCCAAAAAACACGTTTGCTGTATGGTTTGTTGCCCTTTTTGTTATAAATATTATTCTGTTGTTAGTATTTGTTGTTATATCATATTTGTGAAAAAATCGACTGTCTAACTAACTCACAGTTCATGTGATACACTTATATTATATTGATCTAAGTACACTTATATTATATTGATTATAATAAAAATCTTGAATATGTGTCCATACTACATATGTGTCTCATTCATATATGTATATTGTGTATTATACATTATATAATTTATTTTGTTATGAATTTTAATGTTTATAGATGGTTTAGTTAACTTTTTTATTATGTTATTTCCTATTTTTATTGCATTTGTTTTTTTCACTATATTTGTTTTTTTTTAAGTACCTAGTGTTAGGCCTGCCTGGACGTCACTGCATTGGTATCTACGGAAGACCAGCGTAGGTTGCCCACCTACATATATGCTGAGTAGATACCTTTTTACAATAACATAATATAAGTACTCTATTTTTGTTGTATGCTGTTTTTTAAATGTTATTGTAAATAAATCTTTTTTCTTTCTTTCTTATAGAGCCTAGTGACTTAGTAAGAGTATCTCTTTACCGTGGTAAAATTGTCTCGTTTTTACCCTTTGGGTACGGAACCCTAAAACGTAAAGTTCAAATAAATGCGCATTTTGAGAGTCGTTCAGCGAGCAATCGTCACGTAGTCATAACAACATTAGATGTTTAAAGCAATTTGAGTATCTGCGTCAGTTATAATAATTGTGGGTGCTCAGTGCTCGTTTGCTCTGACTTAAGTTATGGTTTGTCATACTATGATAACATCCATCATGTACCTAACTATAATTTAAGAGCGTATAATATAGAGTGTCAGCAGTTTAATATATAAAAAAATGGGATGGGGAGTAATATTGAAAAATTTTTTTCGCATTATGCCATTTTTTATATATATCTAACTAAAACACTTTTAAAATGTGTGCAATAATATTATGGAGGGCTGGTCTAGAGGTATTTTCAATAAATTAATTCCATGAATTTATATTTCCAAATTCGTCAAATTGTGCGAGCGAGAGAGCGTCACTCGATATTTACGCTCAGAACCTATTTACTTTCCGACTTGAATAAATTGGAAGTCATTTATAGCAGTTTACATGTGCACGAGTGCGTATCCGATTTTTGGTGATATTTTTCAGATCTGATTATTATTTTTGTAAGGTTCTTCAGATCAGATATTTTTTGTGATTACCCTGAAAGCTTTTAGAAAGCTCCGTTTTCAAACACTCATTTAAATTTTGAATATAAATTACGTTTCAGGGGTTCAACGTCAATCAGTACCCCGTAATTATAGGTTTTTATGAATATTTGTAGAAAAATATTGTATTTTATTGCCATTTATTTGCTTTTTTTGCTTTTGAACAATTCAACTCATATTTTGATGTTGAAGGGATGTTAAAGATGAAAGTCAGACTAAATTAGAAGGTGGGTTAAACCCATGCCGAGCTTGAATGAAAATCATGCCGGAAGACATGCCTTTTACTGTCGAAAGCTGTCAGATACTACGTAGAATTCGAGATTAGTATGACGGCTTTTATCTCATTGTCGACACACAATAAAAGTTCTATTTGTTCGATAGAAATAAATGTACATATAGAAGTATGTATACCTCTATTTGTTACTATCTATCCTTTCCTAGAACCAGTTTGTAATTTCAATTCCTTTGGCAAGTCTTGCATGCTAATACAACTGGAATGCTAAGCACTTGTTGCGACGAATTCTCCGATACAGCACTGTTCAAAGTAGTTCCCTCACTTTATTCTAATTCGAATCACCTCCTCGCATCCCTTTGACAGGGATTATCCTCAGAAATCCGTATTACGTATTTGGCTCATTCTCATGGAATCGATTCTCATCGTCACCTTCATGGCAATTCTTATTTATTGCTTATTTGTAATGTTTGTGTATAATATTTTATAGAGCTGGATAGCACGAGTAAACATTTAAATAAATTATTTAAATCGGACGTTTCATTTCGATGAAAAACAGTTTTGAAAATTTCGGCGCCACGAAAGTGATTCAGTCATTATTTTTTCACAACTTTTTCAAGTAAAACCCTTTTAAAAGACTAAATCTACCAAAAATGTACAATAAAACGATATTCTACGTAACAACAAACCTCATTACAGAAGAAAATATGCGTAATGTGAGATATTACTTTACATTTCACTTTACTTTTTTATTAGTCAGAAATTTGGTATGTATGTATTAAAACCCTAACATAACAGATAAAGTACTTTTTAGTTGATAAAAAGGCCCTTTCAAAAGAAAACAATACAAAAAAATCACTTTCGTGGCCTAAAAATCACCTTCGTGGTAAAAACGCCATGAAGGTGATGCCACGCTGGTGACGAAAATATCCCTTTTTGGTGAAATTCTGGAAAGTTTAGGTATAATGTATAAAATAAAATACTACATCTTTATCTCGCACATTTTGGCGTTTCGAAAAGCTAGCTTTGATTTAAATAACTAAAATACAATGCATAAAAATGTTGTCCATGCAAGTGATCGATACACCCATGAACAAATTGAAACTTGGCAATTATATTTTTTCCCACGGCTCGATAAGTCCTAGATCCTACTTCTACGATTGCAATACATGGCCATCATTGAAATGAATCGATCTCTGTATTAGATAGTTGATGTTGTGTTTAATAGCAGCCGTTAAACTACGCAAATTTAAAGCACCTAAAATCGTGTGACCGCCGCATTATGTCATTTTAAATTCAAAGTAATAATGAAAGGCTTTTTTTAGACTGTATACCGTAAAGTGTATTTGTTTGCGAAAATTTTGGTATATGTTATATACAGATACACCGAAATTTGTTAAAGTAGTGCCCAAATGTTTCACTGCAACGGAAAGTGTGACACCATGAGAATACGAAAAATGGCCCCGTTTTTGACCTTTCATGTTAAATTGTAGTATTATTTTTTGCGTCTATTATGACAATCTTTATTTATTTTGTAGCTTAATATATGTTTTATCCACCTTTCCAAAATGTATGTCTCTTTCTTTAACCGTTTAGTAAATATAACCGTGTGACCATCAAATTTGACCTAAAATGAGAATGAGCCATTTAATTGTGTTACGCGTGCTACGCAGTTAACAACCTTGGGTAATGGCAATGTTACAGGTAGATCATAATTTTTTTTTAATACTTAGTAGGTCTACGTTAGACCCCATCCCACCTGATGGAAAGTGCAAATGCGGTCGGCGATGGATCACATAAGATGCCTAGAATTTTAATTCACTCATGCCTTGAAGATAACCAAGTTGTGCCGCTCGGGAAGCAAGGATGACGGCAATATGTTCCAAATGCGATTAGTTCTCATTATTATTATTACTTTAAATAACTAGGTACTGATGGACGTACAACTGCTAAAACTTGAATAATATACCTCCCCATATTTAAAATTTAAGTAAGTGTTTAAAAAGCTGAGTTTTCTAAAAGCTCTATTTTAATGGTCTTTTGTTTTGATTAATAACAACTAAACCCTGAATATTAAATTGACATTTAAATATTCTCACGCCGTAATAAAGTTTTATAACTCGTAACTGAAAGTAAAGCACTGGAAAAACAAAGGGATGCTGTTGGAAATCAAAATGTTGAATCATACTACACTAGATGACGTTATAATGTAATAATTATAATTATTTAATTATTATTTTTTTATTATTTTGTTATTATTATTTTATCTCACCACAAACCCATGTGAATAGCAATATTCTCCTCTCCCTGCACGGTTGTCTGGAAGAGATCGCTTTTAGCGATAAGACCGCCAATTGTAACACATAAATTATAATATTGTGTTTTATTTTTAAGTTTATTTCTGTATATTTTCTGTGTTCCAATAAAGAGTTATCTATCTATCTAATATTATGTTACATAAAGGCGAAAAATTTGATATGTGTGTTTCTTTGTTATTTCTCTACGTCTTAACTCTGTGAATTTGTATGTAGGTAATTTAAACTGTGAAATGGGTAACACATACATAATTAAGTGTATGTTCTAACGACCCGCGCTCAACACACGCAATGTGAATTTTGTCTAAATATATAAAAGACTATAGTGACTGATTGACTGACTGATCTATCAACGCACAGCTCAAGTCGCTGAACGGATTGGGTTGAAATTTGGAACATAGATAGGTTTTATGACGTAGACCTCCGCTATAAAAGGATTTTGTCACGCAGGCAAAGCCACGAGCGTAAGCTAGTTAAATATAAATTGAGTCTTATGTATGACACATCAATAAATCTTACATTGCATTTATCTGATTGAATTTTAGATTTATTATTGATGTGTCATAATATAATCCTTTTAACTAATCAAATTATTACATTATATTCAACAAATTTCGCAATGCGCTGTGCATGCGCATGGACGACGCGTTTAGCGCGTATCGTCTGATTGCGCCCTTACATACTACATACGAGCTATACTACTACCTATACCTACTTCGTTTCAAAAACTCTACTTCAAAAAAATAATATCATGACACAAATCCGATATATGATATCGGATATAGAGGTATACCATTGACACTCGTATCATTGATAATTATAAATAAATAAATATTTCAGGACATTACACACAGCGCCACCTAACCCCAAGCTAAGCAACTTAATGCTTGTGTTATGGTGGTTAGGATAACGGATATAATACTTATACATACTTTTCTTTTGTTATTGATATACATCCTTCGAACCCTGCAAAAAAGATCTTTGTTTTTGAAACGAAGTATACATTTTATGCTAATTAGATATGTAGGCCACATAGCGCGTAGAGCGGATGGCCGATGGGGTCGAAAAGTGCTCGAGTGGAGACCACGGACTAGCAAACGAAGCGTAGGACGTCCACCCACGAGGTGGACAGACGACCTTATAAAGGTCGCCGGAAGACGCTGGATGCAGGTCGCTTCCAACCGGTACATATGGAAGTCCAAAGGGGAGGCCTATGTTCAGCAGTGGACGTCTTACGGCTGAGATGATGATGATGATGATGATGAGATATGTAGAAGGTAGTCGTAAGGTCATGTAACATGTTACAGGCCCTGTAGTAATCTCGGCGACATGAAACTGCAACATATAGGTTCGCCACACAACCTATAAATTGTGATTTGACTCTGACAGTGTAAGTAGGGTAACCTGTTCTGTTGGAGTATATGTATATAAACCCTAATTATTATTTATTTAATTACTATTTTTTTCTATAGGTACCATTTATTTTATACCATTTAATATAGTAGTATTTTATTTATTATCATAATATGGTACTTTTCTGTAACACCACTAGCTAACAAGTAAAATCTAAAGTAGGTACCTAATAGAATGAAGTAATTCGTACTAGAGATAAAGTTTCAAAGTGCAACAACAAAGCTAATTCAGCCTAATGAGTCCAGAATTGCCCGCAGGATCAGGTTTCATTTGCCATCCTCACGTTTACTCTAGACACTTCGTACTGAATCTTGGGATATTACTTTGAAACTTCGAAACAATGAAAATGTATAAATGGGTGTATAAATGTTAAACAATTTAAATGAAGATTTGCACTGAATTGTAAGATCTGGAGTTAATAGAAAATATTAATTTTGTTACCTTTCTTTAGAGTTCGCCCATTTTTAATTTGCAGGCTCGATCACATTGGTTAGAGAACATTTTATTTGAATGACAAGTAGAGTTTAAAAATGTCTAAATTTTATCATACATACATAATATATCAGCGTATAGGTACCTACTAGTATATAGCGTAAATGATAATATTATTTATCTAGTATACGGGTAAATAGAACTAGAAGAACCCAATGTGATTTGTTATCGATTGATGATTTTGAGGATGCTGGTCATAATCGAACCTTCTTTATTCTTTTATTCGAATTTTATATTCGGAGGAAGTAATTTTGACATAAAATATTATTATTTTAATTTACCTACCATTTAGCGGAATTATTACTGGTAGAAACTGGTTAATAAAAAATAAAAAAGTCGTTCTCGGGAGACTATCATTGTCTTTTTGGCCCATATTTTTCAACGCTCTGGATGAAATCTTTTTACGTATAATCTCCTTTGATAAATAGTTATTTGTTATACAAGAGTGCAAAGTTGCTTTTTGACCGCGTGCTCGGTTTGTATGACCGAGCGAAGGATTCTAAATTTAAATCACGAGGGCAGTGAGTGATTTAATAATTAGAGTCCTGAGCGTTAGCGAGGGAAACAAAAGAGCACAAGGTCGAAAATCTTTGCACTCGAGTGTAACACGTAACTTTTCATTCCCCCTCAGCGAGGAAATGACTAAATAAAAAAAACATTTACGATCACAAGGTGCTTTTATTTCAGTTTAGATACATTATGATAGTACAGAATAATCTATAAATTTAACTTAGGTAACTTAGGTTTAAGGTGGTTGGGCGTTTGGCTTGATATAATTTCTCAACAATTTTTACGTATTCCTTGCGAATGACGAAGTTCGACGAAGCACCTTGTGATCGTAAATGTTTTTTTAATTTAGTGATTTCCTCGCTGAGGGGGAATGAAAAGTTACGTGTTACACTCGAGTGCAAAGATTTTCGACCTTGTGCTCTTTTGATTCCCTCGCTAACGCTCAGGATTCTAATTGTTAAATCACTCGCTGCGCTCGTGATTTAAATTTAGAATCCTTCGCTCGCTCGGTCATACAAACCGAGACGCGGTCAAAAAGCAACTTTGCACTCTTGTATAACAAATAACTATTATCTTTCGAAACCTTCATAGCTTAGCATGCTTCTATATTATTTACTTGTCATCATGATTACCATCACGGTTCAAATAATAAGTGCCTATCTAAAAGATCTATATCTCAGACCTTTGTGACGTATTCAAAATATTCCTTATTTCCTGATTGCATTGTTTGTAAAATTCTATGTTATTAAATTATAAGTATAGGTAAAGAGAATTACACATTGTATAAAATGTGTTGTTTCTAGATCTAATTTTGTTGTAAACACGGATTACAAAATATAGGTTGTAAACATAAATTTAGTTCCACGACGTAACGCTATAGAAAATTATAATTTCTTGCAGGTCATGTACATAAATTGCTAACAGCATCTGGGTGGACTGGTATATGGTACTTAGTGCACTCTGTTTCTCTGTCACTGAACATAGCATTATTATTATTATAGCATTTAAGAACTTCGTCCTTTGGCACGATTCCCTCGCTCGCACGATATGACAAATTCAGAAAAAACATTTCGTAGAGTTTACTTTTTAAAAATATATCTCGTTAATGCTCTAGATATTTTTTTTATTATTTTAAAAATATATATGGGTGATTCCTGAGAGTCAAAATTTTACGTGTCTGGGGGAATAAACTACCCGTAACATAAAAATTCTACCCAAAGGTATTTTTTTCCTGTTAGTCTAAGGTTCAATCTACTTAATGCATGATAGACATCAGGTTATATTTAGCTGCAAGTATCTAAAAAAAAATGTAAAAGCCCTGAAATTTGATTACCGTGGGCTGTCCCTTACACATTTTCGGAACAAAATATATTTTTTACACTAATTTATAAAAGGAATTTAATTAATTCCTGTGATCAAAGCTGTAAAGGGTGAACTGTTATATGATCAAAAAAATACGCGAAGGCTGTACTCAGCGTAGTTTTAGAAAAAATGACAAATTTAGGTTTGTCCCCGGACAAAAAGTGATTCCCATGGCGCGCGACATAACTACCCACATTTCACAAACCACAATACTTAGAAGCTTGTACGCACGCTATTGGCTAACTTCGATTGCGCTCTAAACATAGTGAAGAGAGGCTCCTCCTCTCGTTGTTATAAACTGGATTTACGAAGGTGAGAAATTGATTACCGTGGTTTTGGTTCACTAGATCATTGATTACCTTTTCCATGTTTAAAAATATTTTTTTATCCATTACGGTTTTTTGACTAGGGTGTGCAGTTAGTAAAAGGGTATTGTTTATCATATAGTTTATTAATTTTGGTCTATAATTATGGTATTTAAAAATATTGACAAAAAACTATACAATTTTGATTTACATGGTATTGATTCTCATGGTATTTTACCACGGTGATCAATTTTCCCCTGAGTTTTCTTGCGCATTCTTTCACTTTTTACCCAACTACAGCGAAGCCGCAGGTATGGAAGTGATTTTGACAGTTTATATTTGTATATTTCATTATTTCAGATATTTTTTTTATATTGTATACATCAGATTTTTTTATATTGTACTATAGTAGACAGACCACATTAATAAGTCGCTCAGCGAGCTATGGAGAGGGCTATACTCGGGGTTTCTCTACGTGATCGAATCAGGAATGAGGAGATGAACCAAAGTCACTGACATATCTCCGCGGATCAGGAAGCTGAAGTGGTAATGGGCAGGCCACATAGCACGTAGAGCGAATGGCTGATGGGGTCGAAAAGTGTTCAAGTGACTACTACAGGCAAGCAAACGCAGCGTAGAACGTCTACCCACAAGTGTGGCAGACGACCTTATTTAGGTCGCTGAAAGACGCTTGAAGCAGGTCGCTTTCAACACCAGTGTTATATATGGAGGTCTAAAGGAGAGGTTTATGTTCAGCAGTAGACGTTTTATGGCTGAGATGATGTATGATGAAAGAATAAAACGAAACTATGGGCTGACTGCAACTTTCAGTCCAGATTAACCTAACTAATGATAAATGTACAATCTGATGACAGCTTCTGGAGTGAATCCTGTCAGTGACTGTGACTGAGAACTTAATCTCATATTCTAGGACTATATATTCAATATTTTTACATTGTTTAAGACTGCAATACGTTGATTTTATTTAGATTACATGATTATTTTATAGAGAGCCAATATAGACCTTTTTAATACTTTATGTTTGGTGTATATCTGTTTGGATCACCGTTTTTAATCATTTCTATTTTATATGATTAGTATGTAGAGGTCAATATTTAAATAATAACATAGAATTCAAACTAAATAGTTTTAATTTTGATTCCCATGCCACACTTTATTGATTCCCGTGGCACCAAAAATTTAAATTTAAATATCTTCTGAACAAAACAAGTTATAATGATGCCTATTTGATTGATGTAATTATAATTATGGGAAATTTGATGTTTTACATGTAAAATGCAATAATACTTTGATTTAAAATCTGCCACGGAAATCACTTAAATACGCCCGATCTCAGGATTTACCCATATTCAGTTTTCTATCTTACTATAGTATCAAACTTGGAATATTTTTTAAAATATTGGTCACACTTGTTCAAATTTCTAGTACGTAATAAGTACTGGGTATTTCTTAAAAGTTTTATATAATTAAAGTGCTACGAGTTCTAGAGGGTCTAGTGAATACAATTATATGAACGATTACAATGGCAATAAATCCAGATAAGAGTGACAGTAAATCGCGATTTTATGTGTCACCGGGTGAAATAAATTGGTGATAACCCATGCGCTTCATTTCGTGTACATTTACGAGCACATTGTCAAATTCTCTTATAAAAATGCTTTTGATGTTTAGTATTTTTGGAGAATTTGGCAAGTGGAACTGGCCCCCTTAGGGATGGAAAAGAACAACACAAAGCAAAGCTAACGTGCTTAAAATACATTTGCTTACAAAAAATGTATCTACGCTATTATAATAATGAGGGTGGGGCTTACGCTTACGCTTTCAGGGTTGTGACAATCCCCCCGCTTACATGCTCTGCATTCTTCCATTGCTTAGCTGTAGGTGTAGCGTTAGTTTAAGCCTTCCTAAGTGATCCTTCTGATCACCTAGGAGCACAACGGTCTTAGGGGAGAGTGCAACAGTCATGTAGATCCCTAAGACAAGTCAGAGGGATTACCTGCCCGTGGTGCCACCTGCTATTGGTCTAATTCCATCAGAAATAGACAGAACTGAAATCTCCTGACGTGAAGACCACAGGGCATCAGTGGCTGTGTCCGGTGGCACGACTCACACTAAAAACCTGTGAGGGTCGGTAGGGGGGCAAAATTGGGGGGGAATCTTTATTTAGGGAGGGGTGGGGTGTTGGTACGGGGAGGCCACCCGCGTAATAAAAACCTGGTCGGTCCAAGGGGCATATGTGACTGTGCTCTGAGGCGGCGACTCACACTAAAATATGTGAGGGTCGGATCAGGTTAGGGAGGGGGGGGGGGGACGCGGAGGGAGGGGAGGTCACCCGCGTGTTTGTGCCGTGCGTGGAGACCCGTAAGGAAGGAGGAAGGGATCCTGGTGGCTGAGCAGTGTACAGCGCGGTGGTTGTCGTTGTGCTCTGCAACACTCCTCTTTGGCCCTAAATTCTTCTGAAACGGGAGGTCGCAGACTAGCCACCTGCGATCAATCGGCTGAGGCGTCCGGTCAGACGGCCGCTAGGCGAGTGTTCGGGAAAGGAGGGGTCCGCAGGCGGCGGTGCGCGGCTTTCGATGTCTTGGTTAGATGTCGACTGTCTCGTGCCGTGCGGTCTCGTGGGCACTCTTTTCTTGAATGCTATACTGGATTGGTAGCCCTGGTGTCTATATAGGCATCCCCAGTGTTGAGGACTCCGTGGAGGGTGGGGAGCCAATCCGGCGAAAATTTTTATACAAGTTTTATGGATAGCAAAATCAACAAAAAAACCATAAAACAGGATGACCGCAAGGGCGTCAAAAAGGACAATATGTCATTAGGCGGGAGGGCAACCGACCGCACTACGAATGGGCAAAGGCAGGGTCATTCCGGACAGGGGACTAGTGGGCAGTGTGGCAGACAGCCATGCATACCCGCTGGGACGACTGGTACGGGAGACGCCCAGCCAGTTGCCAACATTCAGGAGAGCACTCATGCAGGTCGTACCGTGCAGGGGACCGTCGGGCTGCCTGGCATCCAGCCGGGCTTGACCGTCGGGACGAATGTTTCGGGAGGCAAGCATCGAGGAGCTATTTCCAAGAGAATGAGCGGGGCAGCCAGGCGCAAAATGTTGCTTGCTAAGCAGACCCGCACATTCTCAGGGCAGAGTGCACCAGCCGGGGCAACTGCAGGGACGGCAGGTGCGACTATCGCAGCCGCGAAAAGAGCCAGGGAGTCCAGCGAGGAGCAGCCGTGCAATGCACCCAAGAAACCGAACCTGAACAGAACGTTTAGGGACGCGCTCTCGGGATGCAGGATGGCAGTAATCCCGCAGGACTTCCCGGCATCCCAGATCACTAATGATGACGTAGGACCGATCGTAAGCGCCCTGTGGCAGAGGATGATCGGTCAACAAGATCCGCTGCCCCGATTCAGCGTCGGGACGGTCATCGCGGGGGCACTACATGTGTTCTGCGAGGATCAAGAGTCGGCAGACTGGATCGCCGGACTCACTGGAAGGACGATCGGCAGCCTAACACTGAAAGTCGTTAGTGCCAAAGATCTGCCTAAACCGGTGAAGATGGCGTGGAAGTCCAAGAACGTGTGGATCACAGATCTACCCAGCGTTCTGTCGATGTTGCAGCGCTTGAATCCTGCGCTAAGGACAAGTGACTGGAAGGTAGTAGACACTGTCATCGAGGCGTCTGGCGTGAGAAGGATTGTCCTTATGGACAAAACTTCTGCGGACTTTATAAAGGCTCAGGACTACTGCCTCTACGCTGGCGTCGACAAAAGCTATTTTAAGCTGCTGGAAGACGAAAGTCAGTCGGGGGATATAGGCGCCGCCAGCGCAGGGGCAGTGGCCCCGCCACTTGCTCCACAGGGCTCAACAAGCGACGGAGGGGCGACGGGCAGCCAACAGCTGACTACCATCGGGGACTGCCCAGTTCCCTCACCGGCCACATCCCAGCTCACCGAAGACCTGCTGGGTGAAATCGGCGATCTGCTCCTGTCGTCTCCTCTCCCCGACATGGAGACGACGGTGGAAGACAAGGACGCAGGCGGCAGTCAATAATCGACTGCCGAAACCCCCATTCAAGATCACCAATGGCGGGAATAAGGTGTGTACAAATAAATCTACATCACTGTAAAGCGGCGATGGCCTTACTCAGCCGTCACCTCAAGGAACTTAATTTCGATATTGCCCTGATACAAGACCCATATGTTAGTACAAAAGGTGTTGTTTCAGGTCTAGGTAAAGGGAGATCTATTTTCCACTATACTAATGAAAGGGCAAGGACTTGTGTGTATGTCAGAAATGGAATCGACGTCATGCCCTTGCCTGATCTATGTTCCAGGGACCTTACAGCCGTCAAGGTAATTACAGGGGAAGGTAATCGAAAGGCCGTCGTAATGGCTTCGGTTTATCTCGCATACCCAACTGAGGAAAGGCCCTCCTGCATGAGGGCAATGAAGGAACTCGTAGAGTTTTGCGGTCGAGAGAACCTGGAGTTAGTGATGGGGTGCGACGCAAATGCGCACAACATCATCTGGGGTAACTCGGACACAAATAGTCGAGGAGAAGAACTATATGAGTACCTGGTAAGTTCTTCAATTCATTTACTAAACAACGGCAATGAGCCTACTTTCGTGGACTCAAGGCGTGCTGAAATTATAGATATAACTATGGCCACTAATGGTATATATAGGAGAATCACTAACTGGCGTGTATCTGACGAAGTTAGTGGATCTGATCACAGGTATATCTGCTTTAGATATGTTACAGAGGACTCGATCCCTAGTGTACGCAGAAGAAATCCCAGACACACTGACTGGAAGGTGTACACTAGAGAACTTAAACATGAACTCGGATCGGTCAAAGGTAAGTTAAACTCTACGGTTGATATAGAGCTTGAAGCTGAAAGAATCAACAGAGCCATCAACACAGCATGGTACGCAAGCTGCCCAGAGAAGGTAGCAAAAGGAGTAAAGGTTCCATGGTGGACGCCAGAACTAAAAAAGAAAAGACAGACTACTCGCCAAGTCTTCAATGAGGCAAAGTCTAAAAAGTGCTTCAAAGAATATTCACGAGCGCTAACTGAGTACAATCTGGCGATACGCAAGGCATACAGAAAATCGTGGCAATCTCATTGTCAGGACATTAATACAGTCCCTGAAAGCTCGAGATTAGTTAAGGCAATATCTGCAAGCAAGAGCATAACTCTAAACGCTGTGAGGACCAAGGATGGGAAACTAACGGAAACAGGTATAGAAACGCTAAGGATCATGACAGAGACGCATTTCCCAGACTGCAGAATTCATGATACTACGGATACAGATGATCACATGCCTGCATCAGAACAGAATCTGAGAACAGTGAAAGCAGACTGGGACACTGCTAAAAAGGTAGTAGAAGAACGAAAACTTAATTGGGTTGTGCAAAATTTCCAACCGTTCAAAGCACCGGGACCAGATGGCATATACCCAATACTACTACAACGGGGTCTTCCCACAATAGGCCCGCATCTCATGCGGCTCTTTAAGGCCTGCATAGCCTTTGGGTTTATTCCAAAGATATGGAGAGAAGTAAAGGTAACATACATTCCTAAGCCAGGTAAAGAAAGCTATGAAGAGGCTAAGGCTTTTCGTCCAATAAGTCTCTCATCTTTTCTACTAAAAACCCTGGAGAAACTTGTAGATGAATACATAAGGGATGGTCCTCTGACAAAGAAACCATTTCATAAGCTACAATGTGCCTACCAATCCGGGAAGTCTACTGAAACCGCATTGCACTACGTAGTCACTAGAGCAGAACAAGCTATTGACGGTCAAGAGATTTGCGCGGCGGCATTCCTAGATATTGAGGGAGCATTTGACCGCACAACTTTTGAATCGATTATGAAGGCCGCCAATGAACACGGCATTAACCGTACCCTATGCAAATGGATTGATTTCATGCTGAGGGGAAGGAGAATAGGATCCTCTTTACTAGGGGATGAAATTTATGCGACAACTACTAAAGGCTGTCCTCAGGGAGGGGTATTGTCACCAACACTTTGGTGTCTGGTGGCAAACTCCCTTCTTACGAAATTAAACAGAGGAGCATGCTATGCTGTAGGATATGCAGATGATGTAGTAGTAATGATCAATGGCAAATTTCCGGAAATAGTATCGGAACTTTTGCAAAAGGCTTTAAAGATAGTGGAAGAATGGTGTGATATTAACCATCTTTCCATAAATCCGAGCAAAACTACGATTCTTCCTTTTACAAGGAAGAGGAAGCTAGGTAATTTGAAAAAGTTACGTTTATTTGGCACAGAGCTAGAATGGGCTACCGAAGTAAAATATCTCGGTATGACCTTAGACAAGGAGCTCACATGGAATCTGCACGCCAAAAAGGTGACAGAAAAAGCTATGAGAGTTTTCAATATGTGTAGATCAGCATATGGCAAGACCTGGGGACTTAAGCCCAAGGTACTTAACTTCATCTACACTTCAATGGTGCGCCCAATACTAACATACGGCAGCGTAGTATGGTGGCCTAGAACCGAACTTACGGTTTGTAAAAGGGAACTAGGCAAAATTCAAAGGATGGCCACTGTAGCTATCACAGGAGCGTTTAAGACTACGCCCAGTAAGGCGCTAGATAGAATCCTAAACCTTAAACCTCTTCATCTAATCATTCAACAGGAGGCAATCAAAGCCTTATACAGACTCCAAGCTACAGGAGTTCATGACTTTAATAGGCCAACAACAAGGCACACAAAAATGAAGCTCAATGAAGAGCTACAAAGGAAGATGAGTATGATCAGCGACGTAATGCCGCACATTAAAATCTTCAAAAGGAATTTCAAAATACATGTTCCCTCAAGGGAAGACTGGAAGCAGCAACTACGCACACAAGACGCAGAATGCTGCATATGGTACACGGATGGTTCAAAAACCGGATCCGGTACAGGGGCAGGTATATACTCGGAAACTATCCAACTCTGGAACAGTCTGGGTCAATACACTACCGTCTTTCAGACAGAGATGTATGCTATTATAGCATGCGCTAAAGAAAACATACGGAGGAATGTAAAAGATAAGATCATCTACATTCTCAGTGACAGTCAAGCGTCACTAAAGGCCCTAAATTCCTGCAGAGTCAGCTCGAAGCTGGTCCTGGATGCTGTGAAGGCCCTTAATAAATTAGGCCGCAGCAACACAGTACGACTAGTTTGGGTACCTGGCCATGTAGGTATAGAAGGGAATGAGAAGGCTGATGAGCTTGCTAGAAGGGGATCAGCAAATGCTATGCATGGACCTGAACCTAGTATGGGCTTGCCTACATGCACCATCAATATGGCCATAAAGGAATATGCTGATTTAAGACACACGCAAGAGTGGGAAAACAGTCAAGGGCTGAGACATTCGAAGAAATTCCTAGGTAACAGCTACAAAGGTGCTTCTAAATTCATTCTGAATAATGGAAGAAACAAAGGAAGAGCAATCATTGGTGCCTTAACTGGGCATTATGAAACCAACGACATGCTGTTCAAAATGAGGCTCACTACAACAAACGATTAAAGAGCCTGTGGCGAGGGTACAGAAACCATGGAGCATATTTTATGCGAATGCGACGTACTAGCTACGAAACGCATGAGCCTCCTTGGGACAGCGTACCCCAAACCGGAGGAGTACAGGTTTCTTTCCCTTAGTGGGATCACCACTCTAATAAACCACTTCTTCGAGGAGTAAGAAACGGTAGGCAAGGGGTGAACACAATAGATCCCAATGGGTCGATGTGTTGCTGACTTCGTCAGCCCCCTATAGAAGATAAGATAAGATAATAATGAGAAGAGATATGACTCACCCTAGAAAACTTTTTTTCGTCGTACGTTTATACGACGATTTATACCTACATGAGATAGGTCCTCTCGTATTTTGTGAAGGGCTCGGAGTGATTTAGAGTCACTCGAGTTTATCGTTGACCACCGTTTTTATTGTAGGGCTTAAGTACTTCCATTTACACAGATAAAAGGGTATAAAGGTAATCTTTAATTTACACTTAAGTCACACTACACCGTATAAAAGTTTCATAATTTTTTTATAAGTTTAGGTATAAAAGAGTAACAAACCTCAAACATTGATCTATACGGCGCTACATCCATCCATACAAACCTTCGCGTTTATTGAGGTAATATTAGTTGAAGTCATCGAGATAAATTGTTGAAGTAGGATTTTTTCATTGTATGAATATAATGCATGTATAATTCAATATACATTGATTACTTAAATGCCTTATTATATTCAATGAGCCTATTCAGATAAAAATACATTTACATACGCTCTTAGATATTAACATAATATTATTATACTTACTAATAAAATGTAAATCTGTCATTGGCTTCACAGTTCTTTTATAATATAGCTTGTGTAATACCTTTTATTGAGACTCGTGCACTTTAAGAATGGTTGAAATGTATGCACCTACTTACCGGTAGGGATTAGTATGTACTACATACTCTACATAATATGTAGAATAAAGAGTTTTTTTTTTGTAACGCCGGGAAAAAATGCGTTACGCATACCCTCCCATCGGGGGTATGGGAGGGTTATGTGGGACTCCCCGTGCAGAGCGACTGCACGGGTATACCCATTAAAACAACCCGGCGGCACTCCCGCATCGTTTTTGTGGCAGGGAATAGGAATCGGCAGAGCCTTGCATCCAGTCCCCCATCGACGACCGCCTGCCTTTACAAAGGTAGGCCCTTCACGCCCCTCTCAACAAGGAGGGGTAGAATAAAGAGTGTAGGTAACAATACACTGTTAAATAATTTTATCTAATAATGTTCGCTTTCTACAGTGGAAGGGAAATGAGTGGGACTTAGACGCGCGAGAACGGAGTTTGAAATGAGATATACCTAGTTTTTGCCATTAACAGGTCAGCACTTTTTAAATGAAACTTTGACCCTTCGCATGAAAAATTGCACGAAGTGGAGCGCAGGGCTGTAAGAGATTTGTAACATAGGACTCGCTTACCTAGTTTTTACCATTCCCAAAAACAACTCAATACTATTGCATAATAGGTTACAGGTATCGTTATATTAGTGAACAATAACACAAAAAACCAAAGGTAAATGGTAAAAAAATATTTTAAAGATATATTATGTAAGCTTTAGCTATTCTAACACAAATCAGTTCACCTTGATCCTAGCTCGGAATAACCTGCGAGCAAATCGAAGAACACGTTTCTCCGATTTGTCTGTAGGCTTCTTTCAAAATGTTCTAATAAATCATACCACCTATTTGTATGCCTTGAGACGATCGTGTATGTAAGGTATATTTACTACCTATACCCAAATGTAAGGCGGCATTTTTTCTCAACTGAACGTATAAGGAAAAGCTTAACGCGATCACGTATCTTTTAACTGACTTAAAAAAATAAGGTTTACAATAATTCGTCGAAATCTTTTTTTGATGTGTGTTCACCGATTCTTACGAAGACACCTTAATTCCTTTGAAAAAATCTTTTTTTGTTATCAAACTTTATCGAAATCGATCGAGTAGTTTTTTTAACATAGGTTTGGGCGCTTTCAATAACCGATCAGGTAATACTTCTTAAATTAATATTTTTTAAATTTCGCTTGTAGGAGTACTCTTTAATCCTATGTCCCGCATTTTGGCAATTGTTAATCGATTAAAACCTTTAAAATAATAATATAAATAGGCAAATACTGGCAAGTCTTGCTTTTTATATTAACGTTCATTATCTTCACTGGCCTTTGGATCTAAGATGATACGAGTATGTTATTATGACTATTAGAATAAAAAATATGTAAAAGTGATGCGACATAAAACAAATTGCGATACGCTTTGGAGTGACATAGAAAAATTAAATTTTTGTAGCTTTAACCGTCCTTAGACCTCGTCTTCAAAAAGTGAATTCGCTGCGAACTGATTCGTATAAATTCACTCTCGAGTTGGTATGTTTAGTTACCTGTGGTTGAGATAAACGAGCCGCGGATCAGTGCTTCGGCGTACCCGCTGCCCCGGCATTATGGCGTCCCGCAGAAACACCCCCAGGTTCTTAATGGGTATCCCCGCCGCGCCCATCTTCGGCGGGGGAGTCCCACATACCACCCCGCGCCCCCCGGTCTGGGGTGATGATGCGTAACCCATTCTTCCTGGGTAAAAAAAAATGGTTGAGTTAAACGAGATCTACAGGCGTCGAAGTAGTGACTCCCGTGAGTAGAGATCGCGCGATGCCTTTAAGCACATTAAGACACGTATGTAGGTACTCCTTGTATTTCACCTATACCTAAGAAATAATTCATACTCAAGAAAGAATTCGTGTGATTCAATTCAAGGTGAATTCGCCCTTTCTGGTCCAGATTTCAGACTCTATTCTCATTTCCAAGAAGTGTAACGACACATCTTTCAAAGGCTCGAAAGGTCACGCCCTGTGTACAATGTTTATACAGTTACGTGGCACATAATATATGTATATGGTATTGCTGTTTGCCATTTCTATTCATCGTCGCCTTCGTTTTGTCATGTAGATGCTTGACATTATCAGAGGCTCTTGAGTGGTAAGCAAATTATTCAAATGTAACAATGGCAACACGACTTAGTATTGTACGACAAAAAACATTGTTTCTACTGATAGGTACCTACTGGGAAGATGACTGTGAGCACTGATAAATTTTAACTGTAGCTTGTTTTTGAACAAAATAATGACCTCGAATTTAATTATAATTACGTTCGTGTACCTACCTATACTTATATAATAATATTTGCATTTTTTTTCAAATATTAATAAGTTGTAACTGACATATATAATCCAGTCTAAAAATTGTTAGATTTTTTCTTACATTTACCTCATACCAGCAACATTTACAGTACTTGATCTGAATTTAGTCATTTCAGTTTTATAAATGGCATCACAGCTCTTACTTTTAGGTAGTTTACTGCGATTTACATAATACAGTCTTTGTACTTTTTACCGTCGCGTCTGTCGTTAACTATCGTCTGGCAAAAAAATAATGAATTCTATCATCAGATGCCAGGTCTATTTAAGTATATTGTCGATGACTGGTAGGTATGTCTATTCCATGTAGTTTTTGCAGCACTGATCTTTTGTTGTAAACAACTATTGTCTCTCATTTTCACAAATGAATCATTCATCATAACAAATAACTAACAACCAAGCAAATTATGCCTCGCCCAAACTTTGAAACGGCTTTCATTGAGTTTCGCGTTGCAAATTACGAACAAAAAGAAAATGATTTTATGAAATGTTGAACACGAACATTATTTTGAACGATGTTACAAATCCTATTTAATATAATACGAGTAAATGCGTTAGTAAAGATGTGTGTAGAAGTATCGAACTTCTTCACACCTAAACTACAAAAAAAAAGGTAGCACTCTGGGAGTGCCGGCAGAAGTGAAAACTTCAATATTAACGTTGTGTTTAATTATAAGTATAAAAATACTATCATTTATGAGGTAGAATACAATGTTTATTTATTGCGCTATCGTACACAAATATGACAATTTATATGTTGTTATTTATAATATTATATCGTTATTTATATATAACATTAAATTTTATCTCTCAGAAAAATCAACTTCCATCCATAATTTCGACGACTTTTACACCATCGTTATTATCAGAATCATCATCGCAAATTTTTACAACTGATACAATTGGTTTATGATAACTGAAGTAAGAAACAAACAGTTTTTATTCGAACCTATTTAAGTGTCTAATAAAAAAAATATAAAATATAAATATAAAATATAAAAAAAAATATCGGGCGCGCGCTTGTCTAAGCCCCCTGTGCCGGCTAAACAGAGCAGCACACTCAGGCACGGTAGAAAGAGTGGGAGATACTAGTTCCTCTCCCTTCCCCTCGATCTTACGCTTTTTCGATCAGCATCACGTGACCCTGACGCGAGTTTGAAAGTTTTTACCCATACAAAAAAAAGTGCTCAGCGCCGCTAAAGAAGTTTTCACTTCAAAAATTGAGCTGAAATATATTTTTTTTATACAACGAAGTAAGAAGGCGAGCAAGACGCTCTCCTATGATGGTAAGAGATAACGCTGCCCATAATTAGTACCGTGCTACCCAGTATTTGACAAAGGTAAAATTCTGGGTACACTGCGCCAACGCTTTTTACTTGAGAGTCATAAGAAGTTAAGACTCTTCAGCCCAGTAATTTCACTAGCTACAGTGCACTCTAGAACGAGTTATTTACTTTATTTGTGGATTACTTTATAGTTGGAAAGTTTCTTATCTTACTTATCAAATCAATCACTCCTAAAACACCGTTGAAATAGTCAAGTGCTGAAATTTTAGAATTTTAGACTACACGCCAATGGATCCTTGTCTCACTGTAGAACCATTATATAAACGGGCCGTCGTATCTACTAGCCTACTCGTAGCTAGTCGTTTACGTATGAAGAGATTGCTGCACTGCGGAGCGGTCAGCTGTTGTGAATTTCAGATGCAATCTGCATATTTTGATTGCATGACGTAATCATTGTACTTATTGATATTATGTACACATAACTTTATGATGTGGCAGGTGTTGATTGTTGATCCCAGCCTGATTTAGTTTATAGACTAGTGCCTTTATTAGTCTATCAACTGTGAAATCAGGCTGATTGCGAACTCCAAAAAGAGAGACTAAGGCAAAAAGTCCATAGTTACTATTGAGTAGGAAAAATAGACGAAAGAGTCTACCTATAGGAACCTTATTTAATTACAATTTCTGTATATTTTTCTAAAGATATCTATTGGAAAACTTTAAAACCGCAAGCGTTCTTTGATTATAATTTATTATAGGTCGTACGATTGCTAATTTCGACCGCCTTAGTCACCTTTATAATGGAAAAGGCAGTGGTCGCATCTCTATCATTTTTTTATCTTGGTGAGTCATGGAAAAAAACTGCAATTTGGTTAGGATCTAATTATAATTCGTTGGAAATCTAATACATTAATCTAATATTTGCTAACTGATCAAATTAATATCTTATTGTCTGTCTGTATCTCTGTAGGAACAGATACATTATTAGATACAGTCAGAATCGAGTTACGTGTAAATAGGTAACAGCTACAATTAAGCCAGGTAGAGATTAATTCCGTCTTCTTGGATTTGTCTTATCCTGAACATTTCGATTGTATAATCAAGATTTAGTGGTCAAAGGTGGATTTTGCTACTAATGTGTTATACCTTTAGTAATAATGTACTACATTTTAGGTAAAATGGCCAGGGATATAACTAAGCTTTTGTGGTTCAAGATGCCAGCTTGAAGTGGAATCAGGCTCATCAGCCTCATGTCTGACGAACAATAGGCCCGAACCACTACTCGATGGTAACCACTCATATGTCACGGCAGGCTCAAACAGAGATGGCGGGACGTACTGGAATCTGCCTGCAATAGCTGGACAACTATAGCCCTTGACCGAAAGGACTGGAGAAAAGACCGAAGAAATATGGAG
Organism: Hemithea aestivaria; assembly: GCA_947507615.1. Taxonomy (NCBI): domain Eukaryota; kingdom Metazoa; phylum Arthropoda; class Insecta; order Lepidoptera; family Geometridae; genus Hemithea; species Hemithea aestivaria. Next base: position 9,248,217 of record OX382327.1, on the reverse strand, counting down.
ATTTTGCCTATGTTATGCTATATCAGCGTATTTATTAGTGCATGGAACTCCGTATTCTTACAATACTTACTAGATAATAGGACTACAACTATAATGAGCTGGTTTATCACTTACCAACACGCGAACACAGTCTCGTCATCTTATCGCAAAAAGCCTAATCATCGTTAAATACCCATAATGCCTACCTATATTCTCCATTTTTGATCGCGATAAAAACATAGGTACTTTTACCATATTACACCATAGCTATGGAAAACTTTCCTCATTAAAGCCAGTGACAGCAGCAGATAAACTCGTTTGGGGCATTAGTCGTGTCTGTTATCGGTCACATATGTACCTGCATTATAACGGGTCATAGCCCTTGGCCCATTAACAAGTTTACTGCTTAAGTCGCGGTAGGGTTGCCATCTTCAAATGGAAATAGGGAATTAAGTAGTAAAAATCTTGCGTTTTACTAAAGTTGATTTAAGTTTAAAAGAAATATGAAATTGAAGTCTTTTAAAAAATAAATATTTTTAGCACAATACACTACACGACAAAATACTTATTTTATAAATAATATAGGTAATTTAAAATAGAGATAGGTACGGATACCAACCTTGTTAAAACATTTTCTTGTATTTTTTAACAACAAACAAACTGAATCGCTTTGTAAAAGGAAAACTTATTTACAAGACTGAAATGTTTGCCTCGTAAAAAAAGTAGTATTCTTAAGTTTTTTGTTTGGTATAATTTAAAAAAGTATAAGAAACGCGGGGCTTAATAACGGTCCGAATGATGGAAGGCGGTAACTTTGAGCAATCTGCAACACTACAGGGAAATCAATGAAGCTGACCCCTTTTGATCATGGGGCCTACATAAGTAATCCAACATGGTTGGTATGAAAACGATATAATTCATAGCTTAGAGTCTGAATTCCCAAAAGATTTCATATCCTCGGCCATAAGTAAAGCTCGCAATTCATCGTAATCTATGGTATTTCCTTTTTTATATGATCACCGATTTTTCGAAGATACCTTAACCGATTTGGAAATTCTATTTGTATCAAATTCGGTTATAGGTTTTAAAATGTCTTATTTCGTTTCTTATTTATCGATTTCGCTTATTGAATACGAACTTAAAGTTGGTTTAATATTATATATATTTTTATTTAGTTTTATATCTTCACATTGCATTGACATACTATAACTTTTATCCTATATTATTGAAGGAATATCTACACCCTATTCCTGCGTCTCTCCAAAACTAGTCAACTTACAAAACTATTATCTATCTCCGTACTTCGAACATGTGAAAGGGCATTAACGGGTATTAGGTATTTATACTGAACCCAACTGTTAATACTGGACCCAATGTAGATAAAGTGCACATTTTGTAAAGTTCTTTGTAAACTTCTTCGAGTATTATCAAATTAATAAAACACTTAGAAGAGGCTGAACACCAGCCCAATGATAAGGTGATATATTAAAAATAATAAATTAATTTATTATTCTCACTTAAATGATTTTTAACCCCCGACACAAAAACGACGGGGTGTTATAAGTTTGACGTGTCTGTCTGTCTGTCTGTGTGTGTGTCTGTCTGTGGCATCGTAGCTCCCGAACGGATGAACGGATTTTGCTTTAGTTTTTTTTTTTAAAGTAGAGTTAGTCGAGAGTGTTCTTAGCCATGTTTGGTGGAAATCGGTTCAAGATGGCCGCCGCTACAAAATGGCGGATTACTTTTTTCTTCCACGACCCCCTCAATATGGGTATCAAATGAAAGGGCTTAACGAGTAGAATACAGCCCACTATATAAAATTTAAAATCCAAGATGGCCGCCATCAAAAAATGGTGAATTAAGTATAGCGTTGGGGTTTTTTTTTTAATTTTTAATTTAATTCACTTGTGGTAGATCAAGAGGTCGAGGCCCGAGGCTGAACACCACCCCAATGACTAGGTTATATATATGATTATATTAAAAATAATAAATTCATTTATTTTTCTCACACGTACCTACACATTTAGCTAAATCTTATTGTAAAGGTATAATGTTCTTACTATCTATTTGGATTAATGTTTTATGTAGATAACCTGTTAGTTGATGTTGCTTTGACTGAAACTGATTGTGAACATATCCTTCTTTTTTGAAGCCGGTAAAAAAAAGAAACGCGTGATGCACTATGCACACTCATACCCTATTGGTAATAATATACCAACCACATACCTACCACTTAGCACCGCGTACATAATATCTAAATATGCAGATAAGTATAAGAAACTCTAAGTTGGATAATGTACTCGTATAAAACTCTAAGAGAAACTAGCTAACACGGTTTGGATAACTTCGTATATAAAGTTCTTGTTTATTATGAAATCTGAACAGTTAAGGCAGTCTCGACAACTTCTGCTTCAAAAGTAAAATAACATGATTATTTGTATACTCTATCTTAAAGCAGAGAAAGCAAAGTAAGTCAATATCAAGTTAATATTATGAGCGTTAGCGGACGGGAATAACCACAACCTACATATCAATTTTGAAACAATATTTTCTAATACCTAACATAATACCGCTGACGTAATAGATTTTTTTTTTATACAAGATAGTCCTACGTTTGACCACATCCCACCTGATGGAAAGTGAAAATGCGGTCGACGATGGATCACGTAAGATGACTAGAAAGACCTATTCACTCGTGCCTTGAAGATACCCAAGTTGTACCGCTCGGGAAACACGGATGACGGCAAAGTGTTCCAAACGCGACCAGTTCTCATTAAGAACGACGAAGCAAAACGCTTGGTGCGGGCAGTAGGTAATGCCACTAAGTAAGGATGCCGCTTTGCCGTCTGCCGCGACGTCCGTCGGTAGAATGGGCTTGGACGAATTAGTTCGTGTAATTCCTGCGCACACTCTCCAAAATGAATCCTATAGAAGACCGATAACGAGGCGACCATTCTACGGTGTTCAAGGCTCTGCAACCGAGATTCCGTGAGCTTTTGGTCATCTACGAGCTTTTTGGCACGTCTCTCAATCGACTCCAGTGTCTGAAGCTGGTATTTGGCAGTACCATCCCAAAGATGAGAACAGTACTCCATACACGACCGGACTTGTGCTTGGTACAGCGTTAGCAGCTGTCCCGGTGTGAAGTATTGCCTCACCTTTGCCAAAATACCCAGCTATATTATAATGTATAATAATAGAACAAAAGTAAAACCCTCACGAGGGAAATTTTTGGTAGGAAAATGGAACTAAAGCAATCTTTTTATTATTTAGATTAGTTTTACTATATTAACTATGTAAATATACCGACTAAACTCACGGTATAAAAGTCGAAGTTAGGCTCGACCCTGGGACGCGTGAGCTCCTGATGAAGGACTTCGTAATAGTCCGAAACCCAGGGTCGAGCTTAGCTTCGACTTTTATATCCGTGAGTTTAGTCGGTATATTTACATAGTTAATATAATGGATAACGCTCGCGTTAGTTTTCAAAATCGTTTAGAGTTTTACTATGACCAACTTTTTACAAAAAATATTAAAAACTATTCCTTAAAACTACATTCAATAGAACATTACATTTACTATCTACATAACATTACATATTAAGTTACTTCTGTAACATTTTACGTTATTTTTGACTCTTTAAGTTACTTTTGCATTATTTGTATAGATAGATAAGTTTCTTTCACGTTACTTTTCGGGACAATGGTTTAATTTTAATATGGTCGATTTTCTCTTTTATCTAATGGTAAATAATAGTTAAGTTGATAGAACAGAGATCTGGTTTAGTAACAAAAAATTTTACAAGTTCTTATTGTAAAAAACTGAAAAATGAAGAAATAAATTACTAAAATGTATGAATAAGCAAGCGTTTATTAAAATTGAGTAAGTATATTGAATATAAATAAGAAAATTTTAAAAAGCGTTATTTTTCTTATTAGGTACGAGTAGATACGTCTTGTAAAAGTAGCGATTTACGTTACTTTTTGAACTTGACGAGGTTACTTTTGAAGATAAGGCACTGGCAGCACTGCCTATATAATATTTTGTTATAATGAACCAGGTCATATTTGCAGTGAGCTGTGAGCTAAATCCCAACGAATTAAACAGCAGCCACGTGATCTTGGCCGACTTTTTATAATCCAAACAAAAGGCGTCATAAACGATGTACAAACATAATAGCTGCACACTTAGGCTTATAGGTAGGTAATTGTAATAACAAACTTTGGTTATAATAATCCATAGGCTTACCTTTATTAAACAACTAGCTGCGCCCAGTTTTACCCGCTTTTCTATAGCCGATGTGTTATTCTATGATCTAAGCTATCTGTATACCAAATTTCAACTCAATCGGTCCACTCGTTTAGGCGTGAAAGAGTAACAAACATACATCCATACATTCTTACAAACTTTCACGTTTATATTTGTAAGATAAGTAAGATTATACCTTGTGAATTTGCTTACATTGAAAAATCCTTTCTTAATGATTGTCTAAATAACAATATCTATTTCTGTGCCAAAATAACACACACACCCATACTTTCACATTTATAATATTATTAGGACTTTGGATGCTCATAATATCGACTGGAATGGATATAGCGATAATAGCCACTTAGTGTGAGCATTGGGTTGATGATAACGGATATCATATTATTATCATCGATGTTTGATATCGCCCTCTCGATTGCAAACAAATGGAGGTTAATAACGTTACAATATAGGAAATCGATAGCAATGACGACAAGTCCAGCTTTCGGAGAAAAGCTGCCAGTAAATTTGATCAGAAATCAGTAGATAAGGCTATATGGCTATGCTATAGGCAGGTAGTTTCATACATAATGTTCTCTATGACATAGATAAGGTGGCAAAGGAGAGAAGACGGCCCATCTGAAGGTAAGTGGTTCAAAAGTTCAAAGTTAATTTCCGGATGACTATTTTCACTTTCCAATATTCCCCGAAAATTCGATCAACTCCGAAAGGGATTTATCAATATTTTTGTTGACATCCAAGAGGTCCTTAGAGGATTTTGGAATATCTATTTATAAATATGTTATAATGGAATGTGGACACTCTATATTTTTCTCTAACTAAACGTTATTTGAAGAAAAATGTAAGTCCAACGGCAATTTCCGTTTTCATATCTAGGTATTATATAATATTTTGTTTGGCTAAATCCTTATACGAGTATACATACGTCATTGTTTGTGAAGATTGTGAAGCCAGAGAGCATATTGGCTATCGCCAAACGACATGTAAAACACTAGAATCCATAGACAAAATTGCGTACATTACTTGCTTAAACCTCCTCATTAATATGAGTAAAATAACAAATGCAGCAATGTACCTGAAGTTTTCATCAATCGTAGTGGGTGAAAATTAGCCAATAGGCCCTCAGGTAGGGAAAGGGTATTTGTTTCACCTACTTGGCCAACAATACGTCGGCAATGACCGACACCACGTCGGCATCAACACTATGGACTAAGGTGTTGCAAGTTGCAGACGTCTACAGTCGACGGTTACCGCTCACCATCAGGTGGGCCGTCTGCTTGTGTGTCCAGTTATTTTCCTTGTGGTATGTGGCATATTCAATACACTTAAGTACCTATAATTATCAGCATTCACCATTCATAGCTACTCAGAAACGAGCTGTGACTATAAAGCACCCTTTGAAAATATAATCCAATACGAAACAATATCCTTAATTTAATGCCCAGTAAATTCACTTTTATTGGTCCTTTTATTACATAAATCATAAGGGTTACAGGTCCATAAGGGCTTTTATTTTATTTGGTCTGTTTACGTTTCCACTGCCAATTTTTATTGAGGTTGAATTTATTATATGCTTTTCCATCCCCATGTATCCAATATTCTCGTATTGGATCGGAAATTAGCTGAGTCTCGGGAAATATTCTTGGTATGCTTGCTTTTTTTTCATTTTGTGATAGGATTAGGGGATTTATACTTTTCGATGTAACACGTTTGCAAATCAAAGCACAGGACAGGGCTGAAAAGTAAACTAAATGTTTGAAAAGGATTGCGAAGCCAGTTAAGCGATTTATCTTTTCTTTTAACTATACCATTATGCTTCCATCTTTAACAGATACAGTTAATTATTACTTTTAACAATTGGTGAGACATTGATGGAGATATACATTAAGATCTGGCGAGATCGTGGTCAAAGGCTAACAGAAATTGTTATGGGTGAAATGCACCTAATACATTTACTTACCTATTTACAGGTAAAAGTTCCTAAAAGTTATAGGTTTCATAAAATAACACACGTTTTCTGTTAAAACAGTTTTCTTCGAATTTTCTCTAGATTTAGAGAAATCTCGTCATGAAATACATCCATCACTCCCCTTGACGACCGCGAAATCGACTAGATCGCAAAAGTTAACAGTCCCTTTTATTCCCTTGGGTACCATATTTTCTTGTTAAAGCTATAAATACATATTATATAACGTGTACCTAGTAACAATCTCAAGAGCATTGTTTATTTTAAAATATTCTACTTATCATCAAAATAGGCTTCACTAAAATTTCTTTCCAAATTTTTCATAAATTAGTGAAGTCTTTACTATTGTAGTCTTAATTAGTGTAGTTCTCATTTCGATCATTACATTGGTGAAGGAAAAGCACCGAATATTACAGTGCGCAACTACGAGTAGATGACACAATTTGTAATATTGCTCGTAAAAAAAATGAAATGAAATGAATAAAATTTATTGACAACAGAAGATACATAATATTCAGTATAAATATTAGGTACAAATTTCACTAAGTCAAGTCAAGGAGACAGTACCTACCTACGTGACCGCGGACGAGATACCCTTAGCTCCAGCACTATGTCGTCCCGCAGGAGCACCCCCAGGTTTTTAGTGGGTATCCCCCCTCGCCGCGCCCGTCTTCGGCAAGGGAGTCCCACATACCGTCCTGCGTCCCCCAGCGTAGGATGACAATGCGTAACGCATTTCTCGTGGGTAAAAAGAGGCAGTAGTGTCAAGTAATGTTCAATCAAACCTGAATCGTTTTATCACATATAATACTAATGACGAAGCACTTATACATGAATCATCGTGACACGGACACCAGTCATTGGTCAAGGCTATATCCTAAAATGGTTTGAAACTAAAAAATAACATCTTTATTAAAAACTTGCATATTTATTTACTGTTATCTCTGATTCATCCCAGTTTACACAATTTTAGCTTCTATTTTGTTACCTACATAACTATAATAATGTGTGTGTGTGTAGTGTGTAATTAATTATAATATTGTATTAAAAGAATTCATTGATGGAACGGCTTCACTATTAGAATGAATGATGCTATTTGCATTTTTACCAAACTTATAATTTAACTGGACAGGCTGCGGCTAGACTTCTAGATCGCTCCATTGGATCGAGGGTGAGATGCACATTTTAATTCCTAATTTGAAAAACACTCCACCGATTTCGATTATTTTATGGGACCACCCGTAAAGTGCCCTTTTGAAACAAAAAATATTTCAAAAAAGGTTCAGATGACGCGTCGTCCAGTAATCAGTCAACATAAATGAAACAATAGTTATTTGTTATACAAGAGTGCAAAGTTGCTTTTTTGCCGCGTGCTCAGTTTGTATGACCGAGCTAGCGAAGGATTCTAAAATTAAATCACGAGCGTAGCGAGTGATTTAATAATTAGAATCCTGAGCGTTAGCGAGGGAATCAAAAGAGCACAAGGTCAAAAATCTTTGCACTCGAGTGTGACACATAATTTTTCATCCCCCCTCAGCGAGGAAATAACTCAATGCTAAAAGTTTTTTTTTTTAATTATTCTCACCATGTATGCGCACAGTGCACTATCTTCAAAAGTAACCAGTATTCAATTTTAATTTACGTAGGTGTACGCTTACTTTAGAGTCCTTTTCACGAAAGAGGTTCCACGGAATTTAGCGGAACAAATTATTTTTTATTCGATTATTATTGGACTTCATATTATAAATCATTTTTATTTGTTACATAAAATAAATACCTATTTTATTAAGAAATTAAATATGAGAAATTATGAGGCGTTAAAAACTTACAGGTATTTAAACTTTTAAAATGTGCAATAGTGGCGTCCCGCAAAAAGTTCTACTTTCGTGAAAAGCACTTCGTTTTAGTGATTATTTCCTCATTTTCAGTTTATTACAGTGAGAAATCATTAATAAAAAAGTTACTAAAAAGTAATAGTTAGAAAAAATTGGCTTATTCTATTAACTCTGCTAAATTAACTCAACAATTATTTACTATTACAGTACTATATAATTCATTAAAAAAACACTATTGCCTCGAAATGTAACTTAAATCTAAACAACTAACGTAAATAGTTCAAAAGAAACGTAAAATGTTACAAAAATAACTTACTGGCAAGGCTGATGGTGCGCCCAAAGCTAATTAAAAAAAAAAAGTTTACCAAAGAGGTTCTTACTCCGAGTTTTTAACAAATTTAAAAAAGTTGTATGATAAAATCGGCACCATAGAGGTGGAAGTAAATAGGTTTAATTATGTTTTTGACACACAAACTCGGTCCACACGATGTTCTAAATTCAATTTTACTTTACCCTCTAGAGGATAAAATGGACTTTTCCAGTCAGATATCGAAGACTAAAAGTACAATTTTCGAGGTAGGGGGATGAAAAAAATATTTCGATGAATTCTAAACATTTTCTTTTTGTGAAGTTGATTAAACATGAAGGCTTTTAAACCACCGTAAATGCACCGTCTTGTAATTGCAAACTGCAAACTAAATAGCAAGGCAAACTGAAAACTCCAGACTTCAACATATAGGTCAACCACACCTACCGTTCGTACCTACCAGAAATCTAGAAATGTAAGCTGTTCTGCAGGAGTAAAAGTAAAAACTCCAATTAATACCCACCCTTGGCCTGAAACAATAAAGACGACAAAATCTAATATCGAAAGTTGAAATGCTGAACTAAACGAACCCTTCAACTAATAAAATTACAGCTTGGAGTCAAGTTTACCCAAGGCCCAAGGCTACTGGGGTCCAAGAATAGAATAACTCAATTGTCAGGGAAACGTAAAATCAGAATTATAGTTTGGTGTCTTGTACAAACCAGCTCTAAGTCTATAAAACCGACTAAATTATTAGATTTATGAGAATTTTCGTTATAAAATTCAGCTCAATCGTTTTTATTGAGATGAGCTTAACAGTCTGGAAATAATTTCATCTTAAGATTTAAGGCCCTTTTTATTTCACCTGTTGCCGGTGCTATCAAAACAAGCTGCTGTATTTCTAGACGACTAAATAAATCGGGGTGAAAACTAAGCCCAAAAAATTACATCTAAAATTTGACAAAATTATGTACTCGTACATAATATAGTAGGTACATAGATACATACTACAAGCTAATATGTTGTAATATTGTCATAGTAATTTTAAGTACATTTTGTTATGTGGCCACAATAAAGAGTAATTATATTCTATTCTACAAGAGAACCCTAAGTAGGACTTCAACAGGTAACAGGACTCTCCACTCTCCACTTCGGCTTGTCACTTGTCAGGTGTTAACTTCTGCCACTTGTGTATTTTTAAAGTGCTCCAATATTATTTGTACCCCAATAAAAGTTAAAAGCGTACGACGTCAGCCAAAATTGCATTGATAACATGTGCTTAGGTACCGTCAACATACTATATTATCTTAATGAAGTCACTGATGCTTATCTCGCCTCCATACCGCGTCGGCTCTAGGTCAAGAGTAATTTCCGTCCTAATTTGGTATTCAGGTGGTGGCAGGTATATCAGTAACATTGGGTTGTTGAATTAACATTAGTAACACACCTCACTCACGGTCGACATCACATCAACCGCACTACGATGCTGACCGGCATTATAATGCTTCTGCAATAATTATTGCATCAGGCAATCCTACAATTTCTAGATCGCTTAGTATTAATCAAGAAGCTTATGTAGTTTTATTTACTATTAACTAGCACAGCTATTTTTAATTTACACATATCAGCCAGTCTTCTTGATGTCTATGATGACCTGCATAATAAGCTTGTCTGTGTAGCTTGTGTTTGGCTAACATCTGCAATTTCAAAATGGTTTGCTCAAAATACATAATTATGTAGATAAGTACCCCTTTAAAAAATACAAAATCTAGTTCAATTTTAATCCTCAGCAAGCACCTTACTTAAACAAATTCATCTCTCAAGTTTCAAGGCTCTTCAAAAATACTAAGCATTTAATTTGGCTCAAGGACTGAATGAATATTTCAATGACTACGACCTTCGAACCTACTCGTATTCGTCTGGCAGCAGTTTGGTAATAGGTACCTTCTTCGTATTATAATTATAATTAAGTTATTCAAACAAGTGCCATTTTTTAATTGTCCTCATCTAATAACTGAGATGCGGCAACCCAAATGTAGTCTTGGCCTCCGATAAAAAAACACGGCTATTCTTCCCAGTCATAGATAGGCATTTTCTTGACAAAGTGCTAAAAAAATTAGTTGGAAAAGGACTGAAAGCGACTTCAATAATAAAATTATGGGCATATGCAAATTCAGACATTTGACTGAAAAAACAACCGTTTTTCAAAATAGGTGGAGACTTCATGATGTGTCTAATCTAAGTATTATTTTGTAGGAGTCTTAATCATCGTGCAACATCATCCGTGAAGCGATAGGACCTGTTGCTGACCTGTGTGATCAATATCTATAATCTTTGACAATGATCGCGATAGTAGGCTATGTTATCGATGATTGAAGAAGATTAATCCGAAAGTCGACATAAAGTGTTATTTTATTCGCAATAGCTTAATAAGCCTTTGACCTCGATCTTTCCTTTGTTAAATTATATCCTCCTCTTAATTTTGTTACCTATAAATTGTGATTTGACTCTGACAGTGTAAGTAGGGTAACCTGTTCTGTTGGAGTATAAACCCCAATTATTATTTTTATTATTTCTTATCAGACTAAATCTAGAAGACGGGAATTAAAAGGGAAATTGCAAATATTTTTCCCAGTCCTGTAGCATGAACATCGCTGATTAAATTGCGTCAGCAACATTGGAAATTCGTTTTTCAATTTGCCTAAAGGTACCTTTTACATACCAAATTAACAGATAGAAGATAACATTGTATCCCTTCGTGACTTACCATCGCACTTGAAAGTATAATAATGTATAGGTACTTTTATAGCAAAATCTAATTATAATTGAACGGTTTTCCAATTTCCTCATACAACGCGTTTCACCCCTCATAAACGGTACCTTTTTATCAAGTTGTTTCAAAGATATTTAAAAAACCGTACAACCTTTCTAGTGATTTGACTCTGTAAGTGAAATTAAACCTGTTCTGTTTTCGTATAAAAAGTCCAATAAAAACTGCTTCTAATAAAAAGCGTTTTCATGCAAATAATGATAATTATATATAAATTTAAACTGTCTATACCACATCTGATCCAACAAAAGTACTTAGTAATACAAATCGAAATTTTACCATACCATTACCAAAGCTTTAGTGTTCTTTTCTTTCTTGAAGCAGTCGACAAACGCTTTCAATATCAGACGCGAGCAATGCGAAATAATACAAAATAAATGTTATTAAAGTTATTACCTATCAATTGTTGTTTCTGTCCCAATGCTAGGCAAAAGCGTCGCGTCGTGCCATTTCTTTACGATCATACAGAGGAAAATATAGCTACTCTGATACAGCACAGTCAAAACTTAAATAAATGTTAATTCCAATCTGTGCTTCCAATGCATAATATAATTAAATGCAATGTTGAGTATATAATATTACCTGATACCTGCATCAAATAACGAACTCGGTTACTAAAATCAGTTCGAATCGTGATTACCAGTCGATAAGTGACCAATAATTGACTGGTCGCCCACAAAATTGACATTGAAAGCGATATTTCGTTGTGGCGAGTTGCGGTATGTTTTTCATACAAGACTGAGCACATGCGATAATGCAATTGGTTTTCGTTACGGTACGCTTTGCGCAGATTGATTTCTACGAATGCATGAAAAAAACCTTCATATTTTTCATAGTTATAAAATATTTTCCTGGATAAGTGCATTCAATTTTTTTATTATTGAATTTCTGTTTATTATCACACTAATATTATAAATGCGAAAGTGTGTATATATGTTTGTTACTTCACGCCTAAACGGGTGGACCGATTGGGCTGAAATTTGGTAAAGAGATACAAATACAAATTCTTTATTTTGGAAAAGGGGGTACAATAAAACCATGTCAAGGAACGATGATGCCTGTTATAGTCGTGAGACTGTGTTACAGACACCAACGCCCACCTCCAATGTCAATATTAACAAGTTATCCAAAATACAAAATTAAAATAAACTGAGTATTTAAAAAACAAATCCACCGAACTTAATACTATCTTTACAACAAAAATTAGATAGCTGAAACCCTGGAATTCTGGAATAACACATAGCCTACAGTACAGCGGGTAAAACCGCTGGGCGCAGATAGTAAGTAATATTATATTATGCTTAGTAATTATTTAGTTCTAAGCTCTAATGTAATGGGGAAAAATAAGGAAACAATTATAATAGATACCTACTACACAGTAAAGAACACTTACCTACTTGTGTTAACACAGATCGGCCACACACTAATCTACAGAAAATCCTAGTGCTCTAGATGTTCCAGGTTTTCAAGGTGGTTAGGTACTTATGAATGTATAAGTAATTCATTTGTAGTAGGTATATTATGTAGAGGTAGGTACTCGATAAATGTTTAAGCGCTTTAACAGCTAAAAGTTTTATTTTTTAATAATGCATAAACTTCCTCGTCATGGCTTCCGGCACCTCCTAATTAAATCTTGAGTGGTAGTAGGTTCACCTAATTTCAATAGAATCCCAAAAGCCGAGCAAACTTTAAATTGGTGTAAAGTTTGGCTTGCGAGTGTACCTAATTTCCTGTACTTTCATAATGAAAGTGGCTAGAAATTGAACTAACGTTTCTCTTTGCAACGCTATAATCAAAGTGACTTTCCATATAGACACCAGCGCCGTCAGCTACATTGATAAAGATCGTATACAAAATATTTGATACTGCTGTGTAACAGTGTAATACAAAATTTTAGTCAACTCTGATCTAACTTTTAATCTAATCTTACCGTTAAATATTAAATAGAAATTTACGTTATTTTATATTCAGGAATCTCCAACAATCTAGATACGCGGGCTCTGATAAAAGCTTTCCTCTGGCATAATCGGTGAGAATACGACCATTGGAAATTGAATTAAGTTTTGAGGAAATGCCAGGCGCCATTTCTGTACCCGTATCGATACGTAATTGAAGTAAACACTTTGTGTTTACATATGAAAACTCTGTATTGGGATACATTTTGTATGTTGCCAAAGGCCAAAGTAATAAGAAAAATAAATAATAGAAAATTCTGTAGCCTTAAGGCTGTATTTGCAGCCTTTAAGGCCTGTACAAACCTGAGTGATATTCGCTACCGCTGCGCTGATGGGATCGAATATCGCAAGCTTTTACATTCTATTTAGCGTTTTTGTAGCGTCCGTGATCCAGTTATAAATTGTAAAATGCACTGAAGTAAATATTACACACCCTAATATAGGGTTCCTAGGACCCTTGTATCTATTTATTAGTTTGGGCTACATTCCTAACCTACGAAGGTTTGGGCCTAGTACCTACTCGTAATTTGCTTGTAAAGCGTTTGAAGCTCCGGACATTATTACAGCGCGTAGATTTAAATTCTTGGCCCTTATATTAAATCAAATCCGACTTCGGCTTTTTGTATTTTTTTTTATGTGATGAAGTAGAAGACGAGCAAGACGCTCTCCTGATGTTAAGAGATAACGCTGCCCATAATCAGTACAGTGCTACTTAGGATTTCACAATGATGTGAAATTCTAAAAGCACTGCACCAACGCTTCTTACTCAAGAGTCATAAGATGCCTTTAGCCCAGTAATTTCACTAGCTACAGTGCCCTCCTACCGGAGCACAGTAATGTTTGCACATCACAGCTCAGGCGGTAGATTAACTGGCACTGTTGGGGTACCCACCTAGACGACCTCCTGCAAAGGAAGTCTACCCCCTGTATCCTATAGAAACAGACAGGCTGCTTTAAGTTATTTGTAAAAGCACAAAGGTTTTGTTGGAATATTATTAAGGTTTCAGTTTCAGTTAGTACGTGACTTAACTTTTAATTTAATGAATTTGTTGCAAGTGGGTAAAGTATCCATGTTTTTAGGGACTTTCTATAGAGACAGTACCTAGATAAAGTTTTGAACATATATAACTACACAACTTCTTATAATCAACATCATCATCAACATCATCTTAATCAACTTTTGGTATGTATCTAATTTAATCTGGTATCTGGTAAGAGAGTGTCCAATGTTACCTGTAACGCATTATTTTCACTATAAGTTCGGAACATTTTATACATAGATTTTCAGTGAGAAAAGTTGGCGTTGCTAAAGCTTATCTAGTAGCTACACCTACATTACTCCAGCTAATTGCCGGTTTCAATTTATTATAGAGGCGTTCAATGTGAAAATTATTAAAATATATTACAGTGAACTTCTCGTAATAATTTCCCGGAAGACTGATATTAGCATTTCTTTTCAAGAGTTGTTAAAAGCTCAGCTTCAAAGAATTTTGTTACACTTTTTGTAATAAATATGCAGTGCAGATCTGCAAGGCAATGAGCTGCAGAAACGTATTTCATTTGAGTCGAAAGTGTTGTTATTTAAAGAAAACTGTTGGTTCTTACTTTGCATACTCACTGCCTATTTACCTAAGAGCTTTCTTTGTGATAATTGTGTTTTTAGATATTTGGATACGAGCCGAAACTCCCACGTAGGTTGATCGTTATGTAATGTTCAGAAAAGTTTTCATCTTTTATAGAGCATAGGTATAGGTTTCGAGATAATCCAATGTTAACTTTATCGAAAAGTAGCCGCACTATACATAGAGCATTTCCGCATTACATCCGATCCGAGTCCGATCTAAATCCGTGAAATGACGGTTCTGTGTAGCCGTAGACCAATTTGTATGGCAGCTTATACACGCTTCATCCAATTTCAGTCCGTCATTGGTAGGGCCGAAGTAGCCACAACAGTAGGAACAGATTTGAATTGGACTCTGATCGATTTTAATGCAGAAACACTTTATCGTTATCAAAATAAAGAATACTCTTATTTAGTTATTTAAGTTCAAAGAGAAAGTCAACTTCCGTGTCAAATTAGGTCAAGTATTTCACTCAGTTTCTTGTAAAAGCAGGGTCTCAAGTTATTTGATATTCAACAATAAACTTTTTTATTTTTCTGAAATTATTCCCAAGTTTAAAATGTTTTCTTATAAAGGAGAGGAAAAAAAGAAATCAGTTAAAGCGGTGAGATTGCGAAACCGAGTCTAAATGAAACAATTTATAAAAACACCCGTGATGTTGATACCTTGCCAGAGCAATCTTTTAATCTTTTATTATTGCGATCTACTATGCTTATTGCAGATTCTATGTTGTTTATTTTATTTTACACGTTTCTTTCGCTGCTGGTAATTTTTTTTATGCGAAATATCTTTTTATCTGATTATTGGCCATTAATTAAGCCTTAAAGCTTCCAAAGAAATACAGAAAATTTAATAAAAAAAAGTGTATTCGCATATGTGCCAAATATGTTTAATCAAACAGTGACCATATTCTGAAACAATAGAATAGTTGTTTCTCTATCATAACATTTAGTTCAGCATTTAGTGTAAATTTCATTAAAAATCAGTACAAGACTTTTGGCATGGTATATAGAGGTACCTATTTAAAACACGCTTCAAGTTTAAATTGGTAACTTTTCCTAAACTTACTTTTGTTTTTTTTTTTCAGATAGGGCCGCTAACGGAACCAAAATGGCAACTGGGCGACATAAAGTCAAAAGCCAACGGAAACATCGCCATACACGTCACTCCACCAGATGGCGAAGAAGATGACGAGTTTGTACCGGCTCCGGCCATGAGGATGAGGAGGAAAATGAGCACCCCGCTCAGCGCCCTGCCTGGTGCAGATGGCCTTATTGGACTATCAAGTAAGATACGATCTATAACTGAAGGATATTGGTATTGTTATCTGAAGTAAATCAAGCCATTAAATCCCATTTTCCCTAGCACGTCCACATTACATTCGATCCGAATCTATCCAATCGCGGACTAATCACGGACCAAGTGGCTATAGTATAATTTTCTTGCAAATACTATGCTACCTCTATACAGTCTGGGTATTTCGGTCCATTATCGATTACGTCAAAAACAGTCCGGTGACGGACTGAAACCGGAAGCCTGTAATTCTGTAATGCGTTATTTCACGGATTCGTATCAGACTCTGGTCGAATGACACGCGAAAGCGCTCTAACCATCACTGTAGCGGTACCTTAGAAATACACCTATTTTTTACAAGTTCAGTATATGAGCCAGACATAAGGTAACAGTATCTTCTTGCAAAGTGGCACAGTTACCTCATACCTGTATGCTTGATGCTCTATTCCAGGACGGTCCTCACCAACACGTTCCCTGTCACCCCTGGACCGCACCAAGCGTCGGTTCAGCACCATGGTGTCAAGCGCCGCAGCCACGGCAGTATCCAGGCGACTGTCGGCCACCATTGGCTGGTGTCTTGCAACTCCTACTCAAGTCAAACCACAGATAGTGAGGCAAGGGAGAGCGCTGTGCTTACAATATATTAGAACGCAAATACGGCGCTCTACAATCTGTACCAAAAAGGTAATAATAATACTCAAGCATGTCTTATAAGAGACAGCCGGGACCCATAGTTTTATATATGTCTTTGGAAACACAGTAGCGTCCAAACGAAAATTTGGCCACACATTGAGATTTAAACCTTGGAACAGGATTTATCATGTACATAGGCCTCCTATCCGGATTACTAACATCTATAAGGTATTCGACATTCCTTTGCAAAATGTCTACAAAAAAGTGCTTTGTAAAAAAATCCTTAACAAAACTAAAAATACCCGAAACAATAGTGTCTAGCCTTGGGGCTACACGTTGGAATTTCCGAATTTTCTTTTACTTCGCTCTCGTAGAAATAATTTTATTATTACATCATGTTCGCAAAAAAAGAAGTTCTTAAATTTTAACAATAAAGCTAGATGCCACGCTTCATAAATAAAACTGACGCCGTGCAGTTAGTATATGGTAGATGTATTATGGTTACTCACTAAAGAATACGTTTTCCTAATTAGTACCTACGAACCACTAATTCTCGAATCTCTGTCTCGATTTGTGTTGCATGTACTCGCCAGTACCTACCTATATAAGTTTTTTTTCTCCGCAATAGTTTAAAATTGAACTTGGCTTCAGTTTTGCTAAGTGCAAGGTGTCCTTGTTATGATGCTACCGGTTATCCCACTAATACGTAGATGAAAGTTTGTATGTATGTTTGTTACTCTTTCACGCAAAAACGTCTAACCCATTAAGCTGAAATTTGGTATGCAGGAAGCTTAGACCCGCTTTAATGCATAGGCTACTTTTGAACGGGTTAGTAAGAGAAAGCCCTTAACTTAAAATCCTCTGAATACAAAAATGTATCCCTGAAAACCATTAGGGTTGGGAAATCTCGGAAATCTAAAGAAAAGAGCCAAGAATATAAAGTTTTATTTTACTTCTGTGTGATCACAAAAAGCGAAATGTTTATTTGTCAGCAAATAGTAATGAAACGGCTACAAAGAATGATCGAGACTGAATGCGGTGAAGAGGCTATAAACAACACGGAGAGTGGTGTGCTGACAGCTTTGAGGGCTCTCTGCGCGGCGCTCGAGAGGAAGCGACCTGACGCCTTCAGGCAGGTGGCCAGGCAAGCCACCAGGGCGCCGTCTGCCATGCTCAGGTCTGATACGGCACTTGCTGAGCTCGCGCTTGCACTAGCTAGGCGTATCACTAGAGAAAACATCACATGGTCGAAGGTAAGACTATTCATTATATATTTTTTTTTTTTTTTTTATGTTATGAAGTAGAAGACGAGCAAGACGCTCTCCTGATGTTAAGAGATAACGGCTGCCCATAATCAGTACAGTGTTACCTAGGATTTCACAATTATGTGAAACTCTAGGAGCACTGCACCAATGCTTCTTACTCAAGAGTCATGAGATGTTAAGACTCTTTAGCCCAGTAATTTCACTAGCTACAGTGCCCTCCTACCGGAGCACAGTGATGTTTGCGCATCACTGCTCAGGCGGTAGAATAACTGGCACTGTTGGGGTACCCACCTAGACGACCTCCTGCAAAGGAAGTCTACCCCCGGTAAAAATTATATATTCAACTTTATTTTTAATGATGTCAAAATAATATGTCGTTATGTTTATGCTTACTTACATTCAACGATTAAGATAATTATTGATAATTATTGATAGGTATATTAATAGGCGTTTCTCAACTTTGTTGCATAACCTAAACGTGTATAATTCTAAAAATGCTTATAGCCCAGTCAATGAGTGCCCAAAAAGGGTATGTGGATCGAAAAGTCGAAAGCAGAAAAACTAACATAGTAACTTTGTTTAGACTGGTTAGGAGATAAACATACTAAAAGTCCCCACCCCTCCGAGGTGAGCCCGAGGGGGGGAGGCCGAAGAAGGTCCCATTTTAAGGTTTTTTGCTTATATGTCAAAAACTGTGCGTTGTACGATATTTTGTTGTACTACATTATTTAACCTCATAAAATTTTCTACAACATCGGCCTTGACACTTTTCATCTATCTCTAATCGTTGTCCAGCTATGAGCTTCCAAACATGGTCTATTTTGAAGACGCTTAAATTAGTTTTCCATACAAAGTCGGTAAAAAAATCTTACAAATAAAATTTGACCAACTTCTGGTTGACGTATCATAATGAAACTTTACAAATGTCTAGAAATCTGATGACAGTTCAATAATCTGCTACCACTGAGCTGATCTGATGATGGAGCCAGGAGGTGTCTAATGAAACTCTTCAATGGCTATTAGTAAACTCGTCGAGTTTGGGCACATTACATTCGAATCGATGAGACTTTTTCTTAACACTTGCTGTCGAGGGTCTGATAATGGACCAGGAGGTGCCTACGTCTCATCAATCCGAATGTAATGAGCCTAAACTCGCCGGTTTTACTAATAGCCATTGAAGAGTTTCAGTAGACACCTCCTGGCTCCATCATCAGATCAGCTCAGTGGTACCAGATTATTAAACTGTCATCAGATTTCTAGACATTTGCAAAGTTTCATTATGATACGACAACCAGAAGTTGGTGAAATTTTATTTGTAAGATTTTTTACCGACTTTGTATGGAAAACTAATTTAAGCGTCTTCAAAATAGACCATGTTTGGAAGCTCATAGCTGGACAACGATTGGAGATAGATGAAAAGTGTCAAGGCCGAAGTTGTAGAAAATTTTATGAGGTTTAATAATGTAGTACAACAAAATATCGTACAACGCACAGTTTTTTACATATAAGCAAAAAACCTAAAAATGGGACCTTCTTCGGCCTCCCCCCCCTCGGGCTCACCTCGGAGGGGTGGGGACTTTTAGTATGTTTATCTCCTAACTAGTCCAAACAAAGTTACTAAGTTAGTTTTTCTGCTTTCGACTTTTCGATCCACATTTCTTCTTTTACTGGACTATTATTATCGTAACCATTCTATGTCTAGGTTTAACATTTGGCACTTGTGTAAATTAGCCAATACGGTATTTGGTTTAATAATTGAGCTTAAAAGATAGCCTCAGAAATTCTGAAAACAAAAGGAAGTAGCCCCATCATATCCGGAATTTTATTTCGGATTTTAGCCGTGACATATCTATTGTCTTTACAATAACAAATAGGTCCCCCCACCATAAAATATAATTTACCGTAGGTAAACAGAGAATTATAATTTAAGAACGGTTCCGTTTAATTTTTGACTCTTAATTTTTAATTTGAAAATGTTAAATTACCTGCCAAATACGTTTGTAGGTAATTTCCTCAAATTACACTTGTAATCGTTGCTCCCATGCCACAGATCCCAGCCTCCCGACCCAAACGTCACCCACCGGGACCTATTTCCGGTTAATTTGTCTACCTATCAATTAAACCGCTGCTTAATTTACAATTGAGTCATTTGTAAACGAAATCCGTAGATTAATATCCAAGTTACTGTGTTATTAGGGTCACTTATTTAAAATTCAGGTTGAGTTCAGGTTAACTCAAAAGTTACAGTTTAACTAGTTTAGGCATGTCCGTAGGTAATTCGGATATAAGTTTTAAACTCCCCTATCTAGGTAGCAGATGGTAGTTTTCATAAACGAGGGAATTTTGTGTCAAGCAATTTGTATTGTTATTTAGGAACTAATAAAGCAATTAGGTTTAACAACACCTGCCTGAGAGTGATGATCCCGAATTTCGTGGAGTTCCGTTTTATCTACAATATCCCAGGGGCCTTTTAGAAACTTTTGTATAATGTTAGAAATATCATCTGTTATGAGCGAACATTTCGAGTTACACATAAAGCTATTTTATTCAAAACTTCAAGATTCAATTTAGAGAACTTACGTTGAATGGTAAAACTTCTTTATTTTATTGTGAAGGGGAAAATTATAATTTTATTCTTATTCCAACAATGTCTATTGCTACATAATCCATCCATACATATAATAAGAATGGAAATTTCTCCCCATTCATTGTGATCCTTTACTAAGATGAACTGTGAAAATACGCATATGAACAAAACGACGCGAAAAAGTCGCTTGCGCGATCTAATTCGTAAAACATTTTGTCAATTTTTCCAAGGGAAACGTAAAATAAAATGATAAAATAAATAATAATCATTTATATCGGACACATCGCCCCTAATTTACATCAAAATTTCGAAGTAAAAGTAATAGAATATAAAGTAAATTCAATTCAAAAAAATCAAAAAGCAAAAAGTGCGACAAACTAAAAATACGCCATCTATCGATGTGTTTGTAAACGAAACCTTTAATTTGGGCTAAATTTGTAAATAGTTTGTGTCACTGGTGTGGTTAAACAACACCACCGATTTGAATAAAATTTTCACTAATACGTTGCAGTTTTCTCTACTTGAACCTTAGTGTTGGTTTTAGTCAAATCGGTTCATAAATAAAAGAGTTATATCAATCTAAAGATTCGCATATAAAATGCTATTAAACAAGAAAGGTAGTCATAGGAACCGCGTAATCAAAAGACAAAACCTCATCGAGTTTGGGCTCATTTGATTCGTCTTGACGAGTACTTTGATACTATATAGTAACCAGGGTCCGATGACGGAGCTGGAAGGTGGCCATAGGAACTCCGTGATTAAAAGAAAAAACCCCATCGAGTTTGGGCTCATTTGATTCGTCTTGACGAGTACTTTGATGCTATATAGTAGCCAGGGTCTGTACATAGGTAGGTATCATTTTGCACCTTATTTTTAATTTCTAAACCATGTAAAATCATCAGGAAACAAATTAGAATTCATTTAAATTAGTAAATGTAACTTATTTCTCATATGAATCAGTGCCAGCGGAAAATAATGGAACTAATCTAATGTGCGCATGATGCGTGTAAATATCAGTAATAAATATCTTTTTGCTGCTTATTTTTAATTTCTAAAACATGTAAAATCATCTGAAGATAAATAGAAAAATTCATTTAAAGTTCATTGTAAAAGTAAATTATTTTTCATACAAGCTAGTGCCACGGAAATAACGGAACTAATGTCCTAAGAAAAAGAAATATCGTTTATTCTGCAAACAGTTTTAGAAAAGAGTCCCGTAACCTAGCGGAACTAAATAATAGATTTATAATTACTATGAATACTTCATTTATTATATATTTTTTAATTGTTAGATTAATTAAATATTATGTACCTATTTAATTGAGAAATTAAATATGAGAAATTATGAATTGTTAAAAATCTGTAGATATTTTAACTTAAAATCACGCGATTGTGGCGCTCCATCTAGGGGGATCTTTTGTAAAAATCACTGGTTATCCGGAGACACACAGACATAAAATCTGTTCACACCCATTTAGGCATACATCCAGACACAAACTTTCACGTTTATAATGTTAGTAAAATTTTGCAATGATTATTATAGAACCTTTTATCTGTGTTATAGATAATCATAGGCGGATTTAGGGGGGGGGGGGGGCAAGGGGCCAAGCCCCCCCCCCCCCCCCCCCGAGTCATTAAGCAAGCTGCTCGCGCACATATTATAAAGGATGTTTAAGCTTTCTTACTGCTCAGAGCGAGTAGGCGGATTTAGGGGGGGGGGCAGGGGGCCAAGGCACCCCCAGAAGCATTGTAGAGTTACGAATTTCGCACATATTTCATGGTAAAGATTAAATTTTTTTTTCGGCGCTCGCAGCTAGCTGCTCGCGCACTTATTGTAATGGATGTTTAAACTTCCTAACCGCTCAGAGCCAGCTAAACATACACTTTTCGTAATAAAAATTATAATATTTTGCCCGTCTGCACCTACCCTTTTTTTTACAAGCTTTTATTTCTATTTCATATTACCTACCTATATGTACCTTACTACGTCCGCTTAGGAACCACTGAATGTCCGTTACAAAAATGCAACAGTCGAATGAGATTTGAAAATGTATTGTATCAAACTTAGTACACGCGGGATGAAGCCGCGTTTTTTGCGGCTATGACTAAAAATACCTAAGAACACTTCCGCCTAACTTACTTTTCAAACAAAATCTAAATCGAATCTATGAGACAGACACGTCAAACTTATCACACCCTTTCGTCTTTGCGTCGGGAGTTAAAAATAAATACGATTGATCACTCTTCAATTCAATAAAAAGTAGGTACATAATAACAGGTTGATTAAAACTAAAGTTGGTTCATAATTAAGAAGCCTAATCTGGGAACTACAATAGGTTTTATTCCAGCATAGTATCCCTACTATACCTACCTACTTACCTATCATGTCGGGGCGGCGTATATTGAAACCCAAGACAAGAGACAAAACAAGACAAGACAAGAGACAAGACAAGAGACAAGACAAGAGACAAGACAAGAGACAAGACAAGAGACAAGACAAGAGACAAGACAAGAGACAAGACAAGAGACAAGACAAGAGACAAGACAAGAGACAAGACAAGAGACAAGACAAGAGACAAGACAAGAGACAAGACAAGAGACAAGACAAGAGACAAGACAAGAGACAAGACAAGAGACAAGACAAGAGACAAGACAAGAGACAAGACAAGAGACAAGACAAGAGACAAGACAAGAGACAAGACAAGAGACAAGACAAGAGACAAGACAAGAGACAAGACAAGAGACAAGACAAGAGACAAGAGACAAGACAAGAGACAAGACAAGAGACAAGACAAGAGACAAGACAAGAGACAAGACAAGAGACAAGACAAGAGACAAGACAAGAGACAAGACAAGAGACAAGACAAGAGACAAGACAAGAGACAAGACAAGAGACAAGACAAGAGACAAGACAAGAGACAAGACAAGAGACAAGACAAGAGACAAGACAAGAGACAAGACAAGAGACAAGACAAGAGACAAGACAAGAGACAAGACAAGAGACAAGACAAGAGACAAGACAAGAGACAAGACAAGAGACAAGACAAGAGACAAGACAAGAGACAAGACTTGGACTCTTACTCACACACTTACTTGGTCTCTCACTTGCACTCTTACTCGGACTTTTACTCGGTCTCTTACTCGCACTCTTACTCAAACTCTTACTCGGGCTCTTACTCGCACTCTTACTCGGACTCTTACTCGCAGTCTTACTCGAATTCTTACTCAGATTCTTATTCGCATTCTTACTCGGACTCTTACTCGCAGTCTTACTCGAATTCTTTCTTACTCAGATTCTTACTCGCACTCTTACTCGGTCTCTTACTCGCACTCTTACTCGGACTCTTACTCGGAATCTTAATCGCACTCTTACTCGGACTATTACTCGCACTCTTACTCGGACACTTACACGCAGTCTTACTCGAATTCTTACTCAGTTTCTCACTTGCACTCTTACTCGGACTCTTACTTGGACTCTTACTTGGACTCTTACTCGATCTCTTACTCGCACTCTTACTTCAGCAGAATACTTTTAAAAATAAAAAAAATAACTTCTAACTAACTTACCTCAAAAACAGCATAATATCGCATGCTATTTTTTTGACATTTTATATAATTTATTATATTATGTATACATACGTCAAAAGTAAATAACGTAAATTACACTAAATACTTGCAAAAAACTATCGCGACGTCCGCCCGTCGCTGCGTGGCACCCGCTTCTGTTAGCAGTGGTCTACGTCATGAAACCTTTCTATGTTCCAAATTTCAACCCAATCCAGCTAGCGGTTGAGGCTGTACGTTATACAGATACATCAGTCACTAGCTTATTCTCATGGCTTTGCCCGCATGGACGGGTTACGTTTCATAATACCTACGGTCGTTTCAACTACGGTCGATTCGCATAAGTTCATTTCACATATTGGACGACTCGCTTACAGTGCAACTCGCCTGCGGTTGATTAAACTATGGGCATGTGAACTAATGGGCGATTCGGCCAATGTTCATTTGATATATTGGTTAATTCAACTATGGACGACTCACCTACGGTTTATAAATTCTTTGCTACGCGTGTTTTTAGTACAGTATTCAGGGCAAACCGAAATCTGTTGGTTAGGTTAGGTTTGAACAGTGACCACAATGCGCGAGCCGAGCGAGCGAAGCGAGCGTGCCGCGGCAGCGGCCGGCGAAGCGCCAGATATTTTTCTTATTACTGAATTATTTATCCTGTGTCATGGCATCTTCAGGCATTTTGGCATCTTCTTTCATCTACCTCATCATGGCAAAGTGGCATAATAAGCTGTCTGCGCACCTACAGATAGAAATCACACACGAAGTGCGCGCGGGTCAGCTAGTAATATATATATGCATATGTGCATAAAACTGGATTTTTGCTTCACTTCCCACTATTCCATCCAGATTGTTTTCTACGCGATTCCTGTATTATAGAGATCTGCGAAAAAAACATTTTACCTAAAAATCACCTTCGAAAAGATAAAGTTCTGATTGTATAGTATAACCAAATTTGTTTGGTACGGTGAAGACGAACGCAATCGTAGGAAAACATCAAGATTCTCCCTACTCGGCTTACAGCACCCGTTACGGTTGCTTTCAGATTTCCTATTTGGATTTGTATTGTACGTAACAAATGAATTGTCTAGAATAGACAGAGAACACTAAGGCAGCGGCTTAGTGGTCCGTAACACTGAAACTAATTCTCCCCTCGCTAAATATATTATCTCCCAGTTTGTAGGTAGTAGGTAGTAAGTCAAGGTATATAGAAACCTACCTCGATTCTGGGTACTTATATCTATAGTTCAGTCCTGTAATCTAATAAATTGATAAGTATTTTAATACGAACGAGTATCGACACTTCATCGTCATATTTAAAAAAAGTAAAGTTTGCTAATGTGCTTAAATTTCTTCTCCACCTCATCTTTCCAGGAGACGGTACGTGGTACTTTATGACCAGCCACCAGTCTATCGCTAGTCCCCATTCATTTGTTATTCAAGAGGCCGTGAGAGTAGAGAGGCCAGAAAAAAAAGAAAAAAGTGCATCTCTTATTGTTTTCTTCTTTTTCTCTCTTACAACAGATAGCAGCAGTATACTGCGTGTGCGGAGCATTAGCTAAGGAAGCGGCGGAGGCTGCGGAAGAAGAACCTGCGTTAGAGCTGGTGGCGGCGCCTGCCGCTGCCATTGCTGACCTGTTGCATGAGGAACCAGGCTCCTGGGTCGCCTCGCATGGTGGATGGGTACGAACTGTTAGATCTCACATATTAGGATTTAGTCAGTCACTCTTTCCGTTAGTAATACTAGCCAACTAGCTACCTATGGGTCCTGCGGTTATACCCGCTGAAAAGCGGCCTATTTATGTGTTATTCAAGGGTCTCAGTCTCTACTACATATCAGTTGGAAGTAAGATTAAGATAGCGTGCAGAATCTGGCTGTCAGTACTCGGTACATGTGAATAGATTAATTATAATTCATCAAGTCATCATTGAGAGTGTTTGTGCACAAATCACAAATCTGCATCGCTAACTAATATGTTACACGAATATTCAATTAGTCGCACTGATTATGCAGCAAGTGAATACTAACGCATAGTCAATCTTCTGTCTGGAAATGGTGCGCTTTCACACGTACTACTGCAATGCGCCGCGTCTCTCCCGCTTTTATACCTAAGTGTATCGCCACGATTTGTCTCTAGCTAGCGCACACTACTGTACCTCCTTGCTTGCTGCGAGTTTATCGTCCTTTCATAATGACACTAGATTTATCTTAAACTACTGGGCTAAAGAGGCTTAACATCTTATGACTCTTAAATGCGAAACGTTGGTGCAGTGCTCCTAGAATTTCACATCATTGTGAAATCCTAAGTAGTACTGTACTGATTATGGGCAACGTTACCTATCTCTTAACATCAGGAGAGCGGCTTGCTCGTCTTTTACTTCATCACATAAAAAAAACTATCGGTTCTTACAATTATTTCCCTATGAGATATATCTAAGCCCAGGGCCTCTAGTAGAGCCTTCTAGTATCATTGTTGACCTTGACTTTCATTGAGCACCCATACTCGACATCGATCGAATTTTCTCCGACGAGTGTTTTACCAACTAATATAATTTTAACTAATTTCAGAAATTGAGGAAAATTTTAGAGTGAAGATAATGTAACAACCAGTTTTAAATAAATTTACGTTTGTTTCAGAATGGCCTAATAGAAAGGCTACGAGCCAGTGAGAGAGACCAGCGTTCAGAGAAGAACCTTCGTGTTATGATCTCCTTCTTCATCGTCGCCTGTTTCACCCTACTTCTGTTCCGGTGGCTACTTCACGCGCATCCCGCCTACACTTACAACGAATAGATTCAACTATTTTTAAATTGCACGTGACTCCCAAACAAAATGTTCCTTCCGTTTATAGACACGACATGCAATTTCAAAATGGTGTTCCACTTCCTAGCCGCAACTTACCTACCTGTTATCAATTACTACGTTCTGTATCAATAAATGTATGAGGGCGTAAATGTATTAGCCACTGTAAAATATCTTTTTTTTTATTTATTTTTATTTGATGAAGTAGAAGACGAGCAAGACGCTCTCCTGATGTTAAGAGATAACGCTGCCCATAATCAGTACAGTGTTACCTAGGATTTCACAATTATGTGAAATTCTAGGAGTACTGCACCAACGCTTCTTACTCAAGAGTCATAAGATGTTAAGACTCTTTAGCCCAGTAATTTCACTAGCTACAGTGCCCTCCTACCGGAGCACAGTTATGTTTGCACATCACTGCTCAGGCGGTAGAATAACTGGCACTGTTGGGGTACCCACCTAGACGACCTCCTGCAAAGGAAGTCTACCCCCGGTAAAAATCTTTAACCGTGATAAATTACTTATACCTATACCTATGTTATATTATTATCTAACTAAACCTGATGTCAGTCCACTTTATTTTTGATAAAATATTGTTGTTGACCGTTATTTATAATTTGCTTCATTTTGGAACTTTTGCCTAGTTTAATAATTAAGATTTCTGTAATAGTATTATTAAATAGTTAAGTACTTACTGTTTAAGGTGCCTACTTAGATAATAAATAATAATTTATTAATAATAAAGTATAATATCCAAAGTTGATCTATTTATAAGAACTTATTAGGAACCTAATCTACATAAATAGTATTTCAATTATTACCTAGCTACCTACCTACTAGCTAAATCCTTTCTTAGCGGAGGTCTACGTCATAAAAACTATCTGTATTTCAAATTTCAACCCAATCCGTTCATCGGTTTGAAATGTGCGTTGATAGATCAGTCAGTCGATCAGTTACTTTATAAAAATATAATAATATAAATCCTCCATCCTCATCCTTTTATAATATCTAATATTATATTTAGTTTTGTATAGCGTATAAAATATAAGTGTATGTATGTACCGCATTTATTATATTTATTGTAACCTAAATAAGATGCATATTATTATGTATTATATAAGTACTTACATACCTGTGTTACATTAAATTAAATAATTCATAAATTGAACCAATAAAAATTTAAAAACATTGATTGTGTTTTATTCAGTCGCCCACGCAGAAGACAATAATCAAAAAATCCTTAGAATATCGATGGTGGATCTTTCTATTTATTATGAGTTCGTCAGTATATAGTAGCAACATGCTCGTTTTAGGATCGCAGAGAATATACTCTGTGGATTCTTTGTATTTTGTATAGTGCAATCTGTGTATGTTTGATTATCTGTGGATTTAAAAAGGATAGGAATATGGACGACGGCGACAAAAATAATCGAAACTACTGATATAACTTAATATAGTATATTGTATTTATGGTTTCATAGTGAATTGGTGTGCAAAGTTGATCTAAAAAGTCAATAAAATAGTGTAAAGGTAAGTTATTTCAGCTAAAATTAGGTGGTTTTCTATGTGGAAAAAGGACGTCATTATTTTTAAAACTAGAGGGCGCCAGCTGATGCGATAATTTCAACGAGTGAGAAAGAGATGGCGAATATTGTCAATGTCATCATTGGTTTTCCATCATGACTGACTTGTCATAGTTTTAGTTTTATTTCGCTACAAAAATACGTACCGTAATAATTATTGATACATATTACTTATTTGATCGTTCTCAGTTTAACGGTATAAACATTATTTCAATTAGAAATTATTGTGAATTTAGTGCTGAAATATTTCGACGACATAGTATTTTAGTCATGGCTGTGTTAGTGTGATGATAAATTTCACAAAAAAAACCTTTTTGTTCACACTTCTAATGTTGATATGTTATTTTCAGAGGTTCTAATGAGAGTAACGATGTGTTTTCTCCGCTTCAAATGAGAACTGAGGGAAACTTGATTGAATATTTAGTGTTATTTTGGTAAAGAACAGCTGCAATGATGAAAAGCACTCTGCCAAAGGACAAACCTGGCAAGATGAGGATCAGGGCCTTTCCTGTAAGTTGTCAACATTAGTCACATTTATAATAGCAACTATTAACTAAACATGTTATTTTAATCAGTGTGATTAATTATTTTTGTAGTTTATTTACATAGTATTTTTATGGGCCTATGTCAATCAATTTATTATGGATCATGGTATGGCATGTACAAAGTTTATTTTAACGTGAAGTTGCAAAGCTACCAAATTATCTACCAAATTTTCAGTGGGGCTAGCACAAAATTTGTGTGTATGATGACTATTCAACTTGATGGCAAGACAATGCCTAACACACTACTAGCCCTGCAAGTTTCTGACATAATCAACTCGCTTTTAGACTAAAATCTTAGTTGTTAACTAAACCAACTTAAGTAAACCAAGACATTTTTATCTATGGGAAATTATAAAACTTGACACACTATGTATATGCACCTGAACATGCCTTAATAAGTTAATTGGTATTTTGAGTTTTGATTATTAACAGTTTTTCTTACATTCTATATAGGAGTTAGGAGTGTGATATGTTACAGCATTTTATATAGCTAAGAATTATTTGAAGACCTACCTTAAGCTAGCAAATTAATTTTTTTAGGAAAAACCAGTTACAATACCTAATAACAATAATTCACGGAAATCCTAATGAGTTTGTGTTGTTGAATTTTTGTTTTGGATGATTCAATAAAGAATTCAGCGTTATTATCATCTTCTTTTCAAAGTGCTTAATCATACTAATATTTTATAAACGTGAAAGTTTGTGAGAATGTATGGATGTATGTTTGTTACTCTTTCACGCCTAAATGGGTGGACCGATTGAGCTGAAATTTGATATACAGATTTGGTAGAAAGCTTAGACCTTGGAATAACACATAGGCTACAGCACATAAGTGTACAGTGGGTAAAACTGTAGGGCGCAGCTAGTGATATATAAAACCACTGCAACTCACACATACACTTAATGAACCTAACAACAGAAGGATGACTTAACATTAATGTTGTGAAAAGTGATCATTCATTGTTATAATTTCAACTTCATAATTATTTATTTTTAATTGATAAAGGGGAAGCGGGTTTACAGAATCTGTTAGGGTGCTTCTCTGCTGAAGCGGAACTAAGCATAGAGGTCTAGAATTGATCTTATCACAATGCTAGGACAGAGTAGTAAAAAATTCTAGATTATTGGACAATTTAGCCTTCAATGTGTGTCAATTGAAACACCCTTATGCCTGATCCACACTGAGGCTTCACGAGGGAATGTGAGAGTTAGGATGGTACACTTGTGTCCCCCTCGTCTTCCTGTTTCAAGAAGCGTTGGTGCAGTCCACCTAGAATTTCACATCATTGTGAAATCCTAGGTGGCATTACAATATGCGGTTAATGTCTGATAATTATGCATCCATAATTCAATTCAAACCTTTTTCTGTAATGTAAAAGGAAAGGGTGTATGTATGTGAAGATTGTTTATGACACACAATTCAAAAATAGAAACTCATAGATTTTTCAGATAAGAGAAAAAAAATCACTCAATATGTCAACATTGACAAGAGTGAAATAAAAATATAAACATAATTTTACAATTTATTATTACTTTTAATGTTTTGGACTGGTTGTTTAATTTGTATAAAATGTTTTTGTAACCAAAGTAACAATTAAATCTATCAAGATGACTAGAAAATTTCAGGTGTGGAACTATTCTGAACCATACTATCAAATGTATCCAGACACATGGGTTAGTGATTAGTGTTTCATTAAAAATATATGTTGGAAGTGTTTCTTTCTTATGCAAAGTTTACCATTGACTTATGTGTGGTAGCTTCAACTTGCAAGGTCAACCTAACTGATGAAAAATGGCCAATGTGATTTTTTTTCCAAAATGGTTGATATGGGACACATGGGATACTGAAATTTGTTTCCCAGGAGTCATACTTATTATAATATGAATTATCTACATATATACCTACTATAATATCTAAGAACAGTATACGAAATACTACTTGTTATAAGAACAACTTATATTTTATTCGCAAGTATTTTGTACTTTCAGAAAGCTCAAGTTGATATGTGTGCACAAGTTAGTACAAAATGACTATAGTCTGGTCGCCAGTGTTGTACTGCGCCTTAGGTATGCGCGCGGCGAGAGGGGGGAAGTATCGGCCATCAGCAGCTCGGTTCCATCAGTCATCAGTCTGCCACCAGAGGGTGCGGTGGTAGGCTGTGTCATTTTGTATTGGACGGTCTATGTTAAACTCACAAGAGATATATTTACAAAGATAGGTCATGACATATCTTGTGATAGACAATCATTTTTAATTATTATTATTTGTTTGTCAACCTTTAGGTATCTCGGGCCAATAGTGTCCCGGTCCTTTGGTAGGCGTGCGTGGGGCCGAAGCCAACACGTAGAGGCCCCTTTGACAATTTTCTCTAAATTGTAATGTGACAATAGCTGATGATTAACCCCTGTGTGCACTATAAAAATGCACCCGAGAAGTATAACCACCAACTATTGTAGGACTATTGTAAAAATGTGGTTTCTAAAATGGACTGGTCTATTGAGATGAGTTGTTAATGAACTGGTGATCTGGTGCTATGGAGGGCTATGGCGTCTGCCCGTAACTATTATTATTATTATAGCCTCATTTATTTTCCATAATAGAATTAAATTACATTTTTAATTATCAATTACTCATGCATTATATAAATTTCAATAATACTTATTAATTTCTTATTAAAATTATCATGCATTATATAAATTTAATTGTAGACTAATTTTTTGCTTCCAATAAAGTTATACATTAAAAAATATTTTGGTTTTATATTTATACATATATTATTTTATTATATATCTTATTATGGACCTCTCTGAAGAGTAAAGGCCTCCTCCAAGTTACTCCAGCATTCTCTATTTTTTGCTGTTTGAAGCCAGTTTTCACCAGCAATTTTTTTAATTTCATCTGCCCATCTTTGTTTGGGTCTTCCTCTTTTTCTTTTGTTTAATGGTCCTGGCCAGATTGTTACTTTTTTAGTCCATCTATCATTATTCATGCGTGCTATGTGACCGGCCCATTTCCATTTTAATTTCTTACAATGTTTCAGTGCATCAATGACATTTGTTGATTTTCTTATATCCGTATTCCGTATTCTGTCTTTCCTTTTCAAGTTTAATATGCTTCGTTCCATTGCTCTTTGACAAGTTAGTATTTTGTTTGCAGTAATATTAGTATAATTCCATGTTTGACAAGCATAAGACAGGCAAGGTAGCATACATATATCCAGGACCTTTTTTAAGTTTTACAGGTAGTGTTGATTTAAGAATATCTTTGTTACTCCAAAATTTATTCCATGTCAAGTTTATTCTTCTTTTTAATTCTTCCAGGTGTCTTGTTTTAGAGAATGATATCTGTTGTCCTAGATATATGTATTCTTTTACATAATCTAAAGGAGTGTTGTTGATTTTAATTGTTCTGAGTGTACTATTAGTTAAGATTTTTGTTTTCATAGTATTTAATTCTAGGCCAATTTTGTTGCTTTCAACACACAATTCATTGATCATTTTTTCAAGTTGAGTTGCTGTTTCTGAGAAAAGGATTATGTCGTCGGCGAATCTCAGGTTACTCAGGTAGTCACCATTGATGTTAATACCTTTCCTTTTCCAGTTTAATTATGTACCTGTAATATATTATGAATACTGAATTTAATTTTTTTAATTAATTCCATATACTCTTTAGAATTTTAATCACTAGCTTTAGCTAGACATTAAGTAAACAACTGGCAGATAAAGTCAATGGGGAGTTTTCATAATTTCGGGGCTTACACCCACCCCATTCATACTTTCAAAGATTTAAAAATATTTTAAACCAATATACCTATTGCAAGATCAGTCTGACATTATCAACTTCATGTGAGATTTGCTCTTTTCTCCTCGCTCCTCACCGCGCCGCGCTTTCCTAAGGAACAGTACAGTTCTGGCGGTCAGACTATAGTATTATAGAAAACTAGACTTAGGATTTATAAAGTACCTAATTGGGCTTGGCTTCAAGGATCATGTTGGAGGCCTAGTATAGTAATCTTAGCGACCTGAAACTGCCAGCACACAACTTTAATTGACAAACTGCAATTATTAAGTGGTGTAGTTAGGGTTCTGTTTAAACCCCTATTATGAGGATATTTGGTATCAGTTCACTTTGGAAAAGGGGTTTTTTGCCTATAATAGTTCGGTAATCCCTGATCTATAGTATAGTATTTTAATTGGCTGACCATCTACTCAAATGGTCAAGTAATTAAAATAAGAATGAACTGTGAACAATCTATATGCAATGCAGAGAGAATGGAACAATAATATGGAGGCCAATGCTTAAACAGTGGTTTAATGCAGGTTTGATAATGATATTCCTATTTTTAGCATAATGATTCATTATAAAGACATTTTACATAAAAAGATCTGTAAACTAGTTATCAAAATTATAAATAAAACCTTTTTTTCAGATGACTATGGACGAGAAGTATGTGGAAAGTATATGGAGTTTGTTAAAGAATGCCATACAGGAAATACAAAAGAAAAACAACTCTGGCCTGTCCTTTGAAGAACTGTACCGCAATGCATACACAATGGTCCTTCATAAGCACGGAGAAAGGTTGTACACTGGTCTTAAGGAGGTAGTCACACAACATCTTGAAACTAAGGTAAAGTACACAATAGCTACAATAATTAATTATTCTGTCTAATCATGGTCTGCAAGTTGATTATGAGGTCAGAGTGACAGCTGAAAGTAAAATTGCAAAAAGAAATTATTGAGCAAATAAGACTAACTGTACTTTGATGTGACTTGTACCTTGATGTGACTATATGACCCAACAATGGACTAATTTATCGTGCAGTCTATGATGAATATTGAATATACTATAATTTCTATCAGCCTCACATTAATATATAATCCGATTTTAATAAAGAACAACAGCCTGACCTAAATAACCTATAGAAGACTACCGGCCCGTCATTCGTTAATAAAATCGGACCATTGTCCTATGTTGTTAACAAGTAGCTTTATACTCAAGGGTCAAGTCAATAATGTATGTATAAGAGGTCCAAATAATTATAAAAATACAAATTCCGCCATTCAAAAAGATTACAAAGGAGCACTTTTGCAAGTATTTTACAAAGTGTTAAAACTGTGTGTGTGATAATATCAAAACAACAACACATCTGTTATGATTAAGTTTAGTACAGTTTCTGGAAAAAAATATAAGTCAGAATTCTTTATCTTAATATAAATTACTAGCTTACCCGGCAAACGTTGTTTTGCCATATAAATAATTTCCTAGTAATTTCTAGTGTAGACAAATAATAGCTTACTTATTGGAAGTATGTATGTATGTTAGAATGTGTATATTGTATGTATGTAAGAATGTGGTATATGCGTGAAATAAGCATTATTTTATGGAAAAATTTTTCAAACAAAAGTAAAAAATTAAATTTTATGAAAACATTGTCTCTTATAATTTTTTCATACAACCAATATTTCCATTGACATTTCAAAATAAAGATTCATAATGATTGATTTTTTGGAAACTATGAAAATCTTAATTGTTCAATTACATTTTTTTAATAAAATTAAATTAAAATTACATTTTTATAAGATCAACAACATTTTCGATATAAATAAAAAAAAAGTATACTTACAACACAAAATCCGTTGTTATTGGAAGCTCGTGTCACGTGTTTGAGTACTTTTGAGGTTATAAAATCACTTGATTAACTAATCGTGCAAAATACACTCAAAATTGATAATTTAATTATTATTGATAAAATAGGAATGATTAAAAGTTAATATGAGAGTTACACTGAGATAGCAAAATAATAATTGTCAACGTTACTACTACACTTGATGCATAAACAATAATGATGGCCGACAACTGTGTAGGGAGTGAGAAAGAAAGGAGACCGGCTTCGTTCTCATCCCTACTCCGTGCTGTTTACTGGGTCAGAAGTGACACCTGTAGACATCTGGCGGGGATAACTAATTAAATGACTATTGATCAGTTTTCGACCGGAGAGGAAAAATGATTAAATTACTAAAATGGCTATTAAAAAATAAGGGTTAATCGTAGAAGGGTGAAAATTAAGGATTGTATGTATTTTTGTATGTTGTATCATAAAAAAATTGATATTAAAAATTTTGTCTAAAAAATAAAATAAAAAATTTAGGGGTGGACTACCCCTAACATTTAGGGGGATGAAAAATAGATGTTGGTCGATTCTCATAGATACCGGATAAGCACAAAAAATTTCATCAAAATCGGTCAAGCCGTTTCGGAGGAGTATGGCAACGAAAACTGTGACACGAGAATTTTATATATTAGATAACTTGAATGTAAAATTGTCACTTAGTCAATTTTCACAGTAAACCACGATATAATAATACTAGCTTATGCTCGCGGCTTTGCCCGCATGGTAAAATCCTTTCTTAGCGGAGGTCTACGTCATAAAACCTATCTATGTTCCAAATTTCAACCCAAACCGTCCAGCGGTTTAGGCTGCGCGCTGATAGATCAATCAGTCACTCTTTCCTTTTATATATTTAGATGATACTTCTAAAAGAACTCAAAAAAAAATTACGAGGATTGTGAAGTGTTTGAATATATTATGTACTATGTATACGAAACTTCATTATTTTGGCCTGTGACATTTTAGTAGTATTGAAGATATTTTTTTCCTTTTAATTATTTAGATTGTTATCCATTAGGTACGGGAAGACGTCCTACACTCCCTTCACAACGGTTTCCTTCAGACACTCAACAATGCCTGGACCGACCATCAGACAAGCATGGTGATGATCCGCGACATACTCATGTATATGGATAGGGTTTATGTACAACAGAACGAAGTGGACAATGTGTACAATTTGGGACTTATTATATTTAGAGATCAGGTGAGTTTCAACTTTAAATTATACAATTACTAGACTTAAAGTCTAGTGTTAGTAACAAAAACTTTTGAAAATTAATAATAATATACTATTTCTCGCTATTTTACGGAAGAACACTCTGTCCAGATGAAACCAGATAAAAATATTCTCTCATCTGACCATACCCTAACAAAGAACCTTCAGGATGCTGTAGCTGAAGCTCAGCTGATTTTACCAGCTGAAAAGTAATATATGTGTCATTCTAGTATCTCAGCCACTTACATGCCAAGTTTCAGCCTAATCAGTCTACTTTTTAGGCTTGAAAGAATTCTAAACGTTTTTGCTGAAATTTTGCATACATGTGTATATCGGAAGACAATGCTAAATTATTACGACATGGAGCTGATGTGATGATGTCACCGAAAGGTGGCCATAGGAACCTCTGTAGTTAAACGACACAACCCCATCGAGTTTGGACTCGTTTGATCCATCTTGACGAGTACTTTGGTGCCAGGTGGGAACCAGGGTCTGATGATGGAACTGGAAGGTGGTCATAACAACTGAGCAACTAGAAAAGCTTTTTAGAAAAACATGTTTTAAGTTCACTTGTGTTATGTTACTATGTGCAAGGTGGTACGGTACGGGTGCATCCGCGACCACCTGCGGCAAACCTTACTGGAGATGGTGGCGCGCGAGCGTCGAGGCGAGGTGGTGGACCGGCTGGCCATCCGCAACGCGTGCCAGATGCTCATGGTGCTCGGCATCAACTGTCGCGCCGTCTACGAGGAGGACTTCGAGAAACCCTTCCTGCATCAATCCTCAGAGTTCTACAGAGTACGTATTTATTAACTAAAAAAACGTTTAGCTATGACACTTTCATCAATAAAATGATTCTGAGACAAAAAAATGATATAAAAAATAATATTTTATTTTGCTTCTGACGAAAACACACAAAAACGTTTCTATGATATTTTCTATGGGTTCTGCAGAGTTCGATCCCGTGCAATAGTCTATGTAATAAAAAATAAATGAATTAATTTGATCATTTTTCACACAGTGGACTTTGGATACGCCCATGGCAGGAACTCAATAATTAAGAGGTTTCTTCTTACTTTGTAGATGGAATCTCAGAAGTTCCTAGCGGAGAACAGTGCAGCGGTATACATCAACCGCGTGGAGGCGCGCATATCCGAAGAGGCAGAGCGTGCCAGACATTACCTGGACGAGAGCACCGAGCCAAGAATCGTGTCTGTACTGGAGCATGAACTCATTGAACGCCACATGAAGACTATAGTCGAGGTACGTACTGTAGATCACTGCTATGTCCAGCAGTACCAGTGCAGCCTTTTCTTTGATGAACTTGCTTAGAACCTTTAATTGTATCCTGAATTTGTACACAACATTGCACGAACTTTGATCAGAATAGGTACATATTTCTTTTGCACTTTCTTTGTTTAGCGAAAATTTCAGCGAGCTATAGAGGGTGACTCATAAAAATTCATAGCATAGAATCAAATACTTATTTAAGACGATATCTGAAGGCCATCTTCAAAGTCACGCCGAAATGTTTTCCCCTACAGTTTACCTATAACTTGTGTCAACCTATTTGTCAGAGCTCAACCGCTGCCGCGGTTTGATGAGCGGTGTTAGTTAAATAAAACTCTGAAATTTGAGACATGATCAGGTTGTGTATAAAACCTTAGCTATTTCACCCAGGAATATATGCGCCTGTCACTCTGAGTTGTTGAATCTCATCTTGCCCAGTAAATTCGTGGTACACATCTCACATCTCCCAGAATTAAATTAAATTTATTTGGTAGCTATAACGTCAATGGTTGTTAGTTGTAATGTTAATTGAACGTAATGTATGTCAGTAACGTCAAGCAGCTCCAACGAAAAAGTGATTACTTGCACCCATAATGCTAAGTTGGGGACCGATTACACACTCATTTTCTTATGTTTAAAATAACGTATTCGTATATTGTATGTAACAAATAAAGTATTACCATTCTTTGTTCAGATGGAGAACAGCGGCGTAGTGCACATGTTGCTTCACACGCGCACGTCTGAGCTGGCGTGCGTGTACAAGCTTCTGTCTCGTGTGGCCGAGGGACTGCGCACCGTGGCCGACGCGGTGTCGGCGCACCTACGGCAGCAGGGCCGCGCGCTCGTCACCGACACGCACCACAACACCAACGCTATAGCCTTCGTGCAGGTAAATTGTACTGTATACACAGTGACGTAGGACACGAGCTGCTGCGCACCGTGGCCGACGCGGTGTCGGCGCATCTACGGCAGCAGGGCCGCGCGCTCGTCACCGACACGCACCACAACACCAACGCTATAGCCTTCGTGCAGGTACATTGTACTGTATACACAGTGACGTAGGACACGAGCCACTGCGCACCGTGGCCGACGCGGTGTCGGCGCATCTACGGCAGCAAGGCCGCGCGCTCGTCACCGACACGCACCACAACACCAACGCTATAGCCTTCGTGCAGGTAAATTGTACTGTATACACAGTGACGTAGGACACGAGCCACTGCGCACCGTGGCCGACGCGGTGTCGGCGCATCTACGGCAGCAAGGCCGCGCGCTCGTCACCGACACGCACCACAACACCAACGCTATAGCCTTCGTGCAGGTACATTGTACTGTATACACAGTGACGTAGGACACGAGCCACTGCGCACCGTGGCCGACGCGGTGTCGGCGCATCTACGGCAGCAAGGCCGCGCGCTCGTCACCGACACGCACCACAACACCAACGCTATAGCCTTCGTGCAGGTACATTGTACTGTATACACAGTGACGTAGGACACGAGCTGCTGCGCACCGTGGCCGACGCGGTGTCGGCGCATCTACGGCAGCAGGGCCGCGCGCTCGTCACCGACACGCACCACAACACCAACGCTATAGCCTTCGTGCAGGTACATTGTATTGTATACACAGTGACGTAGGACACGAGCCACTGCGCACCGTGGCCGACGCGGTGTCGGCGCACCTACGGCAGCAGGGCCGCGCGCTCGTCACCGACACGCACCACAACACCAACGCTATAGCCTTCGTGCAGGTAAATTGTACTGTATACACAGTGACGTAGGACACGAGCTGCTGCGCACCGTGGCCGACGCGGTGTCGGCGCATCTACGGCAGCAGGGCCGCGCGCTCGTCACCGACACGCACCACAACACCAACGCTATAGCCTTCGTGCAGGTACATTGTACTGTATACACAGTGACGTAGGACACGAGCCACTGCGCACCGTGGCCGACGCGGTGTCGGCGCATCTACGGCAGCAAGGCCGCGCGCTCGTCACCGACACGCACCACAACACCAACGCTATAGCCTTCGTGCAGGTACATTGTACTGTATACACAGTGACGTAGGACACGAGCTGCTGCGCACCGTGGCCGACGCGGTGTCGGCGCATCTACGGCAGCAGGGCCGCGCGCTCGTCACCGACACGCACCACAACACCAACGCTATAGCCTTCGTGCAGGTACATTGTATTGTATACACAGTGACGTAGGACACGAGCCACTGCGCACCGTGGCCGACGAGGTGTCGGCGCATCTACGGCAGCAAGGCCGCGCGCTCGTCACCGACACGCACCACAACACCAACGCTATAGCCTTCGTGCAGGTAAATTGTACTGTATACACAGTGACGTAGGACACGAGCCGCTGCGCACCGTGGCCGACGCGGTGTCGGCGCATCTACGGCAGCAGGGCCGCGCGCTCGTCACCGACACGCACCACAACACCAACGCTATAGCCTTCGTGCAGGTACATTGTACTGTATATAGTGACGTAGGACACGAGCCGCTGCGCACCGTTGCCGACGCGGTGTCGGCGCACCTTTATATTTTACTCAGGAAAACGTTTAAGTTATTTAAGCCAATAACTAAAA
Source organism: Hemithea aestivaria (assembly GCA_947507615.1). Taxonomy (NCBI): domain Eukaryota; kingdom Metazoa; phylum Arthropoda; class Insecta; order Lepidoptera; family Geometridae; genus Hemithea; species Hemithea aestivaria. The sequence continues at coordinate 9,208,413 of OX382327.1, read as the reverse complement.
TGTCTCTCTGAAAATATAAGATTTTGGTTATTGACTTTTTTTTGTTTATGGACTAACTTAGGGCACAGTATAAGTTGCATCAAAATCGGTTCAGTGGTTTTTAAGTTATGAATAATTAAAATGTGTCAAAATCAGGAACATCGCTTAGGAAACGTAACTCCAGAAAATGTTGTGACGTCACGCGCTGTGATTGGCGTTCGCATTCGCGTATTAAAAAGTAAAAATTATTAATTATTGAAAATAAAATTATTTTTGTTATATTTTGGGTTATAAATAGATCCTTAAAATGTGATCTTAGGTTTTTAAACTCTGTCTTTTAACTGAAAAACATAACTTTATATGAATTCGTAACATGTGTCAACTGTCAACCTATTGATGCCGCTGCTGCACAATATTTTTACGTGATTTGTTGTACCAACTACCAACGCAACGAAGATAACTTTACTTACTTCCCACAGAAACGTAAAATACTTTTTATTTTTCAGAATCTCCTGGACTTAAAGGACAGATTCGACCACTTCCTGCAGAACTCGTTCAACAATGACAAAATATTCAAGCACATGATCGCGTCGGACTTCGAATATTTCCTCAACCTGAACAACAAATCGCCTGAGTTCCTGTCTCTATTCATCGACGGCAAACTGAAGAAAGGCGAGAAAGGCGTAAGTAATATATAATAGCACTTACAGTTTTGAAAATACTAAACCAATTTTTTCAGCGAACTTTAATCGGCGCAGCCTGCAAATAGGGATAATCATAATTTGTTTATTTCCAAAAATACAGTAGTTTTAAGCTTAAAACTAACTTACATCTAGACAAAGATAGGTTTAATAAATCGAGGAACTTCTTATTAATGTTTTACATTTAACTCTTACTTAATTAAATAGAAGGTAGGTTGGTATACTAATAAGAATTAAGTATGCCGACAAGGTTTAAAAAAATATAATTAGTCCATAATTTTAATTTAAACAAATATATGTTCGAGACGTTTTTTTTTCTGTTGCTAATAAAATGAAAATGGCTGAGTTATAATGCTTATTAGTTTTGGGAAAAGACGCGCTACGTCACTTGTTTACAAAAATGGAAACAAAAAAACATTATGGGCAAAAAATCTTTTTTAGGCTACATCCCTACAGGGCTATTGGCTAATAGTTCACACCCACTAAGATTGATGTCCAATTCAATATACATTACTGCGTTTGTTATTTTACTCATATTCATGAAGAGGTTTAAGCAAGTAATGTACGCATGTTTGTCTATGGATACTAGTGTTTTACATGTGGGTGGGCGATAGCCAATAGATCTGCTGTTTGATGTATATTATTAGGATTATAATTATTGCATTAACACTTCGTGCAAAGCTGGTTTGGCCCGGAAGAGATCGCTCTAAGCGATAAGGGCGCACATTGTAGACCTTAATGTAAGTTTAATTTAGTTTTAAGTAAATTTTTGGTCTCAATAAAGAGTACATATCGTATTGTAAGATATATGAAACCGCTAGTTGCTGCCAATGTCTGCTTCAGTCGCCCGACCGATCGAGTATCGCATCAGCATCGATATTCGCAGTATGTATTTGGTCTCGGTGTTGTTTTTTGGTATTAGAATCGACGAAAGGCAACACCGAAGCCAAGTGCATGCTGCGTACATGACTTCAGAAGAACTGGAACTGTGGATACTACAGCAGGGCTATTCACTTATCCGTCGGGGAACCGAACCGAAGACCTCATTGTCAAAAATGTATGAAATGACGTATTAAGTTGTATCGATTTGATACGTTATAACCTGTTTTGTTAGAGTATAAACCCCAATTATTATAACTGCTTGAACCAGTAAGTAAACAGAGCTATAGCTCTGTCAATGGAATCGATGAGATCTTGCATTGGGCATAATATTATGACAAAGCAACTGGGACATTGGAGGTGGTCCACTGATTGTATAACTCCATAATCGCACTTATCGTTTGCAGAATAACTCCACCTTACTCTGTTTCCTTGGGATCTAAGTATAAGTTTTTATTTAGAAGGAGTCTAATTACGAGAACACATCGTACGATTTGTACAGGTGTGATAAAGGGCGCCCATTGTGGACCTTAATATAAGTTTAATTTAGTTGTAAGATATATGAAGCCGCTAGTTGCTGCCAATGTCTGCTCCAGTCGCCCGACCGATCGAGTATCGCATCAGCATCGATATTCGCAGTATGTATTTGGTCTCGGTGTTGTTTTTTGGTATTAGAATCGACGAAAGGCAACACCGAAGCCAAGTGCATGCTGTGTACATGACTTCAGAAGAACTGGAACTGTGGATACTACAGCAGGGCTATTCACTTATATGTCGGGGAACCGAACCGAAGACCTCATTGTCAAAAATGTATGAAATTACGTATTAACTCGTATCGACTTGATACGTCATTTCATACATTGTTGACAATGAGGTCTTCGGTTCGGTGCCCTAACAAGTAAGTGAATAGCAATAGATTTGTAAGTTGGTCAATAAAAGAAGCGTGAACTTATACTATTTTATAAGTTTTTATTGTTCTGCTTCATATTTGCGTCCCAACAAAGAAACTTATAAGCGTTATATCTCAGCCATTTTTTATTTTATTTGCAATAAAAAAAATACTTTTCGAATATTTTGTTGTTATTAAAATTGCGGACTAATTATACATATTTAAAATATTCTGACCTTGTCAACATCACTATTTGATTGTAATAAATTTAATGATTAACAAAACAATAATTTTCGTACAGTCCAAATGATTTTTTTCTCGGTTAGTCTATAAGACTGTTTCCTATCAGATATGCAGGAGGCATGTCGCCAGGTCATGTTGCAGGCCCTGTAGAAAGGTCGGCGACCTGAAACTGCAACATATAGGTTGGCAACATTACCTATAAATTGTGATTTGACTGTGACAGTGTAAGTAGGGTAACCTGTTCTGTAGAAGTATAAACCCCAATTATTATTATTATTATAAATGCTTGAACCAGTAAGTAAACAGAGCTATAGCTCTGTCAATGGCATTGATGAGATCTTGCATTGGGCATCATATTATAACAAAGCAGCTGGGACATTGGAGGTGGTCCACTGATTGTACTCGTTAGACATGTGCGCCGATTATAAAACGACCGGCGGCGGCGTCTGGTCGAAAAATGACCGGCGGCGGCGGCGTAATCGGCGTGAAATCGGCGTGGGGGTAAAATTCAACAAAAATCAAAATAAAGCGTGCTAAATCACGTTTCTTGAATATCATTTGTTATATGAAATGAAATTAGCCGTTATTTTGCGGAAATCTATGATAATTATTAATTAAATATCAATAAACAGTGGAAATAATAGGAATTCCGCTCCAACTTGACGCTAAAGAGGTGGCGAGGAATTTAAACGATACACTATGTAATAGTGAGCATTAATTCCAACATCTAATGCACCACCCAACCTTTCGCATATGCCTGCATTAAGGGTTAATAACTAATTGTTCTTCAAGCTCCTGGAATGGCAAGAACTTGGCATCAATATCAACGGCGAATACATCACTCACCTTCGATTTGCCGACGACATCGTAGTCATGGCAAAGTCGATATAGGAACTCAGCATGATGCTCGCATCATGCTGAGTTCCTCAGTTGAGTCATCGAGATGACCTCAACCGAGCTTCCCAACGGGAGGGCTTAAAAATGAAAATGGACAAGACGAAGCTTATGTCAAATGCCAATGTTGTGCCCACCCCAGTATCTGTTGGAGGCTCGGTACTCGAAGTCGTGGACTCATATGTATATCTATGACAAGTAGACCAATTAGCTAGGTCCAACATTAAGACACAGGTCAACCGCCGAATCCAACTCGGTTGGCCAGCGTTCGGGAAACTACGCAACGTCTTTTCGTCCGACATACCTCAGTGCCTCAAGACGAAAGTCTTTAATTAATGTGTGTTATCGGTGATGATTTACGCACCGAAACGTAGTTTTTCACTATTGGCCTCATCTCGAAGCTCAAAGTCGCACAGCGAGCTATGGAAAGGGCTATACTCGGGGTTTCTCTACGCGATCGAATCGGGAATGAAGAGATCCGTTGGCTAACTAAAGTCACCGACATAGCCCAGCGGATTAGCAAGCTGAAGTGGCAATGGGCAGGCTACATAGCGCGTAGAGCGGATATCCGATGGGGTCGAAAAGTGCTCGAGTGGAGACCACGGACTAGCAAACGCAGCGTAGGACGTCCACCCACAAGATGGACAGTCGACCTTATAAAGGTCGCCGGAAGACGCTAGATGCAGGTCGCTTCCAATCGGTACATATGGAAGTCCAAGAGGCCTATGTTCAGCAGTGGACGTCTTTACGACCCCAACGGCCATCCGCTCTACGTGCTATGTGGCCAGCCCATTGTCACTTCACTTTGCCTATCATCTGGACTATGTCAGTGTCCTTAGTTTGTCTACGGATCTCTTCATTCCTGATTCGATCGCGTAGAGAAATCTTGAGTATAGCTCTCTCCATAGCTCACTGAGTGACTTTGAGCTTTAAGATGAGGCCAATAGTAAAAGATCACGGTTCAGTGCCGTAAGTCAACATGATAACTCACTACTCACATTGTTTGAAGACGGTTTGTTGAAACTTAGACTAGACTCCTACAGGGACTTACAACGACGACGGTGATGAAAACTGCTGCAGATATTGTTACGATAAAAATAGTAAACAACTAGAGACCTTACATGTTTTTTCGCTTCTACACAAAGCGTCCTTAGAGACATGACTCGCCGACCGTTCGTTGTAATATGGGGAAGGGAGATTTAATATAAAATCAGTGTTTGTGTAGGGATCATTCCAGAATGTTCAGCGGTTGGTGTTACGTTGGCTGTTTTTCTTTTTTTTCTTGGGATATGTGGATCTACCTCGTTAATAACCCTGGATGAAACACACCCTGTGGGGGATACCCATTAAAATAACTGGGGGTGTTCCTGCGGACGCCCTAGTGCCGGGGTAGCGGGAACGGCGAAGCACTCATCCACAGCCCCGACGGCGTTAGTACTTAATTGACAGAAAGACCCCACCCTCCAAAGCGCACCACCTCTTGGGTCGGTTTGTCAGCAACGAGTAGGCCTGTACTTCGCCTAGACCTTGGTAGAGGGATGGAGAAGGGCGTGGAAGATGCTCCTCCGATGCCTCCTTGGGGAGGGAGGATGGGAGGTCGGTGGTGAACTCCCGTTCGCGTTTCGCGATCCCTTTCTACGATAGTGTCCTCTCGCAGAATAAGACGGCGGCCTGCCAACTGCCTACCATGGCTACTTCCGTGTTTGATAGTGAGAGTTCCGCCCCCATAACTGCGATGAGGGTACGGTACTCACTGACCAATGCTGGGCACGCGTATCCACTCCGCAACCACAGAGGGCAAGCAGGGGTCTGTACTCTGCCGGCTACGTGATGCATTCAAGTACTTTCCGAGGCATCCGTACCCGCAAAACACCTCACGAGCCTGAAGGTCAACGACCCGTGCGCTCTGTCCATCCACCGCTGGAGTAGCGGACGGATCAGGCGGGGAGACAACTGGGCATAGTGCTCCCGGAAATTGCACCGCCCATCGAGGACGAGTCCAAGATATTTCAACGAGGGCTCGACCGCAATGTTATGTGACCTTGGCGTTATGTTGGACTGTGGACTTCACAGCGACAACGAACAAGGCAAGTCCACACAGCGACAACGATTGCCAACGAACCCCATCAACTTCTATTCTATTCTACTACTTGGGTAGCAATAGCAACAGTTAGTGGTAGCTGCGTGTTGACCCGAGACCCCGATTAGTTAATTTTTTTTCCGTTCTTTTACATACATTTGTAGGTGGACATACCGTATAAATTTATATTTAACCCCTTTCAAGTCGTTTAAATTTATGTGGGACTTTTCTTGTGTCTTCACTTATTTTATTTCGATGATAATGATGATAACAATATTGTAATAACGTTAATAAAGTTAAAAAAAAGTCGCGCCGATTTCACGCCGATAAAATGACCGGCGGCGGCGGCGTGACCAAAATGACCGGCGGCGGCGGCGCGGCGGCGCGGCGCACACGTCTAGTACTCGTATAACTCCATAGTCGCACTTATCATTTGCAGAATAACTCCACCTTACTCTGTTTCCTTGGGATCTTAGTATACGTTTTTATTTAGAAGGAGTCTAATTACGAGGACACAACGAAAGATTTGTACAGGTGTGATAAAGGGCGTCCATTGTGGTCCTTAATGTAAGTTTAATTTAGTTGTACCCATATCGGGTTAGGTGCGGCTTTTCTGAGGATGACAAGTGCGATTGCGGTGCTGTCCAAACAATGGAGCACCTCCTGATCTGTCCAAATTGCCCCATAACTCGCACAGTTGAGGACCTTTTTGAAGCCAACGAAAGGGCTGTAGAACTGGCTCAATACTGGCTTAAACAGCCTTAACTCCGTCAACAAAATAACTATGTATAATAATTATAATATCATGTATCCATACGACTCGATAAGAAGAAGAATTTAGTTGTAAGATATATGAAGCCGCTAGTTGCTGCCAATGTCTGCTCCAGTCGCCCGACCGATCGAGTATCGCATCAGCATCGATATTCGCAGTATGTATTTGGTCTCGGTGTTGTTTTTTGGTATTAGAATCGACGAAAGGCAACACCGAGGCCAAGTGGATGCTGCGTACGTGACTTCAGAAGAACTGGAACTTTGGGTACTACAGCAGGGCTATTCATTTATCCGCCGAGGAACCGAACCGCAGTCAGAATTGTCAAAAATGTATGAAATGACATTAAGTCGTATCGACTTGATACGTTAACCTGTTTTGTAAGAGTATAAACCCCAATTATTATTATTATACTACTGCCCCAATTATTATTATTATGCTACTGCTTGAACTAGTAAGTAAACAGAGCTATAGCTATGTCAATGGAATCGCTGAGATCTTGCATTGGGCATAATATTATGACATAGCAGCTGGGACATTGGAGGTGATCCACTGATTGTATAACTCCATAGTCGTACTTATCGTTTGCAGAATAACTCCACCTTACTCTGTTTCCTTGGGATCTAAGTATAAGTTTTTATTTAGAAGGAGTCTAATTACGAGGACACATCGTACGATTTGTACAGGTGTGATAAAGGGCGCCCATTGTGGACCTTAATATAAGTTTAATTTAGTTGTACCCATATCGGGTTAAGTGGGGTTTTGCTGTGGATGACAAGTGCGATTGCGGTGCAGTCCAAACAATGGAGCACCTCCTGATCTATCCAAATTGCCCCATAACTTGCACAGTTGAGGACCTTTTTGAAGCCAACGAAAGGGCTGTAGAACTGGCTCAATACTGGCTTAAACAGCCTTAACTCCGTCAACAAAATAACTATGTATAATAATTATAATCCATACGACTCGATAAGAAGAAGAATTTAGTTGTAAGATATATGAAGCCGCTAGTTGCTGCCAATGTCTGCTCCAGTCGCCCGACCGATCGAGTATCGCATCAGCATCGATATTCGCAGTATGTATTTGGTCTCGGTGTTGTTTTTTGGTATTAGAATCGACGAAAGACAACACCGAGCCCAAGTGCATGCTGCGTACATGACTTCAGGAGAACTGGAACTGTGGGTACTACAGCTGGGCTATTCACTTATCCGTCGGGGAACCGAACCGAAGACCTCATTGTTAAAAATGTATGAAATGACGTATTAAGTCGTATCGACTTGATACGTTATTTCATACATTTTTGACAATTCGGTCTTCTGTTCGGTAAATAAGTGAATAGCAATAGATTTGTAAGTTGGTCAATAATAGAAGCGTGAAATTATACTACTTTATAAGTTTTTATTCTTCTGCTTATCTTTGCGTCCCAACACAGAAACTTATAAGCGTTATATCTCAGCCATTTTTTTATTTTATTTGCAATAAAAAAATACGTTTCGAATATTTTGTTGTTATTAAAATTGCGGACTAATCATACATATTTAAAATATTCTGACTTCGTCAACATCCCTATTTGATTGTAATAAATTTAATTATTAACAAAACAATAATTTGCGCACAGTCCAAATGGTTTATTTTCTCGGTTAGTCTATAAGGCTGTTTCCTATCAGATATGCAGGAGGCATGTCGTCAGGTCATGTTGCAGGCCCTATAGAAATGTCGGCGACCTGAAACTGCAACATATAGGTTGGCAACATTACCTATAAATTGTGATTTGACTGCGACAGATTATAACTGCTTGAACCAGTAAGTAAACAGAGCTATAGCTCTGTCAATGGCATCGGTGAGATCTTGCATTAGGCATAATATTATAACAAAGCAGCTGGGACATTGGAGGTGGTCCACTGATTGTACTCATATAACTCCATAGTCGCACTTATCTTTTGCAGAATAACTCCACCTTACTCTGTTTCCTTGGGATCTTAGTATACGTTTTTATTTAGAAGGAGTCTAATTACGAAGACACATCGTACGATTTGTATAGGTGTGATAAAGGGCGCCTATTGTAGACCTTAATATAAGTTTAATTTAGTTGTAAGATATATGAAGCCGCTAGTTGCTGCGCAATGTCTGCTCCAGTCGCCCGACCGATCGAGTATCGCATCAGCATCGATATTCGCAGTATGTTTTTGGTCTCGGTGTTGTTTTTTGGTATTAGAATCGACGAAAGGCAACACCGAAGCCAAGCGCATGCTCCGTACGTGACTTCAGAAGAACTGGAACTGGATACTACAGCAGGGCTATTCACTTATCCGTCGGGGAACCGAAGCGAAGACCTCATTGTCAAAAATGTATGAAATGACGTATTATGTCGTATCGACTTCATACGTTATTTCATACATTTTTGACAATTCTGTCTTCGGTTCAGTGCTCTGACAAATAAGTGAATAGCAATAGATTTGTAAGTTAGTCAGTAAAAGAAGCGTGAACTTATATTATTTTCTAAGTTTTTATTCTTCTGCTTCATCTTTGCGTCCCAACACAGAAACTTATAAGCGTTATATCTCAGCCATTTTTTATTTTATTTGCAATCAAAAAAATACGTTCCGAATATTTTGTTGTTATTACAATTACGGACTAACCATACATATTTAAAATATTCTGACTTCGTCAACATTCCTTTTTGATTGTAATAAATTTAATGATTAACAAAACAATAATTTGCGCAAAGTCCAAATGGTTTATATTCTTGGTTGATCTATAAGGCTGTTTTCTATCAGATATGCAGGAGGCAGTCCCCAGGTCATGTTGCTTAGTATATTTTTTTATTTAGAAGGAGTCTAATTACGAGGACGATCAAGTATCGCATCAGCATCGATATTCGCAGTATGTATTTGGTCTCGGTGTTGTTTTTTGGTATTAGAATCGACGACAGACAACACCGAAGCCAAGTGCATGCTGCGTACGTGACTTCAGAAGAACTGGAACTGTGGATACTACAGCAGGGCTATTCACTTATCCGTCGGGGAACCGAACCGAAAACAGAATTGTCAAAAATGTATGAATTAATGACGTATTAAGTCGTATTGACTTGATACGTCATTTCATGTTCAGCCCCCCCTTCCCTCATCTAATATTTAGTGATTTTTGTGAAACACCTAACCCCCCACCGGGGGGTGCTTGAAATGGAGAGGGGGGGCTCTCCATTTCAAGCCTCACATGATTAATGGACGACCTCTTTGAAATAAATGTTTATTTATTGAATGTCTGCAAAGCCTGAATGTCCCTTACAGATGAGTGAGCAAGAGATAGAAGCGGTGTTAGACAAGACGATGGTGCTGTTCCGGTTCCTCCAAGAGAAGGACGTGTTCGAGCGCTACTACAAGCAACACCTCGCCAAGCGACTGCTGCTCAACAAGTCCGTCTCCGATGACAGCGAGAAGAACATGATCTCCAAACTGAAGGTAACATTGTTTTTTACCTGTACCTATACGATGAAAAGTTGACTTAAACCTCTTGGGCTTCGGAGACCAGAATCTAATTCATGTTTTAGTGTGGTATAAAGAACAAACTTTATTTTTATATGCATTGGAACGTCTCTCATAGATATTTCATTTCTAACAACTGACAGAATAATTAACCGCTCCTCAGAAAGAAGGTATGTTAAAGGACGTGGAGCCGCGTGACTTCCACTGTATAATCGGTGACGTCTCGCAAATAGAGAGCCCCGTCACTGACTAGTGTCGTCTCCCTCCCTCCTGCCGTCCAATCCCAACCCGCTCTCACATTATCTGCAAAATTCTTTACAACACCCAAGGACATTTCGTTCGTAAGTGTCCATTTTTAATTTGGACAATCTTGCTTAAAGTCTTGATGATATAATAATTGTGTTTTTGACTAAAGAAAATTAAGTACCTACCTACATAGGCGGATTTAGGGGGGGGGGGGCAGGGGGCCAAGGCCCAGAAGCATTGTAGAGTTACGAATTTTGCACATGTTTCATGGTAAATATTTAAATTTTTTTCTCGGCGCTCGCAGCAAACTGCTCGCGCACTTGTTATTAAGGATGTTTAAGCTTTCTAACTGCTCAGAGCAAGCTAAACTCACACTTTTCGTAGTAAAAATTATAATATTTTTGCCCGTCTGCACCTTGACCCAAGAACCAAATCCTGGATCCGCCTATGCCTACCTACACTATGTCTTAATTCCACTCTTAAAATTAATCCCATTCGTTTAACTTCCTGTACAATCTCTTTAATAAAACAAAATTAATACATAGCAATGTAAAGAATTTTGCAGATGTTCGAGACTTTAAGCAGGATTTATATTTTTCGTTTTTATATCTTCGTAGTTGTAGTTAGATTTTTAGTGACCTTTATTTGGTTTCTTAGTTATTTTAATGTAGTATAAGAATCGTATTAAATTTTCATCAACGACATAAATTTTATTCATTATTGATAACGCTGGATTACAATTAATTATTTTAAAAAAATTACTATGTAGTCCCAAAGTATATTTTGAAAGAGATATTACAGTCCAATTTAAACCTTTTATATTTATCGTAAAATTAAATAAAAAAAAGGTGTATTTAATACTAATTGTCGTAATGTTTTCAGACTGAATGCGGCTGTCAGTTCACATCCAAGCTTGAGGGGATGTTCAAAGACATGACCGTCTCTAACACCATCATGGAGGAGTTCAAAGAACGCGTTTTATCCGCCGGGGTATGTGCCTCTATTATATACGAGATTTGTTAATATAAACTGGACAAACAAAATACGAAACTGACTAATTATGTTGATGTTAGCTCAACATGTCTATGATCTAAAACTATGTATTGTAACAACTTAAACACCATGTTGCTTGGCAAATAAAGAATTGAATTAAAAACGGTCTTTGCCTAGATGTGGGATACATTTGGGTTAATATTATAAATAAATAGCTGCGCCCAGTGGTTTTACCCGCAGTACTTATGCCTATGCTATAGCCTATGTGTTATTCCAGGGTCTAAGCTATCTCTGTACAAAATTGCAGCTCAATCGGTCCACCCGTTTAGGCGTGAAAGAGTAACAAACATCTAGACATCCATTCTTACAAACTTTCACGGATATAATATTAATAAGATAACATTAATTAGATATAATAAATATTTCAGGACATTTGAAATGGCTTTTTATTTTTTTTATTTCAATGGAGTTGATGTTGGTATGAAAACTTCAATGGCATGTGTGCATTTGCAGTCGAACCTGCACGGCGTGGACCTGTCAGTTCGCGTGCTGACGACCGGGTTCTGGCCCACGCAGAGCGCCACGCCCAAGTGCAACATCCCCACTGCGCCGCGCAGCGCCTTCGAGGTCTTCCGGAGGTAACCCTTTAAAACACATCACTCATCAGCCTTGTAATATCTACCTCTTTTTTCCAGCCTTAAATAGCGTACGGTCGCTCGTAATACTTTGTCTCAATCACGAGAAAATTTAAAGAATTGAATTTGAAAATCGAATAAATTAAAAATGTTACATTCTAAATTCAAATTTGGAAAAAGAAATAAACACGTAGCAGCCAGTAATATTTTAATTAAATTAAGTACAAAGTTTGTCTCAATCTTATGAACACACGAGGTATAATATAAGTAAATATTTCAGGACATTTTACACAGCGCCACCTAACCCCAAGCTAAGCAACTTAATGCTTGTGTTATGGCGGTTAAGTTAACGGATATAATACTTATATACTTTTGAAACGAAGTTCCTTATCGCGCGTTGTGAAAGGGGGCTAGACGGAAAAAAATCTTACGAAAAGTTGTCACGACACTTTTTGCTATAGTAAGCTATTGTAAGCTGTGCGGCGTGCGCATGTTTCTCTGTCTGTCTCTCTCTCTCTCTCTCTCTCTCTCTCTCTCTCTCTCTCTCTCTCTCTCTTATAGAAAAGCAAGCCAGATATTTTCATTAATCGAACTTCGTTCCATCCGGGTGTCCCTTGACACCTCTCAAGTTTTTTTCTTTTGTAAATACATATAATAGATACAGAGAGCCACCCAGACCAGAAACAAATATCTGTGGATCACACAAACGTTTGTCCCATGCGGGAATCGAATCCGCAACCTCCTGCGTTGCAGCCGGGTATTTGCCCACCGCGCCACGGAGGTGGTCAATATCTCGTATATTAATAAATGTGGTATTGTTTCAGTTTCTACCTAGCGAAGCACTCAGGGCGGCAGCTGTCTCTCCAACCGCAGCTGGGCAGCGCGGACTTACACGCAACGTTCCGCGGCGCAGTGTCGGGCTCCCCGCCGCGCTCGCCGCCGCCCGCGCCGCACGCCGCGCCACGACGTCACATCATACAAGTCTCCACCTTCCAGATGTGTGTGTTACTGCTGTTTAACAAACGCGACCGGCTCACTTACGAGGTAACCTATACTACTATAAATTTATCGAGCTTGTAATATGAACGTTGTTCAAATCTCGGTGTGGCAATGATTACCGTGTCTCGGAAGACACGTAAAACTTTGCGCGCTGCCCAGCGGACGGGCTCGCCACCGCGCTCCCCGACACATCATACAAGTCTCCACCTTCCAGATGTGTGTGTTACTGCTGTTTGACAAGCGCGACCGGCTCACTTACGAGGTAACCAGTACTATAATGCCCATTGTTCAAATCTCGGTGTGGCAAAGATTTTCACCTGAATGCTACCGTACACGGTACATCGGAACATCGGAAGGCACATAAAACAGTGCGGACACCCCACCACCTTCCAGATGTGTGTGCTGCTGCTGTTTAACCCTTTAACCGCCAGACTTAAAATCACTTGTCGTGCCCCTAGCGCCAGGCAAGTTTTTTGAATTATAAATACCTACAATAAAAGTGATGTCTAATATTTATTCTATTTGGGAGAGAAGCATAAAACCAACTGTAAATCATAACTTTATTCACTATTTATCTAATTACGAGTATAGTTTTATAAAATACAGTGTTATGACTTAAAAAATGTAGATTTAAAGTGCAGTCGGAAAAATACGACTTGTCGGAAATATACGACTCTGGCGGTTACGTAACAGAACAGGCTTGTCGGATATATCCGACAGTGGCGGTTAAAGGGTTAACAAACGCGACCGGCTCACTTATGAGGTAACTTGCCCTATTTTATCCGAGAAATTTATATTTAAGGGAGAGGCTGCGTCGAGAACACCGAACTGAAGCAAGATAAATGACGTCACACTTGCCTTATACACATTTTAAACAAAACACTGACGTCCACCCGAGTATTTAGTATGAGTAAGTGAGATGGCACTCAACGCTGACGTCATTTTTCTTGTGTCAGTTTGGTGTTCACGTTACTTTCACCATTGGTTAGATTTTCGTGATTTTATCCATACTTCACTACATAGTATAAAACGAAGTCGCTTCCCGCTGTCTGTCCTGCTATGCTTAGGTCTTTAAAACTATGCGACGGATTTTGATGCGGTTTTTTAATAGATAGATTGATTCAAGAGGAAGGTTTAACCTTTTTAGCCCACAAAAAAAACTTTCTAAACTAAATTATAATATTATCTTTTCTATCCAACTAATATTACAAATGTGATTAGTATTGAATATATCATACAATACTTTCCACCTCGAGCTGATGAAACCACAAACTTAAAATTCTATTCTCTATTAAAAGTTGACGTATGTTTGCAGGAGATCCTGAACGAGACAGACATCCCTGAGAAGGACCTGATCCGTGCGCTGCAGTCGCTGGCGATGGGCAAGGCGACGCAGCGCGTGCTCATCAAGCATCCCAAGACCAAGGAGATCGAACCATCCAACCAGTTCTACGTTAACGACTCATTTACTTCTAAGTTACATAGGTATGCACATACATAATTATTTATCTTTTGTTCTTCTTGTAGTCGATTGGCTATCATTAAATAGTTAAAACAAAGTCGCTCCCCGTGTGTCTGTCTGTCTGTCCTTATATATGCTTAGATCTTTAAAACTACTTTGGCCAATGCGTCGCTACTGCTATCGCGCTGTCATTAGCCTCGAGGAGATCCTGCATTATACAAACTTTAAGACAACTGGTGCATTGTAGAAGATGCGCCACGAACGCACCTGACATCTTTGTAGTAGACTTCTTTTGCAGGCCCAGGTGGGTACAGTGCTAGTTATTCTACAGCCTGAGCAGTTATGTGCAAACATGTAACTGTGCTTTGGTGGAAAGAGTACCACGTAACTAGTGAAATTACCGGGCTGAAGAGTGTTTACTTTTGAGTAAGAAGTGTAGGTATACTTTTACATCATCGTCAAGTCCTGGGTGGTAATGTAACTGATCATGTGCGATGTTATCGTTTACCATCAAGGTAGCGTGTTGCTACTCATATATACATATTTAAAAGAAATATTGTGTTAATGGCTTGTATTATTTGTCAGAGTTAAGATCCAAACGGTAGCAGCGAAGGGTGAATCGGAACCGGAGCGGCGCGAGACTCGCAACAAGGTGGACGAGGATCGCAAGCACGAGATAGAGGCCGCCATCGTACGCATCATGAAGGCTAGGAAGAGAATGGCGGTATGTCTTGCTTTTTTAGCCCAAAAGCTACATGTGAACACTGTGCAGAAATTCTGTGTAAGCGTTCAGAGTTCAGTACAATTTTATAATATAAAAATTGTACTGAAAACTTCCAACTACTTGCAGAGTAAGAGTATGTTTTGGTAGAGCTCAGTCGCAATCCCACAAAAAAGTATTTTTCCACCACCAAATTATATATTCGGGTCATGGTGTTTTACCAGGTCTCCAGCTTATACCAAGGTTGTCAATTTAGACCAGGGTCGATAATTTTTAAAACAAAAAAAATAATAGTAGGATGAAATCCATTAGAAAAGGAGGGGAATATTATAAAAATAAAAGGAAAAATAATTTACGGGCGATCTGAGGTCGGGAAGGGGATGGGGGTGAGTTTTTAAGGGTAAAAAACTGTTTTTCTCGATTTCCGGCAAAACTAAAAATCCTATCGAAAAAAGTCAAATGGCAAAGTTGTAGGTAATAAAAAGATCTAAAACTTTTGTATATACACTTTTTTCACATAACCTCAAAATTGATGTGAAAAATTCAAAAAACCAAGTTTTTGGTTTTTTATTTTTATCTTTTACAAAAATAATTTTTTTTTAACGAAATTTGGTAAAAACTTACCTTTTTATGTCCCAAATACGCTGTAATTTATTTGATTAAAAATATTTATTTTTTCACCTTATTTTGAATTAATATCGAAAAAACAACCTAATTTTCAATCGAAAATTCACCCGTCAAAATATCAGCATTTTTCAAAAAGTTGGTATGGTTTCTGTTCGTTGAAATCTCTTCTTTCCGATGGTGAAAAAAAAAAAATATGTTACTACAGTAAATCTTCTCAGAAAATGCAAAAAAAAAACTTGAATTCGTTTTTTTTTTAATAATTATAAATAATTTTGAGCTATTTATTAAAATTTACACTTTAATTACTCGAAAAACGTTAGATTACATGTGACATTGATAACAAAAAAATTGCAAATAAGTAATCTAACGTTTTTCGAGTAATTAAAGTGTAAATTTTAATAAATAACTCAAAAAAATTTCGAATTCAAGTTTTTTTTTTTTGCATTTTCTGAGAAGATTTACTGTAGTAACATATTTTTTTTTTCACCATCGGAAAGTAGAGATTTCAACGAACAGAAACCATACCAACTTTTTGAAAAAAGCTGATATTTTGACGGGTGAATTTTCGAATGAAAATTAGGGTGTTTTTTCGATAATAATTCAAAATAAGGTGAAAAAATAAATATTTTTAATCAAATAAATTACAGCGTATTTGGGACATAAAAAGGTAAGTTTTCACCAAATTTCGTTAAAAAAAAATTATTTTTGTAAAAGATAAAAATAAAAAACCAAAAACTTGGTTTTTTGAATTTTTCACATCAATTTTGAGGTTATGTGAAAAAAGTGTATATACAAAAGTTTTAAATCAATTTATTACCTACAACTTTGCCATTTAACTTTTTTCGATAGGATTTTTAGTTTTGCCGGAAATCGAGAAAAACCGTTTTTTACCCTTAAAAACTCACCCCCATCCCTTTCCCGACCTCAGATCGCCCGTAAATTATTTTTCCTTTTATTTTTATAATATTCCCCTCCTTTTCTAATGGGTTTCATCCTACTATTATTTTTTTTTACTTTTTATTATTTTTAAAGGGATCTACCCTGGTCTAATTGGTTCATTGGTTTTTGTTTACAAACTTTCACAAATAATATTTGTGTTTCGCACACTTTTTTTTTACGTTTTATTAGAATCATTTAAATGTTCAAATTTCAATACAGTAAACCTAAAAATGTTGAATAAATTATGCGGGTTTCACACACTCGTCTACACATTTCTATGATTAGACTGGAATAATGTAAAGCTAAAAATGTGGTTTGTTGGCAGCACACGCTGCTGGTGGCGGAGGTGACGGAGCAGCTGCGCGCGCGGTTCCTGCCGTCGCCGGTGGTCATCAAGAAGCGTATCGAGGGCCTCATCGAGCGGGAGTACCTCGCGCGCACGCCCGACGACCGCAAGGTCTACACATACGTCGCGTAGCCACCTGTTCGTATCACTCTACTCTACACTACCTTACCGAGTACATACTCTGGGAGGACGTCACAGATCAACATATTGTTATACTTTGTCATATCACTCTTTATTCAATTGGTATCAACGTTGGAGTTGCACACCTGTATCCGAGTTGTAAAGTGTAACATTTTTCTGTAAACCTGATGAACTGGTTTTCAAGTAAAACTCTTTAAAACAATTATTGGAACACCTTGTTCGCCATATTTATTGAAATATTGAGCTATGAAAGTTTTCTAAAGATCTGAAATATGGGAAAGAATGAATGATACCTGAAATCATTGCCACTGTTGAGTGGGATAAAAGTGACATAAACAATATTTTATATATTGTTACAGTATCTTCATTTGTGACGCCCTTCACCGGTCAATATTACACATCTCAATGTGTGTTCAGGGATTTATCCTGCCTTGTATGTTCCTACCACACGCTCAAGCTTGACCACGCTACTGTTTATCAATCAAACGCACGGTGTTTCGTGTACAGTCAACAAACAGATGTATCCATGTTAGTCTTACAAAATGAAGGAACTTTTAGTATGCAAAAATTATTTACCCTTCATGACATTTTCAGTATCCACCAAATCTTATACTATATTCGATTCATTTTAATAGCATTTAAAATTACTATGTATCACCTAAGGAAAAGTAGTGGGATACATCATTGTTGCATATTAAACGAGTCGATGATAATATAAAATTTTGATTGCTACTGGAAATGTCACGAACCAAGGGTAGTTCATTGTGGCAAATGAAAATTTACTTCATTTTGTAAGCCTAACATGGATACATCTCTTTGTTGACTGTACAAACCGGTCTTTTCAGACAAAAAGTGACAAAGTGTGAAGTTTGAGCGTGTGGTAAGCCCATTAGGCCTTAGTCTGATTCCATCATCAAGATCAAGCGAGATGGAAGTCAATGAATAAACTCCGCTACATTCTCAGCCGTAGCGGCTTTTATAACATTATCAAATCTATAGATGAAATAGAAACACTATTTAAATCTAAAATTTATTACCCGTGATCACGGACGAATATTATAAATAATTTTTAACTGTATTTTTAATTTATAGTCTAATATTTCCATCGTTTTTAATATGAATTCTTAACATATAGATTATGTGATGATTGTTGTTTCTCACGTTATCTTTTCCCTCGTCGAGTAGTCTGATTTATTTTTTAAATGCAATGCTCGCTCGAGAGATTACTAGATTTGTAAAGCCTTATAGGACAGTAATAATTAGAAGATACTCTGAATATGAACGCTCGCTCAACTAAGTAAACGCTAAGTTTACATTGATATGTTATATTAGTTATAAACAAATATTGTTATGAAAGCCGCTTCGTAAGAGTATTTGACAAGTCGAAAATAACATTATGGAAACTATATTATTATAACATATTTTAGGAATTTAATTTAACTACTGCGACAACTCTAAGCCTGTTTCATTGAAAAGTTTAAGAGCGAGGTCTTCGTTTTATCTCCATAATATCTGTATCGAAATTTTCATCGCATGTAAAAATATTGTAAATATCATAGTAGCTCTAGTTGGTGCCGTGCGTTGTTCTATGATAGTTTGTCTTGTCCTGATGCAGATGTATTAAAACTTTATTCTGTAACAACATGTTTTATTAATCTCGCCTACAATATTGTTAATATAATGCTAAAATAGGGATTATTAATAGGGATGTTGGCAAGGGTAAAAATTGAAACTATTTAGTTACATAGCTTTGGTATAGTAAAATATTATATACAATATCTTTTGATTCGTGACTATAAATGGGTGGGATAATAACTAACTTATAATAATGGGTGGGACTATTTCGTTAAGTCATACACAGTATAAAATGTTCCGGCCAAATACAAGTACAAATACATTATACATAACGCCTTGACTCCCCCACCAAGTAACTGCGTGTATCACGCCCTTTTTTTAAAAAATGAATCCCAATATTTTTTTATCTTTTGGACATTTTTTGTCGACATCCCTATTATGTCAATCCGTTTTAATTCTAAACGGATGTTGTAATTTGCAGGAAAACAGACTCAAGATCATTATTACCTAGAAAGGGATGCCAAGTTAGAAGTGATAGCAGAAACAAAATTGAAAGTATTTAAATTATTGCATCGTAAAAATAAAAATGTTAGTTATTAACAAAAAGTATTTTATTTGCAAGCAATTATAAACATCGTTAGACAATGTAATATCATAGTGAGCAAATTACGATGGAGGGAGTGAGATTCATTGGAACGGAAAGGATAGAAAAAATCTTGAGGTAAATGGATGTTTAGGTGAGGACCGGAAGCATATTGTATAACACCAGGCTTTGTTACATCAACAAAGTTAACATCAATGGTAACAACTGTAGATAAATCATCCAAACTAAATGTTCTATTAACTGCAGCCGTTGTAAGCTTGCATGATAAAATTCTATTATCTCCATTAAGATGCACGAAACTAAACACTAAGGAATATCTTGTAATGAGATTGAAGCAATGAAGCTTGGCTCCATCATGAATTTCTCCATAAAGAGGTTTCTCAAATAAGTCAGATTTTAGTCCAATCCAATCCTCATCTTTGAGATCTTTGGGGTTGCCAAGTGGCGATATAAAAGATTTAAAGTTGTTTTCAAATAAATTCATTATATTGTTTTGAATGAGTTGGCAATTATTGGTAGAATTGCGATCTCTCCGACCCGTGTGGTTATACCGGCATTTCATTCTTCTGTTTTTACCAAATAATATAATATTTCCTGATATATTTGCAGAAATACAGAGTCCATTGATGTTTTCGGGCAATGCCAAATATTTTTTCATTTGCAGAGTTGTGTTGAAAAATGCGTCACTGTAATTTCTTCCAGCAAATGATACTATGATAGGTAAACCTTCCATGTATCCCGGGTTGCCGCTCAATGTTATTATCTGATCCATGGTCTCATTGGCCAGTATAAACTTTACTTCAATAGTTTGTACCAGAAACGGTAAATCCAATGTAACATTTTGTATATAAAAATGTACGGAAGCATTCACAATTTTCGAGTTGTAATAATAGAAGGTGTAGCGAATTTTAAGCGCTAGGTTGACGCAAATTGTTTCCGTGCATAAAGGTTCATGTAGATCCTTTTTAAAACTCGTGCAAATTGTCTTGTTACATGCTATTATTGTCCAGTTCACACAATGAAGGTTGGTGCAGTTCTGTAAAGATAGGAATGTAATGTAAAGGTTTTGCAGACAAGGGCGGGCCGCACAGCAATGCATCCCATAATAAAAACTCCGTCAGCATACATTTTTAACGTATACTAAAGACGCGCACCGGGCCGCATTATCCGCATGTAGTTCATATAAAATGAACGCAGACTGGTTTCTGTTATGGGATGCGTTGCAGTGAGGGCGGTCTAGTTCGCCACCCTTAAATCACACTGGAGGCTAACAATTCATGAAATCAACTACACTAAATCACTACATATATTTCAAAGGGTAAAAAAAATGTACCAAAACTGAACTGTTCATAGAGAGTGGTGTGGCGCTAACAACAGTTGCCTCTTCCAAGCTTTTTGATATTTGCAACATTTCAAGATCCCGAATTTTAACGTTACAACTGTATTTTTCATCTTTTAAAAACTGCATAGGTTTTCTCCCAGAACAATAATTATTTATCATTGATGCTGGCAAATCTAGAATTGAAAGTTCATTTGAATTTATTAACCTTATGGAAATCACATAAACATAAGACAAAAATAAATAATAACTTACCGATGTGATAAATAGAACCATTTTTCAAAAGCCAGATGGGATCTCCAAAGTTGTAAAATTTATTTGTGTATTCATAAAGGGCATGAGATATTTCAACATTTTTCCAAGTTAAAAAATGATCTGATGGTGTTATATCAATCTGTAACTACAAAGAAAAATAGATAAGTAAATATTTACTTATAAATTTAAACCTAAAAAAAATTGTAGACTCACCTCTGTATAAACTATATTTTTTTCATTAGGCAGATTGGTTTTAACAATGCAAAATAGTCCATTTCCATAGCTAAAGAAAGGCAGATCAGAGTAACAAATATCAGAATCTGGTTTAGGGACTTTGCTTAATTTTACACAATCAGGGAACAGCCTTATTTCAGTATCCCGACAGTCGCTGTCACAGCAACAATTGATGTCACACACTCTATACTGTAACAAAAGGATAAAATAATTGTACAAGTGGACAGTTATGTTATTAATCATAATTTAATATTAATAATAATAAATTGTGCCATACCAAAATATTGCATTTGCAATCCTTAGCAAAAGTTTTCTTCATTGCAGTATCTGGTTTTGTTGCAGTCTCATTTTTACTCTCAAAGAAAGTTATCTCAGTAATATTATCAAATTCAGTAGTGGTGTACAGATATTCTGTAGTAAAAGCTGAATCAGTGGTTGTGGAGTTATCTTCATAAAGTATATCAAATACTGTGGTTGGAATTTCAGTTGTTGCCAATAGGTCTAAAGTGTTGTTGGTTATAAACTTTGCACTCTGTTTCTTTCCCAAACTTCTCTTGAGA
Organism: Hemithea aestivaria; assembly: GCA_947507615.1. Taxonomy (NCBI): domain Eukaryota; kingdom Metazoa; phylum Arthropoda; class Insecta; order Lepidoptera; family Geometridae; genus Hemithea; species Hemithea aestivaria. The sequence goes on along the minus strand of OX382327.1, from coordinate 9,186,821 downwards.
GTTTGATAGTAAAGGGCATGTGGCTTGTAAGTTATGTCTTTCAGCACATCTCTTAATTGCCTTTTCTGACTAGTTCCTTTGAGATCAGTATCATTTTCCTGGATCTTCAACCTTCCTTGGATAAAATCCATCACACCAAACTGAATCAATATCGAGAGTAATGTGAATCCCAAATATGTTGTAATCTGCATGATTCACTTATATTCTACACCAAACTGGTTGAAATTTCTTAAAATAATATCAATTTGTACTTTGACAATACCCTTAGAATGTGTTTTTAATTTATATCTGTAAAAATAAAAACTTGCTTATAATAATCATGAAATACATGAATGAATTTAGCTTGAGGGTTGATTTTATGAAAGATGACCCTATTAGAAGTCATCGTCTAGACTTTACTTAAATTTAGGATGTATTTTCTAGTTGCAATATTAAAAATTGTTACCTATCTGCTCCTAAACTAATAATATCACTCTGAGTAAGCTGATGAGATCCACCGAGGAAATATTGATGCAGTCTATCAGTCAATGTGGTGGGTGCAGGGATCCAACAAGGAACATGGACCACGTGAGTACCAGGCACGCATGGAATGCTGCAACACCCATAACCCACTGTCCAGGAACGATTTATAGCATCAAGGCAATTCACTTGTACTATCAACTTTGGCCAACCTGAAATGTACAATGCTAAAGGGTAGTAGGTACTTATTCTGACGTCATTTGTATCGTAAAAATATATGGATCAAATACCTTGAATTCCTCTAGTAATAAAATGTATGTCAAGTGGCTGTGCCCAAACTATTGATTTCTGGTAGTCAGGTTTACCAACAGATGTTTGTCCCTCTGGGCATCCCGATATAATTGTCCAGTTAGGACCTGTAAATAATAAACCTCTAACTCTCAAAAATGTATAAATTAGGGAATAATTTATCGAACTTACCGTGTTGGAAAGAATATCGGCAACACAAGGAAGACTCGTCATGGAAGTTTGAAGCACCTTGTATCTGCCCTAAGACGTGCAGTTCTGCCATGAGACGAAAGCTACATTTATAAATAAGAAGAACGCTAATATAATGAGTATTCTTTTTAAGACGGAAGCATTGAAAAATATCAAGAAGGCATTGGTTGTTTTCGTTTGGTATCCAAAGTGGTTTTCATGGTAACGAGTTGTGTAGATTATAAACGACCACAGAATGTAACTAAATTTTTATGGTATAATGTCAAATATTAATAAATGGGGGGTAGAAGTAAAAAAAAACTTTTTTACAGTGGAGGAATGTTACATTTCGAGCGTTCTTGACAATACCGTACCATGCCATATTTCTTAGGCTATGTACCATACATATTGACGATTAAAGTTAGAAAAGTTGTGAAATGTTATTTTCTGTGGTCTCGCAAAAAAACTTCAACAGCTTCTCGTAAAGTTATACTACTTTATGAAATCTTGACTTTAGTAAAATTAACTGTATAATAATTATTATAAATAGCAAGAACTGGACAAGTAACAACAATAAAACAATATAATCAGGACTACAGCGGCAAATACACGTGTGTAGCGCCTATCACTTCGCATAGTGGAGTTAAAAAACTCACACTCCAAACGCCACAGATTAAAATTAAACAGTATAAAACGCCAAATATTGACATAACCTAAAATTTTTTTTGCGAAAAATATTTGAATCTATTGTGCAAAACTGAGATTAATAATCACGTATTATTTAGAATGCTTGGCTACGCTAATGCTGGTATTCCTGATCGAACTTGGCAGCCGCCGGTCGCTATTTTCGAAACAACGTAAGTCTAGAAATATAATAGGTATTAGTGTAATGTAACATAATACTATAACGCCGATTTATATTATAACTAGCTGCGCCCAGCAGTTTTACCCGATGTACTGTAGCCTATGAGTTATTCCAGGGTCTAAGCTATCTCTGTACCAGATTTCAGCTCAATCGGTCCACCCGTTAAGGCGTGAAGAAGTAAGACAGTCACAAACTTATGCCTTTATAATATTAGTCATTATTTAACTTACCTACCTGTTACCTAAATCGTTTTTTCCAGAATGGGAGTAATAACAGTGGAGATATATTGGAAACATGCACCCAACACATGCAGAAACTTCATGGAGCTGATAAGACGAGGTTATTACAATAACACTAAGTTTCACAGAATTATAAGAGATTTCATGATCCAAGGAGGCGATCCAACAGGGACAGGAAAAGGCGGACAGTCTATATATGGGCCTACTTTTGAAGATGAGATATCTCCAGACTTAAAACACACAGGAGCTGGGATATTATCAATGGCTAACGCTGGACCAAACACAAATGGCTCTCAGTTCTTTATAACCCTTGCACCGACTCAGTGGCTTGATGGAAAACATGCTATATTTGGGAGGATACAGAGTGGCATGGCTGTGGTCAAAAGGATAGGACTTGTAGAGTGTGATAAAAATGACTGCCCAGTTGATGATGTGAGAATCGAAAGAGCTTACATACCTAAGTGAATTAAGTTATTAGGTATATTATTTAAGACTGAACTCTTCTTTTATATGTTGGATATAGTGAACCTAGTACTAAAACTAACTTTATAAATTAAGTTTATCATAACACATTGGCTGCAGTGGTGTTTTATAGAACTGTCCCAGGTGCCATTAATTTTGTATGGAAAAATCCTTTGACAAAACACAACATAATCTGCGTTATTACAAAACGCGGACTTACGATAGTTCTGGGATTAACGAATGTCATTTGTTCGCTTTAGTCAATGTGTTTACCAGCAACAGTTTATTTGAATGATTTGCCTATCATGCAATACTTGTGAAATGATGAAAAGTGATAATATAATTCAATTATAATATTGATCTAACCCTAATCATCAAGTAATAATTAACCACAAAATCTTCAATAAAACAACATATGAAAATCAGGTTTTATTTTAATCACATACATTTTAACATCATAATAAATTCGACATTAATTAATTAAGGCATACATTCTTAAAGCTAGTACACCTGCTAGGCAGGGCTGATAACAAAATTAAAAATTGTTTGGAATGACTTGGGTGTGAATATCAGGTATTTGGTTTATTCAGAGACCAGAGGGGCTATTGGCTAATTCTCACCCACTACAATTGATGGCAACTTCAATGTACATTGCTGCTTTTGTTACTTTACTAATATAAATAACGAGGTTTAAGCAAGTAATGTACGCGAAATTGTCTATGGATTCTAGTGTTTTACATGTCAGAACTGTTTACAAGGCACAAGCGAGGTAGATACAGAGCATACTTAATTATTATTATAAAAATTAAATGCAAAAATTTAACAGAATATTTTTACTTATTAAATTTTTCAACAGAATCACATTATAAAAAATTACTTCACCATTAAAACAATCTGTCACTAGAGGTAGTGTCCACAATAACTAATCAATAGTAATGTATGGATGCCACCTACATTCTCTTACAAAATCACTGGGCAGGTGATTGGCACTGCAAACATAATCATAACTCAAGAACCTCCTTAACATACAAAAGTTTATCATAAAATAACCAACCAAAAGTTAAAAAATAACCAACTAAAAGAATATAAAAAATAACAGCTTAAATCCGATCATATTATGCATTTAGTAATCTTAGAACCCACCTGGTCTCCTGCATCTCCTGAACATCTTGAATGTACACTAGAGGGTCAGCACTGCATGTGTTACGTTCAATTAAGTATTTATGGCACATAATAATAGACAATTGGATAACTAATAATATCCATTACAAATAAGGTTGCCAGCCATGGAAGAGTCTGCATAGGTTAGCTGGGTCAACTGCCTCCCGTAACAAACGTGCCACCTGAAATTATAACAAATCATCTCAAACATAAACATATGTATGTTTGGTGGTATGAAAATATTAAACCACAGAAATGTAAATATGATAGGAGCAGTTACAATAAGGCTTCAAACCCTCTTTTAGTGTGGCACAGTCTAGATTCTCACATTTAAGGAGCTCTTAGCCACTTGTTAGTCATTTTTATACCTTTGTTTCTGAGTAAACTGGCGATGACAGTTTTTAATATTAAATCCTTTGATGACCATCTCTCTCTTTGATTTCAGCGTTTAAAAGTACAGTCAACTACAAAGAGATGTATCCATGTTAGTCTTACAAAATGAAGGAACTTTTAGTATGCAAAAATTATTTACCCTTCATGACATTTTCAGTATCCACCAAATCTTATACTATATTCGATTCATTTTAAATGCTATTATTATGTATCACCTAAGGAAAAGTAGTGGGATACATCATTGTTGCATATTAAACGAGTCGATGATAATATAAAGTTTGATTGCTACTAGAAATGTCACGAACCAAGGGTAGTTCATTGTGGCAAATGAAAATTTACTTCATTTTGTAAGCCTAACATGGATACATCTCTTTGTAGTTGACTGTACATGTCTGTTCAAAAAACAAGGATATATATATATATACCTAGTCAGGTCATAAATTCTGTCACATGTTTAATATAAAATTATTGGAACAAGTTTATTTATTATGTAACCATTTATATACCAAAATGAACTTAACAAAACATAGATTCTTATGACAATAAAGTTTATTCAAAATGACCTCCGTGATTTTGAATACAGGCCTTCAATCTGCGCGGCCAGTCGTCTATCGCAGCACGAACGAGGTCCATGTCAATATCGGCTGCTGCCTTAATCAAGGATGTCTTGAGTGACTCCAAATTGGGATGAGGCTTTGAGCACGCCTTTTGCTCCAAGTGTTGCCATATCTTATAATCTAACGGACTCAAATCTGGACTGGAGGAGGGCCAGTCTTCGTGCCGGATGAAGTCGATTTCACGCGCCGCCAGCCAGTCTTGTGTGCTCTTCGCTCTATGAGCTGGCGCCGAATCTTGTTGGAATACCCAGTGCCTGTTATTGAACATGGTATGAGAAACAGGTTCCACAAGGTTCGTCAGGACTGTATTTTGATACACAACTGCATTCGTTTTTACACCTTTCTCACAAAAATGTACCTCTGTTAAGCCCCAATAAGAAACTCCCAACCATACCATGAGCGAGGATGGAAAATGACCTCGTTGGACACGCGGAATACGGTTGCTCGCTTCTTCACTACTGTGTGCGTACACCTTATCATTTTGTTTGTTGTAGCTCTCTTCTACGGTAAAAATTTTTTCATCCAAAAAAGAATTTCTCGATATTTTTTTCTCGCGTACCGCTTCAACAAAGCGCGGCATCTCTTCAGTCTCAGGTCCATTAGACGAGCATTTAAACGATGTCCTGTTTTTCTTCGATATGCCCGAAGCCCTAAGTCTTCATTTAACACCCTTTTCACCGTGGTTCTGCTTAACCCCATCTGAAGGGCCAACAGTTTCTGCTTACGTTTGGGATTTCTTTGAATTCGCGCCTTCACAGCTTTTATCACTGCTGGAGTCCTAACAGACCGAGGGCGACCACTTCTTGACCTGTCATCTACACTAGAGTCTTCATTGTATCGTTTGATGGTACGATAAACGAATCTTTTGGTTATATTCAAATTTTTCAGTATGTCAAAAATTTGAATTGGCGCGTAACCGCAACGATGCAACGCAATAACTGCAACACGGTCTTCTTTAAGCGTCCACTCCATATTTAAAAATGAGTAAAATTCTAAAAAGTATACATTTTTATTTTCATGAACAATTCTAAATTCGAATTCAATAAACTTTTTTGTGGCCAGCATTCTAAAAGAAAAGTTTTTACTGTGTGACAATACTTATGACCTGACTAGGTAGAGTAGTGTTCATACTAGAACTTTAGATAATAAAGCATGAAATTACTAGGCTCAAGAGTCTTAACATCGCATGACTCTCGAGTAAGAAGCGTTGTTGCAGTGCACCTAGAATTTAACATCATTGTGGAATCCTGTGTGGCACTGTACTGATATTATAATGGGCAGTATTATCTCTTAACATCAGGAGAGCGTCTTGTTCGTCTTCTTTCTTTGAATAAAAAAGAGGAGTAGAGTGAAGTAATCATCAGGTCAGGAATAAACTGATATTATACCGGTCAGAAATAAACTGATATTATACGTGCGTATCTCGGACGAGCGACAGGCAGGCGGCCGGTTGGACGTCCGCGATATCGCTGGAAGGATGAAGTGGAAAGGGATCTGGAAGCGCTCCAAGCTCAGTCATGGCAAGAAGTAGCACAGAATCGGGAAGAGTGGCGTGATCTTGTATCGGAGGCCAAGACTCAGTTTGGGTCGCTGCGCCGTAGTAAGTAAGTATACCTGTCCGGGTACAGCGACGCCGCCGGCCGCGCCGCCTTCTGTGCCGCTGAGCTTGCTGCTCACAGCTAGCAACGCACGCTTCGCCAGCCCGCTGTCCGCACCGACAGCTAAATAATAAATTATACAATATTTACTTGTTCTTCAATTCAAAACATCACGACGACGTTATTATAGAGGACTAGCTGCGCCCAGCGGTTTTACCCGCAGTACTTATGTAGCCTATGTGTTATTCCCTAAGTTATCCCTATACAAAATTTCAGCTCAATCGGTCCACCCGTTTAGGCCCGTAATTTTGTATAGAGATAGCTTAGAATAACACATAGGCTACATAAGTACTGCGGGTAAAACCGCTCTAGTAAGATAATAAATAGAAGGTTTACCATGTGAGACGTCGGCGGTGGCGGTGGCGGTGGCGGTGGCGGTGGCGGTGGGTGTGGTGTTAGCGTTCTGTTGCGCGGTGGTGACGGTCCAGTTGTAGAGAGGGTCGCACAGCAGCACTTCCAGGATGGTCAGCAACGTCTCCGCGTTCTCTCGCAACAACTGCATGCTCTTCTCACAACATCTGACATACAATATAATAATAGTAATAATTGGGGTTTATACTCCAACAGAATAGGTTACCCTACTTACACTGTCAGAGTCAAATCACAATTTATAGGTTGTGTGGCCAACCTATATGTTGCAGTTTCAGGTCGCCGAGATTCCTACAAGGCCTGCAACATGACCTAACGACTGCCTCCTACATATCTTATAGGAAACAGCCGGGACCCACAGTTTTACGTGCCTTCCGAAACACGGTAGCGTCCGGCGAAAAGTTTTTGCCACACTGAGATTTGAACCCAGGGCCTCCGGATCACAAGCCGGATGTAATACCACTGGGTCACGGACGCTATTATAATAGAAAACTTTTTATTGAAACACTACAAACATACAGAAAACTTAAAACTATAACACAAAATCACGACATAAGTGTAACAATTGGCGGTCTTATCGCTAAAAGCGATCTCTTTCAGACAACACTGCAGGGAGAGAAATAATGATATTTACATGGGTAGGCGGTGAGTTTGTAGTATACAAAAGATAGAAGAGTACCTAGCCACAACAGAAGCCTAACCACCAGTATAGCGAGTAGAAGTTTATGATGAATTAAAAATACGAGGGGCATGCCAAAAGTAATTAGATACTCTTTACTCGTGACTTTGATATTGTCAAGTTATACACCATCGTAAACCCTGTTTTTTTTAGTAATTAATTTGAATGTGGAACATATTTGAATTCATCTGTTTTTTTATTCAATATACTTTTTTCTGTGATAAAGTGGGGTGCATTTTTTTGGTAAAATAGAACTTGACCGCTTGGCTGTGATTTTCGCGCTATGATTTATATGATCATAAAAAGGTTTAAAAGCTCAATAATGTTTTGATCTTTTGATAACTACTTCTGGTAAGTCTGCTTGTTCATGAGCAGTACTTTTTAATTGGATTGCTGAATTTAAAAGAGGATGAGGAAGCTTTGAATACGAAGCGTAAACAGGCCGTCTGCCAACCACTGTCACCTAAGAAAAAAATAATTATTTTTGGGAGGAAACCGACGAATTTCATATGTAGGGCTAGAGCGTGAATTGGGTAACGAATCAGCAGCAATGCAAACCAATATTGATTATCATGCATCTTTCCATAAGCGTTGTTCGAGGTGGGTGCCACAGGTACTGACTAATGAGTAGCGAGACCGTCGGGTAGATCGGTGCCCATTTATCATAGACAAATTCGGCGGAGGTAAAAATAAAAACATATACGATATTACTTAATAGCATTGAAGCATAACTCTATAAATATGTTCTCGAAACAAAGCGAAAATCAACCACATGGCGCTTTGGAAATTAACAAATACCAACAAAATGTCGCCGTGAGCAATGCACATAGAAACAAATCGTCGCTATGTTTTCTTTATAAAACCTGCCATGTTGCTACTCCGGTGCTAGAAAATTATAGAACAGTACATTTTGAATGGTTGGTAATAATTTGGGCTCCAGCAGTATTATTGGCTTGATGTGACAACCGACCAAAGTCTAGACTCCGGCATAATCTTGGACGTCGCGACAACGCCGCGCCGCACACCTCCGAGAGAACATTTAATTTTTTTAAGTACAAAAATGTGTTATTTCTATCTCTCCCTACATATTACTCTAACGTGACATCTTGCAAAGTTTACCTGATTGACAAAATCAAATAAAATTTAAGAGGCAAGCCATTAGAGAGCAAGGAAGATGCGCTAACAGCCCAAAATTATGTCATTTTTAAGGTATCTGAAAAATAGTAGACTAAAGTATTTTTAAAATGGTTTAAATGCATGAAAAAGTGTATACGTGCTCAGATTGAATGCCTTTAAATGATACATAATAATAAAACATGATTAACATAATAATATTTGAGTATCTAATTACTTTTGGCATGACCCTCGTATACCTCTAAAAAGTTAGTAAACAAACTATCAGACAAGACTCAATCAGTAAATTTGGACTTACCCTCTAAATATTCCTTCCACGCCACTGGATCCAAAGCCAGCAATAATATCTTGCGTCAAACGGAATGGCACCGGTTCAGAAGTGGGCAGTGTCTTGCCCAAATCAAACGCTATTCCTGAAGGGATAAAGGCATGTTAATGGAATAAAGTATCTAAATCTTACTTAATATTATAAATGTGAAAGTTTGTATGGATGTCTGGATGTATGTTTGTTACTCTTTTACGGCTAAACGGGTGGACCGATCGAGCTGAAATTTGGTATAGAGATAGCTTAAACCCTGGAATAACACATAGGCACTGTATAGCGGGTAAAACCGCCGAGCTCAGCTAGTTTAATATATAAAAAGAAATAGTGACTGAAGGACTCATCTATCAACGCACAGCCCACTGATAGGTTTAAAACGTAGACCTTCGCTAAGAAATTTGCAGGCGAAACTGTCAATTTTGTTTGCGTCTCACGCGCCCAATATCTACTACATAGTTCCTTACCATTTCTGATCTCCTAGTACTTCGCAGAATATTTGCAAAAATAACACCATACATCATTAATCGTGTCCAACAAATTTACATTTTAAAATGAGTAACAGCCCTGGTGGGGCACGTGCAAACGTACTTTTTAATAGTATCACCCGCCCCACCAAATGCGATCAGTGGGGCACGTGAGACGCAAAATTATTTGAGTTTCGCCTGCCCCACCAGTGGGGCGGATAGTGGGGCAAGTGGGAACTATCCGAACAATCACATAATATTTAAAATAAATATGATCCAATCCACTTGATTTTGTACATACAGGTGATGTAATACATACAGGTGTAAAAAAACACACAAAATACAAAAAAAAAGTTTACCAAAATCGATATGAATAACTTCAGCGGTTCTCTTGTCTATCAATATATTCTGCACGTGTCTATCACCCAACCCCATTATGTAACCGACCATAGATGTGGTTGCAACACTGAAAAACAATAAAAAAAAATTATGTTGTGAGGACCAAAAACCTTAGGCTTTAATATTATCTTGACTTATAAGAAAAATATTGCTGTTATAAAATATTTTGTTGTTTTAAATAATCTTCAGGACTGACCACCCAACTTGGCACCCATTTAGATATCACTTCCCGTAGGAACACCCCCAGGTTTTTAGTGGGTATCCCCGCCGCGCCCATCTTCGACGGGGGAGTCCCACATACCGTCCACGTACCGATGAAGATGCGTAACGCATTTTTCAAGAAAATTAAAACTGGCCAAGTGCAAGTCGGACTCGGACACGAAGGGTTCCATTCTCTATTCATAAGTACTACAAAAACGCCAAAATCTCATACAACAAAAACGGCAAAAAAGCCCTTTGTCGTATGAGAGCCCCATTTATTTTATATTAATTTTGGGAAATTTACAACTACATACTCTGTGAATATTTCAAGAGTTTACCTGTTGTCATTATAAATGTATAAATAAAAATGGCAAAAAATATCACTTTTGTTGTATAGGAGCCCCCTTCATTATTTATTTTATTCTATTTTAGTAAGTATTTGTTGTTATAGAAATACATACATCTTCTGTTAAAATTTCAACCTTCTTACTATCACGATTCATGAGATAGAGCCCGGTGACAGACAGACGGACGGATGGATGGATGAATGGACGAGTAGCGAAGTCTTAGTAATAGGGTCTCGTTTTTACCCTTTGGGTATGCAACTCTAAAAAAGGGATTTATTAACAATATTCACTTTTTATTACCTTTTAGTGTAAGCCAATCGCCTCTCGTACCAAGTGACCGGATCCAAATAGTGTTCAGTGAAGAAGTAGTGGAACACTGGCTTGAATTCTTTCAATATTTTCATGAACACCGTCAATTTCACCTTGTTGCTCTTCCTTGTGTTGTAACATTCTACAAGTTTTTCACGCGCCGATTCACATGTCATGTCCTAAAATGAAGTTTAAATTATAAAATATGTTGCAGACGGGTTATGGAGTTGTTTACATCACAGTGATCTATTAATTCACACAAACTTCAAAGCAGGGGGTTCACATCATCGTGGCCACCTGTGAGACAAAAAACAGCTTACGGATTTTCATTATTTTATGAAAATACGTGATATATTGATATTTTAGGTCATAAACTAGTTAAATAACATTGTATTGTCTACAATTGCTTTAAAATTTTGGAAAAAAACGAAACAGGTATTATTGTCAAAGTGAAGCAGTTTGACAGAGTTTGACAAACAGCCTAAACCGGCCACGCTGAAAGGGACGGAAAAAAATAGGTTCTCCTTTTTCTTCACACAGAATTTTTCCAATTGCCATCACACTCACACAGAAAATGGCTACTTCTAGTTGAATTACTTCTGTGCTCCAAAGCGATGTGAGTATAGCTATCTACTGTCAAAGTCAGCAGTCATTTAAAAATTCTAATTTTATGTTACAAAATTCAAAAGGTGTAATCGCACTAAGCGGCAACTGCACAGCAGCGGCGCGGCGCCGCATGGTTCGGCCAAGTATCTTTGTATGAAAATGTATGGCACATACCGGACTACGCGGCATTATTACAAGATTTTATTTACTTTCACTTATCTGTTGTCTGTCTGTCTGTAATCAAATCTTGCAGGCTAAATTTGACCCACTTCCCGGTTTCCAATTGAGCTGAAATTTTGCGTGCATGTATAAATCGGATGACAATGCAATATTATTATGACATGGAGCTGATCTGATGATGGAGCTAGAAGGTGGTCATAGGAACTCAGTAATTAAACGACGCAACCCCATCGAGTTTGGGCTCATTTGATTCGTCTTGACGAGTACTTTATGGTAGATGGTAATAATAATAAAAGCTTGTTTTTAAAAGTTTTTTTTTAAATTTCACTTGTTTTCATACAAATTACTTGGCCGCGCCGCGCCGCTGCAGTGCAGTTGCCGCTTAGTGTGATTTCAACTTAATTGATTATTTTGCACTTCACTATTGGCCTCATCTCGAAGCTCAAAGTCGCACAGCGAGCTATGGAAAGGGCTATGCTCGGGGTTTCTCTACGTGATCGAATCAGAAATGAAGAGATCCGTAGGCGAACTAAAGTCACCGACATAGCCCAGCGGATTAGCAAGCTGAAGTGGCAATGGGCAGGCCACAGCGCGGAGAGCGGATGGCCGATGGGGTCGAAAAGTGCTCGAGTGGAGACCACGGACTAGCAAACGCAGCGTAGGACGTCCACCCACAAGGTGGACAGACGACCTTATAAAGGTCACCGGAAGACGCTGGATGCAGGTCGCTTCCAACCGGTACATATGGAAGTCCAAAGGGGAGGCCTATGTTCAGCAGTGGACGTCTTACGGCTGAGATGATGATGATGATTATTTTGCCCGTTTCTACTTTGTCGTTGGATTTATTCAGTAAAGTTTGTGGTACGAAATACGTCAAATTTTCATTTGGGCATTCGATTGTACGAGTCGAGTGGAAGAAGAGGTGTACGTTAGGTCGGTAGCAAATACGTCAAATTTTCATTTGGCCATTCACTTGTACGAGTTGAGTGGAAGAAGTGGTACCTTAGGTCGGTAGCAAATACGTAAAATTTTCATTTGGGCATTCGATTATACGAGTCGAGTGGAAGAAGTGGTACCTTAGGTCGGTAGCAAATACGTAAAATTTTCATTTGGGCATTCGATTGTACGAGTCGAGTGGAAGAAGTGGTACCTTAGGTCGGTAGCAAATACGTCAAATTTTCATTTGGGCATTCGATTATACGAGTCGAGTGGAAGAAGTGGTGCCTTAGGTCGGTAGCAAATACGTCAAATTTTCATTTGGGCATTCGATTATACGAGTCGAGTGGAAGAAGTGGTGCCTTAGGTCGGTAGCAAATACGTCAAATTTTCATTTGGGCATTCGATTATACGAGTCGAGTGGAAGAAGTGGTGCCTTAGGTCGGTAGCAAATACGTCAAATTTTCATTTGGGCATTCGATTATACGAGTCGAGTGGAAGAAGTGGTGCCTTAGGTCGGTAGCAAATACGTCAAATTTTCATTTGGGCATTCGATTATACGAGTCGAGTGGAAGAAGTGGTGCCTTAGGTCGGTAGCAAATACGTCAAATTTTCATTTGGGCATTCGATTGTACGAGTCGAGTGGAAGAAGTGGTGCCTTAGGTCGGTAGCAAATACGTCAAATTTTCATTTGGGCATTCGATTATACGAGTCGAGTGGAAGAAGTGGTGCCTTAGGTCGGTAGCAAATACGTCAAATTTTCATTTGGGCATTCGATTATACGAGTCGAGTGGAAGAAGTGGTGCCTTAGGTCGGTAGCAAATACGTCAAATTTTCATTTGGGCATTCGATTATACGAGTCGAGTGGAAGAAGTGGTGTACCTTAGGTCGGTAGCAAATACGTCAAATTTTCATTTGGGCATTCGATTATACGAGTCGAGTGGAAGAAGTGGTGCCTTAGGTCGGTAGCAAATACGTCAAATTTTCATTTGGGCATTCGATTATACGAGTCGAGTGGAAGAAGTGGTGTACCTTAGGTCGGTAGCAAATACGTCAAATTTTCATTTGGGCATTCGATTATACGAGTCGAGTGGAAGAAGTGGTGCCTTATGGTCTGTCTAATTTAGCTTGATAATTTTGACAGCTCGCGCCTATGAAGTTTCGTGTTTTTTTAGTTTTTCTCTCATACAGTTAATGTTGTACTTCATGGATGGTTACCGCCCACTTAGTGATGTGCCATGTATAACGAACAAACCACAGACTATAAAAAATCGGTTTTGAATTGAATCGAATATTTAAAATCGCGTAAATTATGTATTGGAATTAGCTTTTCATTGGCAATATAATATATTCTATTAATGGCACTAATTGCGTGTCACCCTTATATTGACAGGTGTTATTCTTAAAATAAAAATGGAAATCAAAAATAGTATAACTCTAAGATTGTGGCAACTGGCAACACTACAGCCTGTCATCCTTTTGTCAGCCAGCCATTTTGTAAATCAGTACGAGTTCTGACGTCGCGCCGTTAGTGCCTTGTATACGCTTTTGTTCAGTTTTTGTTACTTTCTGCTATTTTCTGTTTTTGTTGAGTTTTTGTTTTTGTTCTGCTAGGTACCTACTGTTTTTGTTATTTTCTGCTGTTTATTGTTTTTGTTGAGTTTTTGTTATTTTCTGCTTTCTACTGTTTTTGTTGAGTATTTGTCGACGCCGAATAAAAAACGAAGGAGACTCTCAAGTGTCACTGCGATTGACGACTTTGATGCCGCCGCAATACGCAATCATGTTTACGCGTATTATAGACGTGATGAATATCCGACATTAAGAAAATTATTAGTGTCCCTTAAAGACTCAGATTTATTTAAGGGCAGTTTACAGTCATTGGTACAAACGTACAAACTTATTCTTGTGAGAGAAAATAAACGCTTTATTATTATTATTATATATTGGCCATCATACTACATAAAATTGGTTTCGCTTATAAAAAATGCGATAAAAGAAAAATAATAATGGAACGCACAGATATTGCCTTGGCACGGATAGACTTTTTGAAAAAAGCCAAACATATTTCAAATTGGGATAAAGTCGTATTTCTAGACGAGACGTGGCTTAATGCAAACCACACTGTGCCGAAAGCGTGGACTGATGACACAGCACAGTCAGTCACCAAAGTGCCCGAAGGCAAAGGTCAACGGCTGATAATTGCTCACGCAGGGACGGCAAACGGTTTCGTACCTAATTGTTTGTTGGCTTTCAAATCAACAAAAACAACGGAATATCACGAAGAAATGAATTTTGATAAGTTTAAAGAGTGGTTTTTAGCATTACTGAAAAATCTAAATGAACCACATATAATTATAATGGATAATGCACCATATCATTCCGTACTAAAGGACAAAGCTCCAACATCCAGCAGTAGAAAACTGGAGCTAATATCCTGGCTGCAGAGCAAAGGCATTGAAGCCAATGAAAATATGTTGAAACACGAATTAGTCCGATTAGTGAAGGAAAACAAACCCAGAAAGCCAACCTACATATTGGATGAAATCGCTGAACAACACGGCCATACTGTGCTTAGATTGCCACCATATCATTGTCATTACAATGCCATCGAACGGATTTGGGCTTATGTCAAAGGTTTTTTAAATTAAATTATTACCTACTTACTATTTACCTACTTACAATACAATACAAAAACTCTTTATTGAGACTAGTAAAACATACAAGAAGACTTATTATTACCTATGATACTTATCATACCTACTTAATTTTTACTTATTTTTTTAGGTCATGCAGCCAAACATAACACATCTCCACCGTTTACGGCTAAGAAAATGTTGACTTTATTGCAAAATGCCTGTGATTACGTTACTGCGGATGACTGGAGAAGAGTCGTGGAACACACGAAAAAATATATATTAGAAGACTGGGAGCGAGATGTCCACTTTGACAGCGTTTGTGATCAAGAATTGATAATCAACTTAGGGGAGAGTTCCAGTAGTGGGCCTAGTGATGATGATGACGAAGATGAATTTAATTTAGGATGTACCCCATTATTTTAATAATAAATAACTCTATGTTCCATTTTTTTTTATTTCACCCAAGAGATTTTTCTCAAAAATTATTTTGGCACGTACCTATTCCACTAAATATTCTGACTGACCAAATAAAAATATGCACTAGGTGATATTGTGGGAGAGCTTTTATTAACATACCCACCTATTAATAATTTATAATTAATAGATAAGATAAGAAATTTTTCAATATTCGATGAATATAAAAATCGAATCGAGTCTTTAACGATTATACACTACCCCATCCCTATAGTGAGCTGTCAAAATTATCAAGCTAAATTAGACAGACCATAGGTCGGTAGCAAATACGTCAAATTTTCATTTGGGCATTCGATTATACGAGTCGAGTGGAAGAAGTGGTGCCTTAGGTCGGTAGCAAATACGTCAAATTTTCATTTGGTCATTCACTTGTAAGAGTCGAGTGGTAGAAGTGGTGTACCTTAGGTCGGTAGCGAGCGTGTGCTCCGGGCGCGGTCCTGTTCCCGGCGAGGTAGGCTCCTATAGGCACGGTGCCCACGCACCACTCTAACACTCCTGATTGCTTCGACATCGGTACCACCTGCAATACAAATTATGTCATTTCGTTTTCGTTCATCATGTGGAATGTAGATGATTAAATACATAATGGACAATATTTTTGTCAACATCCCCGTCCTTATTTTAACTACTTAAAAAGGCATTAGCTGTTGTCGCGCAGCTCTTGCACTAATGGTGATTAAATGTGAAGGCGCTCTAACTGTTCAAGGCGCTCTAACTGTTCCTAGCTGCTAGGTATGCCAATTTCAAAATTCTGGTACTTATTGTTGCTACAAGGATGTAGTGTACAATACCGTAGCCAAGTCGTATCCTCGCCTTCGACTCCACTCCTTAATCCCAACCTTACCTTGTAAGTGCGAATGAGCAATTTGTTCCGGCTGGTGACAGGATCCTTCTCAAGCAAAATGTTCACAATAGAGAATACTTGTTGCATCACCGCGTCTTGTCTCATGTCGTCTTTACCCTAAAGTTTAAAACATACTTCAATCAAATATTATATAAAAAAAAATATAACTATCAAAATATTTTTTCCGCACCACTTAATACTTAATTATATATATATATATATATTTTTTTTTATCAACACATTATGTAGGTACATATTATAATTAGGTCTTAATTAAGTTAAATGAGTCCTCTACATACCCTGTTAGGGCGCTTGTTGTGTGCGAGCATGCAATCATATTTACAGTTATTGAACATTATGTTATAATTTTACTTTCTTGTAAGACAATACAAAGTGATAAGATTATTTAAGTAAGTGGTATGAATAATAATTACAATACTATATGTCATGTAATAATATATACAATGGATTTCTGAAAAGTTACGTCTAATTCCATAATTATAACGTAATAAATGACAAATAAGTTTAATAAAAATGCCAACCTTTATTAACAATATTTTTTTGTTTCCTGTGGAATCACTGCACACTATTTTCTTAGGGCAGTTGATGCCTCCCACTAATTCGAAGGTGTTTTCAAACGCATGTATTCCTGAAAGAAAAATACATAAGTGTTCGATATTTATAACTAAAACAAGTAAATTACAAAAATATTAAACTGACTTAAAGCTTCCTTTCCATGAGCGTGGGCGAGAGTTTTAATTCATAATAATTTTAATCGATTTCGATAAAATTTATATAGCCTGAAAAGTATACTCTTGAAGCAAAATAAATAATTTTCTAATTAGGTTCAAGAGTCATATGTAGAGTAATGTGGTAAACATCCTAAAAAACGACACTGACGAATTCCTCCTCTTTTTCTCAGGACTAAAAAAGGAGAAAAGTTCGGGAGTTAGCTTAAGTTAATTTTATTTGTTCATATGATACACTATCATTACATAATACAAAACAAAGTCGACTTTCGTCTGTGTCCCTGTGTCACTGTGTATACTTAGATCTTTACAACTACGGATATTGATGCGGTTTTTCTTAAAAGATAGAGTGATTCAAGAGGAATGTTTATAAGTATTATAATAAATGCACAACATAGTAGAGAAACACAAATAATAATACACAAGTACAGTCAACTACAAAGAGATGTATCCATGTTAGGCTTACAAAATGAAGTAAATTTTCATTTGCCACAATGAACTACCCTTGGTTCGTGATATTTCTAGTAGCAATCAAACTTTATATTATCATCGACTCGTTTAATATGCAACAATGATGTATCCCACTACTTTTCCTTAGGTGATACATAATAATGGCATTTAAAATGAATCGAATATAGTATAAGATTTGGTGGATACTGAAAATGTCACGAAGTAAGGGTAAATAATTTTTGCATACTAAAAGTTCCTTCATTTTGTAAGACTAACATGGATACATCTCTTTGTAGTTGACTGTACATGATATATAGTAATTACTTGGGAAATTGTTATATTTGCAATCGTTCCTGACAGGAATGGTGACGGTCGGTATCGGTATGGCGTCCAAGTTTCTCAGTTTGTGTATTTGCTCCGTCGACGGAATCCGGTTGTCTCTGGTCTTCAGGTTGTAGTTGGCAAAGCTTATGATCGCTGAAACAATAATATTTATTTAAATATTAGAGCCGTTAAAGGGATTTCTATTGGTAACACATTCGGGACATCGGGTACTTAGTGGTACCACAATTTCAAAAACAACGTAGCGCCTTGCATTTAAAAAAATTTAATGGGACCACTTGATACTGAATGTACAATAAACTTTACAGATACGTTCAGGCGTCTTCGCGTTATCGGTCAAAGTAATTGGTTTGTGAATAAAATAAAAAATGGCCGCTTATATATTTTGGGTGGGGACACCTGACGTCACAAACCGGTACAAAATGTACCAGAGTACGGCCAATAACGTTACGATCAAGCAACTTTAGTGCGTTGGATCACATATACTACTTATGTGCGTTGTATGTATTGTGTTGTTCTTCACATGTTGTTTATAAAAATTGCAAAGAAAATAACATGTCCAATATTTTTTAATTAATCCACATTTTGGACAAAAAAGTTTAGTCATCATCCCTATTGTGAACCATTCCTTTGTTGTCGATTATGAAGGATTCTTACCATCACACACAAGTTCCATTTGTTCAATGATCCTAGCAACTTGTCCATCTACAGCGGCCAGTTCTCTAACTAGAGCCTGCGCGGCGACGGTGCGTGGTTCCGTGCTTAACAGACCCTTGTCTTTCTCAGAGTTCTTCAATGCGAATAGAATGGGTAGAGTGTGATGTGGGTGCTCTATTGCACACTTTCCTGTTGGATTTAAAAGGAAATTATGTAAAGGGATTCGGGATTATATGTATATCCCTCTTCCAGCCAGCCAGCCAACCTTATCAGTTTTTCTATTGTATTTGTTGTGTTCAGTGCAGGACAGGCAGGAGTGGCGTCTTCTTTTGTCGGAGGCCAAGACTCAATTTGGGTCGCTGCGCCATCTTAGTTAGTTATTTGTTGTGTTCAATAAAGAGTAAACAGTTTTCTATTCTAATGTATAAAAAATATATTACACACGAGCCTCACAGACAGACCTATAAGTGTCATAATGAATAAGCAGATAAAAGAATTAAGGTAAAGAGATCCCTGCATGTTGGATTTTTAAGTATTAATGTATGCTTATGCGGCTTCATTTGTGAACCCTTGTTCACAAATATATGAATGTGATAGCGCTATGAAAAGGTAAAGTGAATTATAAAAGAAAACTTACTAATAATCCCTCTCAATATCATAGCAAACTTATTATCATCAGTGGTGAGTCGCGGCGCAAGCTGTGGCAGTACCGCTATGAACTTCCGCGACGGGATCTCATTGAGCAAACTGAACAGCGTGTACTCCGCGCTGTCGAACTCAAAGGTCGGGTTGTCCAGCCATAGGGATATCACTCGGAAAATCGACAGGTTGTTCTCTTCGCATTGTTTTAAGGAGAGCAAATAGTATCTGAAATAAGCACAGTGAGGCAAGGATTATGATTTATGTTCCTACTTCAGCAATTTTTTGCATACTTGCTGACTGAATAAATTGAATACCACTTTTTGATGAATTTACATAGGCAAGTAGTCTTTTTAATAGAATAATAATAATGTAATATTATTATGTCACAATCTGAAAAAATGTCCTGTAGGTCTTATTTTTTTCCAACATATGGTTGCAGGTTGACCCTGGTCTTCGGCATAAACTCCTATAAACCACTGCGCTCTTCATCCTGAGACTTAAAATAAAACCTCGTAAAACCAGCTATTTCTCGACTAAGGAATACTAAGATGACTGTATCTTGTGTAACTTAGAACTTTTTGGTCCAACTTTGAACAAGGTTGTCAATGTGATTTATTATTTTTTTGCATGGACACATAATATAATGGTTTTTTTTGAATAAAAAAAATCTGCGTATAGCAGAGCCTTAAAATATGTTCTAAATACTTGAACGATTCGTCCATGTGATAAATTACTGAACCATTTTTACAACCTCTTTCAAAGCTAGACCAAGATTCAAAGTTACCCAAGATGACTGTAATCCTTTCGGTAAAGTGAAGTGACGACCTCTGTGGCGCGGTGGGCTAATACCCGCTTGAAATGCAGAAGGTTGCGGGTCCGATTCCCGCATAGGACAAATGTTTGTGTGATCCACAGGTATTTGTTTCTGGTCTGGGTGGTTTTCAATAAGTATGTATGTGAGGGATTTATTATTTTGTTGAACCGGATTAATACTGCTTACTCGTCGAGGTACGTCCCGCGCTACCTCTGACGTCACGCTTGTATGTGAACGATGTAAAGGCTTCATTTATGAAGGAATAAACGATCTCCTAAAGTCAGTAGTTCGGTCGGCGCAAGAGTGAGTGATACACTTAGCGTTCGGTTCCCGACGGCACCGCCGTGTGCACTGACTTTTTAAATAAAAATACATCATGGGGAACGTCGGTGATGAAAATCCCGGTGCTTTCTCCGACATGTATTTACAAAAGAAAAGTATATAAGTATTATATCCGTTACCCTAACCACCATAATATAAGCATTAAGTTGCTTAGTATGGGGTTAGGTGGCGCTGTGTGAAAGTCTGAAAAATATTCTAAAAAAAAAATGTTTGGTAAGACTATAGAAACTAGACAGATTAGTGCTAAAGTTGCTTGAATACAAACGTCGACTAATAAATAAGTGTTTACCTCATGGCCAGACTTAAGAAGCTCTCCTTCTCCACTTGTGTGTTTCGTATGTCATCCTCATCCAGAGCTCTGAACCGCTCGTGTGTGCGAAGCACTTTCATACCATCACTAAAAATACAATAACAATCAAAATATTAAATTGTTCAATGTTTTAAAAATATTCCTATGTAAAATGCATTTTTACTTGTTCAATTGTGTCGATCGCAATGAAGACGCGGTTCCTTTCATATCCTCTAAACACTTAACTTTATTTTCATAGACTGTTGAACTCATATAAGTTACCACCTGAAAAAAAAAACAATTCTTGGTTGGTGTAAGCTGTGCACACGGACATTGTTTATATTGTATTTGTACAAGATAAATATACATAAAATCCTTTTCAAACGAATAGAAGGGTTTTAATTAAATAGAAGACAGTTATAGTCTTTAAATTATTTTCAGGGTGGAGGAAGGATTTGAACAATTTACTGCACAAATGGCGGCCAGTTCATAGCTTGTGTTAATTTTAGGACATCTATTGTATTATATAAGTATTATATCCGTTATCCTAACCACCATAATACAAGCATTAAGTTGCTTAGCTTGGGGTTAGGTGGCGTTGTGTGAAATGTCCTAAAATATTTATTTATTTATTATTATTATTTATTTTAAACTGCAAGTATTTCAAGATAGATATACAATAGGAAATCATAATATTACATTGGTTTCTACACCATTTCTTTTTCAAAAAACATAGGAGTTTAGCACATAGCAATGCGAATGCCTCAGGTTTCTTCGTTGTCTAAATACCTACTTGTTTATATTCAGCATCAGCAAACTTAGCGATATCGTGGTAGATTTTGAGTCGTGTGTCAACGTTGCTGCTGCCGATCACATTGAGACTCTTCAGTAGATACTTGTCTATGATGTCGCGTGGGTTGTCGCGTTTTGTCTCTGACATCCATAGAGCATATTGTCTGAAAATAGTACTTATTTTCAATGGTGTTTAAATGTGAATTAGTTCCTCATAGTAGCCGCAAACGACATAGTTCTCAACACATCTACCATAAAGTCAGCGACTGATCGCGGATAATAATATAGAAGTATAAAAAAAGTTCCTCATAGCAGTTATGTAAAGCTGATTGTTGGTAAAAAGTCGCCCAAAATCAGTCAGCCCCTCAAGCACGGACGCTGCGTAGACTTGTCTTGCTTTTAAGTCAACTGTCATCCCATACATTCACAAAAGTACAATGTATTGGATGACAATTCTACTCTTGAAGTTTCGCCGGGATCTCATACGCTATGCTACGGCCACTGTATGATAAAAATAAAATTTCTGACAATTTATATACAGAAAGAATTCCTGCAGAACTCTACAAATGGAGTTGCCTGTATAAATGTGATATTAATTATTTTGACGGTCTCTTTTATTAATAAATTACCTCAAAGATTTAACGGTCAGATTCACATCTTGAGATTCATTTGTCACAATATTTCTTAACAAAGAAAGTGCGATTTCTTTGTGTCCCTTCGCCCAAGCTATTTCACTCTCCAACAATGCTAGATCCTCTGAGTTTTGCAACTTCTTTACTATGGCTAGGAGTCGCTGTGACATTTGGACTCGATTGTTCGATAGTCCTAGTTCTAAAACAGAAAAATAAAGTAACAAAAAATATAATACAGAAAAAAGTAGATACCTATTTAAAAATCAGATTTTGTCAATATATTATTGTAAAGGCAATTTACTCTTGCTACAAAATTTCTGACCGCTATCTGACGTCAACGGACAAGCTCTAGGACATCACATTCGTTGGACCTTTCAAAATTCCAATTCTTTGGTTAAATGCAAAAGTCGGTTCTGGCGATTCGCCGGCTGCTGCCACGGCTCGCTCGCTCTCGCTCAACTCATGCGTTATGGACTAACTTTGTAGTGTTAGTTTAAAAAATAGTTACATACTTACTGGCATATTGTATCTGTAAAGATACTATTTGGTCCTGCAAATCATGATGCATTTTCGCTGCATGATCAAGGATTAACACACGTTGTGATATCAGAGACTCCATGTGCTTGAAATGATTGGAAGAGGGCAAGTTATTCACCTCCCACTTGCTGATTAGTTCTCTGGGGGTCATTTCATTTGTCCTCACTAATGCATAGTCCTCGATATCCGAGAACAAATGCAACTTAGACACAACTTGGTACACGCTTTGACAGTTCTCCATGTTGAGTTTTTGAGAAAACCGCGAGATTGCCAACTTCGCCCTGTTTATAGGAAGGTTCAGTTTGTTTTTGAATTCATTCTGAACGCTGAGGCAGTCCTTTAGGCAGGCGTAATGGAACGCCTTTATAATCGACACCGGATTGCTGTTTGCCAGTTTAGATTTCTCCTCCAGATGTTTGGTGTCTACTATTTCGCTCCAGTCCCCTGTAACAAAATCCAAACTGAAAAGTACGTAATTTTCTTTACTACAGCGTACGGTACATACACAGTACGGAGTACTATGGAATACTCAAAGGCCCAACATTTATTGTCAGTTATAATATCTCAAAGGAAAAGTGAAAAACTCTTATTCTCTAAGGTAGAGGTTCTAGTTGATATCGTTTCCGGTTCAGTCCGGTTCGTTATCGGTTTTTAATGAGCTTACATTATAAATAGGAACGAATACTTAAATCAATGATCTCTCCCAAACCCCTATCTCCTCACATTTCAAAATCATGAGCATCATTCTTCTTTTACTCTTATTATTTCAAAGACAATAATGTGATTCACTTACCAAGGAAGGCCATGCACTCGTACTTGATATCATCGAGTTGTTCAGTGTGCGGCAGCGAGTTGATGTACCGCAGCGCTAGATGGTGCATGCCGGACTTGTGCAGCGAGGAGACGGCGCCGCGGTGCAGCGCTGCCGGCGCTGAGCTCTCACTCGACAGCGCTATATCGTGCAAGAGCAATGCGTCCGAGTACTGCCCCGTGTTGACGAGATGTCCTCGTTTTTCACTCTCTATGGTGAGGTGTGCGGTGCCGCAACCTTCTATTGCGTCCAGCTCCCCGATACAAATGTAGCACTGGCAAACATAATACCGGGTTTAAGTGACATTTAAATTCGATGAAGAATTCTTAGGGAAGATGTCATACTAGTAGCAGTTGATTTTTACTCCACGTCTTCACGTCTAAATGGTCCAACCGACTGATCTGAAATTTGTTATTTAGGTAGCAGTGTCTACCTTTTCTTATTGTTGCATGAAACGACAGCGTATTCGCGCACAAAAGCAGCAAGGTACGATATAGACTGTTGAAAGTTCCGTCATGAAATTATTTTCTGCCTACCTTCCTAAATATCCTCTGCAAGTTATCACCCCCCGGCAGCGCAGTAGTGGCGTCAGGTGAAGCAGGCGGTATTCCTCCGTTATGTTGCACGGCCCACAGCTCCCCGTAATATATCGCCGCAAGACTTTGGTCTGCCACCGTCGCAGCCCACGATACCTTGTCGTAATCCAACCGCAGGTAGTTTAGAGATTCCACCCCACGACCTGGCCTGATGAAAAGGTGAGGATAGATTTAAATTATTATTACTACCTATATGTGAGGGATTTATTGATGTGTTACTCGTAGAGGTGAGTCCCGCGCCACCTCTGACGTCACGTTAGTATGTGAACGATGTAAAGGCTTCATTCGTGAAGGAATAAACGATCTCCTAAAGTCAGTAGCTCGGTCGGCGCAAGAGTGAGTGATACACTTCACGTTCGGTTCCCGACGGCACCGCCGTGTGCATTGACTTTTAAAATAAAAACTCACGATGGCGGACGCCGGTGATGAAAATCCCGGTGCATGCCCGACATATATAGCCAATAGCCAGTATCGTTTTACTGCCGAGCAGAGTATAAATAAGTCAAAGAGGCACATCACCAAAATGTATCCTGTGACTGGACCCAAAAAAAAACCGCAAAAAAAAATACATCAAATATAATGTTTACAAGCTAAAAATTAGAGTTGCCGCGAATACTCACTATTATTCGGTATTCGGCATTACTCGTCATTTTTTTTATATTCGTCGAATACCGAATAATAGCTAGTATTATTCGGCATTCGGCGAATAGTCCTCGAAAATAAACTTTTAACGAACAAAAGAACTAATGAGTAAAAAATAATCATTTTTTTATTATTATTTTCCTTAATAAAACAATACACAATATCAATTATTATCTGTTATATGTGCCGTGCCTATCATATTCATGAAATTAAATTAGTAAGGCTTTTTAATTAATATTTAAAATCCAACAGAGGCAGATTGTGGTGCAAAAAAACAATTTTTTTCTGCACGTTCTGGAGCAAGTCGGTTTCGTTTTTCCTCGTAAATTAAACCTGCCTCGGAAAATAGTCTTTCTGAATAAACAGAGCTTGCTGGTGTGATTAAGTATCGTTTAGCAAGCTTACTTAAAATAGGAAATCTATTCTTATTGGTACTCAAAGCCCACCATTCATATGGGTTTATTTTTCTGTCAGCCTTTGCTAATGCGATGTAGTTGGCGATTTCTTCAGCAGTGGCATTCTTGGGTTGCTCTTCAGTAGGTTGCTCTATAGATGATTCTTCAAAACATGCCCAAAATAGTTTATGAGTTTGCGAATCATGCTCACTTTCATTGTCTAAACGAGACCTTTTGGATGCCGTTTCTGGATCCGAATCATCATTTTCGTCATAAGAAAGAAGAAAAGCCTAAGACCTTCTCTGAGCGCAGCTCTACGGATCCTTTAACTTTATTGTTTTCTTTTCTCACAACCTTAGAAGAAATTAAATAGAAATATATTTAATGTGTTTAATGTTTTTATTTATGTCGAATAGTAATGTCGAGTTATTCGACTATTCGCCAAAGTGAATGGCGATTAATCGGTATTCGACTATTCGCTATAAACACTATTCGCGGCAACTCTACTAAAAATGTTATAATTAGCTATTACCGTGTCTTGTAGTACGGCCTCTGTAGTCTCACGAAATCCACAATTTCAAGCATGTATTGTATGACCATTTTCTGGCCCACATCCAAAGCACTAGTTCGTGCATTAATTTGAGTGCTGTCCCCTGAATTCTCCACTCTGTCATCAAACGTTTGTTCCCAAATGTACTCGAATACATTGTTTACATGCTTGCTTATGATATCTAAGTGAGCTTCATTCGAACATTGAAGAATTGACCCTATCAGTGCTGGTAGTATTTTCCGACATACAGTACTCTGAAACAAAAAATATGTTTTTACTCAGGTGTTGTGTTTGTGTAATTATTAATTAGAGTACTTTTGAAAGTAATCCTTTTATTTTTAGACCCTACAACCCATTCGGAAAGTACCTCTGATATATCTCATGGTTTTATTTATCATTATGTAAAATGTATGATTTATGCAAAAATGTCGCCTGAGCACCTCGTGTGCATTTTTAAGTATTAAATAAGCAATCATAATAACAGTAAGCGACAGGGCCGATTATTTGGTATTTGTTCTGGGCAGAAGGACTCGAATCAATCCGCACGTACCACTCTATTTCTTACCTTTAAAGTGCAAACTTGCATCAGATCTTCAAAATAGTTTGACGTGGGATCAAGCAGCTGTATAAGTGTGGTTGTAACCCTTTTCAACCATTTACAATGGTTACTGTTGTCGTTAGGGTCCCAGTACGAAGTCAACGCTTTAATGAATATCCCTTCGACATTCTCTGCGCAGTATTGTTCGAACTTTCTGCTGCTCATTCGTGTATCTTTTGGCTTATTGCTGTTCGGTGTTGTTAGAGGTTTTAAAATTCGTCTATCCACTTGTTCTAGATCTACAAGCAAAAATATCGCGTGATTCAAAACGGCAGATGATCCAATAACATGGAGAAAATAAAGTTGGTGCTTTTCAATTGATTGCGATTTACTTGATGGAACAGAAAAATAAACAAACAATTATAGCACCATTCGTTCGAATCGTCCTTGTTTCAAACAGCGTGAATAGCAAACAATCACACTTTACAAACTTTTGCATTTATAATACTAGTAGGTAGAAGTCATATATTAGTACCTTACTAAGATATTGATTTAGGGAGGTCTTTGCCCAGTATTAGGACAACACAGACTATATAAAAAGAACTTACCAAGAGCATCATATCCTACCCTGAATTTTAACAAAGTATTCAAAGTTTGAGCAACTTTGTCAGTTAGTCCAGGATCCCCGTCAAACAGCACTTCTGACAGAGACTTGAGCACTACACAAGCCATGTAATGCTTCGGATCCAGGTCTACGATCCTTTGTGTGTTTAGTGGGGGAACTGTTACCAATGTCTTGAGGTCGTATGTGCCGATCTCTGATAGGCAGTTGCATGCTTCGATTATTATCTGTGGAATATTTGAAGATGCGTATCCGGCAGTGATATCAGGGATAGAGCAAGAAGGACAAAAATAAAGCCATATAAGTTAAAATAACTGGTGGGGTATCCTTAAGACCCTGATATGGATGGACGGTTCGTTAGGGCGGGGAATACATTATTAAAATCACAGGACACAAAGCTGTATTAACTAATTTAGACTAGCGGCAATAAATAAAGGCCGACAAAAATAAAATGTTGTTATAGAGATAGAATGGTTAAGATTATAATAGGCGTGTCTCAACTTTGTTGTATACCCCAACTGTGACTTATAATAGTGATTGGCACCAGTTTAAATTAGTTTAGCGAAATAGAACAGAGGAAAATTACGCAAGAAATAGGGAGGAAATCTATACCTAGAAAAGGGGTACCTGATGCAAGCAGATAACGCATGAATGACAATTTTGTAGATAAACATATGACAGTTCTTACCTTTTCATCATAATAAACAGACTTTAATATGTTATTCAAGGCATACACCAATTGATGTATTACGCTGGAGCCACACACTTCCGAAAAGCCTTTGCGATCTATTTCTCGATACAACGCTTTCACATAATTTTTGTTCGCCTTTAGAAGCCGGTGTAAATTCAATAGTATGTCAGAGCTGAAATAAAATAACAAGTATTTTTTAAATTGCAATTGAACGGTAAAGACATTCCGTCTCTTTCTGAACCTTGTTTATAATTATTAAAATGTACTGTTCGTACTCATTGACTTTTTTAATTTTTGTGGCGATAAAATTATATTTATACATTTTAGTTATACTGAAATGTTGTATTTCAACACAGTAATTACCTGGGACACTTCAAATTAGTTATTTGCGCCTTCACTTTCTCAGTAAAACTCATCTTTGTAGAACAAGAATAGTCTACAACACCATCGGCCCCATTCCCTTGACTGAGCGATTGTATAAAGTCAACCACATCCTCGCTAGGACTCAAGTAACCCTTCATATCGATCGTTAGATATTCAAATAGAGAACAGCAAGCTTCATGCCCTTCCTTTCTCATTATCAATATGGGAATCAGTTGAGATACTGTTTTTTGGACTACTTCAATATTGCAATGCAATATTTTTTCCAGAACTACCCTCATCCCGATCGCAAATGCTCTCAGCTCCTCAGGTGTTTCGCTATCTTTGATCCCTCGAGCGAAACTGTTGCAAACAAAACTGCACACGAAAGCGTCCGAAGGTTGGTCCATGGGAATGATTTCGAAGAATGCTATGAAAGCATGCAGCGCTATCACTTTAAATTCAATCACACTTTCTTCAAGAACCGTCTTCCAAATCCTGAACAGCACTTGAAATATCGCCATCGGCTGATTTTCGCAGAGGTATTGCATAATGTTTTTGCGTGTAACTTCCTGAAATAACAGAAAATGCGGTGAAGTCTAGAAATAAAATTAATAACACTTTAAAATTAACTTGCAAAATGTTCAATTCAAATAGGCTACTTATTTGAAGAATTGCTTTTTGAGTTTGAATTCACGTGTGAGATTAAGCACCAGCCAATTTAGCCAACAATTTTTACACTACTACATCTTTTCATTTACATCAATACCCAATTTTCAAAGTGAATTGCGAAGCTTTCAAGTTACCTCAAAACACTTGAGTATCGCTGAAAAGACAGCCATTGGATATCCATACGGTTTGATCTCTTCCGGTATATCAACATCAAACATATTCTTTGCTTCCCTCCGATCGCATATATGCATGGCAGTCATCAAAACCAACTTTCCTATATTTTCAACAAACAAATTACTCCACTTCCCGTGTTCAAGGATTTGACTGGTCTGTTTGAACAATATCTGGGCACTTGTTGCAGATTTCTTGAATTGTTCAAATGTTTCTGAGCCTTTGTAGTTTAGGCCATATTTCTCCGTGACGATGTAGGGTAGACATAGAACTACTATATTTAGGAAACTACTCTGAAAATTTAAAAACAATAATATATTTATTAATTTATAGGAGTATACTCAAATAGGTTCTTTTATATTTTGCGAGGTTTTATTTTGATTTTCAAGACTTCTAGCTGATAGGCTTAAAATAAGTTGTTTACTAAACTATAGGTACGTGTTTGAGATCTACATTATGAAAAGTTATATTACGCGAATGTTCTCATTATAAGAAGATATATATCCTATCCTAAATCATAGTAAATTTCAATCAAGGATTAATATTTAAATAATCAAGACCCATAATAAAATCTTTCAAACATACCTCAATCATGTCTCTAGCCGATTGATTTTCTTTCATCTGTTTTAAGAAATCACACTCGTTTACATTTCCATTTTTCATCCAAATAATATCAGCTGGTATCAACCAATTTTTATGCTCTTCTTTGAAATCTTCCAAACTATTTGTACCAAGCAACTCTACCGGCAACTCATCAATGCTGTAGTTATTTGTAAACCAGAAGTATATTATAGAAACGATATTCTTCTTCACATAGTTCTTAAAGTTTGAAACTCCCGCCGAATTGCCAATTTCTTTGAACACTTTCTTGACTAAAGTTTTGTCCAAAGATTTCTCTTTTTGCAGTTTGAGAATGCCAGTAATAAGCTGGTGGATTAGAACCTTATTTGTTTGCGCTAGAGCTAAATAACAGTGGAGCACTGTCAGTGTTCTGTTTAATAACTCGTCCTTTAGAAACTGTTGCTGTCCTTCTGCTACCTATTAAAATATTATACAGTTTTTAGTCGTCCTTGTGCTTGCGTACCTTATCGTTGAAACTAAATACCAAAACCAGCGAAATGGAAGTTTTTTAATAAGAAGACTAACAAGATGCTCTCCTGATGGTAAGAGATAACGCTACCCATAATAGGTACTTATAAGTAGGTACAGTGCTACCCAGCGAGCAGCTTTATCCTCGACACATAATTATTTATGACATATATTGTTCGCTTTTTAGGATCGAAATACCAAATTTATTCTCGCATTTATATTATAAGTAGGAAGAAATCAATTATTATTTAAGAGGAAAACTGAGTGCAAATCACAAGTAAGAAGAATAAAAGAAACGAAAATCATACATACATCTATTCTAAATATCTCGCTCAACTCCGACAGCAAAAGCTCTGTATCTTCTTTAGGACAATCTTTAATGAACAGCTTCAATAGATAACAGCAGTAGATTCGAAGGCTGTGAATGTTCCCTTTGATTTTTTCCATAAGAGCGCTTTCAAATGCTTCGTCCGCTTCAAGATTGTACTTGCGGTTGAGATAAGCAGTCTTTGCGATACATTCATAGATTAGTGCGGCTACATTAGGAGGGTAATGTTGCTTCCCACATAAAGAAACGTAGCTCTTCAGCAAAATGGAGCAATTCTGTTTAGTGACACTCAAGTTGTTGTTTGGACACCAAACTGTATCGAGCATTTTTAGAACATTTTTTATCAGTTCAAAAGAAATGACTGGGTCTTTGTACAATGCCCTGCACATCTCTTGCATTAGACTGAATATTAACTCTGAAATAAAAAAAAGATTCATTATATCCAATTGGTTAGATTATAATGAGAATTACATTTATCAAGGATATTTACTTATAGGCGGATCATGAACTCCTGTATCAGTTAATAATTCAATGCATTGGAAAACACATGGTGCATCAACTTCGAAATCATAAGCTTTGTGGCTTAAAATAAACTTCAATATAGCTTCCCTACGGTCAGAATTCTTTGTACAATATGCAGCCAGCACCATTACACAGTTGTGTTTTAGAGTCTTTTGATTGACATCCTTTTCGTCACTTGCGTAAACGATTTCTTCATCGTCCGCTTTCACTTTGATTAACATATTCCGTTTAATGAGGTCCAACAGTTCTGTGTGCATATGCGTACGTATTTCCGTACTCATTTCAATCCCTACATCCGTTAGTAAGATGTCTTTCAGTGCTTTTAATATATTTATTTTTATGTGGATTTGTTCTTCGCATTTCAAAGCGTTTTCTACAAAAACATACATGTGTTTCAATGTGTTTTGCAATTGGAACAGTTCTAATTGCCCCTCTGAGTCGTTTCTAAAAGCAATTTCTAAATAGACTACGATTATGTTGACCAGTTTCATATATTCGATCAATGTTGCATGTTTATTTTTTGTATCAGACACGTTTTCGGTAGCAATATTCAAAATTTTCATTATGAAGTAATCACTCATTTGCTTTTCTAGTTCCGAATTTTTGTCATATTCCTGTTTAGAACTTTGTGCTGCCGCATCTTTGTCGTCTAATTCTAGTTCAAATTGGTTAAACAAAATGCATTTTTCGTTCGAACTATAAAGAGTGTCGTACAAATTGTTTCGTGATGCGTCAACAAGTTTTTGAAGATTGGTATTTTCATTGGATATCAGGCTCAGAATTAATTCTTTTATGCATGGAATCTCAACCGATGTGATGTCCCCTTGTATAAGCCACGAGAAGCATTCGCTCCGTATATCATCATGGCTGTATTTGTTGAAGAATTTATGAAACAATGTCCTAAGAGTCGTGGCACTATCTGTAGTTACTGGCATGCTCTTTTCAGTGTAAAACTTGAACAATGAACTTGTACTCTGATAGTCCAGAACATCTAATGTTAATATACACTGCATAATTTTGTGGCTGGTTCTGTGACTTGTGTTTGCTGTGGTTGAATTTCTGGAAACGTTTAAAATGTGTTACGGACTGCTCAGTGGCTGATTTGACACGGAACGTAGCAGAATTAACCAATCATAGTGCTTGTATGGAGTTGTAAATATGCAAGCATTGGTAATAGAATTTACCAATGCTTGCATATTTACAACTCGCCTGCTCTACGTTTCCCGTCAGTAGTAACGCACCCGAATAACGTATCTTGAATGCAGGACGCTAAATGGCAGCTTTATAAGTTGCAAATTAATAACATTGGATTTGGCATAACTATAGCCAAATTAAGAATAAGAATTTGCTAGAAATATGTTTATCATGATACAAAAGAAAGGCTTTAGCTCAGAAATGACACAGAATTTTTTTTACCTGACATGTTGATTCCAAACAGACACTATTACAGATTCACAGTCATCTTTCCTCACAGCCATGTAAGATGCCAACTGTCTCAGCACAGTGCAAGTCAACTCCTCCATAATATCCCACGAAAGGACAGTATTACTGGTCAGTAAGTTTTGGATGATATTCATCAAGTTTATATAGTCATCGACGGATATTGTTGAGGTATTATTGTTTACATATTCATGTATAATTCCCAGCCTGAATAAATACAAAAATCTTTACAATGGTAAGTAGAACGGTTCATTACTTTTAGAGCATTTTTGCCTCGATATCATAGCGGTAGCGGCCTACTGCTTCACTCAGGGCGACGATTAAACCATAGGACCTCCAAGGGCGGATCCAGGGTTTGTTTTTTTTTTGGGGGGGGGGGGGGGGGGGGGGGCAAGGTGCAGATGGGCAAAAAAATGTGTGTTTAGCTCGCTCTGAACAGTTAGAAAATTCAGATAACCTTAATAATAAGTGTGCAAGCAGCTTGCGAAAAAAAAAAATCTTGACCATGAAATATAAGCAAAATTCGTAACTCCACAATGATTCTAAATCCGCCTTATACTACTCCTAAGAATAAAGTTAGACAGATAGATAACACTTTATTGAAACACAGAAATATAATCTATGTGTTACAATTATTGGCGGTCTTATCGCTAAAAGCGATCTCATCCAAACAACCATGCAGGGAAAGGAGCATATTGCTATTCACATGCGTTTGTGGTGTGATAAAATAGTAATTATACGGTAGATTACATTGACAAAGTCAAGTTAATTAGACATGAGGGAACCTGCTTGTTCTAAAGGGCGATAAGCACCTTCATAGGCCCTTCCTTTCAATAGGTGTTCAAACCATGACCAAAAAATAATATTCGTATAGAGTTATATGGTACAAATTACTAAAAGCTATGAATATGATACTAACCATGGTATATAATTTTGTCGCAGTTCATCTGTTAGATCGCCGAAATTCTTTTTCTCGTTGCAGGTCAACTTTTGTCTCTTAGGAACACTTTCCACTTCATTCTCTGATGATTCAGCTAACGAAAATGTCTGTACAATATAAAAAAAAATAGTATTTTGTTTGAAAACTATATCCCGCCTATGATCTGAAAATTAGGCTATATAATATTATTTCAGGATGAACTGGAAATGGAAACTAACTTGAATAACTTAATATACCAAATTTCAACTCAATCAGTTAAGCCGTTTAAGTATGTAAGGGTCTACCAGATTGCATTGGCGGTGTCAGAGGTGGCATTCAGTTTTTATCGCGGTTAGTCAACCGGTCAGTCGCAAACGGCTGACCGCGGCAGTCTTTCAGAATCTCTATAAGATAGGAAATGTTATAGATACATCGGAGGGCTAACACCAGCCCCTCTACACTGGCTTACTGTGTAGAAACTGACCACCGTCTCATCATCATCATCCACAGCCCTCTACATCCCACTGCTGGGCATAGGCCTCCTTCATGTTATGCCACTCAACCCTGTCCTGTGCCAATCTGGTCCATGTGCGACCCGCCACTTTTATCAAATCGTTCATCCATCTGGCTGCTGGACGACTGACACTGCGTTTGCCTGTCCTTGGCCACCATTCAGTCAATATCTATAAGATACTAACTACTATCACGATTAGAATATTTAGGATTTAAACTTTCTTACCTGAAGGTACACAGCTGCAGAGAGCTTATAGAAACAATCATATTGTTTCAACAGCTCCTCAGTAGGTTTCCTGGTCTTCTGCAAAACTGCCACTTTAATGGATATTATCTCTAGGATACTATTCAACTGTCTATTCCATACATCCCAGTCATCAGCTAAGCTGCCCTCTTGATTCCTGGTCCTTCCCAGGGGATGATGCAACGCCACATTGTAAAGTAGCAATTGGAATAGAAGACACTGAAATAAATATTAGAAATATATAATTTACAATACATTAATCTTCTGTATCCTTGTTGGGAAAGGATTTTTGTCCAAGGAAAAGCGCGTTACGCATCATTACCCCACGCCGCGCTTTTAGACTTTACGTAAATTTCTAATATACAAAGATTCTCCGAATCACGGACTTATCATTCATATCAGTACATCCCCCAACAATCCTGCTTATACTTTAAATGCGAAAGTGACGGGGTATGTGTGTTCATCACAACTTCAAGTCTTAGTGGCTGAATCAATTAGACTAAAATAAAAATTTAGGTAGCACATACCCTGGAATACACACACATAGGCTAGAATATTTAGCTGACTTACTTGCTTCAATCTAACACTTAACTCAAATTACTGAAATTTGACACATAATATTGCAACATGGACATCCTCTAACGAAATTCTTAGCGTCAGTAAAGCCAAGGGTTAGTATTAAAAATTATACTATATTATATTTTAGAGATAACATAGTTTGGCCAATGTAAAATGAGCTCTATAATAGATGTTCATAGGATCGCATCCACTAGTAAAAGGAAACCTGCAATTTTTGCTCCTTGCAAGCCTACATTATTTGTAACATGATATGCTCAGTGCAGTTTTGCGTGGGACTTTGTATTGAATACCTTAGTAAATCCGCAACTGTATAACGCCACTGTACATCTCGAGAATTTCGAGCAGGCTTTTTTATATTTTTTCAACTTAAATTGTTTTTAGACCAACTTCGCCTAGCACTTTTACCCGCTACGCCTATATGCGCATACCTATAATGTTATTCCGGGTCTAAGCTACCTACATACCAAATATCAGCATAAGCAGTCCAGTAATAGAGTAACAAACATTACCACATCCTTACACTACTCCACACATAAAAACTTTCAGGTTCATATTATGGTACTCATACCTTTTTCTTCACATCCATGTTCTGATCATAGAATTTGTGTTGAATCAATGTAGGTAATATGGCCTCCATGAAATGACATACTGATAGGCCACATTCTGCTGATAACTATAAAAAAAAGAAAATTGTGATAATAGGTATGTCTTATAACATAAACTACATATATTACCTATCAAGCTTAAAAAAAGAGAACAATATCTTACAAGGATGTTTTATTCCATTAGTCTATAGGTACACCCAGCAGCTTTAACTCCTGAAAAAGCGTCTAAGCAGGGGCGCAACCAGGTACCAGATTCGTTTGAGGTTGGGTCCTGTCCTCGCTGACAGACATAGTTCTAACATATTTAGAAAAAAAACTTGAGAGGTGTCAAGGGACACCCGGATGGAACGAAGTTCCTTTCGATTAATGAAAATATCTGGCTTGCTTTCTATAAGAGAAAGTGAGAGAGAGAGAGATAGAGAGAGAGAGACAGAGAAACATGTGCACGCCGCACAGCTTACAATAGCTTACTATAGCAAAAAGTGTCGTGACAACTTTTCGTTAGAATTTTTTCCGTCTAGCCCCCTTTCACAACGCGCGATAAGGAACTTCGTTCCAAAAATACACAAAAATGTTATATTTTGTCTTTGACAAGCTTGCTGCGAACTAACCCCCTTTTTTTTTTTTTTGACCCAGGAAAAATGCGTTACGCATCATCACCCCACGCCGGGGGGCGCGGGGCGGTATGTGGGACTCCCCCGCCAAAGATGGAAGCGGCGGGGATACCCACTAAAAAACCTGGGGGCGTCCCGCCATAATGCCGGGGCAACGGGTACGCCGAAGCATTCATCCGCTGCCCCGACGGCGTTTGGTCCTCACTTACAGGAGGACCCCTCCGCGGTGGGGTGAAGAGGAGTTTCACCCCACCCTCTCAAGGGGCGCGCGGAAACACCGCGCGCGCCACCTCGTGGGTCTGTGCTGCGACGAGTACCCCCGTACTCGCCGCCTAGACCCAGGTTATGGGGGCTGGAGA
Source organism: Hemithea aestivaria (assembly GCA_947507615.1). Taxonomy (NCBI): domain Eukaryota; kingdom Metazoa; phylum Arthropoda; class Insecta; order Lepidoptera; family Geometridae; genus Hemithea; species Hemithea aestivaria. Next base: position 9,151,081 of record OX382327.1, on the reverse strand, counting down.
AGGGCGTGGAAGATACGCCTCCGACGCCCCCTTCTCCGGGCACGCATCGGGAGGTCGGTGGTGACCTCCCGTTCGCGTTCCGCGATCTCCTTCTGCGAGATGACACTCTCGCAGAACGAAACCGCGGCCTGCCACGACTCCTCGCTCGCAACCATGGTTCTTACCATGGTTGCCAGCGAGAGTTCGCCCCCCATAACGGCGACGAGGGCACGGCGCTCACTGACCCAAGCTAGGCACTCCTCCAGTGTGCTGCGCCGTATCCACGTCGCTACCACAGTGGTGGCAAGCAGGGGTCGGTTCCCTGCCGGCTACGTGGTGCAAGTACTTTCCGAAGCATCCGTGCCCGGAAAGCACCTGCACGAGCCGGAAGGTCAAGGACCCGTGCTCTCTGTCCGTCCACTGCTGGAGTAGTGGACGGACTGCCACCACTGTCCAGCTGCCTGCTCGAGGGTGGGCCAGACGCGTACTCCACCTCTCGAGCAGTGCCTCCTTGGCTTCCTCCTTCCACCTCTCTACCTCCCTGGGAGACGCGGTGAGCCCGCGGAGGCGGAGCGCGGCGCGCCACTCGTAGCGCGCCGCATACAGCTCCGCCTCCAGGTCCCAGGGGGCTGCGAACTAACCCCTACTGCATCCATCACTGCATTTAAGCCACTACATTTAACTCTTTAGACGTGAAGTACACAGGTTTATCACAAACATGCACAATGCACACCCAAATACAAACTTTCGCCTTCATAATATTACAGTGATTTCAAACTTACTGTTTCTAGCAGCAACACAATGATTTCTACTATAACTTCTTGAGCTTTTTTGTCTTGAGCCGTTTTCAAAATACACTTATTCCACTTTGGTAGGGCATCTCGTAGTGGAATTACGAATTGCGTGTAGTGTTTTGCATTTTTCATTACTAGCAAAACTAACCTGAGTTTGGCATAACTATCTAGCTTTGAGTACTTGGATGTACATGCTGATAAGCTAACATTTAATAGATCTGTGAAAGAACAATGCTTGAAAGCATTTTTTTTTTGTTAGACACTGACAAGGTATCTCTGAGCCTGATGCTAAGCAGTTACCATTGCCTATATAAAAGTTTGCAACACAAAGTCTTGCCAACATATTGGTCAAGTAGGTGAGGTGAACCTCTCCCCATGTAGATTTACTATTTTGTCATTGTGTCAGCTGGTCATAATACAAAAATTATGTCAAGCTGTGCTTTTGTTTCTTTACCGAATAAAGCAGCAATTGAAATATAATTAGAGGAAGATGAGGATGGCAATGTTGGAAGGGATGGGTCTATCTCCCGAGATACAAGTCTACACTTAGTTCAGGGATAGGTGCTCACTAACCCTGCAGCAAGTTGTGCCTAAATGTTATCGATAACTTCACCTTAAATACACAGTTCTCTAATTATTGTCAAATTTAGTACTGAACTTTATGTAAGTATGTAGACCTCGTAGATTAACCCACGGCTTGTAAAATTTGGTTAGAAATAAAAGATTTTATTATTAAAAAATGAAACTAAGACTGTTACAAAGGGTATAGGTATTATAAAAAGGACCTATATTAAAAAAAAAAGTGTAATATTGACAATGATAAATATAAAGATAAAGACTGCACAGTCAAGCGACATCAACTATACATAATGCATAGTATTTTAAACTAAAACTAAATAAAACAATCGTCAAAATCAATATACTGCTATCTAGCAGGAACACTGATAAACTATTTTATATTCATTTCATAAAATAGTCAATGGAAAAATAGTAACTAAAAATATACAAGTTATTTAAGAGCTTTAGATAAAAAACTTTTGAATTAAATAAAAAATTCATGCTTATTATGCTCTACTCTCTACATACCTTCCCAAGTAGAAGTTGTTATAGATCTCAAGTAAAATTCTTGTGACAACACGTGCTTGTATAGAAGGTTCAAATATGCATCACCAATAGCCATTTTTAAACGAGCATCCTTCAGAATCATCAGGCAGGCTTCTGTGATTATATCACATTTTATATATGCTTTACCTAAATTAATAGAAAAAATATTTTAGATCAAACTGGTGGTAATATCAAGTGCACAGATTTAAAATTTCTAAAGCAAGCAGCAATTTTTAAAGCAAGTCAAGTTTTCATGTCTTCACTAAGTAGAGATATAATAATTTTTTTTAATTTCTTTAAGAACCTGTTCTTCAATCAGTTTGAATAATTGAGGAACAGGTTTTTTTAGATCAAATTATTGGAAAAGTGCTTTTTGAATAATAGTAAGTCTATACATGCTTACCTTTATTAGCTCGAGCCACACACAGGTTTAGTATTGTGGAGGCAAGTGGTGCAGTGGTTTTTTCAAATGTTTTAGATTCACACTTCTCTGTTTCCTGCAAATAGCAAGTCTAAACTGTTAAATTATTAATTTTAAACGAATATGAGCACTCAATTGCATAGCTTCTGTACCAATTAAAATGAAATTTTGTATTTAGCTTAGATTCTATTGTAACACAAAATGTTTCTTGTTAAAATATATAAAAATACTGGTTGTGATCAGAAATTTATCTCAAGAAGCTCATCAGAAAAGTAACCTATGTTTTTATTAAAGATCTAAGCTACATACAAACCAAATTTCAGATTAATTGGTTTAGCCTTTCAGGCGCCAAGAGGTAACAAACACACACATCCATACTTTCACATTTGTAATCTTAAGTATTTAAAAGCAATCTTACCTTCAGGATATACGCATGTATATCATGAAATAAATCATTCCAAGTATATTGGCGATTATTTGTCAGAGTATTGTTTGTTAGCAGTGACTGGACCGGTTCCATGTTGAGATATTCATTGAGCCTTTCTGCACTTTTCTTCCTTCGAGTAGATTGAAGTCCAGCACTAATTTCCCTTAGAGAAGCCTCAAGAGCAAGTGCCATGATTGTAGTTCTACTTCAAAACTTTAAATTAAGTTTATTTCCAGCTTGAATACTAGATGTTAAGCATTCGGCGACAATCTACTTATCCTAAAACTGAAATTACTTCCTAAACCGGCCGGTGCCCGTTTTGTTTGCTGCTGGGTAAATATTTCTACAAGCCGCAAACTCCAAAACTTCAACTCTCGATTTCAAAAGATAAGAAAAAATTTATATGTAGCTTGAGCACTTTCCAAAACATTTTACCGCCTTTACTGTTTTAGTTTATAGTAATAATTCTGATTGAAAAATTAACCATCGTCTGTTCAATAAGTTTTTTTTTCGTTTTTTATATTTAATCCTTCCGTAGTTTTCTGGATTTTACTCGGTTTCGCAAATTTTTTTATATTTTAGAAGTTTATAGCGCGGTCGGCCGTCGGCCAATCGACTGTCACTGCCAGCTTAATGGTGCTTCCACACTGATAGGATCCCGCGTGTCGTGTCGCGTTAACGCGCGTGATGACGTCATCTGTCGCGTTTCTAAACTATGGAATTGTATGGAGGTGTGCACATTTATAAGATCCCGTGTGTTGTGGAGCCATGAGGAGCTATGAGACGCGGGTGTTCACACTTGTAACGTATGTTGTGTCGCGACAGATCGCGACTTTCATTCAGTAAATTACTTTTAAACATATTATGTTTCTTATACATTCTATTTTTTAAGCAATGATTCGTCATAAATCATTAAATAAATTATAATCATTATAACATATTTATATTTGCTTGTTATTAATACAGTGGCATTTTACAAATTCAAAAGTAATAGTTTTGTTCGGAAATCGCCACCATTTTTTTCTTTTGGTGTTGTATGCAAGCTGCATTTGCCAGATATTTTTTTTTTAAATTCGAATATAATATAATTTAGAGTAAATTGCTAAACTTTCTATTAATATGCACTGTCTTATTATATTTCCATTTTTTATTATGATTTTGACTTGAAATATAAAAAATACAATATTTGATACTTATTTAGTGCCATTGAATTTACTTATTGGCTACTACAATAATAAATACAAGTAAAATTAACATTTTTATTTACTATAACCATCTAGCAACAAAGCACTCGTCAAGATAAATGAAATGAGCTCAAACTCGATAGGGTTCCGTCGTTTAATTACGGAGTTCCTATAGCCACCTTCCAGGTCCACCATCAGATCAGCTCTATGTCATATTAATATTGTATTATCATCCATTTTATACATGCATACAAAATTTCAGCTCAATAAGAAACCGGGAAGTGGATCAAACTACACATATTGTAATATTATTTCGATGTGAAGCCTACGGTGGTTGAAACGCGACTGAATGAATTTCGCGACAGAACGCTCCTCAAGACGCGGGACAAGTGTGATCACCTCGCGACACAACACACGGGATCGGACGGGACGGGATCCTATCAGTGTGGAAGCACCATAATGGTGCTTCCTATCAGTGTGGAAGCACCATTATGGTGCTTCCACACTGATAGGATCCCGTCCCGTCCGATCCCGTGTGTTGTGTCGCGAGGTGATCACACTTGTCCCGCGTCTTGAGGAGCGTTCTGTCGCGAAATTCATTCAGTCGCGTTTCAACCACCGTAGGCTTCACATCGAAATAATATTACAATATGTGTAGTTTGATCCACTTCCCGGTTTCTTATTGAGCTGAAATTTTGTATGCATGTATAAAATGGATGATAATACAATATTAATATGACATAGAGCTGATCTGATGGTGGACCTGGAAGGTGGCTATAGGAACTCCGTAATTAAACGACGGAACCCTATCGAGTTTGAGCTCATTTCATTTATCTTGACGAGTGCTTTGTTGCTAGATGGTTATAGTAAATAAAAATGTTAATTTTACTTGTATTTATTATTGTAGTAGCCAATAAGTAAATTCAATGGCACTAAATAAGTATCAAATATTGTATTTTTTATATTTCAAGTCAAAATCATAATAAAAAATGGAAATATAATAAGACAGCGCATATTAATAGAAAGTTTAGCAATTTACTCTAAATTATATTATATTCGAATTTAAAAAAAAAATATCTGGCAAATGCAGCTTGCATACAACACCAAAAGAAAAAAATGGTGGCGATTTCCGAACAAAACTATTACTTTTGAATTTGTAAAACGCCACTGTATTAATAACAAGCAAATATAAATATGTTATAATGATTATAATTTATTTAATGATTTATGACGAATCATTGCTTAAAAAATAGAATGTATAAGAAACATAATATGTTTAAAAGTAATTTACTGAATGAAAGTCGCGATCTGTCGCGACACAACACACGTTACAAGTGTGAACACCCGCGTCTCATAGCTCCTCATGGCTCCACAACACACGGGATCTTATAAATGTGCACACCTCCATACAATTCCATAGTTTAGAAACGCGACAGATGACGTCATCACGCGCGTTAACGCGACACGACACGCGGGATCCTATCAGTGTGGAAGCACCATAACTGTCAGAGTCAGTGCCAATTGTCAATTTTTTCATTCACTCAAGAAGAAAGTTATATTCGGGCCGGCTAAAAGGCCACATTTGACAGATGTCAGTCATAGCAAACAAGTGTTGGGACAGAGTTTTGGCGGCAAGCCTTGATCATATTATTAGCTCCACGTCTTTTGCTTAATAATCGTGTAGAATTTGATTGTTAGCGTGTAATAATGGTGGAATATTGCGTGTTAAGTGTTTTTGAATGTGCACAGATGTAGGCAAGTGATATGGTGCTGAAATATGAATTTTGGTGCCCCCTCCAAAACTCCTCCGAACTTTCAGTAAAATTCCACCCATTTTACTGGAAGACTCACGTGACTAGACGAGCTATTAAGCTCACTCTGACTCTGACCTGACTAACTTATTACTTAAAAAATAACATTTAACTTGACACTGGCAAAACACGAAAGTGGAGACCATAATTTAATATCCCGTGAACATTCACGAATTTTACTCGACACTGGCAAAATGCACATGTTGCCATATTATTAAAAAGAAAAAAAAAAAAAAGTGTTGGGACATTGTTTGTTTATTTCGATAACAGGATATAAATCGATACGATCTTCAAACACGTTGGAATCGAATACAGTTTTATGAAAACATTCATAAAGTCTAATTAATTTTAATTCTAATAGGTTTTTTTTGTAAATATGTAATGGCGTCATGGGCTAGTTTTGCCAGAAACATCTCACGAGTTATAAAAAAACCTGTAATAAAAAAATATGTTTATTCTCTATACATTACACAATTTTTTTTTAATTACATTATATTTTTATTTTACTATAATATAATCACAATATTAACAACATATTTTATTTAAATCGCAATATAGTTATTTATTTATGATCAAATATTCAATCCAAGTTATAATTGCATTCGATTCTACATTTCAAATTTCGATTTCGCGATTTTATTGGGTAGCATCCTTATTGTTTTAAAAACAAAAACTGATTGACGTGACCTTGTATAGGGTGTCCTATTTATTCATCTAATGTTTTTAACCCCCAACGCAAGAAAGGTGGGGTGTTATAAGTTTGACGTGTTTGTTTGTCTGTCTGTTTGTGTATCTGTCTGTGCCATCGTAGCCGAACGGATTAATGAAGTTTGTTTATTTTTTCGTTTATAAGATTAATAATATTACTCGGCAATGTTCTTAGCTATGTGTATAACATATTCTTTATAGTTTAAAAATAAACACAACAATGACTTGAAACAAAAATTGAGTATTTTTTATTTTTAGTTTTTTTTTGGTTAAACATAATGCCACAAAAACCGTTGTTTTATATTAGAAATAAAATCTATACCATCGGCTTATCCGAAATTGACACCGACATTTTCCTCGTGGCTCTACATGGTCTCCCAGAGTTGATTAAGTGAAGCAGGGTGGAGCGGCCCCTTTTACCCCCTTCCTTACTGCCAGAAGGGGTACAAGGGGGGTTTTCCGATCTTAATCAGCTTATTTTGAGCCAATACACATTTGGTGGAAATCCGTCCAAGACGGCTACGGCCGCTACAAAATGGCCGATTACTTTTTTAATTACACATTTTGACACCGTTGAGGACTTTAATTTTTTTTAATAATGTGTGTGTGTGTGTGTGTGTGTGTGTGTGTGTGTGTGTGTGTGTGTGTGTGTGTGTGAGAGTATGTTTGTTCCTTCTTTACGTTTCTTCTGGTAGAAATTTCAATTGTAGTTTTTGGTAGACTTTTTTATGGTAGAAAAATGCGTGAGCTCCTGATGAAGGACATCGTAATTGTCCGAAACTCAGGATCGAGCCTAGCTCCGACCATTATTTCCGTGAGTTTTTAGTCGTTTTGTTTACATAGTAATATGGATAACTCTCACGTTAGTTTTCAAAAATGCACAGTAGAAAAATCTACTTAGTAGTTTTTGGTTGAATTTTTAATGATAGAAAAATCTACCAAATGGTAGAAAATTAATAGTAGTTTTTGATAGATTTTTTATGGTAAAAAATCAACTAAATGATAAAAAAAGAATGGTAGATTTTGCTACAAATTTCAATGGTAGTTTTTGGTAGAAAAATTTAATGGTAGTTTTGGCAGAAATTATGATATAAGAATTTGGTAATAAGTTAAATGGTAGGCAAAAAATCTACCAAATGGTAGAAATTTTAATGGTAATGCGTAAATTGTTAATTGTTAATTCGAGTATAGTGTTCAGTGTTCAGCTAAGTGTTGTCATATTATTTATTGTTCAGCTAAGTGTTGACATATATTATTTACAGAAAAAATAAGTAAAATTTTTAGATCATTCTGTAAGGGAATTTTGATGATGTGTCAAATGTGGCCTTTTAGGCCGGCCCGACTATAGTTACTAACAAATTTATCTATATTCACCCAGCTACGAGTATCTTATACCTACCGCCTACCTGGATGGAAATTTAACTTTTTAGATAATCTGGAACTGGATTAGTATTTCGATCAAAAGAAACCTATATTTATATGTGTATATTAAATGTATTTGCCATACATTGTAATAATTATTATTAAGCCGCGTCTCCAGCTCCTTTTTTGGTCTACGAGTCTACACTCTCAACAAAAACACGTCAACACACAGCAAAATTCCCCAACACAAAAAAAAATGAAGCTTACCGCCGGGCTCAGCTAGTAAATAAATAAATGAAAGACAAAGCAAAAACATTTGTTGAAGCTTGAAGCATAGACATTATTATTGTTTTTGTGTAGGGGAATTTTGCTGTGTGTTGAAGTGATTTTGTTGAGAGTGTAGACCAAAAAAGGAGCTGGAGACGCGGCTTTATTATAATGGTTAAATTAATATTAATACCTCCAAAAACATAACTTGTAAAAAATACCAAGTCTCGCAACTGCAGTTCTTCTACCGTAAAAAGTTGTGAGATCCATGTACTACCAAGTCGGTAAAATCTTTTATGTTTTAAATCAATAGATCGACATGGCTCATGGCCATCGCATGAAAACACAACAATGTATCTCTCAAGTAATATACCCACATAATAGTGCGATTGCCAAGTCAATCTATTAATTTAAAACACAAAAGATTTTACCGACTTGGTAGTACATGGATCTCACAACTTTTTACGGTAGAAGAACTGCAGTTGCGAGACTTGGTATTTTTTAAAAGTTATGTTTTTGGAGGTATCTCACTACTTTTTGTTTTTTTTTATTCGTTATAGGTTAGCCTTTGCCCACGATATCGCCTGATCTTAAGTGACGACGCCCGTAGATGGGAGCAGACTAAACCTAGAAGGCGGGATAATCCCTCCCTGGCTTTATACATTATTACGGCATATATATTATGGCATTATTATTGGGATTTTATGCAATTTTTACCGTTGACTGCAAATGTAACTTTGTAATCCTTTATATTTATACAGGATTACAAAGTTATATATGCAGTTTATGTACCTCGAAAACTAGACCGAAATTGCATGTTTTTTTAGTTTTCCTATGGTTTATACAATAAACTCTAAGTATTGTACCAAGTTTGAACCTTCTATGTTTGCTAGAAGCAGGCGCGGATCCAGACCATAATTTTGGGGGGGGTCATCGGCTAGAAATTTTTTCAAACTAAGATTTTTTGGGACTCGTTTCAGCGTAGTCTTGAAAATCTTATATTTTTCAGTACGAATGATGCACATTTTGCTTGCTCCAACTATCAAGGAAACTAAATATTCTAACTTATAAAAGCGCGAGCAGCTCGCTGCGAGCGCCGAGAAAATTTTGAATTTTTCAGCATGAATGATGTGCGTTTAGCTTGCTCCGAGAGGCAAGGAAACTAAATATTCTTATTTGTAAAAGCCCGAGCAGCTCGCTGCGAGCGCCGAGAAAATTTTGAATTTTTCAGCACGAATGATGCGCGAGCAGCTCGAGAAAATTTTGAATCTTTCAGGATGAATGATCCGAGTTTTGCTTGCTCTGAGCAGTATGTAAATTAAATATTAATATTTATAGAGTGGGAGCAGCTTGCAAGCGCAAAGACTTAGCTGCAAAGACGACATAAAGCGCAAACAGCCCAAATATAAAAGACACTGTGCAGTTTGCTACGAGAACCTACGGATAATTCGTAGGCGAGGTCCAAAAAAAGTAGCTTGGTAAAAAAAAATTAAAACAGCGAAACTGTTTTATGATTTATGAACTTGTACGTAAAGCTTGCAGCTAAGAGAAAATTTCCTAATTTTAACTGTGAAAGTAGCGTAAAACCAGTTGATATGATCGAATTTTTTTTCCGACTAAGATTTTGGGGGGGGGTCATGACCCCCTTGACCCCCCCCCTGGATCCGCGCCTGGGCGTGCCTTAGACTTTTGATGATCGGTCAGTGAGTGAGTGAGTGAGTGATAAAATTACAAAACTTTGACTAGTTATAATTTTTAAACGACTAGTTCAAATTGAATGAAATTTGGAATAAATCGTGTTTATACAATGCATAGGTACTCGGTTGTTAAAAATTGAAGCTTCTAGTTTTTTCCACAACGAAGTTATAGGGGGTCGAAAATGGTCTGAACTGCTTCCAGAAAAGGATGGTACGGCCGTGCCGCTTTTTTTGCTCGACTTGGCTTGATTTTTGATTTATATATTCTGTGCCCTAAGTGCATATATATATAATCTGTGCACTCGGGCGAACGTTCGGCCAACGACTCGCCGAATCATTGGCCGGCAAATGTGGACGACCCATAATATAATATAGCTACACAAGTTACTTGCCACATCTCACGAAAACGGCTAGCGTTTACTATACCTGCTTGCCTATTGAGATATACTACACCCAGAGAATAATTAAAAAAAGAATACAAAGTAAATTTAATAATTAATACAGTGCTTGTTATGGATTTAAGCACTGTTTAGTTTGGTCGCTTTTGAAGCGGTTACGCAAAATCTAGTGTAGAAATCGTTGACTTTTACACATATTTAAAACGTCTAATGTAATGTCAGCTGTCATCAGTAGAACTGTCAACATTTTGAGTATGTCAATGTCAAACCACAATGAACGCGATCATCGAGCAAGCGTCACGAAATGTCAAGCAGGCAAACGAGCAAAAGTAGCTTGCTTGATACTTGATTGCGTGTCACGTTAGTTCTTTGGCATAAATCTATCGCGCTAGATTTACTTTGCCCATTATAATCAAACAGATGTTGTGCTGATTATTTTAATTTATCTACTACTTTTTGTTAATGCAGTGTTCTCACTTCCAAGCATAGTTTCAAGTTCTTGTATTTTTCATCAAGCAAAACACATAAACTTACACAGTGCGACCGTGAAGGTTGAGAATGTTACGTCATTTTGCTTTTAGTGTGTGATTTAGACAAGATTATTTTTCATAAAAACAGAAAACTGTGCAAAACTTTCAAAGTGTTTATTGTTCTGTGTATTAAAAACGTGTGTAATTCGTCAATAAATGGATTGTACAACAAATACACCGGCTGCGACGAGATGCCGCCATGTTATTTAGGTTTCGCAGTTTTGCTGTCAACCACTGGTCACGGTTATCCCTGATAGACGAAGCTCGAAGGATTTTAGTTCTAGGCAAAGATCGGTAAGTAGATTAAGTTTTACACATTTTGAGGATAAATGTTGTTCATTTTGTTCTCAATCAAAACAAATTCGTCCATAAATTGAATTTGGTTGTGGGCGCCTAGTGTTTACGGTGGTTTATTGACTGTCAATGCATAATGACGTCATTTATTGTAAGTTATTATTTATCTACGCATTCGCCAATGCAAAAATCGTAGAAATATGTAATCCTAGTGTGTCCCTTTGTGTCTAATATAGTTCTTGTCAACAAACACCTCAAATAATCATGTTAAACATTGTTTTCTATCTCAACATATTCAAGGTCTTGATATAGCCTTGATCACATACAGCTAGGTTATTTTTTGTAACTGCCCATAAAATAGTGTAATATTTTACATGTTTTTTAGTCTAGGGCCTACAATTTTCTATATAATGATCTATATAATGACAAAAAATCTGTTAGAGCTAATGAATATAAGTTCATAACTAATACAATTCCAACCAACAAACCTTACTAAGAGAAATTCACAATACAGAGAAGGTATGGTGATAGAATCATTGTTATGTGGGTGTTATTTAAGTTATTTTTTTACTTTCATTGTTATTGTTGGTAAAATAACCTACAGCAATGGGCTTGCCATGGTTTTATGGCAAACTTAATTGATCTGAAAAGGCTACACTTTTCCTTGAATAGCATTAAATTTCTAAATTTTTATTAATGAGAACTTGATTCTCGTAAGTGCCGACACTACAACAGGAACATTGCTTGAATCATCTTTTATAGATTCTAAAGGCCAGTGATGATAATGCTACGCCTAAGGTTTCAAATTTTTAAAAGTATTTTGGGCACCAAAGTGTGGGATACAGAGTCTCGGTTGTACTCGGATACTGATAAGAACTGATGAAAAATGTAATGTATTGCAAACTGTTATGAATTTTTTCAAAGTTTTGTTTTAAATTCAATGCCAATGCACCGATAGGTACTTAACTTGTATGTTGAGTTTGACATTAGAGTGCAAATAAGAGATATTTAACATATTCTGCATCCGCTAGTAAAAGCAACATCATGAAACTAGAAAGAGCACAAAACAACATCCATCGCGCTATCACTAATGCTCTGTGGTTCTCCAAAACAAGAGAGATTCAAGAGTATCTTGAAGTGCCAACAGTCTAATCTGAAATCAAGAGGCTGAAATGAAGATATGCAGATCAGTTATCAGTTCATGCAAATATTCTTGTGACTGAACTCTTAAATCATTCACTGACACCAAAAAGACTAAAAAGAAAAGATGTATGGTAATGAGGCAGAGGAGGTGCATGCCTCCTCGCCTTTACAAAAGATCGGCTAATAGTCTGGTGACTGACTGCTGGTAGAAAATAAAAGGAAAAAAAAATTACACATTAACCGTGGAAAACACAATCGCTGTGTTATATTTTAACTAAATGTACAAGTTTTTCATTTCATACATTTTTGTTAGTCGATAAATGTAATAACTGCTGCCTGTCCTGAAAAAGATAGACAACAATATTGTGTGCTACTTCCAAAGTAGCTTTTTTTTTAAATGGCCATGTTTATAGATTATCACAAAATCTCATAAATTTTTGACAGGTTCAGTCACTTTCCTTTTGTAGATTTAAGTAGATAGGTACCAACTTTTTTAACACAGTCTAGTGCCCTATTTGTAACCTATTATATGGGCCAGTAAGAAATATCCAGATAATTATTAAGGGGAAAGATTCAAGTAAATACATTATTTATTATTAACGTACCTAATATGCGAAGCCTCCACACCTAAAAGTTATGCAAGTTGCAAATGTGGTTGTGTGATTACAAGCTGAGTTTGCTTTAATCTTATTTCATAAATACATACATATATCTATGACAATATGCAGATAATAAAGCATATTTAACTCGGCGGGAGGCGCGCCCCATAATGCAACACAGACAGTCGCTACCGGGTAAAAAGTACCACAGTGGAATTATTGTGAAAATTGCAGTTTATAATTAATATTTATATTAAACAAATATTCATGTTATATTTGAACATGTTTCTAATGAAATAATGTAAAAATGAAATAATTATTTGTAAATTTAATTATTTTTCTTGTGTATAATGAAAACACTGCATGGAATTTAACGCTTTTTGTTCTTGGCTTTTAAAAAACACCAATAAAACTCTAAAATCAATGCAAAAATTTAAAATAAGTGATCAATATGAAATGACCATAATATATTCTTACTTACAATGATAATGGCGACATATATTATATGGTGGTTTACCGGGGTAGACTTCCTTTGCAGGAGGTCGTCTAGGTGGGTACCCCAACAGTGCCAGTTATTCTACGGCCTGAGCAGTTATGTGCAAACATTACTGTGCTCCGGTAGGAGGGCGCTGTAGCTGGTGAAATTACTGGGCTAAAGAGTCTTAACATCTTATGACTCTTGAGTAAGAAGCATTGGTGCAATGCTCCTAGAATTTCACATGATTGTGAAATCCTAAGTAGCACTGTACTGATTATGGGCAGCGTTATCTCTTAACATCAGGAGAGCGTCTTGCTCGTCTTCTACTTCATCACATAAAAAAAAAATGGTAATTTTTTGAAATAAAAATTTACAAAGTGTAAACAAAAAAATTATCATGGTTATAGTATGAATGTTTGTTAAAATTTTAAAACTTTACTTTTTGAGAACATTTTAAGTATGGTCAAAGTGGGTAAATGTAAACAGAGGTAAATGGTAACGCTGGCCATAATTTCTTCATTTTTACTTTTATAGGATTCTGAGTGCAACAGAATACATTAATAGTCTTTTATCTAAGATATGCATTTCAATATTTAAGTGTTAGATGTCAAAAAATATTATTTTGATGTGTTTATTATTTTTCGGCAAAATCCATTGAAATACAGTTTTTAAGTGGTGGACAGTACTTACTTTAGTACGAAAACTATTGAGGTAAGCTATAATGTTTATTAGCTAGAGAGATGAAATTTAATTAAGTGGCAGGTTTTAGGTGTTATTTTCTCTCTTTATGATATCTGCAATTTTTTAAATCTGCGTTTACAATTACCCCAATATTTAGTGCCTTGGGTAAAATGTAAACATAATTTGGGGTAAATGTAAACGAGTGAGGTAATTGGAAACACAATAATTTTTGCTTTCAATATGTTTAGTGATAATGAGGGGGTGATTGTAAACATTTCATTTCAAGGCCAAAGTCATATGCGGAGGGCAAATGTATGAAAGAAAAAACTACTATGTTACTCTCCGGAAGATATAGATGATATGATTCATAAAAAAATGCATTTCAAGAAGCCTGCGAGTTTTATGTATTTCCTACTACGGTTATATTAAATTCTGAGTAGGAAAAAAATATTCAAGAGAAAATAAAATCTCTAACTTGCATCAGGATGAAAAAAGGAAAAATGCTTCAAAGAATAAATGATAAAACTGATAAGGATAGTGAAGAAATTATGAATAACAAAGGAAATTCATGCAACTAAGACCAGGTTTAGGTTAGCATAAGATAAAATTAAGAGTTTATGTACTTATTTATGTCCAGTAGTAGTATAATTTGTTTATAATTTGTTCAGTAGTAGTATTTTTTAATGTTTTCAAAAGTTATTGAGTTATTGATGTACTTACAGAGACTGTTTACATTTACCTCCTTTTATTAGTTATAATTATGTAAGGAAATATCACTATGTTTACATTTCCCCCAAAATAAATAATTTACCTCCTGTTATAGATAAGGACTTTTTACCATAATATACTCATTAGAGAGATCAAACCTTGCACTAAATAATCTTTTCTTCTGTGCTATGTAGTAACAGTTAAGAATTGTGCGTTTACAATTACCCCAAAATTGTAGTTTTTGAAATTTTGCGTTGGGGTAAATGTAAACTTGAAATAAAAAACAAAATAAATGTGCTAGAAGGATATGTTATATATTACTTCGCATGTTACTTCACGTCCCTAAAAAAAGAAATAGTGTAATAAGTCGTCACAATATTTTTACACGATGATGAAAGTACTGCTACCTCCAAATTTTTTCAAAAGTGTTTACATTTACCCACTTTGACCCTATATTTTAAAGGCATAAATTACAATGTGTTAATTTTTTTATTCATTTTCTTAGATTTTTTCACAATAATTCCACTGTGGTAATTTTTACCCGGTAGCGACACTCCGTGTTGCACCTTCGAATAATATATATTTAATAATACAATAAAATGCTACATATAATATGTAGTATTTTATTTTAAAGCTAAATGAAACGCCCAAAAACGCTGTTTATTGATAATGGTAGACTGCCATACATTTCTAAAGAGGTACCTAAAGTGGCATCGCCGAAAATTAAACAGGAAAAAAAAATACGAATTTATGCACTATGTGGTAAATTTTATCTGGTAGCGCCTCCTCGCGTGTTAAAGACTACATTTCTAAATAACTTGCCCATAAAACTGATACAATTTTCTCCAGTTGAAAAAAGCAGGTAATCATACAAATATTTTAAAACATGCCAATAGCTTGCTGTTAGCAGTAAGAAAATGTTATATTTTCTGACAACATAAGGTGTTAGATTAGCCTGCTTCTAGCAGTATTATAAATAAAGAAATGTAGTATTATAAATAAAGAAATTACATATTGTTAGTTTAAAACAATGTTAGTAATTTTCTGTGAGCACTGAGAAAATTTCTAATCCTGTCCGCAAAGTGTGCTTATTATGAGTAAGCCGATCGCACACCAAGAAAATGTTGTAATGTTGGCTGCAAAAGTTGTATGCGAAGCTCATTTTAAAATCCAAACACCATGAAAAATATAAGGTGTATATTCTTACTAATAATTGAAACTGAAAATCTTACTTAATATTATAAACGTGAAAGTATGAAAGAATGGATGTCTGGATGTGTGTTTGTTACTCTTTCACGGCTAAACGGGTGGACTAATAGAGCTGAAATTTGGTATACAGATAGCTTAGACCCTAGAATAACACATAGGCTATAGAAAAGCGGGTAAAACCACTGGGCGCAGCTAGCATTTTATATTTCTCACTTCGAAAAATGTGCACTCAGCTCACTCTGAGTGGTAAGGAAAATTAAATATTCTGAGTAATAAATAAAAACAAAATACCTTTAATCTGTGAGTGCAATAATTACATAATATGTAGGCTACTTTTCATCAGGTAAAACCACCAGGCGCAGAAAGGTGTTGTCATTTAAAGGCTTAGGCTAACACTTTTCTTTAGCACTCATTGTGATGATGTGTAGGATGTGTGTATAAAATGCACAAAGTAATGGAGATACCAATGTGCTAAGATACAGGTTACAAGAGGGATTAAGGGGCTCAAGCCTTTCCCCTAAAAGCCCATGCAGCAAGCAGCATGTCAAAATTCTCAATTTTTGTGTTGGTTTTATGCCCCTACCCCAAATTATAATATTCTTGAGCTCTTCAAAATCTTAAAACCATCATCAGTGAGTTTAATTTTATTGTACACAAAAATTTAAAAAGAAGTCGCTATGACAAATAAAAAGATGAAGTAGAGTATTGAGAATAGAGAGAGATATTATAAATAGGTAATTGGATCATAAATAATTAAGTTACTAACAAATTTATTCAATTAGGTCTTTGAAGTTGTAAAATTTCTATAGCTTTATAATTTTCCCTTAAGCACTGGAGTTGCCATTGGAGAATATTTGACATGGATTTGAGTTCAGTCTCTAGAAACATTAGGTAGGTATATTATTACTTAACTAATATTAAGTACTAGCTCCCATTTTCTGCTTCACTCTTAAATACTCTTCGACTTCACTCTTATAAGTAGATTTCTATGGCACAATATCTATTTCTGTGGCAAACTTTTTGTTGGTAACAAAGCTCATATTCACATTATATACATAATATATTCCTTTTGTATAGGTAGGTAGGTCCCTTTTATATAGGTACCTACAAGTTGCAGATGGGCAAAAATATTATAATTTTTACGCGAGCAGCTTGCTGCGAGCTCCGAGAAACAAAAAATCTCAATGTAATCTTGACCATGAAATATGTGCAAAATTTTTAACTCTACAATGCTTCAGGGGGGCCTTGGCCCCTTGCCCCCCCTAAATCCGCCTATGGGTACCTACCTATAGTTAATCCTACATTTTTTTTATTAAGTAGCTTTATTAGGTAACTTTGATCTATTCAAAAATTTTATATCATGTTTTAAAATTCAGGGAAAATAGTAACATTCTTTCAACATTATGATATTATTTTAGGCTTCTAAGATTTGATATACTTATTTTCTCCATAGACATCCATGAGCCATCACATTCATTAGGAAGGTAAGGGGGCGTCCATAAATTACGTGAGGTGTTTTTTTTAATTTTCTGTCCCTCCCCCCCTGGTGAGATGTTGTGAGATTTTATTCAACCCCCTCCCCCATCCCCCAATCTCACGTGAGATTTTTCAAAATGTGGGTTTCTTACGTGTAAACACGTTGGATTGTTATTGTAAAAAGAAAAAAAAAAATTTGCTTCGTGCTTTTATTTACGACTAGTTAAGACTAGTAATCAATATTGTTCAATCAGAAAAAAAATTGCGTGATATTTGCCGAGACCTCCCCTCTCTCCAACGTAAGATTAGATGAGATTTGAATCGACCCCCTCCCCCCCTTAAACACCTCACGTAATTTATGGACGCCCCCTAATAAGTACCTATAGGTACCTACTTATTTACTCTCAATATCACATCTAGTAATTTAAAACAAATCCCATCCCCATGTTTTATTAGAGATAATTTCTATCCACCTTAGTTGCCATAGAAAGGTTTAAATAAAAAATTGGTAGGTTTATTATTTGTCTACAGAATATAGAAGAGGGGTTGGGGGGGGGGGGGGGGGTATAGTTTGGTTGTCTGGAAGAGATCGCTTTTAGCGATAAGACCGCCAATTGTTACACTTTTATATTATAAATTGTTTTAGTTCTAAGTTTCTGTTTCTGTTCTGTATGTTTCTGTTTCTGTGTTTATGTTTCTGTGGTGTCACAATAAAGTATTTTCTATTCTATTCTATAGGTATCTACCTATTGAAACATGTAAAGCCAGAAAGGAAAGATGGAACCTAAATAAGACAGCTTTTTGTCCACTTTCCTGTCACCTAAAACCCCCCTTTCCATGTGAAACCCTCCTAGGACACTGCTCAAAATAAATGGAAAATGTTATACTAGGTAGGTAGGTAGGTACATGATAAAGCATGCTTAAATGATTAGGGACTAGCTACGCCCAGCGGTTTTACTCCCTAAAAAGTAGCCAATGTTAAATTATAATATAATTCCAGGGTCCAGGCTACCTATATTATATTATACGAGTATACCTACCATATTTCAGCTCAGTCACTTAGACATGAAAGACTAACAAACATCCATATATTTATAAGAACTTTCGCATTTATAATATTATGTACTAGCTTGTGCTCGCGGCTTTGCCCGGCATGGCAAAATCTTTTCTTAGCGAAGGTCTACATCATAAAACCAAATCTATGTTCCAAATTTCAACCTCATCCGTCCAGCGGTTTAGGCTGTGCATTGATAGATTAGTCAGTTAATCAGTCTCTTTCCTTTTATATGTTTAGATTAGGAGCTTCAATGATTATGAGCCATGTAGGTCGTAGGTACTCATAATATGAGGGTTGTTTTGAGTAGAAATTTTTCTTTACAATACAAAAGTCACTACATCCTTCATTCTCTTTCGTCTTTTAACCACTACCTTTTATTTTCCATAGTAGCTTGAAATTTTATTAATAATCTAGAAAATCCATTTGTTCAATAATATGTGTATTGTTCCAGACAATATACCTAGAAGCACTGTGTTAAATTGGACATCGCCACGGAGCGAAAGAACACGGCGCTGACCGGCGCCATTGAGGATATCAATGAATCATACATGCCAGTATTGGCTATTGAAGATGCAAGGTAAGTTCAGTTCCTGAGCTAGGTAGATATAGTGCCTTTCAGAGAACTTGGCTCAAAATGGCCGAGTTTTGCTCCAGTACAATAGGGGAAAACCTTGATGTGCGCTAGTGCTGCGCGGGGGTGGCACTATATTCACTTAACTCGTATTTGGTGACTTTTTTTCCTATTTAGCATAGGTATTCTTCATCATGGTTGTCACCGACAGACTTTTCTGCAAACAAAATTCATCACGTCTTTTGTCTATTATTATGAAAGTTGAAAGTGTAGTTCACTTAACTTAGTGATTACACCTACAACACTCAACACAATTACAATTATAACAATATTAATAAAACATTTCTTTGAAAGACTGAAGCAACTTATGTGTAACTTTCATGTTACGAGTAAGTATTGTCAAGTCATTACACTGTTATAGATTTTGACTTTTTAACAACTAGAATCTAATAAGAAGCTTGTTGTTTGAGTTAGCGTGACATACCACCAATCAGTTCTAGTTTTGGACTTGACTCCTGTGTGAGTTGTGAAAACGAAGAAGAATAAAACTTAGAAAAGCAATGATCTGTAGAGACAGCATGTTCTTAAAAAAATATATTTATTACTGCACGAGAGATCAACAATACTTGTTAAGAAGTTGACAAGTCTTCAACATCATCATTAGCCTACGTTCTTTCACTGCTGGACGTAAGCTTCCCTCATGGCACGCCACTCAACTTAGTCCTCCGTATTCTTTCTCCAACCACTCCCAGCGACCTTCCGAATATCTTCACCCCGTCTCTCCCAAGGCAGAGAACAAGTACTACTCTTGTAAAGTGACGCATAACGGCCTCGTCTCAGAGGACATTGCGGTTCAGTCGGGGGTCCGCCAGGGGTGTCTTCTATCACCTCTACTCTTTCTTGTCGTTCTTGACGGTATTCTGCATAAAACCACTAACAACAAGCGCCGTGGTATAGAATGGGGCGTAACCAATGTCTTAGAGGATTTGGATTATGTGGACGACATATGCCTCTTAAGCCACACACGCGCAGACATGCAAGGCGAATTGAAAGACTTCGAAAACGGGACTCAAAATCAACATCCGGAAGACACATGAAACTAGGTGTGGGGCAACGAGCTCTTTTCTGTTGGACATCGGCACAGAGGCAGTGGAACGCGTCCAAAAATTTACATACCTCGGGAGCTGCGTGTCAGAAACTGGAGGGACTGAAGATAACATCATTTCATGAATCGCCAAAGCACGAGCGACCTTTGCGCAACTTCGATCTGTATGGCAATAACGGACACTGACACGCAGAGTTAAGCTCAAAATATTCCGGTCCAACGTGAAGATCGTATTGCTGAACGGGTGCGATACGTGGAAGGTTACCAAGGACATCTCGCATCAACTCCAAGTTTTCGTCAACCGATGCCTGAGCAGAATCCTCAGTATCTACTGGCCCAACAAAATTTCAAACGAGCGACTCTGAAAATCCGATCGACCAACTGATCAAACGCCGCAAATGGAGCTGGATATGACAAACTCTCTAAAGGGATCCAAATCATATACCGAGGCAAGCCCTAGACTGACCTGATGTACACCAGGTTCAACGGCGTCAATTACTAAGCTGTTCTTTCCAGACGCGGTGGCGGCACACAGAATCGTGCGGAAAATGCAACCGACGCGATGGGCGTATCTACGCAGTTATTTACGGGCCACGGTGGGTTCTCTGAGTATTTGCATAGATTCAAATGCAAGGAGAACCCATCGTGTGTGTGTGATCCCGGTACGGTCCCACATATTATTTTTGAGTACCCAAAGTTTGACCGACAGCGATTTCAAATAGAACAGGCCCTGAAAGTTAACATTTGCAAAGAAAATGTACACAGTATTATGGAGAATAGTAAAGTAAGAAATAAATATATGGAATACTATAAAATAATAATAATAATAAAAATTCTTTATTTCGGAAAAAAAACACTTTACATAGTTGGATAATACTAGTTGAATTATGAACTATTACATACTGTAGCTACTTTATTCTACACGACTATTAATATAATTATGTGCCCATATTATTCTGTTACTAAATATATTTAACTACGGAACATTTTAATTAAATGTCCTCACTCGCAGCAATCACTGTTGACTTCCATCCCCGAACTAAGTTTAAAAAACTTGTATCTCGGGAGATGAACGCCATGCAATTGCTGCGAGAGGTGCACATTGACATTATTTTATGTAATGTAGGTCTACTAGTACATGTAGTTATTAACATTTGGTGGTATCTTAATGTATGTAATTAAATATTACAATTTCAAACGAATATCTTGTGAGATATGTGCTACAGCCAACGGTTGAATCCAATTTTACAAAGGACGCTATATAGGTCTAGAAAAACCTGTCCTCAAGCATCCTCAAATTTTGAGAAATGTGTTTGGGTCGCTAATCAGACATTAAAATAATAATTACACATTAAGTTTAGTATCTACTCTAAATAATTTAAATAGCGAAAGGCCAAAAGTAATCTTTACGTTATTTTTACCTTAAATTTACTTAATACACGCTATGTCTAATGTATAATATTACAAGTATGATATAATGAAAGAATTAAAAGAAAAAAATGCCATGTTTGTGACAGTGTGGTTAGTATAAATAAGACTCCTGTTGTGTGTGCGTGAGTGTGTGCTTATAAATGTGTGTGTGTGGTGTGTTTAGGAGCGCGCTGTCAGTGTGTTTTATGTGTGTGAAGTGTATGGGTCATGTCTCTCAAATATTGTTTTAGTTACAATGCATATTATGTATTTTGATATTATTATTTGTATTTATATAAGTGCCAGCTACATACCAAATTTAATAAATTCTTCTGTGTCTTCGTAGTTTAGTTCTGCCCGCCATTCTGTTAATTTTTTTTTAGCTAGAAATTTGGTTAAGCGATAAATATTTAGATTTTTATTTATTTTATTGTAAAGTTGAGGGGCTATTATTGGGAAGAAACGACTGTAGAATTTTGTTCTGTGTGTGTTTATTGTACAAATTCTATTTTTACGTCTGTTCATGGTAATCTTTTCTGGTTGAAATGGGAGTGTGCTGTATTACGAGGGCGGTTTGATAAGTCCGTGACTTTTTGAATAAAACATTTTTTTTGCGGCAAATAAACTTTTTATTTTTCTACATAATCACCTTTTAGCTCGATACATTTAGTCCAGCGTTTTTCTAATTTTTTTATTCCCTCCAAATAATAGGTTTTCTCAAGGCTCTCAAAATACGCGTTTGTTTCGGTAATGACTTCTTCATTAGACTCAAATCTCTTACCACCCAGCCATTTCTTTAGGTTTGGAAACAGATAATAGTCGCAGGGGGCTAAATCTGGAGAATATGCTGGATGGGGTAGCAGTTCGTATCTCAATTCGTGGATTTTGGCCATCGTGACTAAACAAGTGTGCACACGTGCATTGTCTTGATGGAACAGCACTTTCTTCTTCGCCAAATGCGGCCGTTTTTGCTTCAAGTCAACGTCGAATCTGTCCAAAAGCTTTGAATAATATTCGCCGGTGATTGTTTTACCTTTCTCGAGGTAATCAATGTGAATGCACCGCGTGCATCGCAAAAAACTGTGGCTATGACCTTGTTGGCTGACAGACTCTGTTTGGCCTTCTTTGGTCCACGTTCACCCCGAGCAACCCACTGTTTCGATTGTTCCTTGGTCTCTGGCGTGTTGTGATGGATCCATGTTTCGTCCACAGTAACAAAACGGCGCAAAAATTCGTCCGGATTACGGCTGAACATCGCTAAACACTCTTTTGAAATTGTCACACGATTGCGCTTATGGTCGAGTGTGAGCAATCGCGGCACCCATCTCGCGGAGAGTTTTCTCATGTCCAAATATTCGTGTAAAATATGATGTACCCGTTCAGTTGAGATGCCTACAGTATGAGCCAACTCACGCACTTTCATTCTCCGATCATCCAATATCATTTCATGGATTTTATCGACGATTTCCGGCGTGATCACTTCTTTTGGGCGACCTGAACGTTCGGCGTCACTAGTGCTGGTACGACCACAACGGAACTCTGTAAACCACTTCTTTACCATTGAAATTGATGGTGCCGAGTCCCCGTAGTATTTATCAAGCTTTTCCTTAGTTTCAGTGATGGTTTTTTTACGTAAAAAGTAATGCTTAATCAGCACACGAAATTCACTTTTTTCCATTTTCGTAAAAAATCACGAGGTTGTCTGCTTTGTATGGCTATCAAACACCAACAGTGCCAGTTATTCTACCGCCTGAGCAGTGATGTGCAAACATTACTGTGCTCCGGTCAGTGGCGGATTTACAGTCTAGGCCGCCCTAGGCCCCAGTCCATGTAATACCTGCACCTACGTCGTAGGAATATAACATGTCTACTCCTACTTACTCCTTAAACAGTGGCGGATCCAGAATTTTTTTCTTGTGAACAAGGTAGGTTTGTACATTTATTCAACGTTTACCTACAATTTGAATCTCTAAAATAGGAAATGTTATATCTCTGACAAGAACGTGTGCGTTAAACTCGTTCCGAATAGAATACAATTTTAAAAACCTTGTAATGCGCGAGCAGCTTGCTGCGAGCGCCGAGAAAATTTAACGTTTCAGACTACAAAAGATGTGCAAGAGCCGGTTTTACCATTACCAGCGCCCTGGGCGAGATTTCTACGGCGCCCCCTAAAAAGCAATTCAAACCCATACTTAAAAGGAAAATATTCCAGGATTTTTTTCTGGGCCGATTCCGATGGGCAAAATCATGGGCGTATCTAGAAAAAAATCCACCTTTCCAGCTTGCTGCGAGTTCCGAGAAAATTATGAATTTTTCAGCACGAATGTTGTGCGTTTAGCTTGCTCCGAGCGGCAAAGAAACTAAATAAGTTTTCTTATTAATAAAAGCGCGAGCAGCTCGCTGCGAGCGCCGAGAAAATTTAGATATTTTACAGCACGAATGATGTGCGTTTAGCTGGCTTCGAGTGGCGAAGAAACTAAATGTCCTTATTTATAAAAGCGCGAGTAACTCGCTGCGAGCGCCGAAAAAAATTGAATTTTTCAGCACGAATGATGTGCGTTTATCTTGCTTCGAATGGCAAAGAAAGTAAATTTTCTCATTTATAATAGCGCGAGCAGCTAGCTACGAGCACCGAGAATATTGAATTTTTCAGAACGAATGGGGCGCCACGGGCGCCCCTTTTATCCGGCGCCCTGGGCGGTCGCCCAACCGCGCCCCACCCTAACGCCGGTACTGTGTGCAATGAGCTCGTTCTGAGTGGTGAACAAAATACATAATATTCTATTTATAATTGCGCGAGCAGCTAGCTGCGAGTGCCGAAAAAATTTTATATTTCAGGCTACAAAAGATGTGTTCTGAGCGGTGAGAAAATAAATATTCTTATTATAGAGCAGAGCCGCCGAGAAAAACCCATGGCCCCTTGAAGCCTTTAAAATATTTACGTACTTTTAGTTATTTCTTGTCATCAGTGATTTTTTTGTCACGATTGGCCGCCCCTAATATCTGGCCGCTCTAGGCCCGGGCCTACTGGGCCTTAGGGCAAATCCGCCACTGGCTCCGGTAGGAGGGCACTGTAGCTAGTGAAATTACTGGGCTAAAGAGTCTTAACATCTTATGACTCTTGAGTAAGAAGCGTTGGTGCAGTGCTCCTAGAATTCACATAATTGTGAAATCCTAGGTGACACTGTACTGATTATGGGCAGCCGTTATCTCTTAACATCAGGAGAGCGTCTTGCTCGTCTTTACTTCATCACATAAATAAAACTGCATGACGTAGCTTGCTCAAAATTTGACAGTTGCCCACTAATAGATGACAGTTGACGGCAGCACTGTTGCATATGGAATAACCGCGCGGGAAATTCAAAAAGTCACTGACTTATCAAACCGCTCTCGTATAAAGACTGTAGACTCTGAAACTCTCAGAGGTTAGTAAAAAAAAAGTAAAAAAAATTTATTGACATTCAAAAATTACAAAGGTTACATAAAGACAAGAAAGTGTATGCATAGGTATATAATATTATGGGCATAGACTCAGCCTAATGCTGCGTGAGGAAACCCTGCGCAGCGTTGGTTTTCAACCTATACCATGCTCGATCTGAGATGTTAGGCAGAAATAAACTAAAAAAAAGCCCTAGAATATTCGCGCAATCCTCATGGATCCCCAAGGAAAGCGTAAACATGGACGTCCAAAAGAAACCTGGCGGCGGACAGTCGTGGATGAAGCGAAGACCATTGGGAAGACCTGGAGTGAAATCAAGCGAGATGCTCAAGACCGCTCGGGACGGAGATGCACTGTGGACGACCAAAACCCCACCTGTGCCCCAGCTAAGGTTCATAGTTTCATAGTAAAATAAGTAAGTCTGGGGGCCTAGACAAGCGCGCGCCCGCCCGTAGCGATCATTCGCAATCGCTAAAAAATGTACTGAGATGACAGCTCTCGTCGCTTGTCACGCTATCGCTTCTGCGGCAAATGTGGCCAGGCCATTGCCACTTTAGCTTGCTTAATGTCGGTCACGATACCCAACTTTGGTTCTCTGCCTAATCACCCCATTTCTAATGCGATCCTTTAGAGAGACGCAGAGTATAGCCCGATCTATAGCTCGAAGAGCAACGTTGAACTTGTGGACTTACTAGCCCACCACTCCACAAACAACGTGGACACTTCCTGTACTCCGTAAGTGTCCACGTTTCGGCTCCGTACGTCATAACGGGTAAGACACACTGTGACTACACTATTTGACCAAGGTATATTACATACTCTTGAATAAATTCAATAGACAATCCATTAAATATAATCGGTTTGGGAGTGACCTGTTTATTGAACATGACTTTGTTCTTGTCTATGTTCAATGTTCATCCAGAGACCAACTTATTGGGAGGAGAATCAGCTACGCTGGTCAGCATTTGTTGCAAGTCTTGCTGCGTTTCTGCCATGATTTTTGACGATGTCGTCTGCAAATCTCAAATGTGATTATGTACTCGCCGTAGATTGCCCTATACAGTCCAATCCAGTGTCCATAACACATTCTCTAAAGTCTAGAGAGATAGAAAAATAATTAAGTCGAAAAGTCGCTGATCGTTAATAACAATAAGGTCCTTTGACGATTACGAATATTAGTTCGTAAAATTCATGTGTCTTTCATCGTATATATATTTTGCGCATTAGAATTTCACTTATTTCTAATGATCGTCGATCGATATCATTGATCGACGAACCACGATGTATTTGATCGGCTTAGATCTGGAAGGGATACTGATTACTTATGTAGTAGGCACCTATTACCTATATACCGAACTTTGTTGATGGTACTGGCAAATCAATGGATATTGATCGATATATCCTTATAAATTGTATTTGTTTTTGACCCTATGTGTTGCAGGCAAGCTGCGTATGTGCTATAAAAAAATAGAAATTTCAAATATGAATAAAATTTGCACTAATTTGTAAGTTTGACTTTAAGTTAAATTTGGCACAGTTTTACAAAGCACTTGATCTACAACATATCGTACCATTCAAAAGTGTTAAGTTTAGTTAATATATAATTTGGTATCATGATTCAAGACAAATAATAAATGTTGGAATTCGCTAGGTAGTTTGTTAAGAAAATTGTTGTTTTGCTACGGCTTCGGCAGGTTGAAAGGGGGTTGATTGGAATAAAGTAAGCGAATAATACCTTATGGCTATTGAATTACCGTACTAATCATGTAATCATGGCGACGAGGCGGAGGAGTGAGTTAGACGACAGTAGCGCCAGGCGGTTTCTATGGCGACGTTAGAGACGCCTCGCGGCGCGGCGTGGCTGGGCGGCAGGCAGCTCGGTGCGATCAATCTCGAGCGGAGGAAGCCTGCGCTCCGCTCGCCGTGCCCGTACCCGGCACCCCGCCACGCCACCCTCCACTTACATCTATTGCGCGAATATTGCTAGCGCTGCCCTCCTTCAATATATGTTTTTTAATAAGCATTGCTTCATACAATATTCTGCCTCGTAAAATTTGAGATGAGTAATATTTAAATCTGCGTAATATTCTCCTAAGATACCCAACTAGGTATATTAGGTGGGTTGACTAATACCTACTTACCTATAATACATTGTTGAGTCGTAATTCTAAGATATCACCACCAATTTAAAAAAATTGATTCCTTGGGAAGATGACCACGTCACCACGTGGTCCTAACCAATAGAACACCTATTGGTAAAAGAGAATGTAAAGCGAAAATGTCAAGTTGCTCCATGTAAAAACTGCGCGTTAACAATTCCTCTGGGTTTTCCGTCGCAGGTAATAAAACGAATGACGGGCGATGTATGTTTGAAGTCAGATGAACGCCCTGTCTTATGGACAGAGCGGAGTACCTGGAGTGCTAGACCATGAATGAGAATAGCGTAGGCATATATATTACTAAAGTAATTGTCAGATCTGATATTTCCTTTCGATAGGTTAATAATATTTAACCCGTCTCCTTCATATTGGCATTGACAAGAACAAAGTAGATTACAATATCTGGAGTCAGTTGCAGATTACATTTCTTTTAGGAAGTCAAGATTCAAGTACAGTCGTTACAAAACAGAATAGGAAGCCTTCCTGGCATTTTTGAGATTCAATAATTTGTTAGGATAAGATACGACTACGAACACTGTCGCGAGTCGCAAGGTCGTCGACTTGCTCTGTGAAAACTTCACTCAGATTGCGCGAAGAATCTCCAAATATTCATGCTTTTGTACGTTGAAAGTACTTATTTACCACCTATGTACAAATCTTAAGAAACGATTCTCTACTTATTTGGGAACAGTGTATGAAACACTTGATAATACTTATCATTATTAATTTTATCAATAGTCATTACCCGCAAGAGGCGGTCAATAGTTGTAGTTAGTCTGAGATAGCACATGCTGCATTATTGACTACGTTTGTAGAGCCGATCTTTCGGGAGAACGTAACGTGACCTTGACCCCAGAGCATAGGCCTAACCTGCCCCAAAAGCGTGGAGTTGAAGTTGGCGGTCGATATAACACACGGGATCATGTTCGCGCAAGCGCTAACTCCGACGCCCACCGGATCGATCTGCCCGCCCACGTGACGCAACGTATTTGCGGGGATTCTTGCGGACAAAATAGACCTTATAAGTACACTAATGATATAGCGAAACTTGTAAACAAGCAATTGGTATTGGGAAAAATCTTATCACCGTTATTAATAACAGTTACATTCATATTGACAGACAATCCTCCTAATCATCAGACTTTCCCGTTGCAATTTTGTCCGTGATCTATCTGTTTTCTCTATGTTATGCCTATCTAAACGTTGAGGTCTCAATTACAACTACGTAGTAGGATTTACGATACTATGCCGTAGGAGATGATTGAAGATAGATAAGTAGATGATACCAGCGCGTAGGAAGCCGATAGACCATAGATCGACTGGTATGGTAGCTTTGGAATAACATAGGAACTATTGATCGACAAAGAATCCTTTCGTCAGTCGATAGGTTCTGTAGAAACTTTCCGTCGACGTCGACCTAGGTACACATGGGAGACCATCGATCGATTGCTCTTATAGACTTTCCACTGACGTCGACTTATGCTTTCCACCGTCGAGTCAGTAGGATTAAGTATCGATCGACAATATATAATTGATCGATGCGATTGTTAGCTAGTCCAAAGAATATACAAGTCAACGATTGAAAATCTAAATACACCAATCATTTATCGCCGATTTATACATCTACTGATGCGAAAATTGAAAAATCCTTACGGTGAATGAACCTTTATCATGTACGGCGATCTACTAAACAACAGAAACATTTTTGGTAATTAGTGAACAATAAGAAGATCTCTACGGATGATTTTACGTTCAGAGGATAACGTTGTCATTTTGGAATGCAAATAAAAGTAATGTTCAAGCAATTATTCTATACTAGCAACTATCAATAAATAAATAGGTATTGTGAATGATTTGGCGGTGACAGGTGGTAATATGACTTCAGTTCTAGGAGGTACCGGTTATTGCGGATATAGACAAAAGTATGCCATATATTTAGGCGCCCCAACGAGGCTTTATGTGATTATTATTATGAATCATAATAGAAAAATATATAATAAATTAACTGAAAAATATCGCACATTGCACATAAAGTAAAAATTCCTTATGGAAAAATCCCATCTCCATGTCTGGATTCAGGGTTTTGTGGAATATGAAGCATCGCACATTTTAATCTCTTCAATAGTTGAGTGTTAATAAGAACATTTCTTTTTAATTGTACTTTTTTCCTTAATTTACTGTTCTAAGCAGATTAGCATAATTAATTTTTAGTTTTAATCCTTAATCACTGAACTAAATTAAATATTGATCACAGATTATAATATATTATAAACGGGCCTACGAGAAACGAGTACGAGTAGGTATTATAAAGCTAAAGTTAATAATACAAAGTGAATAAAATAGTTACAACACGCCTGCTTGCAGTCTTCATGTAGCCATTCGAGTTGAAAAGAAAAAGAAGAATACTACAAAGTAACGAGTCACCAATCTGGTTACAAATCTAGCATACATAACGTCACTGGCTATGACGTAAACATTAACAAAAAACTTTCGCATTAGTTACGAAAGTGAAAGCGAAAATGAAAGTTCAAAATCATGCAATACGCAAACCTATGCGAAATTGAATGTAACAGGACACCTATGAACAATGTCAAAATTTAACTGAAACAGTTTTATAGAAATGTTAGTTTTACTAAAAAGGGATAATTTATCTAGCCTAATAATAATTATAATTGTACTTAGGTATAAGCAATCATTAGTCATTTGATAGAGCTATTATGTGATAAAGAACTGAACTATTTTCTTATTAGTGTAGCAATTGTAAAAACAATGTGGTCCTATCAGTGTTCCCTGTGGGACACTTATTTTATGTCAAATGCCAACATACATACTTCTTGTCTATTAGAAAAGTATAATAAGCTCGAGCCTCTAGTTATAACAATAAAGTTATTATCTTTCCTTACACGACGTAAAGTTTACGTGCTTTATTGTAATGTATTCTACTACTTAGATCAAATGCTTCGGAATGATCACAAAAAGTCTGTAGTTAGTCCAGTAGGTACTTCGTAAACTCTTGCTCATAAGAAAGAATTGCTTCTATTTGTAATCGAATCCTTATCATGTCGAATAACAAAATAAAAAAAGAAGGCACAGGGATAAATGAGTTCTGTCAATTCCTAAAGCCGGATAAGGGAGAAGGGGGAAGAAGATAAGGAAGAAGAGAGATTAAACCACCAAAAGTTTCGACCTGTTTTCCTTAATATGTAGTGCGAATATTAACCAACCTAAAAGGGTGATGATTGGCAAACGGAGACACTATTAAGATGTGTATTTTTATCTATTAAGAAGTATATTTTTTTATTAAATTATATTGGCAGTGCCTCCTTGGTATAGTTTGTTTTAATATTGTATAGTCGGGCCGGCCTAAAAGGCCACATTTGACACATCATCAAAATTCCCTTACAGGGTGATCTAAAAATTTTACTTATTTTTTCTGTAAATAATATATGTCAACACTTAGCTGAACAATAAATAAAATGACAACACTTAGCTGAACACTGAACACTATACTCGAATTTACAATTAACAATTTACGCATTACCATTAAAATTTCTACCATTTGGTAGATTTTTTGCCTACCATTTAACTTATTACCAAATAAACCAATACCAAATCATAATTTCTGCCAAAACTACCATTAAATTTTTCTACCAAAAACTACCATTGAAATTTCTAGCAAAATCTACCATTCTTTTTTTATCATTTAGTTGATTTTTAC
Organism: Hemithea aestivaria; assembly: GCA_947507615.1. Lineage (NCBI taxonomy): Eukaryota > Metazoa > Arthropoda > Insecta > Lepidoptera > Geometridae > Hemithea > Hemithea aestivaria. Next base: position 9,120,352 of record OX382327.1, on the reverse strand, counting down.
CATAAAAATCTATCAAAAACTACTAAGTAGATTTTTCTACTGTGCATTTTTGAAAACTAACGTGAGAGTTATCCATATTACTATGTAAACAAAACGACTAAAAACTCACGGAAATAATGGTCGGAGCTAGGCTCGATCCTGAGTTTCGGACAATTACGATGTCCTTCATCAGGAGCTCACGCATTTTTCTACCATAAAAAAGTCTACCAAAAACTACAATTGAAATTTCTACCAGAAGAAACGTAAAGAAGGAACAAACATACTCACACACACACACACACACACACATTATTAAAAAAAATTAAAGTCCTCAACGGTGTCAAAATGTGTAATTAAAAAAGTAATCGGCCATTTTGTAGCGGCCGTAGCCGACTTGGACGGATTTCCACCAAATGTATATTGGCTCAAAATAAGCTGATTAAGATCGGAAAACCCCCCTTGTACCCCTTCTGGCAGTAAGGAAGGGGGGTAAAAGGGGCCGCTCCACCCTGCTTCACTTAATCAACTCTGGGAGACCATGTAGAGCCACGAGGAAAATGTCGGTGTCAATTTCGGATAAGCCGATGGTATAGATTTTATTTCTAATATAAAACAACGGTTTTTGTGGCATTATGTTTAACCAAAAAAAAACTAAAAATAAAAAATACTCAATTTTTGTTTCAAGTCATTGTTATGTTTATTTTTAAACTATAAAGAATATGTTATACACATAGCTAAGAACATTGCCGAGTAATATTATTAATCTTATAAACGAAAAAATAAACAAACTTAATTAATCCGTTCGGCTACGATGGCACAGACAGATACACAAACAGACAGACAAACAAACACGTCAAACTTATAACACCCCACCTTTCTTGCGTTGGGGGTTAAAAACATTAGATGAATAATGAATAAATAGGACACCCTATACAAGGTCACGTCAATCAGTTTTTGTTTTTAAAACAATAAGGATGCTACCCAATAAAATTTGAAATGTAGAATCGAATGCAATTATAACTTGGATTGAATATTTGATCTTAAATAAATAACTATATTGTGATTAAAATAAAATATGTTGTTAATATTGTGATTATATTATAGTCAAATATAATGTAATTAAAATAAAATTGTGTAATGTATAGAGAATAAACATATTTTTTTATTACAGGTTTTTTTATAACTCGTGAGATGTTTGAGATGTTTCTGGCAAAACTAGCCCATGACGCCATTACATGTTTACAAAAAAAACCTATTAGAATTAAAATTAATTAGACTTTATGAATGTTTTCATAAAACTGTATTCGATTCCAACGTGTTTGAAGATCGTATCGATTCATATCCTGTTATCGAAATTAACAAACAATTTCCCAACACTCGTTTGCTATGACTGACATCTGTCAAATGTGGCCTTTTAGGCCGGCCCGACTATAGTGTAAATTTTGAGTGACCTATAATTTTTCACAATAATTGATAAATAGATACGTTTATCTGTTAATTACATTCCTTTCATAAAACCAATCTTAAAAGTCAAACCTATATAATATTATATAAGTACCTGAGTTTCTTAATAAAGTAACATAAAACTAACAACGTTGGTAGTCAACAGGGAGTATTCTTCGTCCCTAACCAATATATTACGCCATTTATATTCTCATTAGTTGTTTCATTTGATCAGATTACTTATGCTCCCTTGAGGGAGCAGCCCATTATTTCTTGTAAACATGATTTTAGTTGGGCTGGGTTCCATTCCATTTCAACTTAACGGAGTGTAAAATCGTTTGACGTAGTGTCGCTTACTTTACATGTAAACCACAAAGGACTGTTTTAAATTACAAATCTATATGATTCAAACTAGGTAGGCTTTTGAATCTTTAGTGCTAACTATAATGTAACCACAAACTTAGTTCATTAAATGCTTACAAAAATAATGTTAATTAAAATAACAGTACTATAATAATTATATAGGTGAAGAATATACATACTTGGTTTAAAAAATAAACAAGTTACTCACTATATTCTCAAAAAAGGCCATGGCCAATGCTCAGATATAAATAATAAATTCGAACAAAATCCTAAACTCCTATATTGTCAAGGGAAAATCCCACAGTTTTCCTAGATTCATCGTAACAATTAAATAGCTAGAATGAGACCGTGTATTCGTTCTTATATGAATCACTCGGTCAATGTCAACAGTGTAATACGAACGAATATGGGTAGCAAAGAGATAGCGGTCCGCATGGGTTTATCATTCGATAGTAATATTATAATTGAAAGGAAAGAGCGGTATCGGGAGCAGTACACACTGAAGAGTGTAATTAATCGTATCAAACAAACTAGATTTGATATATCAATAAACGTAGAAGCACCGGGAGCTGAGAAGCGGAATTAGAATGAAGTACGCGCCGCTGCGAGTCGCGGGCGACCGTGTGCCACGTCATTGCCGTGACCCACTGACATAGATCCGCGGGGCCGCCTGCACCGATATCTGCACGCGTCGCACTCTTCCTCTACAGCCACTTTACTCTTTGCCATTCATTCTCAATTTTTACATTCTGTTTAATCATGTTTGCGTAATTTATTACTTATTTAATACGGCCCAAAATATCACTTTTGCTATGTACTGTACGGCTATTTTTAGGTTCCTCCCGGCTGATTAATGTTGATAGTTCCTCTATTTAAAACGATTGAGTATCAACAACTCTGACTATAAAATGTACGTTCAATGATAACATTGCGACGAATACAAACCAGAAATATTTGTCTGATTATTCGTCTTAGCTCTATATTTCCAATTTCGTTTAGATAATTAGCACATTTTATTAAATAATGCAACGCGTGACCTTGTTATCTAAATTGTGCACTTGACATGAATACTGTGCCATTTCACTTTCATACGTATACGTCACTGTTACACTGCACAGAGCCGTATCGTGGGCTGTCGTGCGCCGCTGTGCGATGCAAGATACTCGTATAGCCATATTGAGGCAACACTCAAACGTGCTCACTTAAGGAAAATGGGTTACCTATTTTTAAAAATTGTGAAATGTAAGTAATGTCAACAATAAATAACACGGCCTCCAATGTAAAGTTACATTAGAATAATATTATATTCTTTTAATTTTTAAATTATTAAGAATAGATATCTATTGTGGCTAAGGCCTACATAATAATAAGGTTGTCTGGATCACATCCTACTAATATAACTTTTAAATGGCATTGGGTCCTTAAAATTATTAATTCTTTGATTTCAACAATTTAAATAATGGTAATTGCGTCCTCTTGTATGCTTTCTATCGACAGTTTACCAATAATTTCGAAAATATGACATTTTTTTATTCTAATTCATTAACAATACTTCGTAGTGGATTACTCACTGACGGAAAACCCACAACCTAAACCTTGTGACCTAGAAAGTAAACGCGATTACCAGCATAAGACCATATTGAGATGGTGTCCTAATACGGCTAATAATATAGGACCTCTACATATAGATATTCCTTAGTCTAAATAGTACCCCTGTATCACCTTGATAGAAAGGCATCCGAACCGGTTTTCTTGACAGTACCTATACACCAGCCTAAGGCATCTAAGGTTTAAGGAATTCCAGTCTGCCTAGCCGAAATCCTGCTGTCAAGAAAAGTATTTGTCTGCGTAATATATTCCTATTTTATCATCCACTGCTCTAGCCTAATAATTCAGCTCCTATCGTATTTGCTCGCGTGAAAATTTAATTATATTTGTAACTAAAATTAAACCACAAAACAATCAATCTTTTAGTTACGCGATTAATAAAATAATTATAATATAAATACACAAAGTATTGGTTGGTTGGAGCTTATAATTGTCGCCCTTATTTATAAGCATTATTACTCCCCTCTTGTTTCACAATAATCAACAAATACATTATATGTAGTGAAATAGCTTTTTTGTTCATATTTTTTAGTAGATATCCATCCATCGAGATAATTCGGCAACGTTCGGATTTATTCGTCCTCAAAGTTTTTATCTATTCGCCTTTACGAGTGAGATCGCAAGCGAGTTCCCCGAGCGTACAATGACGTGGGTGTGACTGCGCCAACAATATTGTTCACATAGTCGGAGTTCTCCTGCTCAGTCACCACCGCTGGCCGTGGTCGACGTTCGTCATCACAGCTCCGCGTCGAGTCGCGCCGACAGCCGCCGCGACGCGTCGTCGTGCTTCTGCGGTTCTTAGTTATTTTGCGTCGCGTCGCGTCGCGCCGCCCTGCCTTCGCTTCGTGTTGATAATTTGTAAGCGGCGAACGAAAAGGATGTGTGTATATCTACGTCTCGTCTTTCAGTTGACTTTCATCGCCGTTTTGTAGCGAACGTTTCGCACGGCCATCGATAGGAAATTGCACTATCACTACGTAATATTATGTTATTGCACGTTATAAACGATTGACATTAAAATTGGACACCACGTTTGCTACCAGTGTTAGTGGATAAATTGTGTATTTGAGTGTCGGCGTTTGTCGAGAAACCTCTGTATAATAAAAAATAGCGTCGCGACGACCGTGGCGCAATGCAGTGTATGTTTGGATGTGAATACGGATTGTGTTGTTTTAAATTATATTACGGTGACATAGGATTGAGGAGCGTTAGAAGTGCAACTTGGTGTGATTAGCCATGCTCCCCATAGTGCAAACGGAACCCGTACTCTTCAAATGCGGAGTACACGGCGTGAATACGGCCACCTCTCCGCCGACCACATTGCCTCCTTCGCTCACACCCGACTCAGATGTTGAAGAATTCGTCGATATCTTCTTCGATGTCGATGTTGCTGCTACTAATTATCCGAGGTAACATAGGTTCCATCTTGAAAACATTTTGCAGATGTCGCTTGACGGGGTGTTTTATTATATTATTATGTACACCAAATAATATTACACCGTTCATAAATATAAGTAAGCAGTTTAATGCTTGGCAACACATCGATCATGTCTTCTTTATTCATCTAAGTAATCAGTACGAGCGCAGCAATTGACACCACGTTTCCATTTTCATTCATTTTCTTGTCAGGTGCATATAATTATACAAGAATTACACCAATAAATAAGAGTTGTCGCACATTTAATACCGTTTATAGACCACGATACTTTTCATCAGTATATTATTCTTCAGATGCCCAAGTTGGTTTTCGGTATGGTAAATTAGCTGTACAGATTTTTCTATTGCAGATTTTTTTAGATAATTAAGAATATCGCCAGGGTATTCAGCCATAGGTCAAACATCATAAAGCTGGGGCGGGCCCCTAGTCTAATCTAACATAATCTAATATTTTATTGCTATAATATATGTAAAACTGGTTCGCTCTATTAGATGTTATGATGCTGTGGGCTCCTTATAAAGTCAAGCAACAAGTTTTTTCAACATTACCAATGTTGATGTGAAGTAAACATCACATATATTTGAAGGAATACAGTATTATACTCATAGTGGATTATATATCTATAGAGTAAAAATATAATATGTAGATGCAAATAATATAATTGCTGCTGCCTGGCAGTTAGAACTGCTGAAATATCCCCTGTGTTATTCCCTAGGCCGTTTAGGCGTAAAGATGTGACAAACACAGCACGTCACACATCCACATTTTCGTAATTATAATTTTCGTTAAAAAGTAATAAATAATAAAATAATTGGTGTTTATACTCCAACAGAACAGGTTACCCTACTTACACTGTCAGAGACAAATCACAATTTATAGGTTGTGTGGCCAACCTATATGTTGCAGTTTCAGGTCGCCGAGATAACTACACGGCCTGCAACATGACCTAACGACTGCCTCCTACATATCTTATAGGAAACAGCCGGGACCCACAGTTTTACGTGCCTTCCGAAACACGGTAGCGTCCAGGTGAACTTTTTGCCACACACTAATAATATTTAATAAATTAAATTTACAATGTGGTGTCTATCCTATTATGTTGGTACTTAAAAGACTATGATCCACAACTGGAGAGATTTAATTATAATTAGTGTACTATCTGTGCAAAGTAACAAAACAGAACCAATGACATGAAACACTGACACCAAGAATGGCTACAGGTCACTCGGTGCAGATAAAATTAGTAAATACTATTGATAAGAACAATTAAATCAACACGCTACGCAAATAATCCTTTGAGTTTATTTGCTGTAATGCTTGTTAAAATACTCAACCCCTAGGGTTGACCATTGACCATGGGTTATTTTATTTATTTAACCTCCAATCCCCTGCCCAACCCGCCCCTGTTAAATAATATACATTCTTTTTAATTAATTAAAATTTTAGGTGCATAGAGGTAGGTATTGTCTTTGTTTTAATCACCATTCTAGTTATAAAAAGCTTAATAATATAATGTTAAAAATATTGCCATATATTATGAAACCTTACCCCCTGAACTTGGTTTCTTGGAACTTCATTAAAAGCCAAATATTGAAGGTAATTGTTTTAAATGAAATTATACTTACTACATTATATTATGGATGATTATATCAAACAAGTAGACCCTGCAGGCACTTCGTTGCGCCAAACGGAAAATTATCAGTGTTCCACTGCTATATTGTGCATGTATTATACATATTAACCTTCCTCTTGAATCACTCAATCTATTAAAAAAAGACCGCATCAAAATCATTGCGTAGTTTTAAAGATCTAAGCATACATTTTTTTTATGTGATGAAGTAGAAGACGAGCAAGACGCTCTCCTGATGTTAAGAGATAACTGCTGCCCATAATCAGTACAGTGTTACCTAGGATTTCACAATTATGTGAGATTCTAGAAGCACTGCACCAACGCTTCTTACTCAAGAGTCATGAGATGTTAAGACTCTTTAGCCCAGTAATTTCACTAGCTACAGTGCCCTCCTACCGGAGCACTACTGTGCTCCGGTAGGAGGGCACTGGCATGTTTGCACATCACTGCTCAGGCGGTAGAATAACTGGCACTGTTGGGGTACCCACCTAGGCGACCTCCTGCAAAGGAAGTCTACCCCCGGTAAAGACAGACATAGGGACAGACAGACAAACACGGGACTTTGTTTTATACTATGTAATGATAAGGAATAAATAAGTCATTGTCAAAATAAACGTTTAGTAAAAAATATTTTTACTAGCTTTTATTTACTTTCACCTGTCTGTTGTCTGTCTGTAATCAAATCTTGGAAGTTTAATTTGATCCACTTCCCGATTTCTGATTGAGCTGAAATTTGGCATTCATGTATAAATCGGATGACAATGTAATTATGACATGAAGCTGATCTGATGATGGAGCAGGAAGGTGGCCAGAAGTTCTTTCTTAATTAAACGACGCAACCCCATCGAGTTTGGGCTCATTTGATTCGTCTTGACGAGTACTTTGATGCGAGATGGAAGTAATAATAAAAGCTTGTTAAAAAAAAAAAAAACACTTGTTAACAAAATTCAGACTCACCCTTATAATGTGATATCTTCGAATAACTAGCCACATCCTCGCAAAGAAAAAGCAAACATCAGCATACTGCAAAAAAAACCCGCAAATATTACCCATAATACCATGAATAAACATTAAGTAGTGAGTAAGTACCTATATAAACTATATATAATTTCGTTAATCTCTTAAAATTGTATAACTACCTATCACATGATTTTGCGTGTGGTCGAGATTCTATTCAGTTTCATAATAATTCATACCTTGTTCGTGCGCCAATAATATTAATGATGATGAGGCGCAGCGTGCACTTTCATGTTCCAATCAGATGTAGATTGATGTCTTATTATCAAATACACATTTTGGTTCTTTCTTTTTTAACTAAATTTATTTCTACTGACCTTACACTTATAATAATTAGTTTTCATTACTTAAAATAACATTTTTAAAAACTTTTCACTAAATCAGATTAACCGTTGAAATATTTTTTGACATTACGATGACGCTTGATGTCTAATGTCTAAATAGCAAGTCTGTCATTGTGTATGTTACTGTCAAATTTACTTTTTTCTTAAGGTAAATTGCGTCGCACGATATCTTTATTTGCCAAATTAAGCTGTTTCATTGCAAATGCAAGCTCAGTTAAACTTATACTCAGAAAAACAGTATTTTTTCTGAGTACGTATCGGATAAGTTTGGAAACTACGAAAATATTTAGCTCTAGAAACATTATGAATAAAATCCAGGAGTCAATAATATTTTTGTTCATAAACTTTTCTGCATGAAATGTAGTAATTTATGCCCATGATATACTATTTAAATTACATGATGCCTCACTCCTACTCACAAGAAGTATACCAATCCGGCTAGGCTCAGGTCCTAAGTTTTAGACGAGATTTTAAATTACATCATTAGAGGAAAATAAAATATAAATGCATTGGCATTTATTGTAAACAGATTCGTGGAAATAACGTGGGGAGTTGGACCGATTAGAAGTTGAACGAATTAAAAAGGAGCCAGTCCTTGGGATTGATGTAGAATAATATAGCGCTCTACAAAATGGTTATTTGAATTTCCTATTGACCTCCATAGGTATATTAAGTCGTTAGTAAGTACATACAGTTGAAAATAAGTGAATTTTTCTTTATTCTAAAATTAATAAAATGTAGAGATGTGTCGAACGTATCTTCATGGCGAATTTTATTGCAATAGTTTTTTTTTTTTTAATTTTAAATAATCTAACCGTAAATTTATACTGCCAGAAAATTTATCACAAGGTCAAGTACATACAGTTGAAAATAAGTGAATTTTTCTTTATTCTAAAATTAATAAAATGTAGAGATGTGTCGAACGTATCTTCATGGCGAATTTTATTTCAATTGTTTTTTTTTTTTTTAATTTTTATCTAACCGTAAATTTATACTGCCAGAAAATTTATTACTAGGTCTAAAACGTAATTTATCTGAAATTGTATATAAATAATTTGAATTTGTAGTTATTTCGTTTTAACTCTTGTCTAGCAAATCAATCAATATTGTTTAGTTTAAAAAACTAAGAACATATTATTGGAAAATATAGCTGTATAAAAGATAAGTATTAGTTTTTTAATCTGTGGTAAAAACTCAACCTTCAACGAATGATCGAGAATTGCGTGAACAATGAAAATACCTTGATCGAATTCGTCAAGCGGAGTCCTGTTTTATTGTCAATTTGAACTGCAATCCCGTGTACATTTGACTCCTGAGATGTGTGGGATGACAGTTTAACTTGATACCCAAGCAAGACCCCGCGTACACCATGCTTTGCCCACAGGAACCATCATCATCTTACTGCCCTCATCCCACATTATGTAGGGTCGGCATACCACGTCTTCCTCCTCCATTCTACTCTATCATCCGTCTTTGCCCACAGGAACCAAGCATTAATTTTGTCTTTAATTTAAGTTTATCAACATCAACGTCAATCTAACTGAATATTTGTCCTATTATTTAAAAATATGCCAAACATTTACCAAACATTCGATGCATATTTTGATTATACTAACTAGAAACTTATTAACGTTGCGTTGGTACAAGCAGATAACAAACTTTGCTAATCTATTTGTGCTATGAACGTTTTATTCTTATAATATTCTGTATTCATGTACTATACGTCGGCAATCAGTTGGCAATGTAAAAAAGTTATGCTCATATTACGTTATATAATTGGCATGAGGCGAATCGACCACGTCGTGCCTATAGATGTGAGGCCGGTATATAACCAATCTTACCTATCGGTTAGTTACCAAAAAACCCATTTAATACCCAAAAACACCGTAAAACACCATTTAAAACCTTTGGAATTAAAAAACATTTTTTTGTAATTATAACTACATTTCTTGATTTTTTCGAGACGCAATAGGTGTCTTATGTCCATATTAGCTGCCCCCAGCGGTTTTACCCGCTGTTCTATATAATATTATAGTCTATGTGTTCTAAGCTATCTCTATACGAAATTTCAGCTCAATCAGTCCACCAAGAGCAGAGATTACCTAATGTATTTATAAAAACAAAGGAGTAATAAGTTTAAAAGCTCCTTCTTTGAAAAAAATAATATTATCATAAAGAAAATTATAAAACCCTTTAATAAAAACAATCTATTATTACTCCTACTCTTTCAGACAAATCAAATGAACCCAAACTCGTTTGAGCTGCGTCAGCAAGTGGCAAGGTGCAAAAATATTATAATGTTTGCTACGAGAAGTGTGAGTTGAGCTCGCTCTGAACAGTTAAAAAATTCCAATATCCTTAATAACATAAGAGCGAGAAGCTTGCTGAGACTGCAAAAAAAAATTGCAAAATTCATAACTCTAATGTCAAATAAAAGCTTGTAATAATTTAATTCGATTACTAACCAATCTAACAAAATTCACACACTCACATTCTCACCTAAACTACACTCACACAAACGAAAAAGATTTGATTACAGATAGACAGACAACAGATCCTACACCTATCAGTTGTCTGTCAAATAAAAGCTTGTAATAATTTAATTCGGTTTCTAACTAACAATAAAATAATAATGAAATTCACACACATAAAAATAAAAATTCACACATTCTCACCTCGCACACACACAAACGTTAAAAATTTGATTAAAGATAGACAACAGACCTTTCACCTGTCTGTTGTCTGTCAAATAAAAGCTTGTTATAATTTTGTTCGATTTCTAACTAACAATTTTTTTCAATATACTACGAAGTAAGAAGACGAGCAAGACGCTCTCCTGATGGTAAGAGATAACGCTGCCCATTATTAATACAGTGCTACTCAGTATTTTACAAAGGTACGATTCTGGGTGCACTGCGCCAACGCTTCTTACTTGAGAGTCATAAGATGATAAGACTCCTCAGCCCAGTAATTTCATTAACTACAGTGCCCTTCTACCGAAGCACAGTAATGTTTGCACATCACTGCTCAGGCGGTAGAATAACCGGCACTGTTGGGGTACCCACCTAGTCGACCTCCTGCAAAGGAAGTTTACCCCGGTAAAAGTAATAATAATATTCACACACTCACCAAAGCTACACGCACACAAACAAACGTTTAAGATTTGATTACAGATAGACAGACAACAGACCATTCACCTGTCTGTTGTCAGTCAAGTAAAAGCTTGTTATAATTTAATTCGGTTTGTAACTTAACCAATCTAACCAAATTCACACATTCGCAATCTACCTATACTACGTACACTCACACACATACATAAAGAGCAGTGCGGGCCCGCACAATACGGCAACGTCGCATTACATACACACTCGGAATCTACCTATACTACGTACACTCACACACATACATAAAGAGCAGTGCAGACGCCGCAGCGTATATTGAAACCCTACCTCTATTCAGCACCGCGACCGAACTGAGATGCGGGAGCCTTTCCATACGTGAATTCTCAAAATACGACTTTAATCCCTTCCGCTATTCAGCACCGCGACCGATCTGAGCTACGGGAGCCTTTACGTGCATTCATTCTCTAATTGCGACTTTAATCCCTTCCGCTATTCAGATCGATCGATCTGAACTCGGGGATTGTTTTCAGAGTAATATTTAAATCTATTTGATGAAAACGCATGTCTGTATAGTACTGTAGACAGTGATTCAAGAGGAAAGTTTACGTATAACTAGTGGACCCGCGCGCACTTCGTAGCGCATAAAACAGTCTACAAATACTACCTACCTTTAGTCATTCATTTATTTCTAAAATAAAAACGATTTACTTTACTCTTATTCTTACTACTCTTACTGTTACTCTTACTCTGACTCTTACTCTCGACTCTTACTCTCGACTCTTACACTCGATTTTTACTCTCGACTCTTACTCTCGACTCTTACTCTCGACTCTTACACTCGATTTTTACTCTCGACTCTTACTCTCGACTCTTACTCTCGACTCTTACTCTCGACTTTGACTCTTACTCTTGACTCTTACCTCTTATTCTTAACTCTTACTCTTGACTCTGGATTCTTACTCTGACTCTTACTCTTGACTCTGGATTCTTACTCTGATTCTTACTCTAACTCTGACTCTTACTCCTACTCCTATTACCCACCAACTACCGTCATCATCAGATTATCTCGGTGGTACCATAATAACGTATACACAACTCACACCTCTTTCAAATTTATCGATCTGAACTCGGGGATTCCAGAGTAATATTTAAATCTGTTTGACTAAAACGCTTGTCTGACGTATATTTGCTTAGATCTAACTACGCAACGGAATTTGATGCGGTTTTTTTAAAAGAAAGAGTGATTCAAGAGTAAAGTTTATGTGTAACTAGTGGACCCGCGCGCACTTCGTGGCGCGTAAAACAGTCAACAACTACTACCTACCTTTAGTCATTCATTTATTTCGCTAGTTATACCTAGCTGCTGCTTTTTTATTTTATTTTATTCAATTCATTTCAATTTTATTTAATTTTAGAAATAAATGAATGACTAAATGTAGGTAGTATTTGTAGACTGTTTTACGCGCCACGATGTGCGCGCGGGTCCAAACCAACTACCCACCTAATATCCACTCACCAATAACTAACGTCATCATCTGATCAACTCTATGGCACCATAATAACCTATACCCCAAATATGAGTGTGAAACTCAAACTGAGTCAAAACTAGTTAAAAATTGCATTGCAAGATCTGTACTAGATATACGATTATACCATATATCATATTTAGTATCAATAATAAAAACAAATAAAAGTTTATGGAATAATTATATTATTGTCGTATATTTTTATTACATTTCCTTAACAATGCCGTCTCATTCAGTATTCAGAACTACAAGAATAGTAGCAAACAAACACTAAACATTCAATATCAAAAGTTTCCGCAGATCGAAAATACTTGAGTGCTGAATACTGGAAAGATTTCCAATCTATAATGGTAATATTGCGTACGTAAACCCTCCCGCATGTCAGAACTAAAAGTAGGGTAGCATTTAAACTCTCAAACTGCATGTTTTGTCGTTTAAAAGCTCCCGCATCCCAGATCCATACTGGCGCTGAATAGAGGAAGGGTTTCCATATACGCGACGCCGCACAATACGGCAACGTCGCATTACATACACAATCGGAATCTACCTATACTACGTACACTCACACACATACATAAAGAGCAGTGCAGACGCCGCACAATACGGCAACGTCGCATTACATACACACTCGGAATCTACCTATACTACGTACACTCACACACATACATAAAGAGCAGTGCAGACGCCGCACAATACGGCAACGTCGCACGACTAGGGCGGATCCAGGATTGGGCCCTGGGGGGGAAGGTGCAAAAATATTATTATAACGTTAACTACAAAATGTGTGAGTTTTGCTCGCTCTGAACAGTTAAAAAATTCAAATATTCTTAAAAGATATATGCAAAATTCGTAACTCAAATTAAAGCTTGTAATAATTTAATTCAATTTCTAACTAACAATAAAATAATAATAATATTCACACACTCACGTCAACTACACACACATACGTAAAAGATTTGATTACAGATAGACAGACAACAGACCCTTCACCTGTCTGTTCTGTCAAATAATAGCTTGTTATAATTTAATTCAGTTTGTAACTAAACCAATCTAACAAAATTCACACAATCGCAATCTACCTATACTACGTACACTCACACACATACATAAAGAGCAGTGCGGGCCCGCACAATACGGCAACGTCGCATTACATACACACTCGGAATCTACCTATACTACGTACACTCACACACATACATAAAGAGCAGTGCGGGCCCGCACAATACGGCAACGTCGCACGACTACGGCGGATCCAGGATTGGGCCCTGGGGGGGAAGGTGCAAAAATATTATTATAACGTTAACTACAAAATGTGTGAGTTTTGCTCGCTCTGAACGGTTAAAAACTTCAAATATTCTTAAAAGAAATATGCAAAATTCGTAACTCAAAAAAAAGCTTGGAATAATTTAATTCAATTTCTAACTAACGATAAAATAATAATAATATTCACACACTCTCACCTCAATTACACACACATACGTAAAAGATATGATTACAAATAGATAGACAACAGACCTTTCACCTGTCTGTTGTCTGTCAAATAAAAGCTTGTTATAATTTAGTTCGATTTCTTACTAACAATAAAAAAAGAATTTTATACTACGAAGTAAGAAGACGAGCAAGACGCTCTCCTGTTGGTAAGAGATAACGCTGCCCATTATTAGTACAGTGCTATTCAGTATTTTACAAAGGTACGATTCTGGGTGCACTGCGCCAACGCTTCTTACTTAAGAGTCATAAGATGATAAGACTCCTCATTACAAGCTACATATTCATATTACAAGCTTTTTTTTGAGTTACGAATTTTGCATATATCTTTTAAGAATATTTGAATTTTTTAACTGTTCAGAGCGAGCAAAACTCACACATTTTGTAGTTAACGTTATAATATTTTTGCACCTTCCCCCCCAGGGCCCAATCCTGGATCCGCCGTAGTCGTGCGACGTTGCCGTATTGTGCGGGCCCGCACTGCTCTTTATGTATGTGTGTGAGTGTACGTAGTATAGGTAGATTGCGAATGTGTGAATTTTGTTAGATTGGTTTAGTTACAAACTGAATTAAATTATAACAAGCTATTATTTCGCACCCCCCGAGGAAGAAAGTCGTAACTGAAAAACACCAACTTTACAGGAGCAACAAAAAACTGATTTAAAAAATCATCGGCAACCTGAGAAAAATTTAGTATATAGCAAAAAATAGCTAAAATTAACCTCGATTGGCCTATGTATTACAATTTGCAATTTAATTAATCGTCATGGAGTAAATCTTAAAAAATAGATTTACGCTAATTTTCAGCGACACATTTTAATTAATTTATGTAGTTAACAGAAATATTACTTTATTAACATGGAACGGAAACTATAATGCTGACATAACTGCAGATACGACTTTCTGAGCGTATGGTGGCGTTACAAACTCCACGCGTAAGTATGATTTACGACGTTTTTCCACGAAAACTTTGTCTCGGTCTTTTTGCGTAAAATGAATTGCATCCTTTTTCTTCGAAAAATATATTCAAATAAATAATGTATTTCAAGTAAGCGCTTTTTTAAACGAAAAAAATTACAGACATTTTGGCGTATGTTTACATATTACGTTATTCCAATCATTTAATTTATAAAATATGAGTCGTTTCTCAGTACAAAAGAAATAACAAAATAAAAAACAGCCTTTAAATGACTCCAGTATAAGGGATTAATGTGTAAAACTTTTAACTTATTAAAATTTTGTAGAAAGATCTTGTAAATATTACTGATTATGTATTTTAAGGTAGCTTTTGTTGTACTATACCAAAAATCATAAAGGTTTCGTAATAAATTTAATACCAGCTATGTTGAGTAGTTTTACAGCTTTAAAAGTAAACTAAGTAATATTTCAGGATATATTGTATATCTGTGCAAAATTTCATCTAGATCCACTTAGCCGTTTTGGCGCAAATAAATCAGAAATATTCATCCACTCATACATTTGTATTCAATGATTAAGTCTAGTATTATGACTGGAAAAGTGTCATAATTATGTCTTTTTATTAAATTATAACATTGTTTTTCATTTATGAAGTATGTTAATGATGATTAAACCAATTTCAAACATTGCTTGAGTAAAAACAAAGTCTATGACACAAGGAAACACGAATGACTGCAAAGTGTTTCAAATACGATCAGTTATTGCGCCACTAGGTATGGATGCCGAATTGCTGGAAGCCCTGACTTCCGAAGTTGAAACGGGCTTAATAAATGGCGGGAACGGGCGGGATAGGATTTGTTTGTGTAATTCTTGCGCTACTCTCCGAAACGAATCTTAATAAAACGGTTAGAAGGGGTGACTCTTCTACAGTGTTCAAAACTCTTAGAATTCACTAGCGTTTGGTCACTCACGAGCCTTTTGGCGCTCCCCTGAATCGACTCCAGAGTCTGAAGCTGGTATTTGGGAGTATCATCCCAAAGACGAAAACAATATTCTATACATATAGGATCGGCTTTATGATAGAAATAAAACAAATGTCCCGGATGAAGTAATGTTGCACCTTTGCCAAAATACCCAACTTCCTGACAGTCTATTGAGTCTAGACTTGATGTAATTACAGAAGTAAAAGGCAAAAATGAGAGAAATTTCCAGTATCTGAACGTGATTAGCTATCTACAAACATACATTTTGGAAAGGAGAAGTTTCATTAAATCATTATTTCAGTGTTTCCTGTTAATTACAACTTAGGAGTCTTCAAATCGAGGGTTAATAGGTATTTACTAGGTCTGTGTGTCACATCTTCGACCGCGTCATCACTTACCAACAGGTGAGACTGTGGTCAAACGCAGCCCTATTCTCTATATATTTTTTTTTTTATACGAGATAGGCCTACGTTTATATAAATAATAACAAAAAAATAAAATTCTTTTAATAGCAAATAACTTTTATTCATCGCACCCCCCGTCGTCATTTTTTCTTTCCGTCTTTATTAGCTCTACCGCTAGATGTTATCTGCTTATCCAAGAAGTGAGTGATATGCAAAACAGATCAACAGTAGATTTACCAGCACAAGACCCGAATTTTTGATCACACAAGAGATCATTCGTCGCGATTGACGTTCCATTTCATGAACGTGACAGATATACCAGTGGTTAGAAGGGCCAGCACAACTGCCTTTTTTTAAAACAGGCTGCACGTTGGTGTGTTAGGCTGAAGGCTAATCAAAATCGGAGTGAGCCCTGGTGCTCATGTCTTTAACACTATCGCAGGTATTCCGGCTGGAAGCCAGCATATTCACATGATTCCACTGCGTTCTATGAACCTCTGATTAGTTATAATCAGATATAGGTATAACAAACATTGAAGGAGGCCAGAAGCATTCAGACGCTTTGATTCCGTAAAAAGAGAGCCATATAAACTGCCGAGTTCATCACGGGCGTAAATGCATCCCACACATGTGGCTTGAATTTGTCTTCAAGTGAGCCTCCGGTTAATCTGACAAATACACATCTGACGGCAAACCTATTAACGTCTCCATGAAGAACAAGAGAGCAGGGTTTTCAGATTCAAAGTAGTGGTGGTAGTGGAAAATTTGAGTGCAGACGTTGAATGTTGGAGAGGCGCACTTTTAGAGAAAGGGATAACTGAAGCTGTGAAACCGATCTCTTAGTCATTGATTTATAGAGTGACATGGAACACAGAAACTGAAGTGGAACGAGATCTTGCGCTACAGGTCATTAGAAATCAAAACTTATACTACGTCAACCGAGAGAAACTAGAATGAGAATTGCGAGGTCACTCAAACCCTCCGGGGATGTCCTTTGGGTCCTCTTATCCATCCAGTCGCTACGGGTACGATCTTGCATGCCGAGACTTTCTTTCATGACTGGTTAACTCATCATTTGCCTTGAATCCCGCTACTCTCCAGATTTCAAGCTGAAGCAGGGCAGAATGAGTAACTATGATCTGCGTTTAGCGTAATGATACCCAGTTTACATAACTGGCTACACAGATACGTGTGCTGCTGGATTCCAATAACATACAAACCAATCTCTATACAACTATTTCTTAATAAAAGATGTAAACAATTAGACTTATTTATTTTAATTCTGACTAAAGTTTCGTGAAAGAAGTGAGTAACAAGTAGTTAAAGTGATGAAGGCTGATAAATGTTTCGTAGAAGAATGTGGTAACTGTAATTGCACGACAATATATTTACGAAAATTTCTTTAAAAAGGAGTTATCTGTAGTTATGTAAAGATATTTGTAAAAATGTTCATACAAGATTGATGTAAGTGTATTTATGATGTTATTGACATGGAAAACTAGTAAATAGTGTGGTCGCAAAAGTAATTAACTTCAGTTTTATGGAGTAATTATATTTGATTTCAATGTCGTACAAGTTTAGTTTTTTTTAATAATTCCCTCATTTTTTGAGATAAATTTATGAAAAAAATTGACAATATGTATCGGATTTTTCTTGATTTTATTATGCAATAAAAACAAAAAGTCACAATTAGGGTTAATTCTTTCTTCTTCGAGAGGTGCGATTTGACAGAACAGACAGGTGAAGGGTCTGTTGTCTGTCTATCTGTAATCAAATCTTTTACGTATGTGTGTGTAGTTGACGTGAGTGTGTGAATATTATTATTATTTTATTGTTAGTTAGAAATTGAATTAAATTATTACAAGCTTTAATTTGAGTTACGAATTTTGCATATATCTTTTAAGAATATTTGAATTTTTTAACTGTTCAGAGCGAGCAAAACTCACACATTTTGTAGTTAACGTTATAATAATATTTTTGCACCTTCCCCCCCAGGGCCCAATCCTGGATCCGCCCTAGTCGTGCGACGTTGCCGTATTGTGCAGCGTCTGCACTGCTCTTTATGTATGTGTGTGAGTGTACGTAGTATAGGTAGATTCCGAGTGTGTATGTAATGCGACGTTGCCGTATTGTGCGGGCCCGCACTGCTCTTTATGTATGTGTGTGAGTGTACGTAGTATAGGTAGATTGCGAATGTGTGAATTTGGTTAGATTGGTTAAGTTACAAACCGAATTAAATTATAACAAGCTTTTATTTGACAGAAAACAGACAGGTGAAGGGTCTGTTGTCTGTCTATCTGTAATCAAATCATTTACGTATGTGTGTGTAGTTGAGGTGAGAGTGTGTGAATATTTTTTTTTTTATTGTTAGTTAAAAATTGAATTAAATTATTACAAGCTTTTATTTGAGTTACGAATTTTGCATATAGTACGGTCCCCAATACAAAAAAATAAAATTTCCGTGGGACACATCTCCGCCATACAGATTATTGGTATGTACTTATTTGTCATATTTTCCTGAACACGAAAAGTGCGGTAGTCACTTCCTAAGTGTATAGAGGGGGTAGTTATGACGTCACAAAGATGGCCGCCAGCCTATTCTATTGTGCGGGTTATTTCAATATCTACTAAACCGATTTACTTTAGGGTGTCAAATAAAAGGTTATTAAATAAGCATCATTTTATTTCTAAGAACTATTAATGTGAAGTAAGTAAGAAAGGAAATAATTCCAAAAAACATAATTTCTAAAAAAAAAATTCTTCTTATGTATATAACTTGGTAACCGTTAGGATAATGCAAATATAGGTTATTATAAAATATTTAGTTTCTTTCATCAGCTTTCTAAAAAACCTTTAATCATTACAATAAAGCTATATACACGGAACTGCAGCCGTTTGAATGAGCATCGGTAGCGCTGAACTCATAGCGGTAGCTAAGCGATTAGACGGATTTTCTATAGAATGATCATAGAATTTTGAATAAAAAGCATGTGCGATAGTAATGAAAATATATAATAAAATTTAAGTAAGCTGGTACGTATTCATAAGTTGTATTTACAAGTTTTTTTCTGATGTGATCAGCATAATAATAGGTAGGTGTATGTGTTGTACTAAACTTACTGATAAAATTATTAAAAATAAAACATATTTTTATCTAATTAATGTCCTCAACGTAATCTGTATGTTCTGAATAATTATACTGGTTGTAACATTTGTTACCGACATGATGTATCCCTTCTAAGCACTTTTGTTTTTTGTCATTACATCCACAACGGGATGAACACTTTCTTCACATTTTCACCTAATTCACACATTCTCACCTAAGCTACACGCGCGCACACAAACGTTTAGGATTTGAATACAGATAGACAGACAACAGACCATTCACCTGTCTGTTTTCTGTCAAATAAAAGCTTTTTATAATTTAATTCGGTTTGTAACTTAACCAATCTAACCAAATGCACACATTCGCAATCTACCTATACTACGTACACTCACACACATACATAAAGAGCAGTGCGGGCGCAGCACCAAACGGCAACGTCGCATTTTCACACACTCGCAATCTACCTATAACTACGTACACTCACACACATACATAAAGAGCAGTGCCGGCGCCGCACCACGGTAAAGAGATACTCTTTACCGTGTATGTAGAGTTGAAAGCTGGCAACGTCGCATCGAGATTGAGTACTTACTGATATTAAATATAGGCGTTACAAGTAGGTACCGTAAGTTCAGTTAGTTTGGTCCGTCCGACCAAGTGGAGAGATAGGAATTAGTTATAAAAACTACATTGATACGGTGAAAGCTCTGTGTTCGTAATAAAAAACTATAGGTTGAATAGAATTAAAAACTTTTTTGATAACCACATAATAAATATACCTACTTTAGGTATACCTAATAATTTTAATTCGGTTTTAACTAAACTCACACTCTTGCCTCGTTACGATATCGTAATCAGTTGTAGGTATCTCGACAATATTGTAGGAAATAGGTACTTACTCTCTATTGATATTCAATAAACTTTTATTAAAATTCTATTAACTAATATTTTGCTATTGTTGTTTTGAGGGTGATTTATTATATTAGTTTTGCTTCTTTTTTATTAATGTTGTATAATATTTTTACTATAGGTAGGTTTACTTACCTACTTATTGCAGGGGTATAGGATTTTTTTACTTTGGCGACATGGCATTGCTGTAATGTTAACGTAGTAGGTTTTAACTCAATAATTGCTCAAAATAACGAAGAATAAAATATTTTTTTTTATATTTGTAGGAGAGTTTTAAACTGTTTGAAATTGTGTATTTGGAGTATTATACCACAAGATTTGGAATATAACGTTTTAAATCGGTGTATTTACATCTGTAGTCGTGCCGCGCAAAATCGGAATACCTAACCAATTTAAGATTAATTGTGAAATATGTACGATTTATATAAAATCGATTCCGCTTACGGACTGTAGATCACGCCTGTGGTCAGAACTCAAAATCAAGTTCCAGAGCCTACGTAGAATAAGCAGTAATGATGACAAATACCTGTTAAGTAACTAGCTATTGAAAATGCGAAACCTTCGCTCGCGAAACGACACAATACCTTCTCACCAACTTTCACCTCTCTGATTCAAGTTCAAATTGAAAATATGGTTAGGCAATGAAGACGTCATTATCATCATCATCATCATCGATCTAATATAACACGTTTTTATACTTTATTAATCATGTGTCTTAACCTCTTCCGGATTAGACGCTGGACTCAATAGAAACCTACCACTAACTATATTATTTTCTGAAGTCTCTATAAATTAATCGCAACGACAGTTTCGCAACAATGATAGTATTATTATATAGAGGTAAATCTAAACGACTACTTATTTAACTATTCTTTAAAAAAAAAAAGGAACACATCAGTCTGACAGGATGTGGATCCTAGGAACAACATAAATAGAGGTTTGAAACATTTTCGAGAATTATTTATTATACTATTTCTGGTCACGCTTGTGGCGCGTTGTTGTTATTCCGAACATTATTATTTCAAGGTTGTGCGGCCGTCGCAGTGAGGTTGCGTAGTGGGGCTCCTCGGTAGGCGTCGTTCAACTGGTATCTCTGTCCCTCTTTTGCACTAAGGTTCAGCTTGCTCTGTACTTGGCACTTGATATCAATGCGAATATAACTACCTACTCCATGATAGGAACCACGTTGCGATCACTTCACATCCTCCACCTGGCCAGACTTTTGATAATGTGCTGTCTTTAATGGCCTGATTAAAACCTGAATAAATATGTATTGTGTTATACACTGTTATAACTTTCGCAGCTAAAGCCGGCGTGACTCATACTTACAAACACTACTTAATCAAAATTGTTGTTAAATAATAATTAGGATATTTTTATAAATTTATTTATATGCATAAGTTTTGACTATAGCAGTGAATATTGCTTCCTTTGTTATATTTTTATTCATGTAGTCCAATTATTGAGTAGAATTAGTTTGCTATCACTTAGAATGTAGGGTATAAATCTGGTAATCATGACATAGGACCAGATCATATTACCATAGTAATTAGTAATTCATATAATTAGTAATCCATAAAGTTTTTCTTTTTTTATATTTTGAAGCCATCCATCATACTTTATTAAAAGTTTATTTTGTTTGCTGCTTCTGTAGAATTGAATCCTGTGACCCCCAACTGGGAGACACATGGAGGGGGATGCAAGGCAAGATGAGCGTGACCGCGCCGGATAAGAAGATTAGAAAAAAGTCAGATAAGCCGCAATCTCAAATGTACGTATGATGCGCTTGGAATGTTTAATAAACGTCGAAATATATTGTTAACATTACATGAATCCAAAAAACTGAACGGGTTTCACGAAGGAAACATTACGAGTTTAATACGCGTATCAGACGTCTGTATAACTATATTTAATTCATATATATACGTGTAGTGTAGACGATTTATTAGTATCATTGAAAAGTCACCCATATCAGTACCTATATAATATGATTATATATATGGATATATGTTTTTTTAAACTTACTAAAGCTGCATATGTGCTTGGGGTATCAAAAGGTTCTAAATATCTTATACGAGCACAGGTACCTATTACCGACTAATATCCTATGATCTGTCATCATCATAATTCTATATTATAGATTAATATAGCTTAGCCTTGACTTCTTTATAAATTCTTAGAATAAATTCAACATGTTTGCTTCCCGCCTTATATGAATCGATTTAGAGCGATAGACGATATGATAATATGAAGTATAAAGCAAATAAAATGACGTGTTTTATCTTCAAGCCCTTTTTATCATTGGTTTTCTTCAACAAGTCAACAGTTCGGTGGTTGTGCCTCGGAAGTGCCCCACGACCTTCATGTTTATCTCATTTATCATCAGACGGATTGTCTACTTGTTTGTCATGCATTATATTTATTGTCGAATAAATAGTATACTCAGGTTTCTAATAACATTAGCCCTAAAGTCCTAATTAAATTGTATGAATGTTCACACTGCCTAGTGAGAAAGGATCTCTAGCGTTGACAGTTCCATAACGTTTAGTATATTACGATGTTTTGCCACTTATTCTTCACAATAATAGTTGTCATCAAAACATATAACCACTTATTTGTGTAGGTATATGACATCATATAAAACGTATTAAAATCCGTTATATATATGTATATTATAGGTGTAACCTAAGCATGGAGAATACTTTTTGAAAACAAAGAAACTAGAATCTTTGCATCTCTTTTAACTGACTCTTTATCGACTCTTTATAGAAATAACGGGAACCAGGCGTGATTATAATATGTATGTATAGAAATAAAAATTGTAAATATAATAAAACAAACTAATTTTTTTTTAACAATTTCCAACCTTATATATTAATGACCATTCCACCTACTAAATACGAGAACGAGTTAACAATTGATTTTTTTGTATAATCAACATATTTATCTAATTTTTAATTATCTCACACATAAAAAACATTATCTTATATCACTTTATTTTTATAATGATAAAAATTTAGATAGTTTGATATTTTATTACTCACTTTATTTAGTCATGTAGTATGTAGGTCATAGGTGTATTTATTTGTCTTTTATATAAACTGAAGGCTTGCTTATAAAGATGAGCTTATTGCTCATGGTTTTGAGACCATGGTCATATCTCAATAGACGTTCGATATAGAATGTTAATGGAAACTCTATCTATAGAAAACAAAAATTGGAAATGTTTCTAGTTTATTAATTTTAAAATGTCAGTTAAATAATTTTATTACCTTAGAAGAATCGGGTCCAGTGAAAAAAAATACCTAGCTGAACAGATTTATGAGCGTTATGATAATACATTTTAATTAGACGTTATAATCGCCTGTAAAGATGTCAAAATTTCTACTAGACTTCATTATTTCAGATATTTCGGCTCACATACATCGCAGATAAGGAAGGAGGAACGGTATGTTATTTTCCACATTTTTGACCATTAATCAAAATTAATTAAAAATACAACTGAAAATACTAAGAAATTAAGAATTAATTCTGTTAATATGATACACAATGAAGTCAAAGGTCTCAATAGAATATTTTTCATAATAAATGACGTAGAAGATGCTACACACAATACGTGTATAGGTACGGTACCCGTAATACATTACGCATACCGTCCCTCCGGGCGTATTGGAGGCTTATGTGGGACTCCCCATACAGGACGACTGCACGGGTATACCCACTACTCGTAAAACAACTCGACGGCACTCTCGCATCGTCTTTGTGACGGAGGACTAGGAATCGGCATAGCCTTCTAGTCTACTGAAGAAAATGACTGCCCTTTACAAAGGCGGGCCCTTCACGCCCCTCTCATCAAGGAGGGGCCGGGAACGCCGGGGTGCTCGGCCATTCCCGCCGACGATGGTGGTGAATTGTGCAATGCGGATGAAGGCGCCCCCGCGTCTATCAACCGCTATTCACCACCGGGGGGCAGGTGTTGATTCATGTAGAGTCGCCTTGCCCTACTCCTGGAATTGCGGATCGCCTGAGAATGTGGCGAGAGGGCCGTGCTGTCTTAGTCGGTCCGCAGCCTCTTTCTGCGTCATGACGTTTTCGCAGAAGAAGGGAACCGCTGCCCAGGCCTCCTCGCTCCCCAGCATGGATGAAATCACACTGGGAAGCAAGAGGTCCGGCCCGACCACCGAGGTCAGGCTCAGGCGGGGATCGGCCCACTTCGGGCATACCTCAAGGGTGTGCTGGGCCTAGTCCACCGTCGCACCACAGTCGAGGGACGACGGGGACACCCTCACTCCGATCCGGTGCAGGACCATCCCGCAGGACCTGCAGATGGAAGTAACTAGTGTTTAATGAAAAAAAAAACAAATTTTCTTTTAAAGGTATTGAAGGTTTTTTAATACCTATGTCATGTCTCGTACATTTTTCCAGCTACAGGAGAACTGGGTAACTGCTACTTTAGCATTAAGTTAGTCTGAGCGTTTTCCTGAAAAATAAAAAAATGGGTTATCTTGCTCTGATTAATATTATGTTTATCAAACTTATTAAGCAGGTGGAATCAAAAAGAAAAACTTTATGATCATGTTATGCTCACATTGCACTAGATTTATTTATATTGATTGAAAACTGGTTGTATCGTTTACATTGATTTCCTATTTTCTCGTTACCGAATTATAGTTGAAGGATACCAGCGATCATTGGGCGAACCGGTTTCCTCTCGATCGTTTTGAGCAGCATTGTATTTTTATTATAATATTTGATAACCTCCCCGTGAAACAAATATTATGATAATACGTAGTCTGTGTTATTTTTCTCGTCATACGTACTTACTGATCAATTAACATAGCAGTGTATTTGAGAAGAAAGGAATTGAAGATTTGTGGCATATTTACCGATCCGCCATTTTTTTTTCAAAATCGCGGCCAGTAAATTTGATGGCTGGAATCAATAGTAACAAAAACATTCTTGGTTATTTTTTAAAGCAGGTCATGAATTTGAAGAAAAAAATGGCGGACCAGTATAGTATGCTTCTATATAGTACCTATGCTACGCTCTATACGAAAATCTTCAAACCTATTTAACAGACTTAAAGATACTAAGATTTCCCTTATTTTTTCTATCTGATGCTCAATTGCAAAAAATTGTTAAGCTTTTAAAAAATAAAAATTTGAGTACCTACCCTAATCTTTTAGTAGAGAGTAGAGACGCATTGGGATTGGTATTATTAAAATTCATCGTGCACTTTTTGCTTTATTTATTTTGGGCACCTAAGTGCTGTCAATACAGGGATTTTGTAATACGGGGGTTGCGACTCAATTTTCTTCATCGTAGAGCTAATAAAAATAGTATACTTGGGTATGGTTAGCAATTAGCAACTCTACAAACTACAATAATATATTACCATCATTCTATTTCTAAAGGGTTATATACGTATACTAGAGGTTTATCTTAAATTTGAACTTTCTTTAGTCTTTCTTTTGCATGTTACAAATCTTTAAAGCTTTCAGTCAACAAAACAGCTATTAGCCAAAGCAGCTCATAGGTGATTAAACTTTTGCAAGTTTCTTTGTTTGTTGTAAATAATTGCTAGGCCTTTTTAAATTACAACAGCGTATAAAACTATTATGAAGTGATAATGCTTATACGGCCATCTTTACCTCTTGTTTTTTTTTACATCAGGCTAACCGCAGAGTTACCTAGGCGTTTGACAGCAATCTCACCTGCTGGTAAAGTGACGATGCGTGTTTTGGTTTGAAGCACGCTTGTTCAGTAATCTTTTTACTCTCTATTTTAACATCAAAACGATGTAGCTTTCAGGAAAGACTTATGATGGCAGTGCCATAGCTTGTCGTTGGCTCTACAATGAAAGTTTCAGTTTGCGTAGATCCCATGCATGTCTCGAAAAGTAACAATACCAATAAAACCATTAAAACACAATTTTCGATGAGTAATACGGAACTCCAAAAGCACGACTGCGGCCGACACGATCAAACTGGTTTCGCTTCATTAAAAATACACAGGAACTCCATTTTATTGCATTTGTTATAATGGAGTAAGTTTGAGATACAGACAAGTGTATTAGGCATTTCAGTTGTACCTAAGCGTTTTTTAGTAGGTATATTTATAGACTGTGTTATAAGAAGTATAAATTATATCCATACCATAAAAATCAATCTCTGTTGCCCCTGGTCACGGCATCACGTGTAAACCAATGGACGGTGGGTGGCTGTATCGGTTTTCCGGCAGTCTTCTTTTTTGTGTGCTAGGGAAAAATACGAAAATTGGGCGGAAAATTATTATGATTTAGGACTAAATTTTTGGGCTTTTTTTACCTTATTTGACAGTTGGTGCGATTGACAGTGGGTCAAGCACAGACTTACGCATTGTCCATGCTAGAGGGGCTGGGCACCATGTTAAATGAAATATATGTATATTTTTTAAAATTAATCATGCCAATTTAAATTCAATTATATTCATCTTGCTCCCGCTTCTTCTTTCCTTCTCTTCGTTTATTATTATAAACGTGAAAGTTTGTAAGAATGTAGCGATGTCTTAATGGTATGATTCTTTCATGCCTAAACGGGAGGACCCATTGAGCTGAAACTTGGTATATAGTTTAGACCCTATACCAGGGTAAAAAAAAAACTACATAGGCTACAGTCATCATTATCATCATCTCAGCCATAGGACGTCCACTGCTGAACATAGGCCTCCCCTTTGGACCCCCATATTTAACCCCCCGGTTAGAAGCCACCTGCATCCAGCGTCTTCCGGCGACCTTTATAAGGTCGTCTGTCCACCTTGTGGGTTGAAGTCCTACTCTGCGTTTGCTAGTCCGTGGTCTCCACTCGGGCAATTCAGGCGGGCGCAGCTCGCGTACATAATATATTATATGAAAGAACAATGTCTGTTGATTCAGCAAGTAGTTAGTGAAAACTGAAAACATTTGCTTATGTTTTCTCTATTGTCATTTCTGGTTTGTAAAGGTGTATCCACATCTTAGCAAAAACTTTGTTGCTTAACATTATGCAACAATCTGGTGACAGTACTATGTTATTTTTTCCTTATTATGACAAATTCTTGGAATCGTTGCTGTAGAAAAAAGTTGGTGTTGTACCGAGACATGGGTGATGGCCACCAAGTGCCAGCATGTTGGCGGCATTGTCCTTTTTCTTTCTTTCGCTCTCATTTCTATGGAATTAATGTGTGCTTATATCTTAGTGTGTAGAGCGCTTAACATAACGTTATTGTAGTATTATGTACCTTCATATTGATAATTTCTAATGCAATCCAACCGTTATTTTCCTTGCGGCACATTGTTTATCAGCGATAAACGAATGAATATGTTGTACAGACAATATCATTATATTTGAAATAATTTACTGGGTAGGAGGCAGATTGATATAATGAACGTTATCTGTTTGGGTACGCATCTACCATCGAGTAATACTACATCTATAATTACTCATATCTATCAGTACCTAATTACATTGTCATGCGTCTAAATCCTATTTATCGATAATTTTCGAACTTATCTCTGGACTCAGGGGCAATTTACATGAGCGAAAAAAAAAGATTATTTCGACCCTCCTTGCCTAAGAAATTAGAAGCTTTTAACCCACTTGTTACTGAATAGACTTTTTCTGTCTGATTGCAATGAAATTTGGATATGTGCGTATATAGGTGCTCTCATATCTAGGAAAAATCAAATAAAAATTCCGAAGTTTTTGGAAATCCGGGAAAATGGTGTTCTTTATAAAGGCCAGTAGTAAAATCCACTGCTATGAAAAGTGAACTTCAGTTCAAATTATAAAACGAACGAAAGGCTTGTTTTGTTATGTATTTTATACTTTGGTGCATTCAAAATATTTGTATAAATTTATTTTTAAAAATATTGCATTTGGTGCATGTGACGTCACAAAAATTGCATAATGATAATTTTTTTTCGGGATACACAATACATTGGTTTCTTTTCTTGGTATTTTATAAGTAGGTAATGGTTGTCTTCAAACTTCTAGTTTGCTAAAAATACTTTTATTGTTGTCAAGTGCATTGGTAAATTTCAAAATAAAACTAGAATTAGAGTTTTTGCTTATATGGGTTTTTATCTGTTTTCTTGCATATTGAAGGTGTCGTTATGGTATCGTAGCTGTAGAGAAAATGTATTATAATAGACCTTCGTTCATCAATCTAATATTTGCACACTGAACTTGTAATAGTTGTATGATGATACACTGTGATCTCTCTGTGAGAGTATTTACCACGGAGATCCATCGATATTGTAATAATAACTGTAATAGCATCGTATAATCAGCATCTTTATCTCAATACTTCTGTATCTTCGTGATTCTACAATAAAATTGTTAACATACGAGTGTGCATATATATCAAATATCAGATTATCATACTGTGCTATCTTTTCTATTCTATTCCTCAAAGTAATATTCTCGTCTAACCACGAAACACGAACTCATCACGAAGCTCAAAGTCGCTCAGCATGCTATGGAAAGGGCTATGCTCGGGGTTTCTCTACGATTGAATCAGAAATGAAGAGAATCAGTCACTTTAGTTCGCCTACGTTCCGTAGGCGAACTAGAGTGACTGATGTAGCCCAGCGGACTAGCTAGCTGATGTGGCAATTGGCAGGCCACATAGCGCGCAGATGGATGGCCGATGGGGTCGCAGCGTAGGACATCCACCCACAAGGTGGACAGACGACCTTATAAGGGTCTCCAGAAGACGCTGGATGCAGGTCTTTACGGAGGTTGGATACGAATCCAACCTCCAACCAATATGGAATTCCAAAGAGGAGGCCTATGCTCAGCAGTGGACGTCCTACGGCTGAGATGATGATAATATGTAACTGCTAGGTATAGTAATAGATGCATATAAGTCTTCAATTTTGCCATGCCTGATGATTCATGCATAAATTACAAATTTGGACTGAATTATTTACTACTGAATTCTCATCAGAAACGTCGTTCTTATAATTTTGAGAAGGAAAATAACTGAAAAAATTATGTGTCTTCAAATATTTTTGTTTTCTTTAATATTTGAAGCATATGAGGCTCTTTTGTAGTTCTAAAACATATCCTGCAATATATGAAATAATCGTATGTGATAGCAGTGGATTTTACTACTGGGCTTTATAACGAACACCATAAAAAATCGTTCATAAACCTCAGAAATGCATCACATTTCAGTTAAATATTAGTTAAGATGTATAAAGGAAAGTCCAAATTTATATTAATTCTCAAAAAAATTTTTGAAGTAATAATAATAATGAAATAACTGACATCAAAACATTTATTATAAAATATACTCAAAAGTAATGGTCTTAAAATAAACAATAATATGTGACCAGTGCATTCACAATACCTCTGTTGTATAGCTTCATGATCCTACTTTTAGATGCCATCAACTAAATTTGTTTACATTACCCACATTAATCACAGGATTTTTGTTTAGATGCGGGCCTTTATAAAGGACGGTAGTAACAAGTGGGTTAAGGAGCTGCTTAGGAAATTTAAGGAGAAACAGGATTTTTAAACTGATTTTAACGTAATAAATCTCCGCCATCATACATTTAGACATTAGCTGAACGTCCACTGGATAATATGCCTATAGGCCACCCCTTTAGAACGATTTTTTGCAGTTTTCATCCAAATAGGATCTCTTTCTCCAAGCTATTAAAAATAAATAATTAAACTTCTATTATAATAGGTACACTTACACATTCACACATGTTTACATAAATCCATGTGGAAAAATAATTATTTATTTATAATGATTGACCCTGGAACTAATCACATTCTCATTAAATTTTTCATACAATCGTTATTAACTTT
This sequence comes from Hemithea aestivaria, assembly GCA_947507615.1. NCBI lineage: Eukaryota > Metazoa > Arthropoda > Insecta > Lepidoptera > Geometridae > Hemithea > Hemithea aestivaria. The sequence continues at coordinate 9,090,232 of OX382327.1, read as the reverse complement.
TGTACTTGCTAGGTTTTATGTAGTATTTTTAGAAGAGAATAAATAATGCTTATAAATTTAAAAATTACCATTAAGAAATCGTGTTAATTAACACATCTCTTATAAGTCATAAATTATACGAGTAATTGCCGCTCCTTTGTGTGCAATATCTCCACGTAAATATAATTAACTCTCAATTTTATTTATGTGTTAATTTCTGTCATCAAACATGAATTAGTCTCTAAATCAGATATTTAAATTACCTATCTGCCTAGTTACATACTCCAAGCTATAATATAAAAGTCTCCAAGTTTAATATGATAGTTCTTATAATCAAGATTACGTAATATAAAAAAAAATATTGAAGATATCGAAGCATTACTTAATATCTTAATCAAAATAATTATCATAAGAGTTATATAATATACTTATTAAGTCTTGTTTTTAAATAAACTGTAAAATATAGCATACGATATGTTTAGCCTACATTACTGTTAATAGAAAAGGATAATACTGTATCTCATTATGATCTTACGTTGTAATTTTGCAGGTGTATATTTGTAAAGGTACACGGAATCAGAGGAATCTGATATGTATTAAGTCTGTGTTTTTTGGAAATTAATTGGTTTATGCAATGTAGGTACACGTATCTTTACAAAATATCCTCAAAAAGTCTATATATTCGTTGTCTTCAGATGTGACTCGATGTTTTGCATAAAATCACGAACTTTACATTCGAAATTAACGGCGTGCTCTCTGATTTTTCAGAAGTAAGTGCTTCAACGAGAAGAAGCGGCGGGAACTCGAGAACGAGACCATAAATCAGCTCGAGGAGTTACTAGGGACGTGCCTGGCAGAAGTGAAGCAGCCGGACAAGAACGGCATTGTCCGAGAGGCTACACGTCAGATCCAGGAAGTGCTTCAACAGAGGCGCGAGTGCCCCGGGGAGTGTCCTCTCCGCGTTGCTCAGAGCCTTTCGCCCGTTCAGGCGGTCGAAGTCAGCTCCACGCAGACCCTCAGCGGTGGACTACAATATACTGAAGTCACCATCCTCATTGAGGTAGGTAAATCAACACTTATATATTTTACAGATGTCAATGATGAGTGGTCCACGCAGATTTGTGGCTACTTAATTAACTCAGTTTGTTACGTTCTTTCTTAAGTTTTATTTTGTTTCGTTCTAGGCACTCAAACATTACACCGGGAGTCTCGGGTGGGTTCTATTGGAAATCAACTCCAAGGGAGAAATCGAATGCGTCACAGAAAATATAAAAGACCTCATTCTGCGGGACAGAACAGAGCTTTTTAAGAAACCTATTTTCTCACTTTTACATGTCAAAGATCATGCAAAATTGAGGCCATTGTTGAGAAGTGTACAAAACATTTGGAATTCGGGGGAAGTGGATAAGTTCCAAGTTATACAGGCGGGCCTTCTTGTGAATAATTCCAATGGGACTGATACTCCAAGGTATGTTTATGCAATGTATTTTGTATAATAAATCTATCAATCTGTCCGTTTTCACCAACCGCTGGGTATAGAGCTCCTGGTTCCTCATATTTACGCCACGCTTTCCGGTTCTGAGCGTTCTATTAAATTCTTGGCGACGCGACGTCTTAACTTCGGCTGATGGTCTGCCTTAAGATCTAACTTGTCCTTGTATAGGGTCCCATATTGTCTTATAATAACAATTTATTATCTATTTATAAAATACAGATATTTCTAGAAAGTAAAGAAAATAATGAACCAAAGTCTATTTTGTTGTTATATTGGATGATAAAATGCATTGTGCGATTTCATCGTGATAGCCGATCGTGACGTACGTACGATAAGAGGCCGATTACACATTGCGTCTACTATTCACATATTCTCTGCGGGCTGACGTAAACCTTGTAAACCCTTGTTTTCTGCATAATTATGAAATATTACTAATCGTATTTCTTCTTTTAGTAATCGTGATTACATTTTACACTGTAATATCCATCATCCCATTAAAATTATAAATGTATGGAAGAATTTTTGTATTTGTGTTTGTTACCACATTACTCCTAAACGACTGAACCTATTAACCTGAAATTTGGTTCGGAGGTGGTTTAAACCGTGAAATAACATGTTGGTTACTTTATATCACACAGAATTAAACGTTTTTACCGCAGGGCGTAGTTGTAAAATTTTTATTTATCTGTGTAATTGCTAGAAAAGGGCTTCACGGTTTCATGAACTTAAATTATCGCACTTATTTTGACAATGGAAGCTGATAGTTTGATGTCATTTAAACTCAGCGACTAGAAGCAAACAGTAACTTTACTAGAAAAAAAAAACAAACGAAAAACTCGTAATTGAAGGTCGGACTACAAGCGATAACATCTGGTTTTGAGCCTTTATTATAATGATAAGCATGTAGTAAGGCAAGTGGTTTGGTTAGCAAGATGTTACGCTCTTACCTCAGTTTTACTAGGTGAACTGGTATTATCACTTATCTTGGCTAAACTAGGAGCGTTTTATTAGGAAAATCTTGATGTTCTACATTGTAATGCTAGGTAATAATATTATGGCAACCCATTTTGAAACCTCTTATTCTAAGAGCGGTTCCGTAATATAATAATAATTTGTTCTTAAAAATTCTACTTATTTTGGCTTTCCTGAACAATATATTTGTATAGCATTAAAACTCGCATCTAAAACACAATTTTGCTACATTTTTATAGTCCTTCTCTGCATGGTCTAGTTTTTTTTTGTTGATAAGAACATGGTACAGTGTTGCCAGGTGTGATGTAATTTTTGGAAATTAAATCTGTCCAAAGTTAACATTTAAAAAATAAAATGGTTATTAAATCTTGAGTGTTTAATTGTAGGTAGTTAACATACTCTTAACGGCAAACGGAAATTAAACAAGCAATTTTAAAATTATAGACCACTGGACTAAAGTAATGCCAAAATACTGCGTGCGATAGATGTCCTTAGAAATCTAAAAGTTTGTAAATTATTCAGCTTTTTAAGTTTAAATATAAAAAATCATTTTAGCAGATTACGTAAAAGCGTTAAACGAGCGCGCTCGTTTCAAACACGCAGAAAAACTTCTGAGATCACAAAGGCCTTGCCAAAACCAAATAATCAGAAGCATGATCCGTGAGTCACCTTATGATAAAAGTACAATAATTACTGTACCAAAAGATATAAGCCTCATCGTTCACCGATATACGAATAGAGATAAACCATTATATAATTACACCTGTTCACCTAACAACATATTATTGACGCCTGTGAGAACGAAGTGTGATTTAATAATGGTCAAATATTATCTGTGTACTCGTTTTAAATAGTAAGAAACATGGTGACCCTACGTTTAAGTAAAGCAAGTAACCGTGAGTTGTTCGCATATGATCTCGGTCATGTCTCAAACACGTTTTGTGACGCGGTGATCTACATAGTTATGCAATGATATCGTGAAGTCTATAATACCAGATTGGCTTGGAAAACGGATGTATCGCACATTCACACAACAATATTTTATGTCTTTTAAATCGATGCAGCTACTGCATAATCTTTGGATATCGAAATCGAACTAGAGATTTTCAATGTCAGTGTTTTTATTCAACTCCCTTGGAATTTGCAATTGTCACTTCTTAAACAATGTTGTGAAACTCATGTTTTCATAATTTGGGGCTGGGAGTCGAAATAAATTCTAGACGAATCATGGTGAATTTTAAAATGGAACTACGTTCTATTATTATGTGGGTCTTTTATGATTCTCATATAGTTCAAGGTTAAAAGGAATCAGCAAACTAAAAACAAAAAATGAAATATTTAATTATCTGATAGGTAAATAACTTTAAATTACTATGACAAATTTGCATGTTACATTATGTTGTTTATATTTTCTGGGTCCTGCCTAGAAATGCCAAATTCAACTAGATAATAATTATATATATTAAATGCCAAAGCTTCCTTAATATTTCTCGTATCGTAAGTGATCTCTATCATGCGTCATGTTTATTACTTAATGCACCAAAAAATCTTTATAAATTTTAATCAGTATCTTAAGTTGGACATACATACATATAATCACGCCTGGTTCCCGTTGAGGTAGGCAGAGACTATTTCTCTCTACTTGGTACGATTCTGACACACCTCTTTCGCTTCTTCAACTTTCATCACATTCTTCATATACGCTCGCCGGTTCTTGGTACTCTTGACCTGGTCTTTCCTTAGAACGACATTAATAACCGACCGACCGACTTAAGTTGGATACAATGATATTATATAATACTCATATTTATTTGTTTTCCGTTTTGAATTTCTTATAAAAAGATAAAATAATTCTCTGAATATCGTTATTACTTGTAAGGTTTGCGGTCGGCATTGAGGGATTTTTGTAATAATGACTCGACAGTATTGCACAATATGGTTCGATGTTCAGGCTATCTATCTCGATGAAGTAAGCAGGTGACTAGACTTCACTATGTGGGGTGATGTAGGTGCTGTCCAATAACAGCTTAATTATTTCAAATAAGTCATATTTTTTTATTTAAAATGAAACGGTAAACGTAGTGTAGGGCGCCCATGGGCGATATGGGGCGATGATATCCGGAAGGTCGCTGGGGGTGGGTGGAGAAGAAAGACGGAGGACCGAGTTGAGTGGCGTGCCATTGGGGAAGCTTATGTCCACAGTGGAAGAGGCCGCTTTCTTTTAAGTAAAGTTGATGGATGTCACTTATTGGAATCCGTTTTTGAGTCCCGTTAAAACGGGTTTAAAAACAGCCAAGTGTGCACCAAGTGTCGTGACTCTTTGTGATTAAATGGAACAGAAATTTTCCATTCTATATGGATGGTACATTAATATCTTATTATTATGTGCTGCCCTCGTTTCAAATACCCGCCGTAGTTTAGCCGATACCATATCTGGTGGACTTTCCTAACAGAATTTTCCCTATAAGCATTGAAATTACCGTTTTCTGTCCGACGTGTAAATTGGAAATATTTCGCCTTTACACAATTACAATGTAAAAATTAACAAATGTTTCATATAACCCAAAAATAAGTTTTCTGATAGTTAAAAGTAAAAGCACTAAAAAGTACTTGATGGTTTTGTCGGATTATCGTGAACAATGTGTTTTGGTCGTGTACAGTGTGGTGGAAGCAGTGATCCACGCGGCGCCGGTACGCGGCTCGTCGTCGGAGGAGGCCGGCTCCGTCATGTGCGTCATTCGGCGCTGTGAGGACGCGTCGGCCGCTCTCATACCCGTCGGCGGTGGCCCGCCCGCCATCTCCGCCAAACAGGCCGATCAAATCGTCTTTCGGTTGGACTGCAACTTTATCATTCTCTGTATGTATCACACATCACATTTAACCCCCTCTTAACGTTCGACAGGTACAGTAATATGACTGTTGTGGTTTCTTTCCAGCTTGTGATTTAAGTGGAGTGGAAAACTTTATAAACTCTCCAGTGTCTCTCGTGGGTACCCGGTACCTGGAACTAGTGGACAGTGCGGACCGCGGTCGCGTCGCCGCGCACCTGCACGAGGCCGTGTGCCAGCCCGCGCCGCCCGCCATCAGCGAGCCCTTCCGCCTGCGCGTGGCCGCCGACCGCGCGCCCATCCGCGTCAGCGCCCTCTCGCGCCTCTTCCGCGCCAAGCCCAGCGAGCCCAACTTCATCATGTCCACGCACTCCGTGCTCGGCGACGACTCGCTCGACATGCTCGAGGCGGACTCTCGCCCCGCCGGCGGGCCCATGCTGCCCGCCATCACCAACGGCGAGCCCTCCTGCGAGCCGCGCTACCGCCCGCAGGTGAGCCCCGCCGAGGGACCCTTCCCGATGAACGACTTCGACCTCGAACCGTGGACGACCACGCTGTTCGGCGACATGCCCGCCGACGAACCCAAGGAGAGGAAGGAGACCGCCGGGGAGGGCAGCGGCTCGACGTCGCGCGCGCCATCTACGCCCGGCGAGCCGCCGCCGCCGCAAACGCCGCTGCAGCAGCACCAACACCACAGCCCGCATCCAAATCAACAACAACAACACCACCAGCAACATCAACAACCGCAGCATCATCAACAGCAGCAGCAACATCAGCAACAGCAGCAGCAACATCAGCAGCAACATCAGCAGCAACAACAACATCAGCAGCAGCAGCAGCAGCACGGCGAGGAGCCGACGCGGCTGCGGTCGATCCTGACGGGCAAGAAGCCGGAGAACCGCATCCTGATCGACATGCTACGGTCGGAGGACGAGGAGGCGACGGGCAGCGAGACGAGCGCGCCGCACACGCCGCAGACGCCGGCCGCCGCGCACTCGCCGCACCACGCCGCGCCGCTCGCGCGCGCCCCGCCCCCGCCCCAGTCCCAGCCCCAGCCCCAGCCCCAGCCGCACCACTCACACCACAACTCATTGATGCGGGTTGGTATCTTATTAGGTTGTTACTTTTTTATTTTCTCCGGTGACGAAACTCTACTTTGATCTCTATATATTTTCCGTTTCGATTGTCCGATTTATAATTATATATTTATTATTATGTGTCTCGAACCGAGGACTAGTTTCCTAATCGACCGTTTAAACTTCGAGTCGCAGCTACTGAGCGACAAGTCGGAGGAGGAGGGCGAGGAGTCGCGGCGAAACGCGAGCAATCGCGGCGGCGTGGCGCACCAGAGCGCGCTACTGTCGCAGCTGCTGCAGCCGACCAACAACGGGCCCGCCGCCTCGCGCTCGCAGGACTCCGAACCCACCTACCTCGAGAAGATGACCAACAAACGCAAGTTTGAAGACGCCAAGGGCATGGTCGCGAACGCCAAGCGGGCTACGCCTGAAAATCAACAGGTACATGTTTTATTCATGCGACTCGAACTCAATTTACATCATAATGTTTTCACGCTTTGATGCTGCGTAGAATAAAAATTACGCAGTTACAGCCTGGGAATCTGCGACTAGATCTCCAATCCTGAAATATATTACACGAACGTATGAATCGAATTTGTTTTTCTAGACATTTTCAGAATATAGTGAACTTAAAACTTGGAAACTGTGTTCTTGTTCTACCAGAAGAAATCCTTCATTACTTTCGTTCGTTCAGGTGACGTCAAGCGCCGCGCCGGCCCCCACCGCAGTGTCGGTATCGGCGGCGGCGGCCAGCCCGGCCACGAGCGGCGGCGGCATGAGTCCTCTCTGCCAGAAGAACCAGATCCTAGTCTCGTTGTTGGCCCGGGAGCAGACCACGCCGACCACTCCCCTGCCGCTGCCCAACCCCAGCTTGCGGCCCTACCCGCCGCGTGTTCGTGCGCCCACGCACATGCCGCTCGCGCACAACGTGCCGCCGCGACACCACTCCGCCTTGTCTGACATACTCACCGGGAACAACAGCCTGTGAGTGCCTATGTACAGACCCTATGTTAAGAACTCTAGTAAGCTGTGTCATCTAGCCTGTGTCCTGTACGTTGGCTTTTGCCGTCTGACCTTGTTTGGATGTAACGTGCTACAAACAGAAGAATAAAGACTTCTTTGACACAATACAGATAAATTAAAGTAAAATTTCCACGTCCTTGTATAATCAGCTTGTGGTGATATACAATAGGCCAACTATGGCTGCAGTGATAAGCAGAGCCACACAAAGTAAATTAAAAAAAAAATGCTATATACCAAGAATTTATGTAATCCACATATAAACGACTCTCATGTCCTCAACCTGTACTTTTCTAATCAAAATATCTGTGGTTCACTAATCCACTACAAATTAACGTCAAGTTTCCACACAAAAATAGTCTGGCGTCATTTCGAATATTAAAATCCTATCCAAAATCTATGCTATATTTCGCTCCCACCGGTGATCGTGAATAGCCCCCTCAGGTTTTAAAAGGCATCATACTCGTATTATATGTGTGTTATCTTGTCTTACCCAGTGGTCGCAACGTGAACGGTGGTTCGTCGGTGGGCGGTGTGAGTCAAGGCGCGGAGCTGTCCGGCGGCAGTCACCTGCAGTGCATGCTGCAGGGCGGCGGGCAGGCGCCGGCGCGGTACCCCCCGCCGCACTACGCGCCCCGGCCGTACGCGCAGCCGCCGCAAGCGCAGCCCTCGCACAGGTACATACTACTTAGCACATAGTGACAACACCACCACCAACATCATTACCACCACGTTAAAGAGATATACAGTAATGTGACTCCCTAGAAGCGGTTGAACTCAAGGTCGCGCGAGTTTGCAACGATTTGGGTAGGGTTCGGTAGGCAGCGAGTTGCCGAATAGGCGTAATTATTGTAAATTACTCAAAATATCAAAAAGAATTAATTACTTTGTGATATTTTTAATTTTTAATTCACAACCATTATTCGGAAGCTTACTGCATAAAAACGTCTATTCGGTACCTCGCTGCCTACCGAACCCTACCCAAATCGTTGCAAACTCGCGCGACCTTGAGTTCAACCGCTTCTAGGGAGTCAAACTACTGTATATCTTTACCGTGTTACCACTGTAAAGAGGTATTACCTCTTTATCTTTTCCACGGAGGCAAAATATCCTGTCGACCGCGACGCGATCTTGAGTTCGACCGCTTCTATGGAGTCAAAATACTGTATATATCTCTTTACCGTATCAAAACGCACAGGCAAATACGACTAGATCTTGCACATTTGCATGTTACGTTGCTTGTTTAACTGGTATTCTTTTACTTTTCTACCTCAGTCTTCGGTTATATGCAAGAACAGCCTGTAGGAATACATCAATTAAAGCTAACTTTTTTATACTAAATAGGCCTACGTTTGACCACATCCCACCTGATGGAAAGTGAAAATGCGGTCGACGATGGATCACGTAAAATGCCTAGAAAGGTACCTATTCACTCGTGCCTTGAAGATACCCAAGTTGTACCGCAAGCTGTAAACGCGGATGACGGCAAAGGCGGCGTTCTTACGAATGTTTTAAATTTCACACAGAGTAATAGCCTAAGTGCCTAGCTAGCTAAGTTGGCATACATGACGCATTTATTCGCAATTTAGCTCCTCCTCCATCAGTCGTGGTCCTCATATCTGAGGGTCGTGACCTTCTCCATCCATGACCTTATTTCCCACGATGTTACGCCATCTTGTCCTATCTCCGGCCACCCGGAGAGCATCGTAGACGGTAGAGTCGAGACTGGTGCGGATCTGGTCCGACCAACGCATCGGGCTTCAGCCGGGGTCTTTTCCCTTCCACTTTTCCAGTGATTACGAGCTTTTCGAGATTATCTCCATCTATATTCCATTTAGCTCAAAATTGTTTAATTGTTTCAGTGGCAACGTCCGCACGTCAACGGGCGGCGACTGCGAGGTGCCCAATGACAAGATACTGTCCGACTTGTTGGACGACGTGCTCGCCAACATGCCCGACTCGGACCGAGCGCCGCACGAACAGATGAACATGCGACCGCGGCAGGTTGATGTACCGCCACTACATCGCTACATGGTATGAAAAAAACTACTATAACCCCCCTTCTCGCTTTTATAGATTGATTTCGGAAATAAAAACTATCCAAAGGCCCTTTTAATGTTACCAATTTGGATAAATAAAACTCTTGCTGTGTTGTTTTATTTCGTTTGGTATGCTTACTTTTTCGCCTTCTATTACATATTTCCTGGCACTGGAACGCAATCTATCTCTTTACTAAACTACAGCTAAGTCAGTTGAGGTACTGATTTTCTACACAAAATTACACCCCCTCCCCTTTCCGTTTTAAAGTCTTATTTCTGGGATAAAAACTATCTCATGTCATTTCTCGATACTCAAATCATCTTTGTACCAAATTTCAGCCAAAAAGAATCAGCGGTTTCTGATTTTCTTGATGAACTTCCAGCCCCCTTTTAAGGTTGATTTCCGGAATAAAAACTCATGACGTAGTGCGTCCCCACTCGAAAACTAATTAGATTTTATTTTTATTCTTTTACCAATGGGTCTACATCCCAATATGCGTTTCTTACGTTTTGGCTACTTATAGGATTCCTGATCAGTACAAATTCTACTCGTCTGTACACGTTTTAATTTTGGTGAGAGATTTTTCATCCAAGATTTCGGAAAGTTACGATGGCCTTCATCAGGAGTTCACGCATGTAGTACCCGACGTTAACGTTGTGTGTCCAGTAGATTTGCGGAACAGATATCCCGTAATGGGTCGATATTTTTGCTATGATTTTGGGTACAATATACAATTTGCACAATTTACCTATTCTGCATAGACATCTACAAGCATTCTGTTTCATCAAAATAGTAAAATTATCAACAAGATATAGGGAAAATATTTGGCACACATATTTTTTATCAATTCTAGTTCTTACTAAATTGTCAGGTGGTTGATATAATCTCGCTTGGTCACTCGATTACAAAAGTATAGTTTCACGATGATTTCTCAATGTGCAAATAGCTTACATTTTTATCAGTTTGAGGAAACTGTCTATTTTAAACTGAGTTAAAATTTATAGAATGTGCTCAATTCCAAAGGAAATGTAAAGCTATCATAAGTGGTGGAACTTCCATACAAAAACTAATCTTTGTGCGAAATCAACATACCACCATGATGGGTGTCATCAAAACGAGAAAGTAGTTCAATTATGTAAGGTTTCCAACTTGCAAAATTAATTTATTTATACAAATTTTCAAAATGTGTTTTTCTATTTACGTTGGTCCTTAGAAACAGATTTCTCCAAAATTATTGATCAGATTACACGACCATTATGTTTAATTGGTTAAAATTTAGTCCAATTGGAGTATAGTGCAAGTTTAATCAAAATCGGTTTAGCAATTTTCAGGACGTTTTCCGGCGACCTTTATAAGGTCGTCTGTCCACCTTGTGGGTGGACGTCCTACGCTGCGTTTGCTAGTCCGTGGTCTCCACTGCAGCACTTCCCCCCTCTAATTTGCTAGTTTTTTTTTTAAAAATCAATATGTTTTGTTTTAGGATAACGATGAGAAGAACGCGATCGTGAAGGCGATAACGGCGAGTTTGATGCAGTGCGAGAAGGTCACCAAACAACCCGTCACCTCCAGCCCAGGGACACCGCCTGTCTACTCTGTGCAGAATCCGGTAAGGATCCCAAGTAGCATTTTGTTCTCTATAATAGTTCAATTTTCGTTCACAGGTCATTTCTAAGCGTTAAAATTGGCGTCATGTGATTCATAGGATGTATTAATGAGAACAAACTCACTCAGACTCGTATAAAGCAGTTATAGAAGTGTCAAATTGGCCTATTAAATATCTTTTAGCATTTTGATAAGACATAATCACTCTTTTAGTCGGCCTTGATACAAAGGTTCAATTAGAGCATTATAAGAGAGGGAAAATATGGCATCAGCCATTAGACCTTAATCAACCTTTATATTATTCTCTAGAAGAGCGTTTAATGAAGTTACACATGTAACTTCTGAGGTTCGTTTTTGTTACACATCGGAACCTCCATAGATTGTATGAGATTATTATAGTACACATGTTGAACTTTTTAAAATTCACAAGATTAATTCGATGTTACTATGGTCTACACAGATGAACACCATGGCTGCCATTTTTTTATTGATAACCTATAATATTTAAGAAATAATTGTGATTTTAATACATTTTATGCAGTCTTTAATATTGATGATCGTATGTTGCGTGTGTATGTTGTCTAAGTATGTTGTTTTTAAGCCATAAAAACACAATTATGAACAATTAATTTGTTTGTCTTTAATTATTTTGAATTTTTTTTTGATAAAATGTCATTATATTTGAGGCGCGTGAAAATTTTAAGTATAATAAATATGTATATGTCACTGGAAAATAACAAGATTCGTAAGTTTTTAAATTTCCTAGGAAATTTTCGTAGGAAATAAACTTAATAATAAACTTTCGTAGGATTCCAAACGAGAGATATTTCTATTAATAACTAATCTATCGACTTTATGCATTCTCTGATAGATTTAATAAATTAATGGAATTAATGTTACTTCCGTCGTTCATATCTTCTAAATATACGAGTATAAAAAGAATTTGATACATCAATGCATAGCTCTAACAAGTTGAAATTTGGGACACTGATAGATTTTGTGACATAGACCTTCACTGAGAAATGGATCTTCGTCTTATATAATATAGCAGTAGGAGAGTATATATTGGTATTTCATGTTAAAATTGATTCATCGAGCACCTCTTTAAATGTCCGAACTGTCCCACAACCTGCACAGTTGACGACCTTTTTGAAAGAGCCGTAGAACTGGCTTAATATTGGCTCAAACAACTCTAAGTCCTGAATTTAAAAAAAAAAAACTATAAAAAGCCATATACAATTCGAATAGTTCAAATTGTATTGAAATAAGCTATAATAGATTTTTTTTTCCAATTGGGACACTGATCGATTTTGTGACATAGACTTTACTGAGAAAGGATCTTCGTCTTACATAATATAGCAGTAGGAGAGTATATTGGTATTTCATGTTCAAATTGTATTGAAATAAGCTATAATAGATATTATTTTCCCATTTCCAGCAGGGTTCGGTCCCAATGGGCGGCGGCGGTGGGTACACGCGCGCGCCCACTATCGCGGAGCAACACGCACGTCTGCTGCAGATGCAGCGCACGCAACAAATGCTCGTCTCTCCTGAGGTATGGACATACTTTTACCATACTTTAAAGGTCTTCTACTTCAAGGATTAGCCCCCAACCGCTACCCAGAGAAAGGAGCGGAAAAAGAGAAGAGATGCCTTTGTCCTGGCAGTGGGACAATATAGGCTAAATAATAAAGGAAAATTGCAAAATTTCTCGGAACCTTTGATATTTACAAAGTAGAATATTAACATCTGTATTGAGATCTCGCCCATTTTTATGGGCATTACGACATGCTTAAAACGCTTCCGTACTACATTCAAAAGATTCCCTGCAGATTCTTAAAATGACTCAGAAATCGGATGGCCACAAAATTAAATGTAAATTTCATGTGCAGAAGTGCTATTACTTGTTACTAATAAAATCATCTTAATCTCAAATTTCACATGTTTAGGTTAGTAAATCCATAAAACTGAGCCACAAACCCATGTGAATAGTAATATTCTCCTCTCCCTGCACGGTTGTCTGGAAGAGATCGCTTTTAGCGATCAGACCGCCAATTGTAACACATAGATTATGATATTGTGTTTTATTTTTAAGTTTATTTCTGTATATTTTTCTGTGTTCCAATAAAGAGTTATCTATCTAACCGAGTGTTTCTACAGAGTGATGTGATAATATTCCAGGCGGCGGAACAGCCCCAGTCTGATCTGGGCTCGACGATAAACGCGCTCGTGTCGGAAACTCCTCCCAACGTCACGCTCCTGCCGCGGGGCGACTACCACCCTAGTATTTATCAAACAAGTTAGTATTAAATACATGTTATTATCTATATATTACAGCGTAGGACGTCCAGCCACAAGGTGGACAGACGACCTTATAAAGGTCACCGGAAGACTCTGGATGCAGGTCGCTTCCAACCGGTACATATGGAAGTCCAAAGGGGAGGCCTATGTTCAGCAGTGGACGTCTTACGGCTGAGATGATGATGATGATCTATATATTATTATTGGAGGATAAGAAAGAATGCCGAAATAGAGGACCTCGTGGCCGAGCCAAACATCATCGGCGAGACAATAGCACATCGACTTCGCTGGCTCGGTCATCTCGAAAGAATCGGAGAGGATCTTGGTGTGAAGAGGGCGTATGTGGGACGGCCAGTTGGTCGTCCCAGGTACCGCTGGAAAGATGAGGTGGAAAGGGATGTGCACGCCCTGAAAGTTGAAAACTGGCGGGAAGTGGCACAGGACAGAACCAGTTGGAGGCTCTTATTGTCGGGGGCCAAAACTCACTTTGGGTTCTCGCGCCAACGTAGTAAGTATCATATATGCCTTCTTTAGGGCTGACTCACACTGTTGTAGCGCGTAATCGCGTTGCTTTTGTAACCTATGAATACGGTATTCAAATTTCAGTGCAGTCAGTGGTATCTTGTGGTCGAAAACTAATTTGCCTACGATGTTTTTATTTTATAACAATGAGTCCTAAAAAAACATTGTTATGGACATCATTTAAGCATATTATGATGCCTGATAGTAAGCTTTTTGGTATGCATTAATATCAGAGACCACCCAGTGTTTTAAATGCAAAATTTGAGGGGCACTACACTGCACCTGTCAACCTGAGATATTAGTTGTTGAATTCATGGCCAGTATTCTTCTTCTTTTCGAGTCGAAATGGCTTTTTTAAAGATCTATAGCTGCTTGGACCAATACGTGGACAGAGCTATAGCTGTTTCATTGGCCTTTTTTATGTGGAAAAGTAAGAAAACGAGCAAGAACCCTCTCCTGATGTTAAGAGATAACGCTGCCCATAATCAGTACAGTGCTACCCAGAATGATGTGCAATTCTAGTTGCACTGTACCAACGCTTGTTACTCAAGAGTCATAAGATGTTAAGACTCTTTAGCCCAGTAATTTCACCAGCTACAGTGCCCTCCTACCGGAGCACAGTAATGTTTGCACATTACTGCTCAGGCGATAGAATAACTGGCACTGTTGGGGTACCCACCTAGTCGACCTCCTGCAAAGGAAGTCTACCCCCGGTAAAATCAATGAGATCCTGTTTCGTACATATTACAGGGCAGCTGGGGCATTGCAGAAGGTGATCCATCGTTTGTATAGCTCCACAGTCACATTTATCGTTTGCAGAGAAACCTCACCTCACTCGGTTCAGTAATTTCGGAGATAACATTGCCCTTCGGTCTGGAGGGTCTATTGGCTATCGCAAAACGACATGTAAAACACTAGATTCCATAGACAAAATTGCATACATTACGTGCTTAAACATCCTTATTAATATGAGTAAAGTAACAAAAGCAGCAATGTACATTGAAGTTGCCATCAATCGTAGTGGGTGAGAATTAGCCAATAGCCCCTCAGACCACAGTGATGCTTGTAAATTATTGAAAGCGGGCTTCATGGATGGGCTCAGTTTAATATATTTTTTTAATGCACTTTTATATACTGTTTGCCTTATTGACCGTAGTTTTTCTGTTTTCAGATCAAATGGGTTCAAATTATGGTACAATTAAGTTACCTTCCTCACAACAAAATCCGATGTTGAGTCGGCATTTGAGTGTAAGTAGACTTTTTACTTTATAGTATGTTGCACACGCAATTTTTTTAGGAATCTTTAAATTTTCGCTTTGTCCGTCCGTCTTGTCCTTTATCTGTCTGTCCGAGCAAGGTTTTACGAAGAATATGCAACCATGAACTTTCCAGGAAAACTATTATTATTATGTCGCTCTTAAACACGGGCTAAGCCCGGGCCTTTTTATAGGCGTACACGGAGACAAAAAAGTCCAACGTGCAGAGGCCCTTTTGAGCTTTTAATATAAATGTAATGGGTGACACTTATTGGAGTCTGTCTTTGAGTCCATCCATAGAAAATAGGCTCAATGACAGTCTCCGCAAAGTGACAGGACTATTGCTAATTAATGGAAACTACTTGAACTAGGCTATGGATGTGTATTCTAAATGGATGGTTAATGAGGCTATTGCTAGGACTACGGCACCTGCCACTTCCGTCCCATTTGGAAATATATAGGCAGGTGATGACTCGCCACTCACTAAACGGGCCCCCATAAAGGCCGGCATTACATAGCCGACGAGAAGGGCAACGTTGGTGTAAGTGGCTGGAGGGGGAGAGGTGTCCCTGGACTTTAAACACGTAGGCCAACTCGCCACTTATGCTTCACATCCTCCCTCCGAGCGTGCAGCTCTCGCGACTCCACTCTGGCCGGCCAATGAAGGCAAGCACAGAGGTGGGGGACTGTTCCTCGTCAGTGTTCACTCCGGCCACCGGTGAAGGCAAGCCGGAGATGAGGAACAGGATCCTCCCCCGGGAGCACTCGGGTCCGTGGGGTCGCTACTCCCCAACAGCTCGCCATAAGCTGCCCTGCGGCGTTATTATTATTATTATTATTATTATTATTATTTAATAATGCACAAGCAGCTCTGTGAGCTGATTCGTGCATATCACTGCACTTGTGTTTATTGTTTTTTTAAATGTTTGTCAAGTCTATTTTTAAAATTATTCACTGATGTTGCATTAATAACTGTTTCGGGCAAATTGTTCCACTGTTTAGTGACACGGTTTGGTAAAAAGTGTTTGCCGGGGTTGCTCGTGTGTGTGGTCTTCATAAGTTTCTTAGAGTGTCCTCGTAGTTTTGTGTTCGAGTTCATTGCAAAAAGTTTTTCAATATGATTGACATCATAGTGTCCGCTTAAGATTTTGTAAGTTTCGATGAGGTCACCCCTTTGTCTGCGTTCTTCAAGTGATGTTAGATTCAGTTCCACGAGACGTTCTTCATATGGTTTGTCTTTTAGTGAGATAACCATTTTAGTGGCTCTACGCTGTACCCTTTCCAGTAAATTTATGTCTTTTTTAAAATACGGATTCCAAATCTGGAATGCATACTCTAGTAGTGGTCGGATGTAGGTCTTGTATAGTTTAACAAATAGATCTTTGGTAATGATTTTAAATGCCTTTCTTATTACGTACAGCATAGAGTTGGCCTTTTTAGTTATGTTTGTGATGTGAACATCCCACTTAAGATTATGTGTTATGGTGACACCCAGGTCTCTTTGTGTATTCACAGGTTGTAATGACACAGAACCTATCTTGTACTTAAGCTTTGGGTTATTGTTGCCAATGTGAAGAACTGTGCACTTGGTTGCATTTAGTGAGAGTAACCAGTCTTGGGTCCATTGCACAATTCTGTCCAGATCCTGCTGAATAATGTTGTGACAAACCAGTGGATTTCCAATTATTTTAGTGTCATCTGCAAAAATAGACAAGTGTGATTTAATGACACTTTTCAAGTCTGTAATGAAAATTCCAAAAAGGATTGGACCGAGCACCGATCCTTGTGGCACTCCGCTGTGAACATTATGGGCTTCAGACAACTTGGTTCCCACTCTAACTTTGAATTTCCTATTAGTTAAGAAGTCTGAAATCCATTGGAGAAGCTGACCACGTATCCCAAAGTGTTCTAGCTTTGTAGTTAGTCGCTTTACTGGCACTCTGTCGAAGGCTTTTTCGTAGTCCAAATATATTGTATCAGTTGGCTGCCGATTATTCCAGTTAGATGTCCATTTGTTATAATGGTAATGAGTTTAGGAGATATCGTCACTGCAGGACAAGGCAGTTAATATTCGATTTTCTAGTACTACAGACCTCTATAAAGCGCGTGGCTCTAAAACTACCGTAGAGTCCTTCTCACGATAGTTTTTAAATAATAAAGTAACTGTCTAAAAAGGTGGTTGAGATATTGTCAACAATATTAGTCGTATTTTTATTCCATTTAGTTTAGTTAACACATTGGCTACGGCGTATTAGTACTATCCACAGGACCGGCAATTATTTTTTTGACAAAACACAACGTGTGTTTGCGTCAGAACACGTGTTTCGATCTCAAAGACACAGCAGTTGTGTTCCTCAATCAATGTATTAACACATTGGCAATATATAAAACGCCGTGTTTTAGTACTATCCACGGGACCGGCAATTAATTTTTTGACAAAACACAACGTGTGTTTGCGTCAGAACACGTGTTTCGACCTCAAAGACACAGCAGTTGTGTTCCTCAGTCAATGTGTTAACAGTAGATGTAATGTGAGCAGGTGGGTGGATCGAGTGGGTACGCTCACGGCGCGGCGGCGGCGCTTCACACGCCGATGACGCCGCAACCCTCGCCCTACCACCGCGCGCCCAGACCGCACCTAGGTGAATATTACACATACACTGTGGCACATTACACACCACACTTACACTACATTGCACACACACTATAAACCACAATTACGCTAAGTACACCACACACTTAAACTAAGTATACTCTACACACTTACACTAGGTACACTTAGTACACTACACACTTACACTATGCACCACACTTACACTATACACCACACTCACACTAACACTTAGACTACACACTTACACTTAGTACACTTCACATTTACACTACACACCACATTTACAAAGTACACTACACACTTACACTACACTTAGACTACACTATACACCACACTTACAGCAAGTACACCACATACTTATTACACTAAGTACACTGCACACTTACACTAACTACACTACAAACCTTCACTAAGTACACCACAATTTCATTAATCACCATACTTACACTACAGTTACACTGAGTCCACTACACACCTCATTTACACTATACACCACACTAAGTACACCACACAACACTTAGAAAAGCATGAACACGTTACGGCAATGCCAAATTGACATTTGAGTACTTACGATTGTAAAGAAACGTTTGGGTGCACACTTTTTTATGATGATAAGTGACAACAGGAGCAGATTAGGTGCCCGATGGTAAGAATCATGATTGCCCATATCAGACCCAGTGCCCAGCGTGGCACAGCATTTCACCTGTCACCCTGAGATATCAGTTGTTGAATCTCTCCAATTATTTCTGTTAATTTTTACCACAAATCACACATATTTTTAATATTTTATTATAATTAAAAGACTAATAAACTGTTGATTTGAATGGTTATATTTATTTATACAATGTTATAAAGCGTTTGTCTTTTTTAATCAACTACATATTATTATATTTTAAATTTTAAAATATAATTTTCAACTAAAAATATTATTGACAAGGTTAGTTCTTAGTAAGGTTAATCTCGACGCTTAGGTCGAACGTTTATAATTAGTGAGATAAATTTTAGTGCATGCATTAGGTACGTTTAATTATATTTTAGTAGGAAGCGTTTGTTTTTATTCTGTGAATAGACAGTAATATAATGCTTTTATCTTTAGGCGTTTATGGCGCCTAACTGAAGTAGGTAGTGTAAAGGAAACACTAAATCAGAAGGTAAAATATTGAATGTTTATTTACAAAAATGAGCCTACCTATATACAAAATAAATACCTTACAACTAGCGTACACAAAAGAAAGTTTTATGAGAAATTAGAAAGAGAAGAAATATTTACATGAAAGAGATAGAAACAGTGATATAAAATTGATGCGCAGATCGATGTGCGCAGGGTATATATGTTGCGGCTCTCGTAAATACAGCGCGCGGGAGTTGGCCTCTTCATTCGCCCGGACGTCGCCTCGCCGCTCACACGTGTTCACGTGTGCGCCCCAGCTCATCGAAGTGTTGTGAAGAAGTCTAGATTCCAGACGACAAGTGTAGTAGTGACAAGTGTGAAGTCTAGACTGGAGCGACGTGTGTGAAGTCTGGACTGCAGCGACGTGTGTGAAGTCTGGACTGCAGCGACGTGTGTTCAACGAGAGTGTCACTTGTTTCTTCTCCGAATTGAACATCAACAAAACCGCCCTTTTCAAGGCGTCTTGTTTGTAGTTTGAACAGCAGAAAAACCGCCCTTTTCAAGGCGATGGTTTTCTATTGTTTCTTGAAGATCTGCATACACGAACGTTGTGAAATAAATGAAGTGAAGTGCTTGAGTGTTGTGTTTTCTTTCTTCCCTGGTAACTTGTAGGTATTGGTGCTGTGTTGTAAGGTATGTTGTAGCCATGTCCGGGTATATTGTGGACATGGTGAGGTACATCGCAGGTAATGATCTTGAGGTACGTGGTAAGGTAAGGTACTTGTAGGTATGTAGTGTAGTGCACCTACAGTACTCCCCCTCAAGCGAAGCGTACCGGCAGTTTTATATTGCGGCCGGATCTTGATTGCTTCGTAGCAGGTACGGATGCTGTAGGTATATGTAGATCACTCGATGACGGAGTAGCTGCGCTGTCTGTGGTATTAGCGGGTGCATCGACGTCAGTGTCGAGGTTGATCGTGTAGGCAGGTTTCAGGCGATCGATCGATATAGTGGGCGATCGATTGTCAGGAACTTTTAGTAGGAACGTTTTATCGTTCCGCTCGACGACTTTGTACGGCCCTTCGTACGCAGGTTGCAGCGGCTTCTTGACTGCGTCCGTGCGCACGAAAACGTACTCGCAGGTCTTGAGATCTTGGTTGACGAATATGGGTCGGCTGTTGCTATGCGGCGTTGTAGGTTGCGCAGGCTTCACGGCGGCGATGGAGTTGCGCAGGCGATCGACGAAGTCGTAGTCCATGTCGCAGGATGATGTGACGGACGGCGCGGCCAAAAAATCGCTCGGTAAGCGTAGGTTTTGGCCGTAGGTAACCTCGGCGGCGCTTACGCCCGTATCACTTCGAGCGGCGGCGCGTAGACCCATAAGGACTGTAGGTAGCTCGTCGATCCACGTAGAGTTTTGAAGTCGTGTCTTGAGTGTGCGATGCCAGCGTTCGACCATGCCGTTTGATTGTGGGTGATACGGAGTTGTGCGGTTGCGCTTGATCCCCATGGCGGCGAGTAGTTTGGCGAACAGCTGACTCTCGAACTGGCGGCCTTGGTCACTCGTTAGGTACATTGGGCACCCAAATCGAGTAATCCAATTTTCGTAGACTATTTTTGCGACGGATTCGGCTGAGATGTCTTCGGTAGGTATAGCTTCGGGCCATCTAGTCACTCGGTCGATCATAGTAACTAGATATCGATGTCCGTGTGAAGATGTAGGCAGTGGTCCGACTATATCGACGTGTATGTGTTGGAAGCGGTCGGTTGGCGGGAATTTTGAAACTTCGCTCCAAGTATGTCGTGTGATTTTGCATTGTTGACATCGAATACATTGTCTCGCCCAGGCAGCGACGTCGGCGTTGATTGAGGGCCA
Organism: Hemithea aestivaria; assembly: GCA_947507615.1. NCBI lineage: Eukaryota > Metazoa > Arthropoda > Insecta > Lepidoptera > Geometridae > Hemithea > Hemithea aestivaria. The sequence continues at coordinate 9,069,540 of OX382327.1, read as the reverse complement.
GAAGAATTTTTCAGTGATCAGCTTGCGTGTGGTGCGTATGCCAGGGTGACTGATGTTGTGTACGGCGTCGAATGCGTCGCGGCGAAATTCTTCTGGTAGGTATGGTCGGATGGACGGTGTAGATGTCTCGCAGTACACAGGCTTCGACGTTCCAGGCAAAGTAATTGGTTTGAGCGCCAAATTACTTTGTTGGCTGAGCTTGTGTATTGTAGTGCTGTCTCGTTCTTGCGCGGCTGCGATCTTGTTGTAGTCGAGTGTTGTAGGGCACGTTATTGTCTCGACTCTGCTGAGTGCGTCGGCTACAATGTTGTCTTTGCCGCTGATGTGGCGAATATCAGTGGTAAATTCGCTAATGAAAATCAGCTGTCTTGCACGGCGTGGTGTCTCAGATGGTGATGGCGGCTTCTGCAGTACGTAGGTTAGCGGCTTGTGATCGGTGAAAATGATGATGTTTCGGCCTTCGAACATTTTGCGGAAGTGTTTTACTGACATGTAGATAGCCAGTAACTCTCTGTCGAATGTGCTGTACTGTCGTTGTGCGTCGCTGAATTTCTTCGAAAAATAGCCGAGAGGTTGCCATTTTTCATCGATGTACTGTTGTAGTACTGCTCCGGCGGATTTGTCTGAGGCGTCGGTGAAAATAGCGATCGGTGCGGTGTGCGATGGATGAGCGAGCAAAGCTGCGTTTTTAATCGCATTTTTGCAGGCTTCAAATGCAGATGTCGCTTCGTCGGTCCATTGTATTTCAGTCTTGTCTCGCTTTTTCACGGAGTGCAGATAGGCATTTAGCGGTGCTTGAATTGTAGCGGCGTTCGGAAGGTGATCTCGATAGAAATTCATCATTCCGAGAAAGCGCCTTAATTCTTCAATAGTGTTCGGCTTGGTGTAGTTCGTGATTGCTGTTACTTTTTCAGCAGGCGGTAAGATTCCTTCTCTTGAAACTGTGTATCCTAGGAATTTTACTTGCGGCTGGCCTAGGACACATTTGGCGGGATTAATAGTGATACCGTTGTCTTCAAGTCTTCGTAGTACAGTGCGAAGGTGTTGTTGATGCGTAGTTTCGTCTGTAGAAGCGATCATTACATCGTCGACGAACGGGAATACGTAGTCGAGTCCGCGCAGTACTTCGTGAATGAAACGTTGAAACGTTTGGCCGGCGTTCTTGAGTCCGGGTACCATTCGCGGGAACTCGAATAGACCCATCGGTGTGATGATTGCTGTCTTCTCGATGTCTTGTTCGCGCGTTCGCAGTTGTGAGTATGCGCGGTTTAAGTCGATCACGCTGAATATCTTCTTATCGGTGAGTTGAAAAGTGAAATCTTTCACTCGTGGAATCGGGTAGCGATCAGGTTTCGTGCAGGCGTTAAGTCTTCTGTAGTCGCCACATACACGAATGCTTCCGTCTTTTTTAGGAACGATGTGTAGCGGTGATGCCCAGGGACTTTTGCTTGGACGGCATATTCCCTGTTCGATCATGTGCTGGAACTCTTTGCGTACGGCTTCGTAGCGATGCGGTGCGATTGGACGTGCGCGGCAGTAAACAGGCGGTCCGCTCGTTTCTATGTAGTGTTCAACGTTCGGCTCGATTGCGTTCGGTGTGGGAGTGAGACGGGTGATACCGGGAAACTCGGCGAGTATCGCGTGGTAGCTCTGTGTGTCGTCGATCGTCTTGATTGTAGGCATGTTGCAAGCTTGAATAGTGGAGATCGCAGTGAGGCTGGTTTTACCGTCGATTAATCGTCGTTTAGGTAGATCAACGATTAACTGATGGTGTCGCAGGAAATCAGCGCCGATTATTGGCTTTCCCACGTCAGCGACGATGAAGGTCCACTGGAACGGTCTTCGTAAATTGAGGTCGAGCGTGATTGTCTTCTCCCCGTATGTAGGTATGACGGTGTTATTTGCAGCGTACAGTTGAAAATCGAGCGGTTTAGGTTGCGCTCCTTTTGGTCGCGGTAAAACGGAGATATTGGCGCCGGTGTCGATGAGGAATTTATGTTGAGAATTCTTGTCAACGACGAATAGGCGGTAAGAATTTTCTTCTATGCTGGGTTGAGCTTCTGGTGATATTTGTTTAGGTTTTCCGACTTCGCATTTTGTGTAGCTACACGGTGTAGTGCAGTGGCGTGCTTGTGCGCCGTACCGACGATGATAATAACAGTGCGGTGAAACTGTGTTACTGGAGCTTCTTCTTGTCTTGTTATTGTTGTTGAGACTCGTCGGCGTTGCATTGTGGCAGTAATTGAAGATTCGTTGTTGCTCCGATTTGATGGCGGCAACTTCGAATTTTAGCTTGCGGATTACTTCGATGAGGTATTTGTTGAAGTCGGCGTCTTCTTGTGACGAAAGTGGCGGTGGCGTGATGTAGGTGGTGGTGGACTTCGCTGTGTTCGAAGCGGCGGCGGCAGCTGCAGTGGGGTCCATGGTGGATTTTCTGCGTGGTCGTCGTGCGGAGCTTCGTTGTTGTTTTGGTGTCGGTCACCACTGTAGGTACCAGTGAACGGCAGCAACAGCGGTGATGAGACTTCGAGCGACGTGTCACCACATTAGGCGGTAGCGACGGTGGACAGTCTTCGGGCCATGGTGTACAGTCTTTGGACGACGGTGAACAGTCTTCGGGCCACGGTGAACAGTCTTCGGGGTCACCACTTTAGGCGTTTATGGCGCCTAACTGAAGTAGGTAGTGTAAAGGAAACACTAAATCAGAAGGTAAAATATTGAATGTTTATTTACAAAAATGAGCCTACCTATATACAAAATAAATACCTTACAACTAGCGTACACAAAAGAAAGTTTTATGAGAAATTAGAAAGAGAAGAAATATTTACATGAAAGAGATAGAAACAGTGATATAAAATTGATGCGCAGATCGATGTGCGCAGGGTATATATGTTGCGGCTCTCGTAAATACAGCGCGCGGGAGTTGGCCTCTTCATTCGCCCGGACGTCGCCTCGCCGCTCACACGTGTTCACGTGTGCGCCCCAGCTCATCGAAGTGTTGTGAAGAAGTCTAGATTCCAGACGACAAGTGTAGTAGTGACAAGTGTGAAGTCTAGACTGGAGCGACGTGTGTGAAGTCTGGACTGCAGCGACGTGTGTGAAGTCTGGACTGCAGCGACGTGTGTTCAACGAGAGTGTCACTTGTTTCTTCTCCGAATTGAACATCAACAAAACCGCCCTTTTCAAGGCGTCTTGTTTGTAGTTTGAACAGCAGAAAAACCGCCCTTTTCAAGGCGATGGTTTTCTATTGTTTCTTGAAGATCTGCATACACGAACGTTGTGAAATAAATGAAGTGAAGTGCTTGAGTGTTGTGTTTTCTTTCTTCCCTGGTAACTTGTAGGTATTGGTGCTGTGTTGTAAGGTATGTTGTAGCCATGTCCGGGTATATTGTGGACATGGTGAGGTACATCGCAGGTAATGATCTTGAGGTACGTGGTAAGGTAAGGTACTTGTAGGTATGTAGTGTAGTGCACCTACATATCTCTTAGCACTATAAGAAATAATTTATTCATATCTATGTATTTAGTCGTATCAGTATGTAAATGCAATATTTCCTCTTCATAATTAATTTCTGGTCGTCGAATGGTATTTCCGCTTAGTATACAAACTAAAACGTTCAATAGAGGAGACCGCGTCGCACGCAGCTCGGTCGGCGGTACCGACGCGTGCGCCGCTCTCGAGCATGCCCGCAGTCGGTCGCCGGAGTCGAGACTCGACTCCGACGTTATTTTGAACTAATCGCATGATTTCGGCTTCTCTATTCGAAATTTCGAGCGCACCCCAGGCAGGCGTCAGTCCGCGGTCAGGTAGTAAGTAGGTAGGAGCGGCGAGAGCGGGAGACTAACGCGGCGTGTGTGTCAGTGGGCGGCTACTACGAGGAGGGCGGCGCCGGCAGCGACTGCGGCGACTACGCGCGCTGCACGCCGCTGCCGCACCACGCGCACGCGCCGCTCGCCTACCGCGCGCCCGCGCAGCTGCACTGTGAGTACTCCGCTCCACCCCCACCCGCAGGCGACGCCGGCTCCGAGCGCCCGCCGCCCCGCGCCCGCTGAAGGTGAGCGTACACTCAGCTACTGTCGATCTCTCCGAGGATCCGCATGCGACCTTCCTCGATCCGACGCTGATTCTTCGCTTGAGTAGAGGCCACAGTCGCGCGGGCCGACGGCGCGACCTTCACTATCTACTAATAGCGCATCCTATACGATTAGAGCATGAGAGGCGAGGTGAGGGCTCGGGCGGGGCGAGCGTGCCGCGCGGGCGGCGAGTGACGTGGGTTGCGTTGCGCAGGTGGCGGCACGGGCAGCCCGGGCGGCGGTGGCGGCGGCGGCGGCGGCGGCGCGGCCGGCACCTCCGAGTACGTGCGCAACGAGCTGCGCGCCGTGGTGGGCGCCCGCTCCGCGCGCCCCGACCTGCACCCGCTGCAGCCGCCCGACATGGACTCGCTCATGAGCTTCGACATCGCGCCGCCCGGTCAGTACACACACACCTTAGCTTGCGACTCTACAATACAATATTAACATTACGTGGTGATTGTCCACTCTGACCTCGCTCGCGGTGAACGAAAACATTCGAGATAAAAATGCGACGAAATCTCCGCAATGGTTATCGTTGTATGTTTACTTTGATAAATGGTCGATATTGTTAGATGTCGCGAGTTATCGATCATTATTGACGAGGTGAACGATAACATTCTCTCGTTCGTGAAATATAGTATGTTTAAAATTCTATATATCAGACTCGGTAATTAATTGAAATCGATTTAAGTTAGTGCAATGCAATGATTATAATGATGACGAGTGACTCTAAACGAAGTAATCGATGAGTCGGGACCGGGGATGCGACAAGTATCCGTGGCGACCGTGACACGTGTAGAGCGTGAGAGACTCGTGCGCCGGCAATGTATCCGTGTGTGCGGTAGGTGGCGGCGGAGGCGGCGGACGGGCGCCGACGACGACTAGCTCGTGGGACGCGCCACAGGCCACGCCGGTAAGCAGCGGGATGCGATCACCGACAGAATCATCTAGCTCCTTCTGTATTTTATCGGTTTATTTTCGTAGACCCTCTAAATGACACTTTACGTATTGAGTCTGCTCTGCTGCGTGTGCTGTCGAATCGATCGTCTTGATTCTTAGATGCTGATTTGGAGAATTGTACCAAAATATTTTAACGAAAACGTCATTCGACGGAGTCGCTTCTCAATTCTGTTCAATTCTAACTTTGAATATCATTGAGACGCGTGCCTTAAATGCTTTAACGAAATAAATCTAAACATTTATATATGTATATTCTAGCTTTAAATTGGTACATTCTTGAATTTTGAAAAAGCTTTTGTGATGTGATGTCTGATATTTCTTTCTAGTGAAATCTTTCATACGAGTACTTTATCTATTGAGAGGTCATGTGAGTCGCAGGCTTTTAGGTTTCATATTATATTTAATTTAGTGAGATATACTTATGTAGCTTTTTTGATAAAGACTTGGGGAAACGTCGCATGCGCTGACGAGTGTGGTGGAGGTTTGGTGACGTAGAAACGATACGACATCGTTACGATATTTTTGCAATACATAGTTAGACCGCTTATTACTCGCTTCTATATTGTTGATAGAGGAATTTATTTAGTTGATTAAGTTTCGTAGATTTACAATTTAAATAAATGCATGACGACATTTGCGACCTTTCCAGTAAGTTTCGAATTATAGAGAATCAATTACGGGCCGCGATCAAAACTGGCGACTACATGAATCACCGATACCCATTATAGCATACATATTCATGAGAATTGACTCACTATAGGATTTCAATTTAAATAATACATGATTTTCAGCACGTAAGGACTTGTAACATCAATTAAACAGATAAAACAAATTGATGATTTACATTTATTCTATACCTACATTCTACATGTACTTAGTTTTGATCGCCCCTCGTTTAATTTTAGTCAAAAGAATTTACTATCTTTGCTTAAAATCAACTTTACGCGTAATTTAATTAGAAAAGGTTTTTTGATTCCTTAAATAATTCACATTATTAATATCGTGGAAAATAAAGAAATAACTATGAACTAACTATATATTACTTTTCGTCTCTGTACCGTGATATGGTATGGCAGTATCATCTGTGACATGAAATTAAGTGTCGATTTAGAGACTATCGACATTACTCTGAACTCTGAATGTACATTAACATCAATGCCACTGTGCTTTAACTTCTCCTCGCATATTCTAATAGTGACATTATTTTGTAGCTACCTTAGAGCCAGCATGTAACGAATCGTGAAGGACTCGGCATGAATTCAGATAATAACTAGTAAATTATAGGGATGTTGAAAAAAAATCTGATAAGTTCATCGTTATCTAAATCTAGACACGCGGCAGCGAGTCAAGCCAAGTTAATGAAAATACAGAATACTTTTTAATAATCTATTTGATGAAAAATGTATATTTTTTTGGACACATCCTTGTTGATTCGAATTTGTAGCAAAACACTGTCGCTCCTCTTCGGTTCGGTGTATCTGGCGTCACGTTGCGTTGGGTCGGCGTGCGCGGTCATTAAGTAGAGTGTGGTTGCGTGCAGAGTACTACGGAGGCGGTCTCGGCGGCGGCGGGGGCGGCGGCGGCGGCGGCGGCGCGCGGTGATGAGGCGGCGGCGGGCGGCGCGGCGCGGGCCTCGCTGCTACAGAAACTACTGTCGCAGTGAACAACCACGCGCCCCGCTGATGTTGCATTTATTACCCACTCGCCGGTCCGGCCTACCTTGTACCTCTGCGGCTGTTGATCTCACCACTGCGTGAGACTTACATAGTACACACGTATTTATAAACAAACCTCTTATTGTAGTCTAGTAGAGCTAGTGATATTTTACGAGTTGTAAAAATTTTGTTTCGTTGATATGTTTTAATTTAAGCTCTTAATGTTCGCACTTTCCCTACCTTCGATGACGCGATACGATTCGATACGAAATTCGTCGGTAGCTTCCTATGTCGAGAGTGGTGATTTATCGTATGACGTGAATGTAATCGACTCGTGCGCATAGTGTACACTCGTGTACGATAGATATATACCGCGTGCAATATTGTATATGTAAATATTATATAAACACATTTTGGCGTTGTGAACGTTATGTATTATAGTATGAAAGTCAAATGTTACCTGTTATGACAAAGTAATTTGTATTATACTTAGTATATATGATGTGACGACGAGTCGAGTGGAATAGTTCCTCTTGTGGAGAGGAATGTTTTACGTGTAAATAATGTTGTTAAATTATAGCTGTTGCTGAGTTACGTGTACATATTTTGTTAAAACTTTGTGTTACATGTATGTTTTTTTTTTTAATTTGGATTCATTAAGTCGTTAGTTACAAACATTGATAATGTTTCTTTTAAAAAATTAATCCATTATTTTGCCGACGATTTTAAATAAAAGGTATTTTTAAATTGTTATAATTACAGACATGGCTATGCATTTTATAAATTGACAATATTGATGCATTGAAGTAAAAATTATGGAATGCTATAAAATGTTATAATAAATAACATTATAAATTGGTAACAAATGAAGTACCTATCACGAGCACGGTAATATGTTGGCATCGAACTTGTTGCAACATTACGGAGCATCTGTGTCTGTGATATGTAACAGAGTGTGGCTGAGTCTAAAGCCAGCGCTCCACTTGTCGCAAATATTCGCCTGAAGTCTCAAATGCACAAACAAACTGTACTTTTGACACTTTTGGCGAATTTTTTCGGCTCAGTGGGGTCTGGCTATATGGTTAATGTGAGACCCCCTTTAAAATTAAAGTTTATGTCTAACATAATACATGTATTTTAACGTAATTACCTCCTTGACGTTAATACTTATATCGCGGACTTAGCTTAAGTAATGTGTCTTCGCTTGATAAAGTTAATTGATATTATAAAATCTAGATTCGATGTGTGATCAAAGAGTGCGCGAAAGATTTAATCTTCCGATATAAATAGGTTTAAGATATATATGGGTAAATGAAATAATATACACCAGAGAGCGTTACACAATGTCGTTATTATTTTCTTAAAATTTGATAAACAGAATTGCCTTAAAAGTTAAACAATAGATTAAAATAAATCAAGGACATTAGAATCTCATCCTTTGCTCTTTTGTGTTTGTCGATAATTTTTCGACAGAACAATTTTTTTTATTGTGTAACTTCAGAAAAAACCCGACGATAATTTGGCCTTAGCACATCTCCGCTCCGCTTGAAAACCATAGTAACGGTTATAATTATAAAAGAAAGCAATGTCTTTGGCAGAAGCAAAAGTGCTTCTTCCGACATATTAACGTATTCCATCTCTTATCTTTTATGAATTTTCCATTTCACTTTAATACCTCTGAAAAAGCTTTCAAGCCAACTTTGACTTCGTTTTTCAGCGCTGCAATAGTTTAGCGTTAAGTCCTATAACTTTGTATATCTGCGGTTGCGGGTTGTGTCGTAAAGGCCAAAGAATACGATCGATGGACAATAACTTACGCTAAAGTTATATTTGTGTAAGCCACTCTGAAATAAGTACGGTGTGAGGTCGCGATACATTTGTAATAATTGTGCAAAATTAACATCAACTATGTCACCTTTCTAATGTACTTTAAACACCACGTTAATATGTGGCACAATTTATAACAGTAATGAAGTCTACAGTGACACAAGTTGTATGCGTAACAATTTTTCATCTAAGATTGAGTTGAGACTCTGCGTAACGCTCCTAAGATCAACAGTGATCAACAACTGTACGCCTATGACTTTAAATTACTGTTCCAAGTAGTGCCATTTCAAAATTTATATTATTTAGTATGCACAATATAAATAATTATATTTAAAAATCTTATTAATTAAAGTGGTGTAGAAAATTAATGTCTTTTAGAATTATACGTAACTATATGTCTAGAATGTTATTAACTATAATGATATTGTTAATGTTGTTGATCCCAACGTCGACTCGGGACCACAACATTCGCGTAACTGTAATCGCCCTCAATTTTTATATCGAAAAATTAAGGATTTCACTGCGATTTTATACATACTTGACACGCCAACCAAAGTACCTTACATTATAATATTAAAAGTGGCAATAACTTAAGCGGATTTAAAGTACTTAAATTATAATAGAGGGGGGCTCGCTCATACTCTTATTTTAGACGTTTCGTAAGTTTTAATTTTTCTTCGCTTAGAAAATAACAAATTCCAAAATGTAATTTAAGCAAGTAGATAAACACTTAAGAGTAAATTGTGATGAGTTATTTACATAAATAAAACGTACAAATATGTGTAGAGATGTCATAAAACCAATATTAACTTGCACATCTAAGACATACTAAATATAATATTTTTGTACCATTATGGATAAATAGTCGAACCGTAGCTCATTGACCAAATCGTTTCATCTAATATATAACCTACGATGGTATAGTCTCGACTCAGTAATCGTAACATAGTGAGATATGAAGCTTTACCGTGCCCGATCATGTAGCAATATCGATAATAATAATGATTCATTCATTCCATTTGTATTGTAATGGGAAGACAAACGTTGACAATTCGGTAGAATTTGAAATCAAAGAAGTACAAGTGATGGCCTTGATATGTGGAGATAAAGCAAATAGTAGAGTAGGACCTCCGGAACAGGCCGCGAGCGGACCGCCGCGGCCGGAGCTCGAACGCTAGATGTTGCATTAAATGCCGTCACTTAGTTTACGGAGTTTCGAACGATAAAATGTACAACACAAAGGTTTATATTTTTTGCAGATTTATAATAATGATAACTAGTTTATGTAATTCAAGACTATGGTGAAGTTTGTAACACGTCCATTGCACGAGTAAAATATATAAATTGGAATTACCGTATTGTAAATAGTGATACGGTTACAATGCATAGGTGCCTGAAATTATAGATAAAATATTTTTCAACGCCACCGTTTTAAATACGATCTAAAAATTAATTGATATTGTAATAACATAGTTTAGTTATCGCGTAGACATGAAATAGTAATTAATGATAGTCACGTCACTGTAAGAGATTCCACTAATTTTAAAAGAATTTTGTAAGCGTTATGTATACCTACATACATTCAATTGAAGAAAACAAAGAATAAGTATAAGCCCCGGTATGTAAAAGACATTGAATTTTGATTACATTTTTTGAGTTACATTCTTTGAATTGCCTAATAGGTAGGTAAATACCATTCGTCTTCCAAAATACAAGTGAACAGGACTGCAAAACAAACAGCCATTACTTACCTACACCCATAGCATAGGTTATCGCAATCGTGCCATTGAGCTGTCAACAATTTCATGACGTGTCCTTCTATTGCTCAATTCTGTAACGTTCACGCTTTCTTGTAACAAAGATTCCAAGTGGAATGGTTCTACCTCATTTTATAATGTGCGTTTGAAGCATATGCGTGATAAGTACTGGTGATTATTATGCACGATCTGTAACACTTGGGTACATAAGTGTAGGTACAGTTACAGCTATCCGTGTTCGATACGAGCACGAGCGACCGTCGCGTCGCTCGCTACCAAAGCTAATATAACTGATCCAAATAAGAGTTTCAAATCGTTCTACTCGTATAAGCTAACGTAGCCAGTTTTAGCTAATGTTTTGAAGCTTGCACCCTCGCCTCGGTCTACTGATGACGGCTGTCTCAATTAAAAGTCTTTGAATCATCAACGAATAAAATATTCCTAAAAATAATATTTTGATAAAATTAACATTTAAAATTAAATTGGGCTATTAATGGATATATTGTACGCAAATCTTTACTATATTGTGCTAGAAAATATAATTATCGTCTCGGTGTAATGGATTTCCTTCATTGTAAATCATTTTATCTGTTAATATAACGGATTGTACAAACTACTACAATATAACGAGAAATTGAGAAATGCTAGTGTGTGCTACCTTTCTATAGGTATTTTTGTATGTTTACTTTTAGGTATCTAATAAGAGAATTGGGCTGCCCAGTTCAGAATGATTGTTTTAACTATTTCGGATGATTGAAATGAATAATGTCGAGCATATTATAAGAAGCATGATAGATTTTACAATATAAAGAGTTCTGGAGAAATTGGTATATTATATTAAAATGTTACATATAATTATTTTGAATTCTATGTAAGAGTAAGAAGATTGTAATAACGATATAAGATAAAATATTGAATCAATGTCGCAGAGTAACATGAGCAAAATTAAATTTCAATTAATAGGGTCCAAAATTCCATCCAATCTCAGACAAATATATAATTGGACTGCTAACGAATGTGATATGAGTATCAGTGTGTAATAGAAAAATATTTTTATACCGTTGTCGTGGTTACTCTGTGGCAATGGGTCACCGCTGCGATCACTTCACATGTGTAAAGGTGAACATGGATGGGTACGGGGTCTTTGTTTCTGTGGAAAACATAACTAGTTTTGTATTATTTGTTATTTATATCTACAATAAATCATTATAATATGATAGTTGTAATTGTTATTCCTTTTGTAATAATTAAAGGTTTATCTAAATACCTCCGGCGTCGCCTGGGAGAGCAGACCATGTGATACAATATTTATTTATTATTGGATGACAGTCGCTAACGCAACGAGGCATACCCGTACACTGGATTTTATTTTTTGTATAAAATCGTGCCTTTTGTCTTGGCCTGTCGTCTAACAAGGGTATACTTTATTATAAATATCTACTAGGTTTAACATTCTGTTATAGTTTGTAATCGATTAAAACTAATTATGTTTTCCTAAAATGCTGGAGTGATCATTAGATATTGGGCGTTCGCAAAAAAGATATTTGGGAAAGTAGCCGCTTCTAACATTACCTTGGGTCGTTATTCAAGAAATCTGCGAAAGAATTTTGCGCATGTTTCTTTGACAATATAATATGAATTAATGAACAATTTGACCGTAGATAGATGACGTCATCGATCAACAAGTAACTAGTCCAATCTTCCAACAAGTATCTTTTGTGTGGGTAGCCGTTATGTCTGTGTTATTAAGTTCTTCAGATGTCTAGATGAGTAAGGCCTTTTGTGTTGCTGTGCATTTCTAAGCATTGTATGTATGTATGTTTAAATATATTATATTGTAAATAGCTAAATACATTATATTTTTACGAATAGCATACACAACCAAAGTTGTTACGAAGTGATGGTTGATTTAATGGTAAAATTAAATATAGGTCGTTATGTTTATTTTGGAAATGATACAAATCTAAATTGTATAGCTGTATGGGTACATCCGATCTTGTCGACGCCTTACATAACCGCCCTGATATTACCAATGTCGAATTTATTATTTTTGGCGAAGGTTTGGATATTACTAAATAAATGATTGTATGTTTAATACTGACGGGTATTTACATGACATGCCTCGTAACTCGTAACTCGTGACAGAGGAGTGTGAGTGTGGCTTGAGCATTGAGCTCCTTGCGTTCCTACTAGCTTGTTCAGTCATTTATCATTTGTCAATTAATACGAAGCCGACTCCTCTTATACTAATATCTCTGACAAATTCCAATTTTAATGTTATATTCAGCGACAAATCAGGCGTTATGAGCACATAACATTTAAGTTGTATTTTTTGTACATTTTAGATTCGAAAATATATTAATATCAAATAAATCGCGGTTGTTTCTTTTCAACCTAGTAAAGTTTTAGAAATAAGTATTTATTTAGAAATGTAAGATTACAACCAAACCAACCAATAACTAATTGAATAACCTCTATCACACGTACACGGACATCTAGATCTAAAGGGATTCAAGTCAAAAAAGGCGAAAAACTAATTAACTATCCTTGTGCTCTATAGAAGTGTTAAGTATACGAGTATTACGTGTCTGTGTTCTGTATATTTTAGCAAACATATTTTGAAATTAGATTTACTGGTCGATATTTCAGTTGAGTTGACTCCCTTTAGATCCCTTTGATGTTTTTTTTTTCTATCGCACATTCTACACAGTCTGGATTAAAAAATATTTCGGCGCTCACAGCAACCTGCTCGTGCACACATTAATAAGTAGTATACTAAGTTCTCGTAGCGCTCCGATCCTTAATTGAGCTTTGATTGTAACTTGCGTGATCAGAATAATAAAATTTTCTTGCTCACTCTTTGTACGCCGAATTTTAAAATTTTCTCGGCGCTCGCAGCAAGCAGTTCGCGTGAAAATAAGTAAGAATTAATAAAATCTTACTGCTGCTCGTGCATGTGTTTATAAGAATATTTCAGTTATAGCGCCCCGAGCCCAAAATAAGCTAATTTAAATTTCTCCCCACTCGGAAAAATACTAAGCGCTCGCAGGAAGCTGTACGCGCTCTTATAAGTGACAATATTTATTTAAATTTCTAACCGCTCTCTTTTCGTTGTGATAAATATAAAATTTTCTTGGCACTCGCAGCAAGCTGCTGACGCTATATTAAGGATCCCTCCTTTTTTTTAATTTTCCTACCGCTCGAAGCAAAGTTAACCACAACCTTTTCATTGTCAAAAATATATAATTTTCTCGGCATTCGCAGCAAGCTACTCGCGCTATTTTAAGGAGGAATACTTTAATTTCAGTACCGCCCGAATCAAGTTAAGCGTACTTTTTTCGTTGTCACAATACTAATTTTTTCGGCGCTCGCAGCAAGCTGCTCGCGATGTATTATGAAGAATATATATTTTTATACCGCTCAAAGCAAGGAAACCGCCCTCTTTTCGTTGTTAAAAATATAATTTTTCTCGGCGCTCGCAGCGAGCTGCTCGCTAAGGAGAAGTATTTTAATTTTCCTATCGCTCAAAGCAAGTTAACCGCATGCTTTTCGTTGTCAAATATATAAAAAAATTCTTGCCGCTCTGTGCGAGTTAAAAGCAATGCATGACGTGCCTTTTTTACCTTATAATAATATATTAGTACACCTGCTGGACATTAATACATATTATACATACAGGCATAAAGTTCAAGCTCGCCGGGAGTGGTTGTTTTACCCGTCTGCACCCTAAGGAGGGGGGGCGGCGATTTTTAGGTTTGTCCCGCCTCGAAAAATTCCTAGATCCGGGGCTGGATGTGTGCGATGTGTGCCTTCTTCAAAACTTAGTCGCTCGCTGACTATTTGCAAAGGTTTCTTTGGGAAGTATCTAATCCTTTAAAAATGGTAGCAATTTACAATTTCCATAAAATTTTTACACAACCAAAAACTAAAGATAAATCTTGCAAATTGCACATAGCAAGAAAAGACCTGAAAAGCTTGATGCTTTGAATATGTAGAGCTATGCAAATACGTAAATGTAGCGATTGCCAGTTAATTCCATCCGTAATAACACGATAATTTGTCTAAATTAGTGTGGTCTGGCGAGGCCTACCTCATTCACTGACACATTCACTGCAACATCGACGCGATGTGGTCCACACGAAAAGACCACACTTCGCTACAAAAAAATCGAAATAATTTTAATTACAAATTACGATAATAACAAGTAGGTACGAGTATGTTACAAGACATACACAACGATTTAACTGAGTATACTAATTTTATCGCGGGAGTATCGGTTTGTCTTATATTTTTCTTGACCGTGAAAATATTGTATGAAATAATGAAGTGGCTGCCGTGGTGGAAAAGAAAAAATGAAATTATTCTTACTACAGTACCGGTAAGTGCTACTGATAATATATTTTTTATTTAATAGTAGATAGGTAAGTATAATGTGATTATACATTCTTTTGGATTAGGTATATTATCACTAATAGTTGTAACATACAGGTTTACTGTTTTAATAAACTTAGCTGTTTAATATTTATGATTTTTACTAGCTGAGCTCAGCGGTTTTACCCGCTGTACCTATTAGCCTATGTGTTATTCCAGGGTCTAAGCTATCTCTATACCAAATTTCAGCTCAATCTGTCAACCCATTTAGGTGTAAAGAAGTAACAAACATACACAATACACACAAACATTCGCATTTATAATATTAGTGAAATTTGGTTATTTTAAGCTTAATTTATTGAGTTTAAATCTAATATCAAGTTAATTTTAAACTTAAATATAATTATCTGTTTTATATATTATGTGGTTTAGCGATAATGAACAGGTAATTAACTAACCTAACGTACCTAATGTAGGTAGATAATATATTTAACACTTTTTAAACAATTATAAGTGCAATAAAAAGCTTTAGTAGGTCCGTATAGGCTGATGCATAGAGGTGTATTTTGTGGAGTTTGAACCTATAGTGATCTAAGTTCTAACTATGTAAATTGGAGCTGGGTTACGTAAATGTTAATTTCGTCTAATTAACGCATCGCTGTTAGGTACAGGCCGCCGGAAAATAGATGAGGTCAAACAATTGCACTAAATTAGTCTGAATTTGGATCGATTATAATCATCAGTAGCTGCCGCCCACCTGCCTCGCAAAAATATTAATGTGAACCAGGAACATTATAAAGTTTTATATGACCACATACATACATACATGGGTAATATATTATGTCTAAAACCATACCTACTTAATAATTGGTATACCTTGGATTAAAAATATGTTTTTTTTTTTTAAATTTTTTTTTTCGGCTTGTGGCCGATCTGTGGTTAATGAAAGTGATCTTAACTGCTGTAGTAGCTGTAGTATTGTTAGTTTGTTTTTCTCAATAAAGGCATTTGCCAGTTGAAAATTATTGTTTTCATATTTCGGAGCGTAAACCAGCAACCCATAACTTTTCTTTCGAATTAGAGACTATTACCGTACGTAACGTATACAGCCGTATACTCGTAAAACAAAGGATGTAGCGTTAAAATAAATAAACCAACAAGAAAAATATTGCGCTAATTTTGGATCCTTGTGGAGCAAAATCCAACAAATGCTTCGCATATTTCATTAAGACTCGTCTGATATTTATTTTCCAAGTATTATTTTTTTCGGTCGGCGCGGCGCGGCCAGGCGGGGGGCGGCGCCGGGAGAGCCGGGATTTTATGCCATATCCTACTTACTACAGGGCTCGGGAATCGGGACCGGGAGCCCGCAGGGTGCGCGACGTAGTACCGAAGTGTGTGCCCGTCCGATCGCACGCATGCGTTCCCTTCGAGTCCTGTTGCACGAATTACGCTCGCGACTTCGGCACCCGGTTCACGCGCGAAATATTAAGTAGTACTTACCCTTCAGCCACGTAAAGGTCAGGCGTACTTATGAGGACAAACAATCAGAATTTTTATGTTCACAGTGGCTATCAAACAGTGCTTAAAGTTTTGTTGAGAGGTCATAAGAGCAGAAAGACCGATCAGTGATATCAGAATGCCCTGGAGCTGCCCGTGGTCGCGCGACCGTCAGGCACCGGCCGTGGTCACTCATCCAATACATTTGATATCCACTCAGGTTTGTTGCTAAAAATTATAATTATTGTCTACTGTTAACAGAGTCTCTAGGTAAATAAATAACATGCACTTAAAATTAATGTGTGTTTTATAAAGTCATTAAAAAAGTAATGTCTCGATGTCCGATGGCGCTCCATTATTTTATTAGAAGAATCTACAGATATGGATAGTCAATGAACCCATTACAAAATTCATAAGTGACGGTCTGATGCTTGTTAAACCGATTCGAAAGTTATGCAGCTAGGACAATCGTGAGATAATGTTGGTAGCCAGACATAATCCCTGATTACCTGACTACGTGTGTTTTAAGTTTAATGGATTCAAAGTGATGTATATCATTTATTGTACCCATATGTTAAAAGTATTATGATAAAGTCGACACTATTAAACATAAAATGTGATATAAAATAAAATATATCACACACTCGAACTGAGAGTCAATTCCATTTATTTATCTACGAGGGGCATAACTAAGTAGTCAATAGTCCCTACCTGCTGGTGACTTATGAGACTTCGGACTGCGTCTCGCAGACTGAATATTTTTCGCAAAAAGGACAATACTGTAGACTGTAGCTAATAGGAACAATGCCCAAAAGGTTGAGACATACAAAAGCTCAATGAAATAATTCATGAAGGGCGAAAGGAAAGTCGGAAGTGCTAAAATCGTGAGCTTTGCCAAGTTATTGTCGCACGTTACGTTCGTGGTTATTGTGCCGCATAATTTTCTGGTGTCATTGATCGATTTACTTTTTCAAAGAGTTTTTGTATTACTTTTAGCAAAATTGATAGATGGGAGATAAACAAGAGTTCGGTGACTGATGCTTTTAGGCTTATAAATTTATTATTATCTTATAAATTAGTGATTCTAAACTTTTTAACTTTTAAGCATGTTGCTCTTTAATTTTTAATATTTAACTCTTCCACCTACACAATATTTTTATATTGTAGGCACCTAACATAATATCAGTAGATAGATATTAGTACATATACTTACTTAACCTACCTAGTAAATATCTAAGTACTACATAGTTAGTACTACTTAGATATTTACTAGGTACGAGTAGGTTAAGCTCAAGTCGCCCAGACGCCTCACAAAATACAGGGCAATTTCAGCACTATTACTGAAAATCGAAAGGCATAGGTGACCTGCGTTAATGTGATGAGATGCTGGCAGACTGGCAGTACAACCTAGCTACTTACCAGCCGGACGGGAGCTCGCTTCAGTCGTGTAGTGGCTGTGCTCGGTGGCGCCTGTCTCACGATGATAGAGCCTCTCTAGCCTCGATGTAAACAAACATGAGTGCCGCGAACTGTGGGATCATGAACTAAAATGCCTTGGAACTGTTTGTGGGGGTACGAACCTCCGGCGCCAACATGCAGAGTGAGTGGACCTCTACACCTGGCTATGCAGGTAAATTTAAATTTTATGAAATTATTATCCAAGTTACAGTAATAAAATCTGAAAAACAAAATTAGAGTAGGGATAATAGTTTCACTACGTTAATGTTTTTATAATCATAATAAGTACCTATAGAACATGCTCGTGTTAAAAAAGGTAAATACAAGGTAAGCAAAGTAAAAAGAAACTTCACTTTATCATAATTAGTAGGTATCTTATTGTTTATTATAAAATACATGGCCTAGGGCCAAAAATTACCCTTCTCTAAGAAAAACATTACTGACATGAATTGATAAGTTCCTTCACTTAGCTACCAGTTTAGATTATTAGGAATACCTTTGATAATAATTGATTTTAAACTTTAATTGTGTACGTCTCTTCTAAAATATAACTATGAAGTATTTTTGCTGGCCAACGTTTTATCCTGTCCGGTAGTCTAAAAAGATGTCATTATTTGGTGATTTTGGCCGCAAGCCAATTAAAATAAGTCGTTGTTCAATATAAAGCCCTGGACCCTGGATATTACCTTTCTGAACGTAATAACTTTAATATTAGAGATACTAATTGATGACAATATTATCACAAAAATATGAAGATGTTTACCAAACGAGGTAGGTCTTACGGCTAAATTGAAATCTGAGGTCAAGTGATGTAACCCAGAACTATATTCATTTGTTAATTAATCTAACTAAGCATGAGGTGGCATTTTAATTAGATTCACATTAGCCTCGAGTGTATTGTTTGTTAGTGTCCGACATATGCACGGCGCAGTTACTTGGTTACCTTCGCGGGTACTAGAGGTAACGGTAGAATGCTAATGTAGCGAGCCGAGTAGCATTGTCACATGCATGCAGAGGGCCCTAGCTTCCCAAATAGTTGCGCAAGAACAAGTGCCGCCCACGGGCGACCGGGGCATCGGCGCTAGCCGGCCCTCGATGCGAGCAAATATCTCGCAAGTTCATTGTCACCCATTTCCCTATACGGAAATATGTAAACCGTTGGAATTTAGAGGCAGAAAGTATCAAGTTGATAGTAACACAGCGGGAATAATTGGCTCGAAGGACCATGTATCATTGCAAAGAAGGACGCTCGCAATCAAGCGGCTTATTCCAATTAGATAAACGCTGGAATAATTCAGTGCACGTTTGAGCGCTACCATCTTTGAACTGAAGGGTTAATTGCGTGGATATGTTCCAGCTGCGGGCTTCCAATTGACTGGGAATTACGTATCGGTCCAGATTAAAACTATCTGTTCGTTGCATAGAAAATAGAGATATTGTGTATGTTCATTCGCGTGTTATCTGCGTACAACACTCATAAGTTAATTAGGAGCATGTGGAGCTGCGTGCGCGCATCTCTCACAATAAAACCTTTCAGCGGCGGCGTTCCTTTGACGTTCCTTGTATAATTAACCCGGTTATGTACCAACTATCTGTTATTGTTCACCGTGACTGCTTCGGACATATCTTTATGAGGTTTAAATGTCTCACAAATGCTTGTAAATCTTTGTCGTTCTCCCATAACATTGGATTTTCTTTTAACGTCTCTTATTCTTTTGATGATGGGCTGAGTTTAATGTATACTATCAATCTCTATAAATTACACTGATACATTAAAGACACAAGAACGCATGTAAACGGTTTATGAAATAGGTTTCTATTACTAGGTATCATTATAGTATATTAAAAACGATTGTCTTAAATCCTAATTGGCCTAGAAAGAAGAATAAATATTTTAGCTTTTTGCGTGTACCTATACCTTCTTAAATCTTGTGATCCGATTATTAGCACTGTTTTTTTAAAGTTCTCTTGCTAAATAGCTACTGATATGCACTTATAAAGCTGTATAGGAAGTCAAGTAAAAACACAGAAGACATTAAGTGGTGTTCATTCACTTGATATTTTTTGGTTGTTGAGAAACGCTTGTCAGTCGTCGTTCGAGACATGGTTGCGCACCGCTGGACACGACTTGAGATTTGAAATCGATACTCTATAGGTACCTTGTCTCCAAACTCTCAAAAAACAATTCATTTAAAACTTAGGACCAAGGTCGTCTAGATTATGTTGTTATGTTACATTTTTAGCACTGAAACTAAGGAAAAATATCAATTCGAGAACAGGATTAATTATTTTTTTCATTAGCTGTTCTAATTAGATGTCGAGTGGTTGTTCATTAGTCTAATTAATATGCACCCAATTTTTAGTTCTTAGCCGTTTGTTTCACGGATCAGAAGAATACTAGCTAGACTATCTGGACAGATCGTGTCGACTCCACTACTGGTCGCAGATCGCAGATGTCTATAATAGGCAACGGTAACCGCTGATCTTCAGATGGCCTGTCTGCTTGTGTGACTGTAGTCTGGAGCTAACATAAAAAGCTTTAAAACATGTTTCCTTTTTAAATATCTATCAGTTTTATCTACTTCCAAATCGTTCAATTCAGGACAGTCAAATGAGAATGACTAATAAGATAATGCATTTAATCAAGTAATAAAATAACGTGTGAAATGCGAACGTATCAGGGAATAAATTAGTCGGTGGCAGTCAGGCGGCGGGAAGACGTCAGACGGACATAAGTGTAAGGACCGATCGACGTCTCTCAACTGCCTGGAGAGATTTATGACACATTCCTCGGAGCTTCCATCAATGCGCCCGCGTCGACGCCTGATGGGAACAAGATTACTCTCACACTCTCAACCGCTGACTGACATGAAGCTTTGTCATAACATTGTTAGATGCTAAGTGCCTACAGTCTTGAGAATGGGACATGGTATCTCCGTCATTAGACAGGCTGTAGGTATACATAACAGTTTTCAAAATCAGAAAATGGTCAAGCGTCTTATTGGCTCATTTACGTTGAAAGCTCTGTGTAATTAGTTGGAGAACCTACTCAATCCTCATTCTTTTCAGCGTGGAATGGCATCAATCATTTTTGTATCTAATTTAAATTCATAATTTGGTTTGCGAGCGGAAGCTTGCGCAATGGCCAAACTCGGACTGGTGCGGGCCGCACACACATCGCACATCAACTAAAGCGTTTGGCCGGAAGTGCGGTCTCAGTGGAGCCAGTCAGCTAGCAGGTATACTTAATGAAGCTTATAAACAAAAGCGGTTTATACTCGTATATCTTCGATGCCAGTACTTAATGCGCGATAACGCCATGAAATTAGGAAATTGGGGCCGCATCATTTTCTACCGGCGATAAAGAAAAGACGATCGCTGGAAAACGTTTCGTAAAATTTACAGAATTCAATTTTGTTGTGAACTCAAATTGTTACTGTTATATAGGTGCTAAGTGTTACTGTTAAATGGAAATACAAAACGATCTACAATTTCTTAGTGAAACACTACACGTTCTCATCATGTCGTTTGGTACTTACTTCCCCATCAAGACCGAGTTTCGAGAGCTTCTAAAACTTTATTCAACTGTTTCATCTATCGTAAATCGTATCTACGAGATATAAGTATAAGGTACTCAAAGTACCAAGAGAAACTTTAGCATTCATAGTTTAGACACAGGCACTTGATTTACAGAATTTATGCATGAATGTACGGCGATTTATGATGACTTCAAGGCATAGAATTTTGCAAGGAGCTTATAGTTTCTAAAGTATATTTATTAACTAAGTAAAACTATATAGTCAGAACTCAGAAGATAATTGTACCAAATTACACCAAACCCACATATTAGGTATCTCCTATGATATTATTTCGAGGTCACATTTACAAAGACTGTCTCATGTTACCAACGCGGATAAATTTACGCTGCTGAAATTTAAACAGTCGCGCAAAACATGAGGCTTTAACAAAAACATTCACGGTTGGTAGAGCAAGCGACAAACGCGTCAGTCGCCAGCTGCCAGCCAGGCGCCTGGCATTTGGTAACATTGGTCAAGTTTATAAACAGTAAACGCCAAGTTTTTTTAACCCTTCGGCAACACAAAAGCCGCCTTCCACCCGACTTCTAAACAATGTTATCTGACCAGGTTTCTTTAATGCGTTTAACCAGAAAAGCTCCAAGTTTTATTTGTTCACACTTCAATATTTTGTAGTTTAATATTCAATATTTTAACGCGACCTGCAGTAAAATATTCCGGCCGTTCCTCGCCATGAATCAAACGCTGTATGAATGGAGACCATAAAACAAATTTTATTCCCTTATTGGTTGGTGCACAACAGTAGTTTAAAATAGCTTCGACCACCTGGTGCACTTTCGAGTTAACTTCGAGTGCAGGGCGCGTGATTTATGGGACCTAAAACTGCTCACAATACCACCGCAAAATAGCTAACCCTTGACTATTTTACAAGCTTTTATTTACTTTCACCTGTCTGTTGTCTGTCTGTCTGTCTGTCTGTCTGTCTGTCTGTCTGTAATCAAATCTTGAAAGTTTAATTTGACCCACTTCCCGGTGTCCGATTGAGCTGAAATTTTGCATACATGTATAAATCGGATGACAATGCAATAAAAGCTTGTTTTTAAAAAGTTTTTTTTAAAGTTCACTTGTTTCTAGTAAGCAACGTTTGCAAACGAATGTTTTCAAGTGACAATATTTCATTTGATGAATTAAAAAAATTATACGCTTTCATACTCGTACAACCCCTTTTAATTCGTGCGAGGGCAATAAATTAATCTATCTCAGTAACAAAACTCTTAAGTCGTGAGTCGGCATTGTAACTAAACAATGCATTGTTGATAATATCCATTGGAATGGCCCTTGGGAGTGCGTCTTCGTTCCCTGCCTATTAATTTTTAAACCGATTTAAGCACACATACTTTTTTCATTCCATTTTATTTTCTTTGTGACTCGATGTGATCAGTTACATTGTAAAGCTTCGTGGTTTTAAAGTTAAGTGAGCAGTTAGTAACGAAGTTGTTCACGGCTGAACGAACACCAATTATCCCAAATAGTAAAATGAACTTACTTGTACTGTACCCCTGAGTAACCTCAGCGGTTCATTTCTGACTAAGCTCTACGTGGGAGGTCTTGAGAACATTACAGAAAAATATCGACTAATCGGAGAAGCATAGAATCTAAATGATTTTGATTGAATATGAAAGAAGTTACTTCACGTTTTATTGATAAAAATCAATCTTGTCATGGCTTTATCTTTATCAGCTCAATAAAGTTTTTGTTGTCGTTTATCATGTAAAACTATGTATGCTCATTTTATATTTTTCTATTTATCATTTTAAATAGGTATTAATGTACCTATTTGTTTATGCATAATAAGTTGATTTTCCAAATAAAATAATATATGCAACGTAATACGTAGTTTCTTGTATTTTCGTATTATGTCATTCAGTGTATAAGTCCGCATTGAATTCTAGTAAGCTTTTACGCATGAATGATAATGCATTCGGAATGCGCGTCTAACATTTGATTCAACAATAACTTAACGTGGCTAATCGTATAAATTCAAATAACTTCACGTATCATCGTACATAAAGCTTAGGCCTGTTTAAATTATGAATGATTTACAGGAATTCGAAACTATTCCTGGGTACGATGCCATCTGACTATAGTTTAGAGTACCTATGTACTTACTTGGATTTTATGTTCAAGTTGGTTGGTGGCCGACCTGCGGAATCTGTATAAGGGTTCTACGTAGCTATGCTATTACAATGTTTTTCTCAATAAAGGCCCTTGCAACAAAATCTATTGTAATAGTATTGTACCACTTAAGTTTACTCAGCGGTACACATACCTCCAAAATAGATCAAAATATTTCATCATTCTTTTCAATTCATTCAAATAATAATGTATACTGTGTTGTTTTAGATTTTTAATCTCGTAAATTCGTTAAGTTAATGCATTAGTGTAATTCATTAAGGTGTCGGCGCTTCCCAAAATGAGTGACAGCAGTTTATGAGGCGCGGCGTTACTGTGGGGTTGTTGTGGAAGACCCTCCAGACATTTTGATCTTGTCTTCACGCTGACACTTTAAGCTATTAACTTGTCACTGTTTTACATTAGTCCACGTTGCTAGTGTTAAGAGAATACTTAATTAAATATCTCACAGCTTCACGTTTTAACTATCGATTTTACACGTGGGTCAGGCTAACATTTTTGCCAGAAATTTTACTGAAAATATATATTGTAGGTTATGATACCGCAATTCGAATCGCATCGTTTATCTCACCATTTGTACATGACAGCATATTTATTTTGCTTACATAAAAAAATATTCAGCTAGCATACGGAACGAACATTCATTTTGACGCGCGCCGCGGCGTGAATTTATTTCTAGCACGTTCTCCTCGTATATTGTGGAGCGCCAAATCCCAATTTGGGTAAAACTGTTTCAAATTAGTGTAGGGACAACACGCCAATTAAACGTTGCGTAAAACATGTGAGTATTCTACCGTGCATGACGTCACATCGGATTTCATCAGAGAGCAAACAAAGTCGCGGGCCGACACGCACTGTGCTCATTTCCAGGGTAAACAATGAATATCATTCGGGTATACATTTAACATTTACGCCGTAAAGGGACTTTGCTTTTCATTAATAAATGCATGCTCTTTTTCATTATTAATGTTATATTATATACACATTGTTTTCATATTTATTGTCCTGATTACATTAGCCTTATCACCGTCAATAGAGCTTGTTACCACTTAACTTCCATGGTTAAGATTTAACTAATTTAATTGAATTTAGTTGATAGAGTGAAGTTAACAGATCCCTGTTAACCCTATTCCCTGTTATTGATTTTAGATTGATTCTTTGAGTAAAGGGGAGGAATGTTAATGACCTTTACAAATTTTATGATCTGGGAACAAAATCTATATCTTACTAATATTATAGCAGCGAAAGGAAGAGTAGTTGTGTGGAATTAATTCATAGGGATTTTAGCAGACAGAACTTCTAGGCAATACTAGTAAATAACAATATATTTTTCTACGTTCACATTCACAAAAGACAAAGATACCTATACGTTGACCTTGACTACCCTTTTGTTACGTACATTTATTAGCTTTCGTGTTATCATCTTCATCATCATCTGCCTATGTTCGTCCACTGTTGGACATAGACCTCCCCAATGGCACGCCACTCAACTCGGTCCTCCGTCTTTCTTCTCCACCCACCCCCAGCGACCCTCCAGATATCAGCGCCCCATCTCGCCCATGGGCGCCCTACACTACGTGTATTTAGGTAAAATTAACCGAGAAGTTTAAAATAATAGGTCGCTGCGGTCAGAAGTCAAATGTTGGGCATAAGTTAGCAGACACCAAGCCAGCCTGACCTCCGGACTCCGGACACATAATTCAACTTCGGTATAAGCTTACGGCACCGACATATAGACGAGAAACGCGAACTCATCTACATTATCTGAATGCGGGTGGTCTTGTGTATCTGCAAGTGTTATTATGTCATTGAGATACGGATTTTAGATGGAAATAGGTACCTATGTAATCGTTGCTGCAGAGTTTGATTGTCTTATTTATTTATTTATTCAATTTAATTACACATGTAACTTACAGACTAAAAACCCAATGCAGTACAGGTTTACATACCTAAACCACTCGTAAATTTTGCTAGAGAACCGGTCAAGTATCTGCCAATAACAAGAGGTACTGACGTCATAAAAAACACCAAATTTATCCGGAATATGTAAATTATTTGAGTCTAGAAGGGTCAGCAACGTATAGGCACCGTAGGTTGCAGGAATCCGTAGTCTATAGGCGGTAACTGCTTAGTGCTTAGCTTACCAAAAGGCGCATCGTCTGCATAGAACTCATCGTCTGCTTCTTTTCCACCTGTGTAGTGTGTAGGTCGTAGGTATGTCATAAAAAATAAAATTACACATATACCTGAATAGTTGGTAAAATTTCAAAGAAGTCATTAAATTCCCACTAATTAAACAGTTACTAAGCTATAATTTGAATCATGATTAGTAAAATAAATAGCTGGCCGGCTAAGATTAATGATAAGAAAGGCCTAGAGCTCTATAAATCTTATTACATAATTAAAATTTGTCATCCAACGTAAACTAAATATGGGAAACGAAGATAAAGTTAATGAATGAACAAGGTAGATTGCGATGCTTTTAAACATCCTTGCTAAGTTTATTTAGGATAATAGATAGCATATTATTTAAGTACCTATGTAATTTTGGACAAACTTAATAGGGTTACGACAGTTACGAGAGGCAGAAGAGAAGTGAAGATGACCAAGACCTAAGCCATAGAGTTAGTATTTTGTTCGGAGGTCCATTCTAAATCTAGGATTCACCAGAGCAGCTTTAGTAGATTTAGATCCAACTGCTAGAGTAACTTTTAATATCCGTTGTTCTTTAGCTGTAGCAAATACACTTCTTTTAGAAAGACTACTAATTAACAATGTTCTCGAAGATGTTGAAACTGAATACCGTTCCAACTATGACGTGATTTCCAGAACGGTAGGTATTCGAATCATAGGGGACGACCATATGATAAATAGGGAATAAGAATGGCCATGCCAACTGACCATGTTACTCTTTCAGACACGAGAGAAATGTGTAGCAGAAATATGATCGAACTCACTTTGTACCTACGTGCTGTCTGAGTTGCTCTATCGTCGGTTCAATTTATAGGGTTTCGTACTTCTAAAGGAATAAACGAAACCCCTATAGGATCACTGGTGCATCCGTTTGTCTGTCTATCTAGACCCTTTAACTCCAGAAAGCGTAGAGTTATCGAGTTATTTTTTTTTGCCTCTGCTTGACCTGATGACGCCAGTTCTAAAGACAAAATTCTGTCCCATGATAACTCATCTAATGTAGTTAAATATTCTGTGAGGCGACCGCAAGTCCGCTGCGATGGCTGCGGCCCACATGGCACGCCACTCGGAACTTTAATGAATCGTTTGGGAATACCACTGGCCACCGTTATGTTAGCTTTGAATTTGTTTTATATAATTATTGTAGTTGCATCAAACCGTAACTCGTGACAATGAATTCAGCAATTTAACATTTAATTTAGTTATTTAAATAGGTAGGTACTGTGTCTAATTGCAGAAAATTAAACTCTTTTTTTATTCAACAGTAAAAATTTGTTGACATAATAATAATTTTTGAATATCTGCAATTTTAAAACACAGGTATTTCTTAACCACACACAACGTCTGTGTTCTTGCCAGATTGGATATTTCCTCGATGTTGCCAGATTAACTTTTTAGTTCTCAATAGTTTTTATGAAGATTTGTTTTGCCCCAAATGCTGGGCAA
This sequence comes from Hemithea aestivaria, assembly GCA_947507615.1. Lineage (NCBI taxonomy): Eukaryota > Metazoa > Arthropoda > Insecta > Lepidoptera > Geometridae > Hemithea > Hemithea aestivaria. The sequence goes on along the minus strand of OX382327.1, from coordinate 9,042,570 downwards.
GAACCTCCCCCAAATGATTCCAGCAATCCTTTACGGCGTTTATTTAAAGGAAATTAGTAGAACACACATTTCTAACTAGATACCTAAGTACCTACTTTCCTCTAAGTATAATGAGCTGGTTAATGTTAATTGCCGCACGCAAATGTGAAACTTTAATTAGCACTTCCTCTAGGTTACCTAGTCCTAGGTAGAGATAAACCATTTTAAAAGTACAGTTCGTTCCTATAAACGTTGAAGATCCTTTGATTGGCTGACTGGTGCATTTTAAGAATGTTCCTGGGCTTTCAGAATACTGAGTAATTTTTAATACACTGTCAGATAAATAATTGGGATCAAGTTCTTAGGCGCGGACTATTACTCTTTAGAAGATAAAACAAATAAGAAGCAATATAAACCATTTTAAAATTGCACTTGTTAGCCAAACGACACGTTCCAAAAGTCTATAGGAACAACCTGCAATTTAAGGGAGGCTGAACTCAAGCTATCCTCCAATCTAAATTGCTACGTGAGCAAAGCACTACTTTCCTTGTGCCCTATTAGGTCCTACATGCCGAGATTGTAGGCCATTCGTAAATATAGGCGGAACCCTAGCCATAAACTAGTGCAAATGTCTTGGCCACGCTTTGTTTCCCCGGTTTTCATTGCTGATTAGAATCTTTTGCTTTTTTTAGCTTCTTACGTTTGCTTTGTAAGACAAATTGTGACATCATTTATAGAGTCACTAGGTCACTTTAGTTATTAAAGAAATAAGCCCATGAACAAGAAGAATATAATTAAGTTTAACCAGAACAATACATTCTTGATGTAACCATAAGCTGGGAAATATAGGGGTATAGGAAAACTTTTCAAAGGATGTCTGAAGCAAATGTCAGGCGGTATAGGATGCGAAAGTGTGGCTGCGCAGGAGTTAATTTGAATTACTTACTTCTATACGTGCTGCTACTGCGCAGCCAAAGATCATGAAATCATTCAGAAATTTGGGTGGCCAATATAATTTGCAAGTAGGGCCTTTAAAGACAAATAAATGACATGAAAAGCGATTGATCCTAGTGAAATATAGTCAAATGTCCGAAGGTCAAAAATAAAAGTGCTATAATTTTTTTGATTCGTATACAAGCAACGTCGTTTACTGGCAGAAGCGGCCGAAATTTGATAATTTGCGTTTTATTAGATAGGGGGAGCTTCTGTGTAAATTTAACTGCTTACATACACGCAGCACGCATCTTTGAATTTTAACTGTACTCTGTCTAACTGTAATTGTACATTTACAAATTGTATAAGTGGTTACATTTTTTAAAGAATTTATTTTTTAACAGCCCAATAGATATGCCACTGGCCAAAATAGAAATCTAATTTTATTAGATTTATACGTCTCGAAACTCGATACATCTTTAGCATATCAAATGATAAGTAATAAATCACACTAACTATTGAAGCCGAAGACGGATTAAGGTAACTCAGGTTGCCAAAAAGAAACGGGCTGTCTACGCCACGGCCAAATATGGAACTACGTGTACTGCCGTATTGAGTAGCTGTTAAATCGTCCAAGTACGTAGACACTAGCGCCTTAACCTAGATCATAAATCGTAGACTTACGGTGAAACTTGACGCTTGACACTGCAGCGACGTAAACCACGAAACATGATAGAGAATTTGCATATTATAAAAGGGGAATAATATTTCGGTTCCTTCAAGTACATACCTACCAATATATAATAATTATTGTTACATGTTAATTATTCCACGATGTCGCTGTGCCTTAATTTTTGGATTCTGATGTGACTTGGGTCTACCTAACGAAGTGCCTGCTCTTGCTAGTCATTTCTGGAAGTGCTTAATTTGTTATCATATGTAGATTTCACAAAACCTGTGAGTATAACAGGATCGCCCAGTGAACTCTGCAGACTTATCTGTTTCAACACTTATTGATTATCACTTACCACCTCAGTTTTACGTAATATTTCTAATTATTTTTATAGTTATTCAATTAAGAATATTAATATTAAATAAAAATATTGTAAATTATTTAAATATTTACCTCTAATAATATTATGTAGTCGAAAGGTATAGATATCAGCATATCTTATTGAATTTTATTATCATTGTTGTTTATACAATACACTGCGATACCAAGTTCAAAAGTTTATCAGCTGTCTGTTGCATTTTACGCAATTACTTAAATTAACGCAAGCGTTATGTAAAAGTAGCTCACCTTTACCGTTAGTTACCTATTCACCCCAATGTGTTAAGGGGTGCTTCCCTAAATTAGGGAGTGTCGGGTCATCATCGTCAAGCGAGGGGTAAGAAACAGTTTTATAAACAGGTAATATAGTCATAAATATAATGTCACGCTAATAGTTCGCGTTAGTTAATTAAAGTTTTGAATGTATTGTGGTGCAAAAAGTATATAGCAGAGCGTGGTTTCGATCCACGGACCTCTGGGTTATGGGCCCAGCACGCTTCCACTGCGCCACTCTGCTACGCGGAAGTGTGTCGAAATTTTGTATTCTATTCTAAAGCGTAATTTATGTAGCATCTGAACACAAAATTAAAAGAACTCCGATAATATTTATGTACAAAGTTTTTTAGATAATAAACTCTGTATTTTGTATAGATTTTTTACCACAAATCACTTGCAAAACGATACTTATTCAAATTCGAGTGTAAAGTTTAAGGGCTCTACATTAGACATTAATTGAGAACGAATGTAAATTAAATTCGTTGACCGAATAACGGTAAAATAGGTTTCTATTGTTCGAAACAAAGCTACATTACTTTTTCCATTCTATTATCCGAAATTTTTTCGAGGTTTTGTTACATAACAATTAGGTAGTTTGAAGTAGAATTAAACGCGCCTCTACGCTTTGTAATTATTTTTTTTTATTTTCTGAAAATACTTGCGTTTTTGTCAATTTACCTTCCAACTATGTACTTAGTTCTGCCAAATGTATCTTTTGACTAAGTTAACACTATTCTTTCAAATAATAATATTATGTTAAATTATAAATCCTTAAATTACAGAATAAACTTAAGGTGAGGTAATCTGAGGTTAAATTATATTTTTTTTGTATTGAAATTGTAGTGATCAATGTAGTGTTAGTTATAAAATGTATGTAGATTTTAAATTAACTTACGCTAATATGTTAGATATTCCCAGGTAATAAATATTTAAAACTAACCTAAATAATAAAAACGTGTAGACTAAAAATAAGTATGATTTGCCAAATGATTTCATAGCGATGTTATCAGAGAACCGCGGGCCATGTGCATGAACCATAAAGATAAAGATTATAATAAACATAAATACCTATGTAAATACATAAATACTAAATACATAACTACTTTGTAAACTAGCTAAGACATTTGAAGGTTGTGAGACAAACGACTGAAATTATGTGTGACAATAGAATGTATTCGTAAACCTTTTTAAAAAACAACATATTTAAATGGCAAAGGCCAAGGATTATGCTCGTGGCCCCACAAAAAGTGTGTTTTTAACAACATTTTCCTGTTGACCATCCTGATGTTGCAGCATGCAGTTTAAAAACGATTTCTGTATGTTCGGCCAGTAGGTACCTAGTACGTGAAAACTTTGGCGCTTACTCTATAATAACCTGCCACATAAAAAAATAGGTATGTAGTACATGCAAAGAACACGAGTTGTTTTAAGAGGAAAGTGATTACAAAGAAAGAAAAGGAACTGGTTTTCCTTGAAAATTTACCTATAACAATTTATATAAAAAATCTCATGCAAGCGATTCCAATAGTTCTATTATTATGTTGTTTATGATTGCAATGTTAATTAAAGTATTACCCTACTGAATGCCAACCAAACACTATCAAGCATTGTTTGGTAATCAAGCGGTGCGATTTGCTAGAAGCCATTTCTAAGCAATTAAACTGCTAATATATTTTGTTCACGACCTGAAAATGTGCATTCACTACACGATACTTAGAAACACGTATAATCTGCTCGTAAGTGTAGACTGCCAACTGCCATGCCGGAAGGTTTATTCTGTAAATTTATACTAATAGGTAGGTATGTATATATAGTCGATGGGAATCTCTAAATATATAAAAGGAAAGAGAGACTGACTGATCTATCAACGCCCAGCCCAAACCACTGAACAGATCGGGTTGAAATTTGGGACAACACAGATAGGTTTTATAGGGTAGACCTCCGCCAAGAAAGGATTTCTCTACGCGGGCATAGCCGCAAGCATAAACTAATAAGTATATAAGTATAAAATCCTAGTTAAAAGAAAGACAATTGGCTTTCTTTTACCTAGGATTTTATAAATCACAACAATAATTGATCTTATATTCTACTTTCTAGCTCTACTAATGGTAGAATTTTGGCCTTATCGGTTTATTGAAGATTTAGCTGAAATTTGGTATAGAGGCAACATTCACCGTGGAATAAGTTATAGGGCAGCTAGTCATGAAGTTATTTCAAGCTGAACTACCAAATCCTAATCTTTATAACTGCGATTTTCTTTGTATAGTTATGTTATTACTACAGCTAAATAATAATCGCAATTCTTCTGTTGTTGCTCAATCAAGTTACTCTAGTCAAGTCGGCCAGGACATACTAGTATAAAAGTCAGAACTGCGCTTCAAGGATGTGCATACAAAAGGTTTTACGTACAGGTAGAATTGGCCTTCTGAATTTAGTCATCACCACGTTTCAAGGCGTGAGACAATTCTATCACATCCATTGAACATGGTCGGCATATAGCCTACGTAACGGACGTCACGTACTGAGCCTTGAGAAAGTACCACTCATTGTAGACGGCCAGCCGGCCCCAAATAATATTGATCCTGACGAATAACCACACGGATGCCTAAATACTCGGAAAACCCGCTCGGAATTCAGAGGAAAATTCTGACTGTAAGTTGGGAAAGTGATATACGTGTATAGGTACTTAGGTATGTCGGTTAGACAAAGCCATATCCCATCCAACTTCAATGCGAAAGTTTGGATACGTGTGTGTTGAGTGTTGATACCCTATTCGTCGAAAAAGTCTGATGAAATCTGAAATGATGAAAAATCTGAAATTGGGATAGGCATTTCCATGGTGTCTTACCAAACCCTGGTAGATATAGAAGAATAAAAGAATTAATTATTGGATACCAAGTGACAAGAAATAGTTATAAATGGAAAACTAAGTATCTAAATACAGAGGTAAACAATCGGATGTCTTATTGCACAAAGCACAATCTCTTAAAGATAAACCTTAGGATATAGGTATGAGTAGGGAGGTATAATATTTTGATGACTATTACCACAAGGTATAAAAATAAGCTAATATATATCGTTGATTTAATAAAAGTTCCTAAGACAAACACTATGTACGTTATCTTACTGTAGAGCCCAGTTTCGAAACATTTACGTACCGCCAAACAGAATCCAGATAACACAGAAAATAGAACATGAAGGAATTAAACTTATCACAGTTTCGGTGCGGAATTTGAGATGGAACACGGCTCTCTCTTCTTCTATATAGGTATTTACCTTTATAAGAATTAGTGTACCCAAGACCTTCAAAATAGAGAAAACACCAAATTCATTATACAGTCTGAGCCAAACCAAGAGTTACATTTTATTATTTTTCAAGTGCACTGCGTCGTTATATAAAGCTAATATCGCAGGTCGAAGCGTACGGTTCCTCAAGTACCCGTATATTCCATAGTAAACATAATTTATCGAAATACAACATTATTATCGTGAATTGTTTTGCTCGAATGCAGCGTGCTCCACCTTGTGCATTGTTTAAACTTGTCTATTTCATGATTATCTGGCCGCATACATCACGACACGCGCTGTTCTATTACAGTGTTTCGGTAAACATCGAGTATTCATTATAAAACAATAGAAACTAATATCAAAAGAGCACCGGCCCGTGATTTATAGTTGGTTCCGACACTCGGCCCTTTGTCTTCTTCCTGTCTTCACAGTTCAATCATACGTCCGCGATCAGAACGCAGCTGTCCGACGAATATTAATTCTACTTGATTTAATAACACTGTTATTGAAATCTTTTAAATAACGTTAATCAATCTTTTACGTCGACAAAGATGGACGATAACTGGGTAGATGAAACGAATAATGATTCTTTCATTAATATTGAAAAGCTCATTTGAACGCAGTTGAACGTCGCCGTCTGTTTAAAAATGATGATAATCAAAAATGGGTTATCGGCAAACTAATTTGAAATAATAGCCCGATAGAATGTGAATAGAATTGTGATCAGTGCCACATTGGCATTTGGAAACGAATCCCGGTATACCTTCTACCCATACCGATGTTTTTTATTCCTGCGGTAAAAAATAAGGTCCTACGGCGCGGTGAGAACATGAATCGGAAGAAATATATCTTAGCGTTAAAGAAGTCATAATACGAAAATGCCTGTTGTTACAAGCCGGGAGAGGAAGTTGGAATTGTTGTTATTGTCACCTCGCCAACGAAAATGAGGGTTTTTTGTATAACCTTGGTACAAAAATAGTTTGATATGCTGGTTACATCCTTACAAGGGAATCAGCATGGGGTTGGGTTGCAGTCCCTTGTGATTGGGGTACAAAGTCTTATAAATTACCTGTCACAGGAATATAGCCAGTTGACTGATCACGTACTCATTTTATTAATAACGAAACTATAATATGCAGCCTCATATTACTCGCTATTAACAAAGTACGTACATATTATTGGCGGATTTTTTCCATTGTATTATAATATCCACAAAAACTGTAACTAGTAAAACAAAAATTTACAATATAAATGTAACTAAACATGGAGTAGAATAGGTACACTTACTAATGTAATTTCGATTGGATAGAGACATCAGCTATTCAACTATACATGACAGTTGGAAGTCTCATTGTTTGAAATGCACCCAGCTGTTCAATGAAATTTGATTCAGTCAGTTAATGGAGCCGAATGGAGCGTATGCGATAGATACGTAGATCTTTATTGTCCGTTTTGTGTTAAAATTTCCTATTAGGCTACTGTGGAGTATTGTCACGTTTTTTTGTTGTGAGGATGGCACGGGCGCGGTGCAGGCGGCGCGGACAGTATGCGTGCCGTCTGCGCCCGCGCACCGTCGGCAGGTGCATAACTGCCACGTGTGCCGCAACCGAGTGTGCGTGTGTTTTTATAACGCACTCCATGTGAGACGTGATTTGTTATTTGAACCTACACAAACACATTCTAAAGATTTTTTTAGTACAACCAGTAAAACCAGTTTTATCATAAAATACTAATTATTACAAGCTTTATATTACTTTCACCTGTCTGTTGTCTGTCAGTCTGTCTGTCTGTCTGTCTGTAATCAAATCTTGCAAGTTTAATTTGACCCACTTCCCGGTTTCCAATTGAGCTGAAAATTTGCATGCGTGTGTAAATCGGATGACAATGCAATATTTTTATGACATCGAGCTGATCTGATGATGGAGCTGGAAGGTGGCCAAAGGAACTCTGTCATAAAACAACGCAACCCCATCGAGTTTGGGCTCATTTGATTCGTCTTGACGAGTACTTTATGATGCAAGATGATAACAATAATTAAAGCTTGTTTTTAAAAAGTATTTTTTAAATTTCACTTGTTTTCTACTGTACTGCACACATTACAATATTCTAAGTACAAGTACGAACTATCATTAAACTTTAATTGCGTGTGGGATTATTAACTATCTATATGTATTTGCTACAATCTCCCTCAGCTCCTGTTATTAAAAGCACTTGAACATGCGGTACAAGGCGGCTGGTCCGATAAGAAAAAGGGAGTGATTTATTTTAAACACCGTTTTAGTACAGCGTCCATCTATCATGTGCGTGGCAAATGTGGCGCCGATCTCGCGGTGCCTGGCGTCTGTAGAAACCTGTGACGTCATGCCTTATAATCAGAACAGCTCTGCCGCACAAAGACTGTGTTCTATCGCAAATTGCACATGTGGTTACGGCCGACGCCCTCGCGTTTGCAGACACTCGAGACTCGAGACCAGTAGCAAGCGAGTTTTAAAACTCGAAGAAGTAAAATGACGCGTTTCCTCTCTCCAAACCAATAATCTAAGCCCGTAATAAGCGTAACAAGATCTGATTTATAGCCGTCAGTTACAATTTGCTAACGAGTGTAAACCTTGTCAGAGATCACGATAAAGATCATGGCCCCGACTCGTATTATTGAATGTAAATTGCAAATTGCATTAGAATTGAACGACAGGCTACATAGTGGAGATTGAATAGGAACTAATTATTTACTCACGCATTGTCCTGTCAACGACTTTTCTCGATCCGTGTTGAGCTTCGTGAGGAGAAATCCTTTGAGCAATAGGTCAAACGCAGTTAGAATTTCTCATTATAATCGTATTATGCGAGTACCTAAATCATTCACCAGTCACTCTTTCCTTGTGACTTATTTTATGTTCTACCTCAATAAAATATATCTACCCTTTAATTTTACTTTCATTTTTTATATTATATCTCTAAATATTACCTAAAGGTACAAGAGTATTTCATTATTCAGAAAACGTATTTGGGGAAGCTTATACAGCGAAAGCCTAGAAAATATTGTGTGAAGGTTGACTCTGAGACTGAGATTTATTTCTAAGAACACAAAACGTGAGAAAAAATGTATAGGAAAGCCCATGCTCACAAGTTGAATGGGATCGCCTCCAACGCTGTCCATTGTGAGTCGCAAGTTAACGAAGGTGCTCGCAGGTACGAAGGACGGTGGTCAGCCATAAATCTCTTAGAGCCTTTACTTACGTATTAACAAATAGACGTGATTTTAACGCCCTTTTTTTTTTTTTTTTTTTTTTATGTGATAGGTGACAAACAAGCAGACGGCCCACCTGATGGTGAGTGGCTACCGTCGCCTATGGATACCTGCAATACCAGGGGTACCGCTGGTACGTTGCCCTTCGTGAATTCCTTATAGGTTCTGTGTAATGATGTTATTTCTCGGTCTTATGTTAAATATTTACAAGTCTTTTTATATGTGTACCAATTTATTGAAGCTGTATTAAGATGTGTTATTATCATGAGTTCAGTTTAACTATAATATAAAGGGCCGGCTCCACTTCCGAATAACTGTATCGCAATGTAAAATTCTCAAATAAACAAACCTCAACAGCATTTTTTGAATGATTATAATTAGACAAAGCGCGTGTTAATGTGTTCGAAGTAAAGCGCAGGGGTTAGAATAAAAATAATTTGGATTTAGCTATGGATTCTTTTAGCTTCACTATCTAAATATATAAAAGGAAACATTGACTGATTGATTAACTGATCTATCAACGCACAGCCTAAGCCGCTGACCGCTAGCCTAAACTTTATGACGTAGACCACCGCTAAGAAAGCATTTCGCCACTCGAGCAAAGCCGCGAGCATAAGCTAGTATTTATATAAATCTAGAACATAAGTCACATCTCACGGAAGTGCCGAACAACAATTTCGGACGCTGCTTGAATCGTCTTTCATAGATGTAAGAGGCCAGTGATGATGAGAACATAGATATATTTTATCAAACTGAGCCACCTGTTATATAGTATAGATGTACCTAGTACCTACCACCTATAGGTATTTGATATGGGTGCATTGAACGATGTTATGTCATGGACACCGAACCAAATAGATCAGTTAGATCTGAGTTGCATCCTACACGCATTCTGAGGTCAAATTGGTTTAGTTTGTAATTGCAGTTTGCAGTTTATCGTGCTATCCAATTATTTCCATGGTTCTCTTATTTCTATCTTTTAAAGCGATAGGATCATACACAATGATTTATTTTTCTTTGAAATCAACTCGTTTTGATTTTTTTTATTCAACGAAGTAAGAAGACGAGCAATACGCTCTATTGATGGTAAGAGATAACGCTGCCCATAATTAGTACAGTGCTACCCAGGATTTTACAAAGGAAACATTCTGGGTGCACTGCGCCAACGCTTCTTACTTGAGAGTCATAAGATGTTAAGACTCTTCAGCAAGGTAATTTCACTAGCTACAGTGCCCTCCTACCGAAGCACAGTAATGTTTGCACATTACTGCTCAGACGATAGAATAACTGGCACTGTTGGGGTACCCACCTAGTCAACCAAAAAAAAGAAAAGAAGGCAAAGGAAGTCTAACCCCGGTAAATTATCACATTGTAAGATTATTTTATATATATAATATATTTATCAAAATATATTTCTATTTTCAGAAGGAAGGCGTAGGTCAATCGCACGCGTTTCGCAGTAAATCCTTCAGGAAGCCTCGACCATGTCACTGGTGCCATCAACCTGTGCAGAATCAGGGCTCGTGCTGCAGAGGTGAGTTTGAGTCGAATTGAATAGTATAGCTATAGGTTATATCTTGAAGAATGACGGTATGCCTTGCTTAAGAGATAGTAAATATTAGTCTCAAGAGTAATCTTGATCGAAGACTTGCCTATAGTGAATAAAACTAATAAGGTAAACAGTAAACAACTATATTATGACGTCATTCCGACTTGTCTCCTTAAAATTAAATTAAAGTTGAAATGGACATTTCATGTCTTTTAAAAACGCTATTTGTGTCATTTAAAGTCATTTTAAAGTAAATAATAATACCGATGTTTTAAAATAAAAGTAACATACCTACAGATTATACACTGTTCAGAATTTATAACTTGTATTTATTTTGATCGTAAAAATTTACCGTTATATTGAATCAATTTAAATTGAATGTCTGGAGTCTAGACTCTAGACTACCTAAGTTTATAATGTTTCCACTATGCTCCGACTGTCTGATATAATTCAGAGGTCAACGACTACACAAGTTTAATTAAAATTCACAACCGCTTTGACACTTTTCTTCGCGAACCATTTAATTAAAAGTGTTTAAAATTTAATTATAACAACAAGATTGCGTAATACTGTTTTTATTTTATTCGCGAGTTATAATAAATATTTTTATAATTTATATTAACAATCATCATTTCATCTATATTTGGTACTAGCTGCGCCCAGCGGTTTTACCCGCAGTACTTTTGTAGCCTATGTGTTATTCCAGGGTCTAAGCTATATCTATACAAAATTTCAGCTCAATCGGTCCACCCGTTTAGGCGTGAAAGAGTAACAAACATCCAGACATCCAGACATCCATTCTTACAAACTTTCACGTTTATAATATTAGTAAGATGTGTGTTAAAACAGTTAATTCTTAGTTAACCAGTTTCCAGTTATACAAAATATTACTAGCCTTTGCCGAAGTCCTAGTGGAGGTCTATGTCATAAAATTCTGACCGTGCTGTGTTCCAAATTTCAACCCGATTCGTTCAACTGTATTCAATGTTTAGACCAGTCAATCAGTCACGTTTTCCTTTTATATATTTAGATTAAATTTATCATTAGGTCCGACATCGTACATGTGTGCGTCAAACATAAAAAATATGCGGGAGGTACGCTCACAAAATTTTGCATCAAAATGATTAAAATTTCAAACAGAAAATTTCAGCTAGTAGGAATCTATGTTATGTAGATAGACAGTTATAATAAAAATTCTTTGTCGTTTTAAATGAGGTTTCTCCTGAACCGCTAGCTTTGTACCTTTTGTAAAGGTCTTTATTATTTGAGAGTCGTGCATAATTGTTAAAATACGTGTTTACGCATGTCTATTCATTATAATATTTTACGCCTTTTGTTTCAGTATGCAAATACGTCTGCCACACAGCATGCGAAAGCAAGGTTCGTTTCAATTTTACTTCTTTGAAGCCTTTGAAGTAAGTAGGTGCGTACGTGTTTCTGCCATTTCACTTGTAAAATATATTCTACATACTTAAGTGTTATTTTCCAAGCTCTCATAACATAAATCCATTTTAGCGTTTTTGACTGAAGCACGACGTATTTACCTCGCCTTTAATTTACGACTTGTATTTCTAGATTACTTTTCCTTATATAGAAAATAGAATTTTTATTACGAAATAAAATTAAGCTAACATAATAATGGTAGTTATGTATTTTGTTCTTATTCTACAACATTTAGTTTAGTGGATGTTAAAACATAACACCCAAAAAATAATTTGTACGCAATGTTTATCTTGAACAATTATTTGTTAGAAATTATTTAATTTGCAGTGCACATACATTATACATAATATGTATATCAGTAGCGCCCTCTATTTAAAAGAAATGCTACGCTATTTGCTACGCGCTACGAGGCATGGACTGTAGACGCACTGCGCATGCACAAGACGTATGACTCATAACTTTATACTTAGTCTTGATTATAATGGCTGCCGGCAGATGGCGTTAACAGTCACTAATATTTATGTACAGGGTGCACGTTAATTTCAGAACTTTGACAAAATTTATATTACATTGGTAAGGTGCAGACGGGCAAAAATATTATAATTTTTACTACGAAAAGTGTGTGTTTAGCTCGCTCTGAACAGTTAGAAAGTTCAAATATCCTTAACAGCCAGCTTAGGCCAGCACATGCGTGAATTGAAGCGGTAGCATACGACTAGACCATTAACATAAAATTAACATAAAACATAACAATAATAAATTCTAATGGATTTATTAAAATATTGTTATTGTTTCGTTGCATATTTATATTCCTTCTAACAATGTCAATCAATAAAATAAATTTCTATGATAAATTTAAACCTTAATTAATTCTGAGTTGGAGACTAAGTTGGAGAGTTGGTGACAAAAGAACAGAAAACAAAGTGTATTTTAGCTATGGTAGCTAAAAGATAAGAATCCCCTTTGTTAAATTGTTACTGAGTAGGTCTGTGACTGTAGCTCCAACCAATAATAAAAGCCAAAAGGCTTTTATTAAAAAAAAAATCGGAAATAAAAATTTCCGCCAAAAAGTTAAAATAATCCTATTTGTGTCTAATATTGTGAGATGTGGATGATTGTTGAACAAAAACTAAGTACATACCCCACAGCAGGGCAAAGGCCTTCTTATCGTGCACTACATAATAAAGTACTTTTAGTGGTTACGTAGGTAGCGAGCGAAGCTTTAGAGCTCCATAGAAATCAAAGTTTATGTCCCCAGTTCCTCCGTCCTCAGAATAAATAAATGGTTCAGTTCTCAGAAAATCAATGTCCATCAGAATAGACTAACGGGACGCCATAAGGAGGCATGACAGAGCATAAACAAGTCGAATCACACACAGATATATCATTGCTATTCCATGTGCGAACCTATTAGTTTACCCGCTGGATGATATCACTGCCCATCGTGACATAACCATTGCAGTCGGCAGGAGATACACTCGGATACATAAATTACGAACGTACATATAATAAATTAAGTTTAACTTTTATACGAGGACATGAGAGCCAGCGGTTGAACTACTCATATAATAGTTTTCAGTCCTTAAAATAACAGAGACACAGATCTTTTTCAAATTCATTACTGAAAAAATACAGTAAAAAGCCATCCTGGCCCCTGGTCCTCATTCCTCATAGCCTCAAATCTGTGAATAAATAAAACGATTTTATTTTCTTTTTTAAGGAGGTGAAGACTGATTTAAGCGATTATTGTTGGGCTTAAAATATAATATAGGTAATTTAAGTAAAGCCATAAGTAATGCCAGGTTACTTTCAAGGTGGAATTTATTTTTAATTATTCTATATGGAAATATTTGATCGAAGGTTGAGTGTGGGATGCAGGGACCAAATGGGATGGTAGTGATGGGACCCGGGCCAAGACCTCGAATCTCGCATCATAGATAGATATAATATTTACTAATACTACATATTACACAACGCGACGTAAGGACGTAGGACTTGAGATAATGCAACAGTCCATAATATCTTTGTCGTCAAACAATTGATTTACTTTTAATAACCTTTTTTAAAAATGTACTAGATTCTTTAATAAAACAAGAGATGTTTTTATGTGGGTCTAATTAATAGATAAACACGGCGGTATCCATGAAGGTCTAATCATAAGTTAACCCTTAGAACGAGCGGACTCCGTGACCCCTTAAAGCCTACCTTCGAACCAATTTCCGGGTGGTCATAAACAGAAATTATATACGACGCTAGTATACCTTTTGGAAAGATAAGCTTTCCAGGGTAATTGGGACTGAAAATTTAAGATCTGATAGAAATCAGAAGAGCGAATTTTAAGTACTATTCTGTATTCTGCTAACCTCAATTTTTAAAAATTTAAATAGGGCTTTTCAGTTAACTCATTATATACGTTCTAGTTACTACTAACTGTTCTATTACATATTATATTACATAGGTTCCCTCTAAGGTAGGTCTACCGTATATTAGGAAAAGACATCTATGACAAGTACAGGCAAACTTATATCAAAACTGAGGAAAAGTTTAAAAGTGACTGTCCTTGTCGTGTCTTAAATGCAGTAGATTGTACAACGAACCATTGAGCCTGACTAACTCGGTTGAATATGTTTACAAAATGGCTAATACCCGGTTGTATCCAAGTTTAGAAGCTGATGGCAATCGGCCTGCGCTGGTCACGCTCTCATTGTTCCACGTCTCCAAAATTGGCCACTTTACCTAAACAATAATCACCCATTATACATAATAGATGTATGCATACATTTTGTAACCAATTACCTATGAGAACGACGTAATTATTTATGCACGATATTAACTTTCATCATTAAAAATGATAATCTTCTGGTCGCATTTCTTTATAAAATTAATGGTGATCCGCTCCGGAATCGTTTAGTGGATAAAAATGCTCGGTTAAGTGTGATCACTAGGCTATTAGTTCGTTGAATGTTACTCGACAAACTAGAGGTAGTTGATAACTAAGCTCATGAATAGTAACATGTTCCGCTTCCTGTCATCACAAACATTATTATGGCCTTTTCGTATCATTTAGTGATTCGACATGACATCACATTTTTATGGCAGAGCCAAGTTGATTAACACGTTGTAAAATTGAAAGCGTTTAAAGCTTCCAAATGGCTGGTTTACTGTACACTGTAGGGTATGTGATTGCGAGAAATAAGTCATTTTAAAATTGCGTCTGTCGCTTTAACAAAACATTCTTGGCGTTTATGAAAACGACTTGTAATTCAAAAGTGGCGTAATTCTACTAAGCTGCTAATTCTAAGATGAATCTCCTCAGAACAGGGAGTTGTTATTAAAGTGCCAGTTCGTCGCCAGGCGCCGGCCGGTGGCGGCTGCGAGATAATTAAACAATTTTATAACACCTTTATTAGTTTAATTACTTTTTGCCGCTTTAAATTAATGAGACAACCTTAATTCATTAGCATTTTTAACGCCACGCAATTTTCATTAATCGACATGACACTTATAGAGGTACATTGTACACATAGTACGTAGTTTTTATAATATGTACATGTAAGAGTTGATAGGGCGGCAGATTGCAATCTAAATTGATAATGTAATCTCCTGTAACCTTAAAAAGAATGCGACAATGGGATGAAGACTGACATACGGACGCATGGCAATCCATAGCCCCTGCTCTGAGATAGTTGGAGAGCAAGTAAGAAGGCCTTTACTCTGTAATATAATCCAGTAGGCTCGTAATAATACTCCAATAATACTCGTAAGTTAGTAAAAATATAAGGTAAGGACGTTAAGCAAAGTCGGTAAAACAGCGCCAAAATTCCCGCACGGCTGCCACAAATTGTGTTAAGGTGGTTTTATCTTGAATAACGCGCACGTTACATAACAAAGGATAAAGGGAGTGAAATAAAGCTGGTGTAGAGCAAAGAGCATCGTCTATTCCCTGGTGAAGAACATTGTAAAGATGTTAATCAGAGTCCTTTATCCGCGGCGGATGGAAGCCGCGAGCCATTCCGCGCCACGGGATTCTAGAAGTTAAAGCGAAATGGGTTTCTTTGAGATTTCCAAGCTACTGCGTTAATCGTGTTTCACCTTTTTATTGTCTTTTGAGACTTTCTATTGCTGTTTTATTCCTTTTTTGGGAAGTAGTATTTGTATTGAATAAAATGTCTTGAAATCTTTTTCCGATCTACAAAAAAGATAAATTACTTATAATAAGTTCAGAAGATTAATTAAATTCGAGGAATTTTTTTAGTGATACGAAATCCTTTGTAAATCTGATTTAGGGTGAATATTAATACAGCAATATGATTGGCGACCTTAATTCGAAGCTTTTCATCTAGAATCTCGAGCCTATGTGAGAACCCTAGAGGAAGTTTTATACCTCTCCATGAGACGAACTTGTAAAATTTAGAACAATAGGTATATTATGTATATTATGTATCCTAAAAATATTATGTTTTTTTGAAGTAGGCTAAAAGTATAAAATTGCTTCTAATTTATTAATTACGATTCAGCGTAAGCACTCTTAAATAAAACACGAGCTCAATAAGTAAAAAGTGAAAGAGCTGTACCTATAGTAGGAAAAGTTAAACAACATAATCCGTGCATTGAATTTAAAGCATCGAGCTAAACGAGCGATGTGATGAGAGTGTAAAAGTGAGCCGGCGTCGGCAATCGGCAGTAACTGGAAGGCGCAGTATCGGACACAATCAGCCATATCAATATATTTTTACGTTTATTTCATGTTCGCTCATGCGAGCCTTGTGCCGACACTCGGAGGAATCCACCGGAACATTGATATTATTCGCGATACATTTTAATGAAACTGAGATTTGATCGCTGACATGAGCGGAGATTTTCGCTGAAACAATACGATATGTTACGTATACTTAAAGTAAATAAAGTGATAAAGAGAAAAGTTTACGTTTCAGGCTCCATCGGAAGTTTTCCCAATTACACATCTAAACTTCTGCCATAGTGAGTTTGTGTGACCAATAGGTGGCTCATTCTCATTTTAGCTCAAATTTGATGGTCACACGGTTATATTTCCTAAACGGTTAAAGAAAGAGACATGAATATTGGATAGGTGGATAAAAAATATATTACGCTACAAAATAAATAAAGATTGTCATAATTGACGCAAAAAATAATACTAAAATTTAACATGAAAGGTAAAAAACGGGGCCATTTTTCGTATTCTCATGGTGTCACACTTTCCGTTGCAGTAAAACATTTGGACACTACTTTAACAAATTTCGGTGTATCTGTATATAACATATACCAAAATTTTCGCAAACAAATACACTTTACGGTATACAGTCTAAAAAAAGCCTTTCATTATTATTTTGAATTTAAAATGACATAATGTGGCGGTCACACGATTTTAGGTGCTTTAAATTTGCTTAGTTTTACGGCTGCTGTAAAACACAACAACAACAATCCAATACAGAGTTCGATTCTTTTCAATAATGGTCATGTTCTGCAATCGTAGAAGTAGGATATAGGACTTATCGAGCCGTGGGAAAAAATATAATTGCTAAGTTTCAATTTATTCATGGGTGTACCAATCACTTGCATGGACAACATTTTTATGCATTGTATTTTAGTTATTTAAATCAAAGCTAGCTTTTCGAAACGCCAAAATGTGCGAGATAAAGATGTAGTATTTCATTTTATACATTATACCTAAACTTTCTAGAATTTCATCTAAAGGGTTATTATCGTCACCAGCGTGGCATCACCTTCATAGCGTTTTTTACCATGAAGGTGATTTTTAAGCCACGAAAGTGATATTTTTGTATTGTATTGTCTAGAAAGGGCCTTTTTACTAACTAAAAAGTACTTTATCTGTTATGTTAGGGTTTTAATACATACATACCAAATTTCTGCCTAATAAAAAAGTAAAGTGAAAGGTAAAGTAATATCACAAATTACGCATATTTTCGTCTGTAGTGAGGTTTGTTGTTACGTAGAATGTCATTTTATTGTACATTTTTGGTAGATTGAGTTTTTTAAAAGGGGTTTACTTGAAAAATTTGTGAAAAAATATTGACTGAATCACTTTCGTGGCGTCGAAAATTTCAAAACTGTTTTTCTTCGAAACGAATCGTACGATTTAAATCATTTATATAAAAGTTTACTCGTGTTATCCAGCTCTATACAATATTATACATAAACATCACAAATAAGCAATAAATAAGAATTGCCATGAAGGTGACGATGAGAATCGATTCCATGAGAATGAGCCAGGTATACTGTGGAAATGTGTGTGTGGAGTTTTTAGGCCACCAAGGTAAAGGCATTATGAGGACATGACCTAACGACTGCCACTATAATATCTTTTAGGAGACAACCGAGTACAATTTAGCGGGCCTTCCGAAGCACGAAAGCGGTTAGACGGACATAAATGCCACGCCTGATGAGATATTCTCGGTGGGGCATGAATCGTGAACCTTACGTAGGTCTTCTTTTCCTTGCCTGTAGATGCTTGTACTTCGCCCTGCAGCATGTTTTACATTTGTACGCGTATATTAACTTAGAATAACTTATTTTCTTCATTCTCCGCCGTGTTACCGTTACGGTTGCTCTCTGCATATTCCATGATGCCACATTCCCTTGGGCTACACAGCGTTTATATCATTCATGAAGGTCTCAGAGCAACAGTGAATTACCTATTTACTAATAAACTAATTCAATTTATCTAAAAGCAGCTATATTATGTCTAAGATAGTTAGAAATGAGTAGGTAAATGAGCAATGAACTAGGAACACTATAGATAAGCACACTGTCAGATAAGTCAGGAAAAAGATTACAAATTAATCAAATTCGCCTTATTAATTTCTAAAATAACAAAAAGCTTTTTATACGAATAAAAATCAACTTACACAAACCGCTAACAATGAGAGGTATCACGTTTCATCCGAAAATCTCAAGAGCGCGGTTCGTTAAAATAAATTCGAAGATTTATAGTCAAAGTGAGAATACAGCACCCATAATGGCGTGTTTTACGCTGAACTCGGTGAGAGTAGGCGTAATTTATTTTAATGTCTTTGTTAATTAGCCGTATTTTTAGCACTCTGCCGCAGATCGCCGAGAATAAGACGCCATCAAGATTACTGGAGTGTCGACATTGAAAAGATTTACTTTTTATCCTGTTTTAAAAAACGACCGATACTTATTATCCGACATTGGTAAAACTAAAAACGGATGGGATTGGGGTGATGTTTTTATCAGTTTATGAGTGAAAAAATAATTTTGGCACTTAGACATCAAGGCACTGGATTAACCGAAAGGTCAATTCTAAATCAATATTTCTATTAATAGGTATATCGACTATTACTTTTGCTCTATTTAAAGTATACTATATTATATAATGTGTGTAGTACAAATCATATCCACTTTTGCGCTACATGGGTACGTCTAAGCTTCACGTCAAATTTTGATGGATGAGGTGTCAATCGATCCATTATTTTGGTGTAAGTGACTTATGTTACTTTCATTTTTCATAGTCGAGTTTCACGACTTATTATTTATTCGTAGAGTTTCACCTTTATTTTTAAAGCAAGTAGACATCAAAAGACAATAAATAATATCTCACACTTAATGAAAGTTTGGCATGACTTATAAGTTAACTTTTAATAATAGGTAAATTTGTAATTGCAAAAACGAATTTAAAAGGCTAGTATTTTATTAGGTGAGCGATATAATATCATAAAACTTAATTGTACTTTCTAAGCTGTAAGAACTTCAATGTTATTTTTCATCGAAGTTAAGAACAAAGCTTATTATTTTGTAGCTTTACAAAATGAACCAACATAAATTTTTGGTATCGATTATCGGCGCAATTTATAATTTATACTACAAACAACTGTAACTGGTGGTCATATTTCAACAAGGAATAAGGGTCCGTTATACTTAGCCCAAGTCAACTGTTCGTGTTCATTGTGACGTCATAATTCATTGAAACATTTGTGCAAACAGGCTTGTTTGTTCAGACACCTAATATTTCACTGCAGACAATCGCCAGCAACCATAGAAGATGTGGTACCTACTAACTTTTCTGACATGGTCCGCTTCAATTAGGCCCAGGGCACAATTTTACTTCGGCGCGAGTCGGTGCGGCATCCGACACTTTCCGATCCAACAAGCCCAAGTTTGGCATAGCAATGATATCCTAATTCTAATAGCGCTATGTCGCATCTTCCCATTTTCTTCAGCAACACTTCTCACTCAAGTTCTTATGTAGGCCACCAGTTACCAGTTCCCCGCTCAAATATTCAATGGAGAAATGGGTCTGATTGAGATGTATGGCTCTTCCGACATTAACGTTTATGTTTTGACACAGTTTCGTTTAATTAATGCGGGTGGAGATTAAAACATTGTCGTGAGTAAACTTAACCCTTTAATCGCTTCTGTCGTATATCACACCCTAATGATACATTTGGTGTATTTTAACTAGTTTTAATCTGCAGTTTAGCACCGCATTAACATTACTTACTATGCTTACTATATAATTACGGCGCGGCACTTGGGTTACGTAATTTACGTATATTTTTGTTGTTTGTATTAGTTAAAGGGTTAATTTGAATACCAACATGGTAAAACATCATCTATAGGATTATTCACAAAGGCTTTTGACATAGTTCGGATACAAGCTTTGAGCATTTTTGAAAAGCGTGTTTTAAGTTTTAAGGTAGTAGTTGCAAATCAAATGAAGTTATAATAAAGTAGGTAACATGAAAAACCACATGCCTAAGAAATCTACAGCTCAATGTGTGAATAATAAGTGTGGATAATCGGCAATATTGTAATTATGGAGACGTCGCAGTCATCGTTTCAACGAGCGAAAGTATCGCGCTGACAAAGAAAACTTACTATGTAGAATGTAAAAAATATATGGGAGCAAAACAATTAAAATACCAGGTTGAAAGATTCAAAGCAAATTGAACAGTGTATGTTTTATAAATTTTTTTGTTACACACAAAGTATAGTAAAGTAAGTATACGTCCGCTACGAGAGTCAGGAGAGAAGTGAAGAAGTAGGTGAGAGCGGTGAGAGTAGAGTATAGATTAACCGTTAGTATGGAAGTTTTATTCCAGAGACCTTAGCGGCCTTTCTCCAATTAAGCATTCTTTGCCTAATTCCCATGCCTTTTTTGATTTTTAATTGGATTGACTCAAATACATTAAAATATGAAAGACATTAAATGTACAAATTTAATAATTTATTTGGTTTTTGTCCCGTCATAGTGGTTTTAAAGTTATTGAGATTTAAAAATTACATGGTTATGGAAATGAGAAAAGTAAAAATAATTACTGCAACGGAAATGAGAATTTTGCAGCTGCAAATAATATATTTAATTTTGATTCTAAATGGACCACTATTGTCGTTGACGTAGACCAGGATCTCAATAGAGTGATGGAAGTCTTACGGGAAGAAGACGCTTAATTTAGCGAGAAGAAACACGCACGAAACAAGCACCGAATAAAACAATATCCACGAGAGTAAGACGTCTCGTCTTACTCTCGTGTACTCCGGAGTTCCAAGTTCCAACACACGCACCATTTAGGAACCAGATCTTCGTGAATAAATTGGGAAGGAGCCTGCTGACGAAGTTGACTACATCGAGTGTTAACTTCGTCACCTTTCAGTCTGAGATTCTTGCAGAGTTGGAAGATTTTTATTGCCAGCTGTATGCCTCGCAGGTGACTCAGCCTAAAACCAGAATAAAATGAATCTTCATATTATATACGTGATGATGATGAAAATGATAATTCAAAAGCCACTTTACCAAAGGCCTCCCGGATGTCAGCGTTAGTGAAGTGTCGATCTCTTGAAGGCTTTAGGTGCACCTATATTGCGACAACTCCAGCGAATATTCATCAACTCTTCCCCTTTTTTGTCAGGGAGATCTCCAAAGGCGTGGAGCAAAATCTTCGTAGTCATGTTTTTCCAAAAAAGTGATATAAATGTTACGTACGTTTTTGAACCATGTCTATGTTTTTTTACAAATCATCTCGCAAAAAGAAGATTTGACGAGTTCCAGCCACCGGAACAGGCTGGATTTCGAGCAGGCTATGACACTATAGACCACATACAGACAGTGTGGTATTTTATGCAGAAGACGGAAAATATAACAGCGCATGTGCTTAGTGTTCAAAGACTATGAGAAAGCCTTTGAAAACCTGGTCTGTGCTGGAGTCTTTGCAGCGATACCAAGTTGATTGGTAATATAGGTAATAAAAGGTTTGTTAATATTATACAGGATACCGCCACAAAGTCTAAAACCTGCAAACAAAACACAGCCCAACAAAACGAGGTCTGAAATAAGGGGACGTTATTTCCCCCAAATTGTTTTCAAACGCTCTAGACTCAAGAGGATGTATTTGAGACGCTGGAATGTACAGAGGAGAGGGCATCAATATCAGCGGCGAGTACATTTTCACACCTGAGATTAGGGGACAACATAGTCATCATAGCAGAATCACTGCAGGACTTGCAACAAATGCTCATATTAATCGATAAAAATTGACTCTTTATTGAAATTGTTCAGAAATATGTGTATTGATGATGTTATACCTTGAGCAAACAGTGCAATTAGGTAGGAACAACTTCGAGAGAGAGGCCAATCGGAGGTTTCAGCTGGGATGGCCGACATTTATTGAAAAGTTACTTTGAGTGAAGACTAGTGCATCTTACCTGTTATGACGCACAAAGCCAGGATGTGGAATGTGGATACTTAAGGTAAGACTGATCCACAAGTTCAAAGTTGCTCAGCGAGTTATGGAGCAGGATATAGTCGGCGTCTCGTCAAAGGATTGCATCAGGAGTAAGTTGATTCGGCAGGGAACCAAAGTTACCCACATAGCCGAAAAGATTAGGAAGCTGAAGTGGCAATGGCTGGTCACATTTGCGGCTGAACCGATAACCGACGGGGTAGTTGTGTTCTAGAGTGGAGTCAGCGTCTCGGCAAACGTAGACGACGAGAGAACGTAGAGAACGTGCGAACGTGAAGGGTGACGATATCCGGAAGGTCACTGGAAGTTGTCTGGAAGCCATATTTACTCGTTCATAAGTGCATAAAAAGCACTAGCTGACGAAGAAGAATCACGCATCAAACAAGAGCTCATCTTCAAGTCTTATGAGTTTCAGAGAATAAGATAGGCATGGCATACATAAGGATGTCGAAAGAAGGTTTGCGTAGTGGGTAAACTCACCACTGCACTGGAAGAGGTCGCCAGGGTTCGCTACAACTGAGAAAATATTGTGTAAGAAGCCAAGACCCGCAAAGGGTTGTAGAGCGAAAGGAAGAAAAAGTATTGTGAGTATATCATACCATATAAACCATGGGAAAACTCTCTACTCGGACCTTCACAATAGCAAATTGGTTCATTTTACTAGGAAATTTTCATACAACGGTACTTATAAAAATATGGAAATTAGTATACGGTAATTAGAATATAACAGGTTTTCTTCAAAATTTTAAAAACTTTTACAAAGAGCAAATACTACGTAGAGAGACTAAAGAACTGGATCTATTTAAAATACGACCTACTTTCTAACATAAATAATTAGGTGTTAAAACCAGTAAAATGGAAATTATAAAATTTCGAAACCACGGGTACGGAAATTAGATTCTCATTTGCTTTATTGGTAGTACACTAAGGTTAATGACCTGCAACAGCTGATGGGCCGCGGTACACACTCAGGGCTCGCTAGGGATGCGATGTTGATGTACGAAATACTGTTATTTAGGGATGTACGCCCAAGAACACAAAATATCATGGAAATTATAACTTTGACACGGACAAACGTTTACTTTTTTATAATTATTTACAGACTGGTTCTATCACGTAGATATTTTGCTTGGTAACATTGAACTATTTTTTAAAAATAATAAACTATATTAAAACTGTCCACGATAAAAAATATAGGCATATTTTCACATGAAGTTGGTGTCAGGACACGTTACGGAAATTAGAAAACAGGTGCTTTTTGAACAAAGATTAATTAATTACACGTTAACTAATTACATCAGAAGTCAAAGGTTTTGTGTACAGATAGATATGGGTGTTTACTACCGTATAAAAATATGTGCATGATTACATTTGTTATTATTATGGATTTATTGAGCCAGGACACATAAAATTTACTGCTCGGAGAATGGCCGTTAGAATTCCAATAATATTAGGAAGGTAATATGACCTATTACTGAAGTTTGATATTAGGTGCTACCTTCTACACCCCTCTCCACACGCTCATGGAGATAATCCTAAAGAGAGATTTGGTATCACATAGTATTGTGCCGTGAGTGAAATGCACGGACGCGGGCGCAGAATGCAAATATCATCGGGTCCTTACTATACCGGTTACTCGAATACTAGGAAACGAGCCCGAGCTCTTGAGATCAGAAGTTAAAAGTGCCTTTTAATTAAGTCAACAAGTAAACGGAATGTAAAGAACAGCGACCGTTAACAAGGGTCTGTCTGTGGGACTAGTAGCTTAACCTATTTAATTAAAAGAAGCTGTATAGTTATTAATTATTGTACTACAAAATAATATTATTTCTCGTATGTAGGTAGGTATATCTTAAGCCTAAAACTCTTCTACAGCCTACACCCTTGAAAGGACACGGACATGTGAAAAGCTTTTTCAAGAAGTTATTTGATAAAAAATGTGTTGTCTCTGTTTCTTCAAGTATATTTATCCTGAGAGAAGATCTAACAAACAAGAACACTTAACGATCAACAAGTAAGAACATTAATATACCCTGATCGCAGCACTAACCTTCAGGGATGCGGTAGCCTACGTGATATTACGCGGATAGATGACTTCAGTAATACTGCGGAAGAGCTTTTCTTCCTAGCTCATAAAAACCTTAATGATGTGATGCTGAGCCTATGTGTAGTAAAAATAGATTTACCTTGATATGCAATATAGAATGGCACACAATAATCAAGATATCAATTCTGTCAAAACCACAAAAAAAATTTCATGACTGTAGTACCTCTCTACATTTGAGGGTGTTTGACCACAATCTTACGAGACGGTAAAAAGGTGGGAGCGCGCCTCCTTAATAAAAACATACGACGTGATCATAAAGAAATATGTGTGGTATTAAGAGGAAGGAAGGTTCACAGATTGGGTGATAGGTGGTCGGTCCATGCCGCGGGTGGTGCGGGTGGCGTCAGGTGCAACGCTCGCAAGAGCGCGCGAATCCGCGCCCAGTGCCTCCGCGCGCGTTGCCTTGCCCACGCGCACGCGAATTTCACTTTCCCGACGAGACACGCATATTCGCGACGCAAACTTAATTCCTACTTCATCCTTTTACAGTGGCGGTCCTTCCTTCGGACTATAAATAACACCGGCCGGCGACCGCTCTTGGTCCGGCTCGCGAAATCTGTGCAAATGTTTCCTATCACCCTGAGATATTGAATCATTACGGAATTTACCCGAATAAGGACTCTATATCTGAGCTTTGCGAATTGTGGTAGGATTTGTACGGTCCAGCACAGGTAACAATTAATGTAACTTAAATTGAGATATAAATTTTAAATTCGGATCTTTTTTGTTAACTATTTAGTTAAAAGTAACGTTATATAAGTCACCGAATCGTGACAAAAAATAATGATTTTCGTTCACGGTAATTAAAGCGATATACTTAATTGCATATCAATGTGATTTCATAATATTCAGAATGTAGTACTATATCATGTAGTTGTACTTACTAATAAGCGCAATTTAGTTACTATTTTCACTTATCTACTAAAGTTTATCAATTCTACACTTCAGTGAATCAACCATGACAAAAGCTTCGCTTGTTCAGGAAATTGAAAATATTTTCCAGTGAAATCGAGTCAAGTATTTGATCTGAGGACTCTGATCCCAGTTCACATTACTTCAGGCTCTACGGTCGCAGCGCAGAGCACCGTCGCTTTATTGTGAATTGTAGTTTATTTGATTTATGACCTTATTTCGCATTCCAAACACTATGCAATTACGATTAGACTTTATCGACAATACGAGTTTGAATATAGGCTTTTATTATAGAGGCGTGTAAAATTGTATGATAGGCATGGTTGTGATTAAAACTCTGGATGTCTGAGTATCATTGCTGATTGCTTGTTGATAATGTTAATATACATTCATATTATATCCTTTATAGATTAAGGATTTATCTCAAAAATAATCTTTAACTTCAATATTTAATTCAAAATCAGTGTGAAAGTCTTGATGATAAAAAATATTTCGTTGAAGCGAGAAGCAAAACGTATGTACATTGAAAAACAAATTGGAACGCCAGATATGATCAATATTATACCAAATATAGCCGTTACTGAAATCGTTCAAGGTGATCATGAATTTAGTTATCAAACGAAAACACACTATCCGACATTGCCGCGAATGATTGTGGCTGATAACACTGTTGTGTTTCAGCTTATCGATGGACTTTTGCTTGAGTCACGTATGCCATTGCTACACGCGCAGGTGTAGACGGTGCTCTAGAGCTCTTGGTTGTAAATAACTATAACATTTTAAAGGCAACATTTGCAACAATATTAGTTCCTAAGTCTTTAGATAACGTGTCGTGTTCTCAATTCCCTAGGATAGCAAGTTCTTGGAATTATGTAGTTAGAACCACTACAAACGTGTAGGTGGAGGAATGATAACGCGGACTATAGACTTTGAATAGAGTTTATAACTTTAAAGAAATATGTGTATTTGTGGACTATAGTGTATCAGGATGTTTCCTACCGACATGCATCACACAAGTCGTCAGGATAGCACCAGCAATTCAACATCGTCAGGAGGAAGTTCTGATCTCCGGGTAAATATATAAACTTTCATATCATAGATAAATAAAGTTTATTTCTTTAAGAACATAGATGTGCAAAACATCGTAGTTTATGTGTGTTGATAACGAAGTTCCTCGAAGTTCTTAGGTACCATTATTTGTTATCACAGGTAATTTGCCTAGTTTGCTTTCGTTTCAACGTACTATAAGTTAACTTCATAGTAATGATTACGTTACATTACATACAGTTTTATATAATCCACCTAATTTTGGCAAATACTATTAAATCGGATGTTTATATCTCCTCGAACATACGTCTGCTTTACTCGATACAAATAAAAGTAGAACTGTTTTGACGTTGGTCATAATATTTTCATGATCCCGATTTTCAAGTACATCGGTATTCGGTTATTACTCGGATGTATTAACCCACATTCCTCCCCCATATTGAGGCCACGTCACGATTGCACGAAAACATGCAGTTTCAGGTCAAAGATTCCGAGATCAGAATACGGCAGACGGCAGACGTTTTCATATACGTAGTACTCGTATTATGTTACTATCTCTGCAGAACTTTGCAAACTTCGGACTCAATCCACTTTTAAATACGTGATTCCGTTTGTAAATGTATTCGTTTTATGCTTCGTCTGGCGACGCTGCATTAAATGCTGACACTTTAAAGTGCATGAATATAACTTGAAAGCCTTTTATTTGTGTGAACATCTCGTGTAAAAATTCTCACTTATGTTTTAAGAATTCTAAGCAAGACTGTTTGCTAGCGTTATGGGTTAGCTGCTGCAGATATTTTAATGCCTTAACCAAGTTTTCCATTACCTGCACAAATACAATGGAAAGGTTTACGAACTTGTGCTTTACCTTTCTAACTAGTAGAGGTATTGCAAATAAAACTGCAAGTCCTAGAGTGTGCCCGGCTCGCTTTGAAAGACGCAGGTCATAGTTGCATGACTCCATACATAATAGGTGAACCTGGTTCATGTTGCGATAGCATTGGTTGTCGGTTGAACACATAAATATCAAACCAGCTCTATACTCTTTCAATAGTATTCAAGACATGTCGATTTATCAATGAGCCTTGAAATTTAAGGCTCTAGAATTTTATCTGAATGGTCTTTATTTCTCGTCACTAACTCTTATCAATCTTCTCTTATCTTGTTTTCATCAAAAGTTGGATAGGACAGGAAATATATCCTATCCATAGCTTAAATATCCTTCACAATAAATTTATTTGATTAATATTTATGTGTATTACTTATATATACCTTTTCACTCTTTCGTCACGTGAAATTTTGACTAAGCAGCCGCTATTCAGCTTTTCTTATAAAAAATTATATCAATTTCATTTCTTAATCGCATGCAAATGATACCATTATTATTGTTCAGTTATGATGTATAATTTGAAGATATTTCATAAAGCATTATTTTAAGAATAGGAGCATGATTCAGTGCAGCGATATGCGGCGAGGGCGGTCACTCGCAGTCACAACCACCTTGATAGATGCCTGCGGCGGCGACTGCGCGGGCGCAGCGTAACGGGCTTCAGTGCTTTACCGACGCCAAAACGAACATTATATCTTCATTTACCGCCACACTAATAAACGGTTCAACTAACAATTTCAATGAATAATTACCAGCTTTCGAAATGAGCCGATACTGTAATAAATCTGTATTGGCTTTAGTCGGCTGTGGGAATTCCATAACTTGTAATTGTAAAAGGGTTTATAATAACCCCACTCCAAGTTTGGAGGTATTAATGATACATTGTTGATGATAATTTATGGTTTTAAAATACTTTTACCAGTCGCGTGTGGTTTATTTAAACGTGTTCTTGGGGGGCCTAAATAACACAAGTCGTTCACGCAACGATGTTTAGCGGGTCAGTGATATTTAATAACTATACTTGCATCCATAATGTAGAGTTGAATTGCTTAAGAATTACGTTTATCTTAAATTAAGGTAATTTGAAAATCGCCCAAAAAACCGTCTCATAACTCAGACAAAAAGATAAAGAAAGCATGAAATATTGTGGGAAGGAAACTCGTTTTATAAATGTAGCTGTAAGTACACATTTGCGTACGTAACCAGACAGCCTACAGCCTCTTGGCAGACAGTAATGACAGCTGTTTTGGCCAATTTGTCGTTTCCGTCTAACAGTTTACGATCAATTTATATGTTGGAGCAAGATTGATCCCTATATACTCGTATATCACTGTGGACTAAAAATAAAATTTGTTATTCCTATTATTGTAAGCTTTAGTTAAATTTCACCGCTCACATATTTGGTACATGTTCTTTCTTACTTCTTAAAGACCCTCTTTCGCTAAAATTGGATAAAAATGTTAATCAAATGTGCCAACTTGGAGGAATATTATAATCTTATCATAAAGGGACAGCGTTAAAAGTTAATCTAAAAAGGGCACAGCAGATTAGGAATTAGGAACATAAAGTGTTATCATTTGTTTTTCAAAGCATTAAAATAATATTAATGTATGAAAACTAAAACTAGACAAAACTTATTTTTTTGTAGTTTTAAGGATGATGAATGAAAAACCTACATATACATATTTCTCCTAATGTAAATTTTAATAACGCCATTGTTATTTAGGTACCTACTCTTTTTTAACCAAGCTACAATTTTACGACCTGGCTGAGACTGATTACAATTTGATTGAAAATTTTGAGGCCTATTTGGTAGGCTTCCTTAGGTAAGTAATTACCCTATGATCATTAACCTATTTGCTAAAGGCATATTGATTGACGCGGCTCTAGAGGTAGAATGTGGTTGCAGCAGCTTTACATAACAGATACCGTAAGCTCGCTATTTAGCTATTAAATAGATACTAACATATAGAAGATCTTGTAAGATCTATGGTTAACTAGCTGCCCCCAGCGGTTTTACCCGCTTTACTGTAGCCTTTGTCTTATTCCAGGGTCTTAGCTATCTCTATAGTAAATATCTGCTCAATCGGTTCATCCGTTTAGGCGTGAAAAAGTAACAAATATACATCCAGACATCCATACATTCTTACAAACTTTCACGTTTAAATTATTAGTATGATTACCTACTTAGTAAAAAAAATTACATATACCTATGTACCTAATATAGCTGTAGGTATTAAGTACTTAACCCTAACTATAATCTTTTCCTTTGTAGAGGTAGTATTAGCTTCTAGTCTCCTTCCTAGAAAAGCAAGCTATGCTCAGAACTGATGGGAGATAGCACCCGTTTCTGAATAGAACCGTTCAATTATATTATATTTAGGTCCACTTGTTCCCGTATGAATTGTGTGGGCAATATTATGTTCAGTAAGTCTGAAATATTGCTTTCGCGATAACAAACTATGTAAAACTGAATAACGGTTTTTAGTTGGAAATGGAACAATTCATTGGGAAATACAAATTATTTTTAACAGAGATATTAATAAAACTGTACTGGAACTGTACTTTGTAGTGGAATAGTCATTTGTTTTTATTTCAATGATTCTGCGTCTACGAATAAATAATAAAGTCTCTGCGTATATTAATTAACTTTCATTATGTCTATAGAACACGACAAATTATATGAGTCAAAAGCCATATACATATTTACTATTTGTTACAATACAATAATACTTTATTGCAAACCTGGTTACCAGAATTTTTTTTCATAAGTAGACAATACACATAAAGCTAACAAACATATAAAGGTATACAATCGGCGGTCTTATCGCATAGAGCAATCTCTTACAGACAACCTGGTTGGAAGGAATATGTTGTTACTTGTAGGTATACTAACAGCGTCATACTATAATGATGACATTAGCCGCGCACACGTGCTAAATGAAATTGCAGTTAATCCTACATGGGCACGAAATCTGAACTTCCCGTTTGGATTAGGGAATTTGCCTCGAAACTCGGTCACGTAGCGGACGAGGCGGCATGATTGGGGTGTGTTGTGTCTAATACACCTTCTACTAGGCCGGTCGATATTTTAAATGTCACCCGGTTCTGAGTCCCAATACTGTGCCACCCGGGAGATAAGTCCGTGGCCGCAAGCTTACGCTCATTGCCACCACTCGCTTCAGCTCAGCGATACGACTCCCATCTATAATGAAATCTACATCTTAACAACCACATGCATAATCCAGTTAATACTGGGAACTGATTACAACACCTATACCCATATTTATCTAAACCCATAATCTAATTGGAATCTCCCAAACAGTGATTTGCATTCATTTCATATTCAAATCATAAAGTAGTCGAACTAAGTGCTGACATTCAAACATGTATACGCCATAGCAGTTATTAAGTAATGCAATATGATTGGCTATCATTAACCTGTAATAATAGATAATCTTCATGTTCCGAGCTTGACTCTTAAAGTATTTTGCCGATAGCTGTACGCACTAATGAAACCTAGCTGTAGCTACTTACAGGAATTATGTTTATGAGCTCGACCTTTATAACTTCGAAGGGAATCTCTAAAATATAAACTTTGGAAAGTTATCCACGTTGTTTCAAACTGTCCAAGAAGACAGATTTATTCAAAGGAACTTTGCCTATAGCGGTTAAAGTCGCTGCAGAAAACAAATAGCTCGTGCTGAATACTTCGTGCCGCGGACCGCCTTTATCCGTTCAAATATATTATATTAACTCTTTATGCTTTAAAAGCAAATATCTTATCGAGTTACATATCGAGCACATTCAATAATTCATGACAAAAGAGGCTGAGCCTGGAGCCGGAACAATGCAAGGTCGTTTCGGTTGTTTGCAAAATTTGGGAGACACTCGCTCGTGCCGTGAAATTGAAATATAAGAAAAGCTGTACCCGTGGCTGTACAGATAGGAACATATTTTAAAACATATTTCAGAGAAAGTCTGGCGGATGAAACCATATATTTTTATGAGACATATTTGCAAGATAAATCCATAAGATTGGAGCGACAGTCGCACTTATTTATATCTGACGATATATCTCGCCGGTCTGCGGTATTCGTTTATTGTGTTAGTTTGTTTGCATGATTGCGGAGCCATGTTTACGGGCAGCGACCGCACCGAATGGCTACATTGTTGGAATTTTTGCCAATTTCGCTTGAACTTTGCGGAATTTGTGAGACATACTTTCCGGCTAACCAAAAATTCCTCGACTATACTTTTGTGATCAATTATCTAAATATTTTCATGCTCGTTTTCCTGTTTCAAAAAATCATGTATTTTTTTAAATTTGCGATAGTGGGTTCTAAAAGACTTGTAATCATTTTTCGTTGGTCACTTAACTGAATCGATATAAATCGGTGAAAGGATTCTCTAAACGTATAAAAGCTCATTAGGTGTATCAGCTATTTTACTGCTTCAGGTCCTGTTAGTGGTTTATGACCAGCTCATGGTGCTAAGTGTGAATAGCAGCATATTTGCATGTGGGTTTACTTTTGTACTTTCTAAATTATTATTATTACAGGTCAATAGTAGCGCGATCCATTGATAGGCGTACCTTTTGTATAATTGTCAAATGGCCTTACTTATTTATCACTTCGGCTCTACACACATCAGTTGGCTGGGCAAAGGCGTAGTCCCCCCGCCGAAGAAGTATCTTCGTGTGATTCTGTTTTCTAAACATCTGAAGATGCAAAGCTAATACCACTAGCTCGTATAATATAGAGGATAAATTATATTTTAGTTTTTTGTGTGTTATTTTTTCCGATTGTTTCTCAATCAAATTTGATATCTTATCGGTTATCTCATAGACGAATTCTTATCGGATCGTCGGTTGGCTCGCAATTAACGTGTACACAAAAACATCAATAGTCGCCGAATGACCCGGAACTAGCAGTCACTCATGGTATCCCCCGAGCTCGACGTGAGCACTTGTTCAACAGACAAATACTTACAAATCAGGCACCTATCCAGTGCTGGACCTAGAGGGGGTCTATATGTACTTTCCCCCCAAAGGCTCTCAATTCATCGTGTTATACTCGTATTTCCCTAAGACATCAATCTAACGAATCAACGTTATTGAGGTATTTATTAACAGTAAAAAATAGCATTTTGTGTGTTTTTTTGTTCTTTGCAAATATTATTTATTACTAAAGACTACTATATTATAGGTCTAGGACTGTGGTGAATACTCGATGCTTGATATTAATCTAATGCCTCAATTTCCAATCCAGCAGGACCCCTTTTTGATAAATGCGTTACTCATTATCACTCAAAGTCGGGGGGCGCGGGGTGGTATGTGGGACTCCCCCGCCGAAGATAGGCGCGGTGGGGACACCGACTAAAAAACCTGGGAGTTTTCCTGCGGGACGCCATAGTGCCGGGGCAGCGGGTACGCCGAAGCACTCATCCATGGCCAAATCCAGTAGGACCCGCCCCATCCCAAATAACAAACCTGAATCCGCCGCTGCAGCTATCGCATGCCGTCTGTTCGTTTCGCTAACTATCCTATGACTAGCAAATTTTTTGCCATAACACCTAGAGATTCATTATCAAACCTTAATGCTTCGACATAAAGTTTAATTCGCTTTCTATTTACAACTTCCAGTCAGATAAATCTCGATTTGAACACGACATAATCTGAAAAAGTGATAATCGATTTCTTGTTAGCAACGTTTTAAGTTTTGTTTCGCATTTTATCACGACTTACAATCGTAAAGAATTTCAAAAAGTAACTCGTAATTGAATTTAAGCTTGGGAGACGTTTTTCCTCAAACGATTCTAATTTAATAGAGATTTGTGGCTTTCTGACACTATCTATAAACTGGTCTTTTTCGTGCAGTTGCTTTATTATAAAGATAAAATAACACTTTATTGACACACACAGAAAAGAAAAACTTACAACTATAAATTAATACGTTTAATAATATCCTTTAAGGCGATTTAGGATGACTACGTATATTATAATAATAGAAAAAAACATGGACACTCAAAGTAGAGCCATTACTGTAACCTCTAAGTAATATATCTTGTAAATCATATTCGAATTTATATGAAGGAAAATATTGTATCAATCAAAATATAGGTATAATGTATCGCATAGCGTGTCGTTGCGAACCGTTATTTATTGCGATCGTATTGGGAGATAAATTGAGTGGTAATACAGCTGAATTCCTCGATATTATAATGCCTGATTACATGACAGGCGTGGACGCCGCGTTTTTGCACTGAATATAACTATACACAAGGTTCATTTATTTATTTATTTATTTAAGTACAGCCACATTACACATATTATACATTTAAATTAGGATTTTAGACATATGCTAGTTCTTATATGTATAACAATTAAGGCGTACAAAGGTTCCAATAATGCTTGCTAATTAGAGGAACTTATCCACAAAAAAATGTCTCGGGTCTACAAGTATATTCACAAATACTACATTTATTTATTCATCAAAACAATGTAGAGGTATTCTATCTAGGTCTTAGTCTAAGTTATTGTAGATCTACATACTCTATGAGGGCGCTTGTTGAGATTACGAACATGCATTTATAAATATAGGAAATAATTTAAAATGAAGTTGATTAAAGTGCATTAAATTGTTTTTTTTCAGAACACTTCATAATTTAATTCCTTTATACTCGTAATTTTGTCCAAAACACTTCATTTTGTTCATTTAACATTGATTACGAATGCTGGTATGCAACTTTTGTGCGAATTAAGCAGGCGTTTTACTTCGGGTTAACATTTGCTCGATTTCTCATTCAAAGGTGATTTTGATATTTGATTTTAGTTGAGGATTTGTGTGAAGTAGGGCTGGCCTATTACTGAGTCATTTTATAGAGTCTCATTGCAATAATAAATAAAAGCTTGTAATAATCAAGTTATTTTCATCTAGGAGCTACAACGACCATTGACTTATACTTATCATACAATTATCATGTCTGTACCTGTCTCAAAATACTAAAAACATCTTAGGCCTTTGAAATAAATTAAAGATTTTTTTTAAATATTTAAGCAAGTGTATATTACTAAAGCTTAAAAGTTTATTGCTTGCCATATGATCTAGGCCTTATAATAAGTAGGTATCATACTTCTGTGTACATGTAAGTGAATGTTCGAAAGTTACCATCAATCAGTATCGTTACGACTTGCACCTTAATTTGTAAAGACACCCGATGTCATCTCGTCGGATTGAGACATGCAAGTCTGTTATTGCACGCAAACAAGTTAAACATCCATTTTAATATCACGTATTTCCGTTTAAATTATAACTTAAATTGCACGGTCCAACTCGGTGTATATGTAAAAGCAATTCATATACATAATTATTGTTATTTAAAACGCGATGTTATCAGAAATTTAAACAATTCAAAAGCCCGTACAAATATTTGCCCCAATTAAGTATTCTTTTTTTGGCTGAATTTTCGGCTTGTTTTTGTCATTCTCGGTGCACGTTCAGTTTTTGTATTCATGAGTCACATTGCATAAAATATTAACAGTTTTATACTTACCTTTCGACCAATTATTATATACCTGACTATATTGTATAGGTTGCAGGTTGCAGGTGGTATACCTAGGGTTTACCTAGGCTAGTAAAAGATCTATGTTTTATTATGCTATCATTTATACAGTTTGTTGTCTCTAAGAAGATAAAACTTTATTTGCAGTAAGAAGTCATATTTCATTTCGCAAGTGACAAGGTAGTAAACTCAAGCTAAACTTCAGAATTAACCATCGCAGTTAGCGGTTTCTAAACGTCATCGTTCTCATACTTGTAATAATTAGTATTCGTGGACGTAGGTCCATTATTGGAAAACGTTTAAACAATATTTCGAAATGTTTTGTCAGTCTGCAATAACGTTCGAGACCACCTCGGGAGTAATTAATAGCTTCGTACAAATTGCAATCCATCCGTCAAGAATTGATTGTGAAAATACCTATCTAGTTACTAATCACTGCTTGATACGAGCACTAGATCGTACCGAATCTAATGAATGAATTAACCTACTTGGGTAATTCATTAGATGCGCTAATTAGATGTATAATGATTAACTCTGCGATATAAATTCTTTCTTTATTACAATGACTGCGCAGAATCTATGGAATGGAAATTAGAATTATAATTTAAAATGTAAGTCGATTTGAAAACTTTTTAGAGCCTATTTGAATTAATTATTAGTTATTATTTAATATTTAGTGTTAATTCTGCTCTAAATTTGTGAGTCCAACTAAGTTTTAAGAAACGGCCTATTTGAATTAAAAATAACTTTTATTAAAGACCTTTTAATACACATGAACGAGACGAGCAGCAGTTTGCATAATTTAGTACATCGTCGCGTCGTTAAAAGTTTAACGACATAAACACACTGATCATTCTGAAACACCAAGATTCACAATCCTCAATCCAGTCATCCTCAACTTAATATTCCTAGAAAGTGTAATCGTATCGAAAATAAACGTGTCGATTCATAGTTTATACCTTATAGCTTCGCCATTTCCTGATCGACCCAATAAACGTGGTTAAGTGAGTTCTGGAGTGGATCAGCTCACGCAAATGGGCCGGCTGCCTCCACCGGAGGGAGCGACCTGGAGTTTATTTTTACAGCATTGCGGCATGTCGAGTGGCCAACACGATCAACTCCTTTGCGGTTACTTGCTGCATTATTCACTTTGAGAACCACCTGTCATGACTCAGAATTTGCTTACGTAGCGTACTCATCGCGAGTTGTTTTTTACTTTCCACAAAATACACCGCTACAACTTCTTTGATGCAATTTCTTGCAAGTCTTATTTGGAAGTGTGTTTAATGTCATACCTTAAAAAGATATTTATTTACGTAAACACAAAATTAACTTTACACTATAACAGTGTTTTGATCAAATGATACCAATTCATAAAATCCCAACATTTAAAATACTTAATGTAACTAACATCGTTAATTAGCCGTAAAGGAGAACAATGACCAAATTCCCGTTGGAAACGCAACAATCACATGTAACAAATGTCCAGTGGACGGACAAGGCACACATAATAGTTTCATTATGTGGACGGGTGAAAAATGTCTATTCTCAGTGACCGATGCCCAGCATTAGTTAGAGAAGTGACGAACGGACTTGCGCGTCATTTCCTACACGTGATGAATTCCCGAAGCTAATGGAAAGTAATGGATGAAGGGCTTGCCGCGGCAGGAAATTAGCGTTATCATCTGAAAGGGTCACGAGCTATTTTGGCGCGCGGAAGCTTTTTAACCTCGATGCTGCTTGAGATATCTATTGTGTAATGCTTATCTTGGTACTCCAATTATATGTGATACGGTAACGTTTAGACGTCGACGTTTTTTCTTTTGAATTACGTTGGAGATTAATAATATGGACTTTAGCTTATTTCCCATTAACTATTGAAGCGTGAAAAACTTGTTCTTAAATATTTATGTCAATAATAATCTCAGTGGTCCGAAAATCCATGCATCAAAGACGTCAACAAGCGCAAGAATGAGATGTATAATTGCAGTGCCGCATGTCTCCGATGCGATGGTAGATAGCTGATTGTGTTGGCGGACTCCCCTATAATTTCGTACGTTGATTTCTCTCCTCCTATGTCATGTTTTCACCTCCACCATCATCATTATAAACCGTGAGACTCTACACTGACGTAATTCCATAAAAACAATTACAGAAAATATTCACAATTTTATTACGTTCGCCACGCTTGTAGTCATTAGAATAGTAAACTCGTATTTCGACATTTTTGCCTGTAGCCTGTACCTACGTCAAGAGAAAAACTTTGTATGAATTTTAAACAGAAGATGCTATCAAGAAGGTCATCTGAGGCGACACATTAGGTGCCAACTCTCAGTTTTACCGCTTTAACTAAGAAACATGTTTTCAATATTCATAATTTTATAAGTTTCGCTTGTTTTATGGTGGCGACACTCGACACTAACTCGTTTTCAAGCACCTGCAAATCATTTTCATTCCCGCTGGCACTGCATAAGCTCTCTTGGTTTCCACTATATTGCGTGCATTATGCAAAATAGACGTATACTTTATCATAATCATAAACTAGGCAACTGATACCTTAAGTTCCGATAGGACTTACATTATTCGTACAATACCTATATCATAGATACCAATTCCCTTTATTAGGTATCATTTGGTGGAATGAGACCAACATTTCATTGGCCGCAATTTTCAGCTATACCGCAGAGCGCAAAACCGTGACAAATGTGGGGATATCGCCGCGACAGACAATAGCCGCAAATTGTGCCCCGAGGGAATTTGATCCGCTTGCACCTACAGCCGACGTAACAGATAAACTCGCTTTTATGCCCATTTATGAACTATTTCGCACTTTCACTCTACCCAGCAGTTAAAGGGCTTTCCCTTGCTTTCAATTCAATTGCACATTTTTATCAAAATACCTAGAGAATCGAGTGAAGTCGTAGAGAAAAGTGGCTTATCTCGGTAATGTTCTGAACATGATTGCAATCAACTGCTGCAAACGATAATGATGGGTAAAATGTGGGGTAAACGATGCGTTGGAAGGCGGAAACTGTCCTGGCTACGCGATATCAGCCAATGTGCTGGGGCTAGGAATGTGTATAGTAGATGGTAATGGCATTTGCTAAATAGATATACTTGACCTTGACAGTATATAAAATGTAAGGGGATAGCTGCCGACCTTCAGTAGTAGAAAGCAAATACGTACCTACATAGGTACCTACTTAAAAGAATACAAAAAGTATAGGGAATAGACCCCTTGGCCACCACCGCTTCAAACACAATTACGCTTCCTCACCACTCATCATCGCTTCACCATTTCAAATTTAACTAACTTGAGTTTTTATTTAATTTAACACTTTTGCAAATCTAATCTATATATCTTGTAAAGTAAACGAAGCAACGAACAAGTGGGGTGCTTTGTAGAAACCAATGAGTTCTGTGAAAGTTTCAGCGGAGTTAATTCAAACGGCTACTCCCTGTGGAACTGCAGTAAAACCAGACATTCTTCCGCCAAGTTATGTTACGAGTATTACCTTACGTAACCTTGTTTTTATTTCTACCGAGAGAATTTGTTTGTAATTTGTTCACTGCTTCAGTTTATACCATGAGTTAGAAAAACAAGAAAATATCCGAGAAGGTTTGCAAGGGCTTTCATGTACTTCAAACCTGATTAATTGTAAGAAAAGATTGCAATAAAAATGTATTAAATTTTAATTGATTAACATACATTAATTATAACAATAAATGCAATGATGTAATTTACCTTCTCGTGTAACAAGTTAAATTGTTTGTAATAAAATTGTTTCTTTAAAATACACAAAGAAGTTGGTAAGTCTGTCTGGGTAATCGCAAGTCTTTTTTGCACCGAAATTTCCTCGTCACGTCTCAACCTGAGATATAACTTGTTAAGTCTCATATCATATTCAAACCAGAGCAAATCGCACAACTAAAAAATGCAGAAAAATGCTGTTGGTATAAATTATATTATAACATCTTACTGTATTACCAAATTTTAACAAATAACTCATCAATAATTTCATTACATAAGCCCTCTAAATATTACTATGATCTTTTGTAACAACTTGTATGTTATGAAACATTAATGTGCTTCGGTAGTAGGAGGAGGGCACTGTTGCTAGTGAAATTACTGGGCTAAAGAGTCTTAATATCTGACACTTTAGTAAGAAGCGTTGGTGCAGTGCCCATAATCAGTTACAGTAATGTGAAATCCTAGGTGGCATTGTACTGATATGGGCAGCGTTATCTCTTTAACATAATGAGAGCGTCTTGCTCGTCTTCTTACTTCTTCGCATAAAAAAAAACTGTAAACTGTATAATACATGTAAACTTTCCTCTTGAATCACAAAAAAAAACTGCACCAGAATCCGTTGCGTAGTTTTTAAGAAGGACGCAGGGTGCCACTTTGTTTTATACTATAGTAATAATAATAAATTATAATAATTAGGGTTTATACTCCAACAGAAAAGGTTACCATACTTACACTGTCAGAGTCAAATCACAATTTATAGGTTGTGTGGCTAACCTATATGTTGCAGTTTCAGGTCGCCGAGATATACTATGTAGGTAGTGATGAAAGCAGTAGAGTATGTTTGTTGGGTAGGATTGTTTTGGCAAGGTGAGACGTATTCGTATTCGCATAATACGGCACAAGGCCGGGCTCGACGATGGTCGCGTCGCCAGCTCTTTCTATTGCTTGTACGTGAGGTAGATACTTAGATACGTTTAGACCTTAGGCTTTACCAAATTCCAACCGCTCCTAAAAACATACGTTATACTCGTATTTCTTTGTTTTAACATGTTTCTTAAATTAATAGTCCAGTAAAAGAAGAAATGTGGATCGAAAAGTCAAAAGCAGAAAAACTATCTTAGTAACTTTGTTTGGACTAGTTAGGAGATAAACATACTAAAAGTCCCCACCCCTCCGAGGTGAGCCCGAGGGGGGGGAGGCCGAAGAAGGTACCATTTTTGGGTTTTTTGCTTATATGTCAAAAACTGTGCGTTGTACGACATTTTATTGTAGTACATTATTAAACCTCATAAAATTTTCTACAACTTCGGCCTTGACACTTTTTACCTATCTCCAATCGTTGTCCAGCTATGAGCTTCCAAGCATGGTCTATTTTGAAGACGCTTAAATTAGTTTTCCATACAAAGTCGGTAAAAAAATCTTACAGATAAAATTTGACCAACTTCTGGTTGTCGTATCATAATGAAACTTTGCAAATGTCTAGAAATCTGATGACAGTTTAATAATCTGGTACCACTGAGCTGATCTGATGATGGAGCCGGGAGGTGTCTACTGAAACTCTTCAATGGCTATCAGTAAAACCGGCGAGTTTAGGCTCAATACATTCGGATTGATGAGACGTAGGCACCTCCTGGTCCATTATCAGACCCTCGACAGCAAGTGTTATGAAAAAGTCTCATCGATTCGAATGTAATGTGCCCAAACTCGACGGGCTTACTAATAGCCATTGAATAGTTTTATTAGACACCTCCTGGCTCCATCATCAGATTAGCTCAGTGGTACCAGATTATTAAACTGTCATCAGATTTCTAGATATTTGCAAAGTTTCATTATGATACGACAACCAGAAGTTGGTCAAATTTTATTTGTGAGATTTTTTTACCGACTTTGTATGGAAAACTCATTTAAGCGTTTTCAAAATAGACCATGTTTGGAAGCTCATAGCTGGACAACGATTGGAGATAGATGA
The DNA here is from genome assembly GCA_947507615.1 of Hemithea aestivaria. Lineage (NCBI taxonomy): Eukaryota > Metazoa > Arthropoda > Insecta > Lepidoptera > Geometridae > Hemithea > Hemithea aestivaria. The sequence continues at coordinate 9,001,827 of OX382327.1, read as the reverse complement.
AAAGTGACAAGGCCGAAGTTGTAGTAAATTTTATGAGGTTTAATAATGTAGTACAATAAAATATCGTACACTGCACAGTTTTTGACATATAAGCAAAAAACCTAAAAATGGGACCTTCTTCGGCCTCCCCCCCCCCTCGGGCTCACGTCGGAGGGGTGGGGACTTTTAGTATGTTTATCCCCTAACTAGTCCAAACAAAGTTACTAAGTTAGTTTTTCTGCTTTCGACTTTTCGATCCACATACCCTTTTTGGGCACTCATTGACTGGGCTATAAGAAACACGTAACATTTATTTCATTGAAAAGAATTACAGAAATGTTACGTTTCATTGGCCGATGTCATTCTAAGTTTATTTAAAATTTGGGCAATTGTAGAACCTCAAAACGGATTTCTTGCATTGAGAAATACTTTAAATGTTACAACAATTGTTTCGACAATAAAAATGTAATTAAGGCTTCAAATCACAATTGTTTATTATTACGTTAATAATTGTGCACGTTTTTGTCTTGGTTTCATCAATCGTGCGTTTAACTTTTAAAAACTACGTATGTGTCACTCGTATGTAACGTTTTTACAAGCTTTATATTAATTTCACCTGTCTGTTGTCTGTCTGTCTGTCTGTAATCAAATCTTGCAAGTTTGATTTGACCCACTTCCCGGTTTCCAATTGAGCTGAAAATTTGCATGCGTGTGTAAATCGGATGACAATGCAATATTATTATGACATGGAGCTGATCTGATGATGGAGCTGGAAGGTGGCTACAGGAACTCTGTCATTAAACAACGCAACCCCATCGAGTTTGGGCTCATTTGATTCGTCTTGACGAGTACTATATGATGCAAGATGGTAATGATAATTAAAGCTTGTTTTTAAAAAGTATTTTTAAAATTTCACTTGTTTATTTTGAAGAGACCCGTCTCTTTTTATAGCGATATTTAATCGTCCCTAAACGAGCCAAGTTCGTGTGCGTGAATTAACAAGACGGCCGTGAATCCAGTGCCTAAATCAGAACAGTACCGTTTAGTAGGTCCGTCGGGAACAATTGACCCAGTTTCTGTAACAGAGGTATGTCTGTTTCAGGTGGCGGGGGCCGTCGAGCTGGCAGACCCTGCCAACACTGCGCAGATTCTAGCACATTTGCAGAACTCCGTAAGTATCTAGTTTACATAACGTCGTCTCGTTTAGTATGGAAAATTATTGTACAGGAGGTAGGGAGGTATATTCAGGGCTCTTGTGTGGACGAAATTAGCTTAGATCTCATAAGTTAAAATTACAAGTTGTTGTAGTGTTTTGTTTGGCGTGAAGAATAACACTTAAAATATTCTGCGAGTCAAACCACGAGCAAGTGATTACAAATTATGGTCATTATAATTTCGCATCGGTATTGTTATATCTCAAACTTAATGAATTACAATTTTGCCATTATTGTTATGTAAGTATACAATCTTTTGAACATAAAAGTTCCCCTTGTAAAATTGCCAATCTAAATGATGGACCTTTATGACTGAAATTAATTTTCGGTAAACATTAGCGGTGGTATCTCAAAGGGAGTCGCGGCATTTAAACACTTATTCGTCCTGTGTTCAGCCAAGCACCGAGATATGGCGAATTTAAGAGCCTGTTTCCGAATGAAAATTGGCACCATTACTTCCCATTATGATTATGGGAATGGAACAAGAAAGCGGCACGACGATGCTGCGGCGCGATGAATCGTGGAGCACGCTGCTGCTCGTGACAATTTTCACGCTATTTTGACGGATTTTCGGGTCAGAGTATGCGTGATTTATTGATTGTTCAATCACGATTCGAACAAAATATAGAGAGAGGCATTTATAGTAACAGTATTTCCTTGAAATAAAAATAGTATCATCGAGAAATAACAGAAAACATCTGCTGCACTCTACGGAATGCAATATAACAACAGATGCAGAATTGACGAGGGCTCTTTGGTTGATTACGTCAGTCCAGTAAACAACAGATGATTAAAGTTTCCATTGGATAGGCAACATTCTCGACCACTGTCCGAGCCTCGGCAAGCTCTAACGACTACTCAAACACTGGCATGCTCACACGCCGCGTCGCGCCGCACACCAACATTCCGGACTCTACCTACATTCCTCTTCCTGTTTGGTTTCTACAACAAACATAAAACATGGCTCTAAGATTTATATTCTTCATTGTGAATAAGTTTTAAGTTAGTTTGAACAATATATTTTATTTGGAACCGGTGTTATTTGTTTGTTTAGCACTTACTTTTAAAATATTGCTAGCTTTAAACAGAAATACGACTTTCCACGAACAAAATTTACACAGTGAAAGTATCTAACCTATACCAATAAATGTTCAAACAAGTGGTACAAATGACCCTTTTATTGCAAGTAGCCAACCAGCTTTTAAATTGCAATTGCCATACCTCTATAATATAATATAATCTATGACGATCCATAAATTTTATACCAAACGTTGATTTATATTTTTCTACGAGCAAAGTTTATTAAGCTTTAAATAATTATTTTATTGAGAAATCCAGTTCAAAACTTTTACGTTTTGAGTGTAAAAAATAGAACCAGAATTGTTTGTCGATTTAATGCAGAATGTATGCTTTATACGAAATTACCTTATGGCTCGCATTGCTACATAGGTTGCGTAAACTCCGTAATTTGCATGTGTGCGTTAAAGTTATTGACATGTGTCAAACAGCAGCATTATAAGCACTAACCCATCAAATGCAGCTCTAGAGTTCAATTTTAGCCAAATGTTTATACGTACAGCGGATGCTGTGTACCTGGTGCTATACGACTCCAAAATATACAATTCTAGCATGGAAATATTATGTGAATTAAGTGTAATAATCTTCACACTTCACAAGATAACACCTTCTTTCAGGAAAAAACAAAGGCTATTTTTACAGAAGGTCAAGGGAAACAGGAACATTAACTATCCTATACCTCTATAGGTGTGTTCAAACACTTTAGTAGAATGTTTCATCCGGGAAGGGTGCTAATGGTGGTTGATGATGATTGATGTAGAAGCATCGAGGGGTGGACAGCGGGTGCCCTGCGAGCGGTAGAAGGTGAGTGAAGCATCACGGCAGCCGGTGCGACGCGCTGCTCGCGGCCGAGCGCCGAGCGCGGGCAGTGATCGACGCGCCCGCGACCCGGCCGCACTGCCACAAGCATGCGCTACGCTACTGATTACTGATCACACACCATTACTACGCGACTAGTGTCCACCTTAGTGGCGCGAAATATACAGTTTGCGCGGTTTTAACGACAAAACCGCGACTAACTCGACAGTGATGAAGCATAAAAATTAACAATTTTCTTTGACCTCAAAGAAAAAAGTGTTTGTTTTGTTTTGTAAGCAAAAATGTTACGATAGAAAGGAAAAGTAGGGAAGTGACGTTAACCGGCTCCGAGATGAAGCTGTTCAAAAGGAGGCTGTCGTTCAGCGCTGATAAGCAGAAACGGGTTCCGCCAGCGGACGATCCTTTTGAGCATGAGGTAGAGAATTTCATAATTTAATTTCAGAAATTGCTTTTTATCTCCTCTTATAAAGGGCGAACTGAAACATCAATTTGGATGTATACTCGTAATTCGTTTGAATGAAATTCAATTCCAGACAATCTCGTTTGATGTTGACTGACCAATTAAAATAATCACAACGATTACACAATAACGGTTGCCAGTAGATGTAACTTGTAACTGTCTATATTGATAAGGAGTGTGAAAATTTGTCGTTTTGTAAGACTTTACCGTAGTTTTCGTGACGTTACTGATTGATAAGCGTCTTGTTAGCACGAGTAGTCGCAGACCGCTTTGCAAAGCAAATTGAAAGGCAAGGTTATCTTATCACAGGGGCCTCAGGCTCACCGGCTTGCTACATTCTATCGGCGATTATATACTAGTACATTATTTCTGCGAAACCCAAGTGGCACTTACTTGGCTTCTATATCCGCACATTCTCAATGTCCGCTCATGTGTAAATAATAGAGCCATAAGGTTTGCAAGTGAAATCGACAGGAAATTATTGATATGCCCTTACTTTTCGATTTACATTACATTTTAATGGTTTGCAGTTAGGATAAGAATAGATTACATTAAGTCATAAGACCTATTGATATTTTATCTGGGGTCATTCCAATTAAAGTTTTTAGAGATGCATTATCTATTTATAGTCATACATTCTTAGATCATACGAAGATAGATATTTCCTTGGTGTTTGATAGTAATAACTGAACGATTTGCACTCTATTTGATCCAGGTCCTATCCGAAATCGTGATATTATGTTATTTAACAGACAGATTTGGATTAATGATTAAACTTAGATCGGACGTTATGCGGAAACTGTAAAATTGCACCATCAACGTAACAAAATGAGCCTGAAATATTCTCTATTGGCCGACCCACAATTTAGAAGAGCGAGGCAAACTTTACCTATATTTCTCATGTGTATATTAAATGAAATTTATTCTTATTTATTTCACCTTTATACATTTTCTTATGAACACGTTAATCGTTAAACCAGTGAGTACAATACAACATGCATCATGCAATTATTATCCAATATCCATTGTGAAGGAGTTTTCATAACGTTTTATGATGTTTGTAATCTTATCGGACTGGAGAGAATAGTGGTGGTATATTGGTTATGAAAACGAACAATGCAATCAAATAGACATCAAGGTCATATCTATAACAAATATTGGTCAATTATTAGGAAACATAAAAGTTATTTCTGTTGATCTTTCTGATCTTTGGCCAATTTTTTGTTAGACTATTGAAACTTAAGTTTGTTTTAATTCTCCAACTTGCTACGTCCGGCGTTTTTAGATAGATAGATAGATAATCCTTTATTGAAACACAAAAATGTACAAAAATAACTTAAAACTATAATACAAAACTAAGTGTTACAATTGGCGGTCTTATCGCTAATAGCGATCTTTACTTGCGATTGTTTATGAAATACTTAATCCCATCAAAAACATAAATGTGAAAAGAGAGCCAAGTTCAATATTACGATGTATGTACTCATAGTTACCTATGATTTGGTAGTTGACTTCAACGACAAAAGAAGTGAGATCTAAATGGGTGCCAAGTTCAATGGTCAGTCCTGAAAAATATTTACAACATAAAATATTTTATTACAACTTAAAAGATTATTTCTTCTTATCACTTAGAATTAATATTATTTTGAAGCCTAAAGACTGACTTGGCCAGTTCTCATAATATACTAGGTAGGTACTCTCTTAACTTTAGCTTGATCACTATTAAAAGCACTTAATGCTAATTAGTGCGCCATCGTCTTTTATCGTGTAAATTAGTCCCCTCCATCCATTGGTTGTCTGGAAGAAATCGCTCTTTAACGATAAGACCGCCACTTGTACATTGTAATTTTTAATTTTAATTATGTACTTATGTATTTTCTGTAACATTATGTGGTGTACAATAAAGTATCTATTGTCTTATCTTAATGATACTTCGTCGTATGGTACCCATGAGAACTAGCCAAGTCAAACTTTGGGCTTCAAAATACCTATAATATTAATTCTAAGTGATAAGAAGAAATAATCTTTTAAGTTGTAATAAAATATTTTATGTTGTAAATATTTTTCAGGACTGACCATTGAACTTGGCACCCATTTAGATCTCACTTCTTTTGTCGTTGAAGTCAACTACCAAATCATAGGTAACTATGAGTACATACATCGTAATATTGAACTTGGCTCTCTTTTCACATTTATGTTTTTGATGGGATATCATTGCTTTTTGTACAGTACTTTTTAGTATGTAATAGGTTTAAGACACCCAGTCATAATAAGATTAATACCAAATGATTATTTTATTGCACCTCCCCCCACCCCACTGCTCCATGGCACGGCCGTCGCACCGCGGCCCGTGAGCCTCACCGTGCTGCGATATACCTATAGGTACCTTATAATTAATTTAGTAGGTACTTATTTATATAGGTATAGCATTTATGTGCACTATTGATTTGAATATATCTTAATTTGCATAATCCACCCTGTTCTACTAACTATCGACAAAATTCTTTCTTCCTTCGTACTGTAAATCTTTTTAATTCAAGTTATTCAAAAAATGTAGATCTATTTCTTATGAAACAGAATGGTTTTAAAATAGTTATATTTAAAAAATTCTTCTCCTAGCTATTTATTTGTATACCTACTTGATTATCTTTCTATACTACTACATACTACTCCTTCCTTTTACTCCTGCTCCTACATTTTCTTTATCACTATAGTACCATGCTAATAATGTGAATTATGAAGTAATATGGCTTTATCCTTGTTATTTAGTATTGTCATGTCTTGTGTTTCTTCTTGTCTTCTCCTTGTTTTTTTTTTATTACTATTGTTTTTATCTAATAATGTACTAAATTTTCACCTTAGTCTTGTCTTTTCCATAGTTTTGTATATCCTGTTTACTTTAAATATATATAAGTAGATTTATTATTGTATTGTGAATATTTATATCAGTGGAAATCGTTGTTAGCTAAGCACATTTTGTATACTTACTTTAAAATCTATACTTAGAGCTGTTGATTTTCCAAATAAAATAAATAAATAAATAAATATTGTACCTAATCAATTGATTTTTAAACAATACTAGTTACTGATAAATTTATCTATATTCACCCAGCTATCTTATACCTACCGCCTACCTGGATGGAAATTTAACTTTTTAGATCATCTGGACAGGATTAGAATTTCGATTAAAAGAAACCTAAACCGACAAGACTTGTAATGACGACGACTTGGCGGGGGCACTGCCGTGCCCCCAGATACCGCCACATACCTATAATATTATGACTATACGTTACAGGTACATAGGACGTAGGTATCTAAAATGTTTACACCAACTAGCACCTAAGGCGATATACATACATTATTTTTATTGTAAACAATGTTAATATTAACCTCTATGTTACTGAGCCGCCTTGTGCTGGTGAGTCGATATATTGATAGGTATTTACATAGGATATACAATTGTTACGTAGAAACCAGGAACCTATTTTTATTAGTGACTAGCTGTGCCTAGCTGTTTTACCCGCTATACAGTTTGGTACAGTAGTATATATTATGTTATTCCAGGGGTCTAAGCTATATTTTTTATAATACCAAATTTAAAGTCAATCGGCCCACCCGTTTAGGCGTGAAAAAGTAAAAAAACATATATCCATACGTATAGTAGGTATAAAGTTTGTATTTATATTTATAATTATATTAGTAGGAATAGTGGACTCGCGCGCACTTCGTAGTATCTAACAGAAAATAGCCGCCTACACAAAAATTATAGCAACATGCTACATGTATTGCTTTATGCGTTCCTAGGCGCCCAAACTTTAATATCATACATTTTTAAAAAATTAATAATAATTTAAAATGATAAAAAAATACTAGTTTCTGATTTTTCCCTTTGTTACTACAACATTACCTATCGGGATGCCAAATTTCAGCTTTCTAGGTCATCTGGAACTGGGATATTACTTTTGATCTATCCCTCAGTATGTATTAACTTCACCGATTACTGGATGTTTATATCTAAATAACCGTTTGAGCTGTGTTATTGGAATTTGGAACAGAGATATAGTTCGTATATTTAAGTATATGTGCCAAATTTGACTTGTCTATGTGTAATAGTTTTTGTATACAATACAATGCCAATACATCGACGACAAAGATGCCTGGAAACCTCTGCATAATAAACCAGCTGGTGCCCCTCAAACGCACAATAAATTATGTAACCAAGATAAACATTGTAAACACATATTTAAAAAATGCAATCCTCATGAGTTTCTTGCTCGTTCTTCTCATAGAGGTGCCTTGCGAACGAGCAGTAGAGTGTTAAAATAGAAAAATGTAAAATTGACTTGCAAAAGTGCTCCGATGTAGCCTATTTGAATAAATGAATTTTGAGTTTGAGTTTGAGTTTATAACGAGGGTGTAAAAAGTCGTCAAAACGCGCTTTGGACGGTTCGTGTAATATAACACACGGCGCGGTCGCCAGTTCCTTTGCTTGAACTTGGCTTGACTCGCTGCCGCGTGTCTAGATAAATTTATTTCAATCTACAAACACAATCTCTCGGGGTTTTCAGTTTGATTCAAAATAGCTACATTATGGAGGTACCTATTCACTAACGTATTTGTCTTATTTTTTGCATAGTGTTGCAAACTAATTTTAAAAATAAACGTCCGTTTTTTGCCTCAAAAATATTTATTTTGTTTGGTATTTAAGAGCACTAAATCTGATTTAGCTCACGCCATTGTATGGTAGATAAACTTTTATCCGAATAGGTATATTAGTTCCTATCATTAACCATCGTGTATCATTGTAATTCAGAACGCGAACTCGAATGGGATTAACTCTAGAGATCTAGAGATAATATTATGTTCTGTAGTCGCAGATTAGTGCTATTATTAGAGGTCGTAATGGCTAATTTAGACTGGTGGCAATCCATTTAACCCGATAAAAATAAAATGTTGTTATAGACATAATATATAACGGTTAGGATAAGAGGCATATCTCAACTCTTAGTCCAGTAAAAGAAGAAATGTGGATCGAAAAGTCGAAAGCAGAAAAACTAACTTAGTAACTTTGTTTGGACTAGTTAGGAGATAAATATACCAAAAGTCCCCACCCCTCCGAGGTGAGCCCGAGGGGGGGGAGGCCGAAGAAGGTCCCATTTTTAGGTTTTTTGCTTATATGTCAAAAACTGTGCGTTGTACGATATTTTGTTGTACTACATTATTAAACCTCATAAAATTTTCTACAACTTTGGCCTTGACACTTTTTATCTATCTCTTATCGTTGTCCAGCTATGAGCTTCCAAACATGGTCTATTTTGAAGACGCTTAAATTAGTTTTCCATACAAAGTTGGTAAAAAAATCTTACAAATAAAATTTGACCAACTTCTGGTTGTCGTATCATAATGAAACTTTGCAAACGTCTAGAAATCTGATGACAGTTTAATAATCTGGTACCACTGAGCTGATCTGACGATGGAGCCAGGAGGTGTCTACTGAAACTCTTCAATGGCTATTAGTAAAACCGGCGATTTTAGGCTCATTATATTCGGATTGATGAGACGTAGGCACCTCCTGATCCATTATCAGACCCTTGACAGCAAGTGTTATGAAAAAGTCTCATCGATTAGAATATAATGTGCCGAAACTCGAGGGGTTTACTAATAGCCATTGAAGAATTTCATTAGACACCTCCTGGCTCCATCATCAGATCAGCTCAGTGGTACCAGATTATTAAACCGTCATCAGATTTCTAGACATTTGCAAAGTTTCATTATGATACGACAACCAGAAGTTGGTCAAATTTTATTTGTAAGATTTTTTTACCAACTTTGTATGGAAAACTAATTTAAGCGTCTTCAAAATAGACCATGTTTGGAAGCTCATAACTGGACAACGATTAGAGATAGATAAAAAGTGTCAAGGCCGAAGTTGTAGAAAATTTTATGAGGTTTAATAATGTAGTACAACAAAATATCGTACAACGCACAGTTTTTGACATATAAGCAAAAAACCTAAAAATGGGACCTTCTTCGGCCTCCCCCCCCTCGGGCTCACCTCGGAGGGGTGGGGACTTTTAGTATGTTTATCTCTTAACTAGTCCAAACAAAGTTACTAAGTTAGTTTTTCTGCTTTCGACTTTTCGATCCACATACCCTTTTTAGGCACTCATTGACTGGGCTATCTGTCGCTTACCGTTTTTTTTGTTTGTGCTGGGAAAAACGCGTCTACCCTATTCTACCCGTATATTATACGAAAGACTTAACAATTACCTTTTAACTTTACATTAATCTCTAGGAACTTTTATTTTTTTCGTAGCATGTGTTTTTCTCAGCGAGAACAAAAAAGGCTAACAGCTAGTAAAGCTATAGATGCTGCTGATTAGTCTTTAATACCACTTGAAGGAAATTAAAAAAGTGACACACCCTTTTTAATACAAATTGTAGTTGCGGCATCTATCCTGACATATTAATCACTCTACCAGCATTCAGCATACCTAATAGTAGGTAGGTAAGCACTAAAGTCGTGTCGAGATCAACAAACACTCAATGCCAAACACTAATAAAACTGGTAGTCACTAACTAACGTAGTATACACGTATATATCTACACAACTACGTTCTACATCAGGGATTAGCAGATATATTCGACCATACACTCCAATAGACCTCACACGGTTGTATTATTAGCTAAAAACCTATGTGTATTCCGGGGTCAAAGGTGCGGCCAAATTTTAGCTCAATCGGTTCAGGTATCATCATCAGGTAAGAGGTATTTTCGCGTCTTCATCGTATTAATGGGCTGCAATTTTGAGTTACGTGAAATTATTTAAGTTTTTGGATTAGGTTAGGAATAAATCTTTCTTATTATGCCTAAACTCTTGAAATGATTTGATTGAATACGATATAGTTGCTGATTGATCGAATAGATTCAGCTTGTGTAAAATACATTCAATATGACAAAAAAAGCCCTGAAAATACATACAGAGAAACAAAAAACTATACTAAGTGGCCATGACATTCAATGAGCGCTAGAAGGTTGACTAGTTACAGACTCTATCACCGACATTACTTTCCTCTGGCAGATGTAGATAATGTAATAGGTACCGACATTCGCAGAAACATGCAAGACTCTAATGGCTTCAGTCCCCAGATGACATTAAAGGATAAAAGAAATTCTAGCTGGAGAAACACGGGTAGTCGCGTCTCGATGTTCTTATCCATTCGAGGGATCGCTACGGAAGAGTTTTCTTCAAAGAAATTTTAAATGAAATGTCATTTGTTACATTTCTTTTAAAACAGTTTCAAACAATATTAGTGAAATATTATAGTATAACCTAACGTGATATTATATAATATTATACACATAATCTTACTAATATTATAAACGTGAAAGTTTGTAAGAATGTATGAATTATGAATGTCTGGATATACCTACCCGTATGTTTGTTACTCTTTCACGCCTAAACGGGTGGACCGATTGAGCTGAAATTTGGTATAGAGATAGCTTAAACCCTGGAATAACATATAGGCTAGAGTGCAGTGGGTAAAACTTCTGGGCGCAGCTAGTATGAGATAAATATTATGGCTAGTTGTAGCGGTTGTGGTCCTACGTCCTGCTTGTAATCCGGAGACCCTGGAAATCAGCAAGTAAAACTTCTGTACACAGCTAGCTTTATTATTAATAATGTCATTACTCAGTAAAATCTCAACGCAATCCGGTTGCAATAAAATAATCAAATAAAACCATGGTGATCTTGCGTTGTTAATAAAGCGATAACGGTGCAATCGACTACAAAGTGTGAATCGCAGTTGATAGTTGATAGATTTTATTCTCTTATTAGTTGGAACCTAAACTCATTAAAATACTTGTTGATTTCTAGTTCAAAGGGGCTATCTCAGTTGCCAACAAACAACTAAATTGAAATTTTGAATTTTGCTCACTTAGTACGAATTAAAATCTTTATTACTATTAACTATAATAATATGAATCTCAAACATATGTATATAGGTTGTGTGGGCAACCTATAAACTGTAGTTTCAGGTCGCACAGATTACTACAGGCCCTGTAGTACAGGGCCTGCAACATGACCCAAACCTACCTACCTATTTTAAACCTACCTAACCTGACCTTTTTACAGTACCTATTATTTATTACGAATATTTATTTTGCTGCTCTTTTAACCTTATGCAGACTAAGTTGCTTGAATCAGCTGGCGTTTACACAAGTATTTATGTATACCCATTTGCTCAATTTTTATTTACGAATATGCAGTTATGATTTACGATTTCTCTCAAAAAAGAAAGTGAGCAAACATAACGAGCAAAAATAACACCTCTAACACAATTTACGTCTGGCGCCTCTACTCCCACTGCAGTAATTGTTAATACACTTTAACCGTAGGTATCCATCTATTTCCGGATTGATTTGATTTCAAAGAAGTTTTTGTAAGTAAATAAAAAAATATAAAACACAACAGAGCGAATAGCGAATGTAATTATTAAAATATCTTTTTCAGACAAGCTACAGTTGCCTTTAAAAATTGTTTAGAATTTTGGTTACTTTTTACAAATCTTTTTAAATCATTTTCCAGGGTTGCCTAGCGTAATTTATTAATAACAAGTAATTTGTATTGCTGTGCTGTCAACTAAGCTTGAGAACTTCCGGATTGACAGATTTCTAATCATTTGATTAATATTTTTGGCAGCTCAATAAGTTGCCACTAGGTGACCCTCACCTTCGGCATAATTAATCCACCGGAAGAGCTTAACTCGAGACTAGGTCAAACGCAAGGCAGTTGTCTCATCAAAGCGGAATAATTCATGAGCTTTCAAACAAACAGGCGGTCCGACACACCCTTATTTTTTTATCTGAAGGTAAAACATCTAAATTAACCAAATCGTTGGAGCGGAGTTGTTGACAATGGCGTGGATAGCTTTATTAATTCCTCGTAGTGTGTTATCTGCTGGATACACAGATTACTTAGTGACATATCGGCCATCATAGGATTTCTATAGCAGAAATGACGTCACCAGTATAAATAGAAACAGAGTGTAAACCGACGCGCCGTGCGGTTAATTAAGATAGCGCTTACTACATATAGGCTCGCGCAAACTACGGTGGGTTGCAATGTAACGCAACGCATATCAAAAATGCAGCATCACTTTCATACATTTTTACTTTAAAATTAATAAAGGCTCGGCATGCATGCCGCACTGGTACATAATAATATAATATGTGCCCCGAAGATTTTTTTTAGCGATGCGACCGTAGTTCGCGGCAGCCCAAGCTAGTGTTTAAACTGCGCTTTGTTCACACTTTTGGCTAGTTTTGAAAGGCTATCACGTACGTTCCTATTCCTTATTTCTTCCGAGGCTGATACGTGTTGAAAGTAACGAAAGGCTGAGTGCAGGCGCCCACGCACGCGTCGCGCCGCAGCCGACCGCGAGCCGCACCGCGCCGGCTGCATACAGCGACTCCACGTGGGCCGACTATCTTATCTACCTGATGGTTAATCCGCTGTGCTATTTTCACACAATGTAGAACGGAGATTTTGAAACCCAAACAATGTTATAGCGTCGTATATCTAACACCGTTTACGTCGTCTAGCGGCACAGCTCACAGCAGCCATAATATTTATTTATTGAGCCCAACTCACCGCGTGCATGCCGCGGCCTATATTTACTTATGTAAATTAAATGTGTATAACGCTATGAGTTCTGAGATCATCGTCTATCGCATAAGGTCACTGCTTTGATCTCTGCCAGTATTATTATCGTTACTTATTATAAACAAACACGTGTTAAATATAACCCAATTCCAATGTTTCGTTTAGATCCGAATGGAGACGAAGTATTTCATTCTACGAAACATTGTAACTATTTATTATTTATGGGGAAAAAAATATTATTTCACTGGGCTCTATCAATCTATGGGACTTGTGTTATATTATTTTTATCGATTTTGGTGTTTTTCTAGGCGTTGACGTCTATAAATAACATCATCGAAACTATCAAATCTAAAGAGAAAATTATCAGACGCCTTACAAAGTATGATTAATGGCCAATCATTATTCAATTTTAGTTCAATTAACTTGTGGGTTTGCTTTATAACTCGTAAATCGTTTTCCAAATTGCAGATAGTGTCGAGAAGCTGGAAGTTATGGCTCGCTTCACGCTCGAATCTCGACCTAAATCACGTTCGTTTTGAATTCTGATCAAATACAGGATCGAGACGAGGACGTGAAAAGGAAAAGCTAGTTTCTATGATGTAGGGTCACTCAATTTAGCAACTATGTCATTAGGTTGCCTCCGCGACGTGCCGAGCGCCTTTTTCGATAAGTTATAGCCGATATCCTGTCGTATGCGGTTTATATTGCAGAGATGTCCAGCTGAGACACCTCGCACGTGATCAGAATTAACATTGATGAGGCGACGCCAATATTCTTGAAACAAATTGGACTATGTCCACGGAAGACTACGTGGCAGTAGGAAACATTTTCTTTGTAACCCAAATAAAAAATAATTCCTACCTACGTGAGTGCGTTAACAAAAATTGCGTGTCTGGAGTGTGAGAGCAAAAAGCAGAAGTCATTATCATTTGGAGCCGGATTTGAAAGTTGATGAGGCTTGCAAAATCGCGTTAACACCATCCACCTGTTAATGGCGAGACTGATGCCATATTTCGCTAACACTAACTCAATTAGTAATGCCGCATACACATATTGTTCTGTTCTCGTTTGTTGTTAATTTGTGTTGCGTATTTTGTTAAAAGGATTTCCTACTCCGTAGGTTTTAATTAGTTTTATGAAGTTATACAAGAGATTTTTTTAATGGCAAAGAAGATGAGAATATGATATTTACGGTAGTAGGTTCTAATATTATGCTGTGGTAATTAAAGTGCTGTAAAAAGATTATAATTTAAATGTAACTTGTACCTTGTTATTTGCACTCGTAAAATTAGAATTTATGATACGCATCATTTATTTCCTACTGAACATCGATTTATATTTGAGTGGTATATAAATATAGTCATGGTCAAAGTGAACCAGAAAATTAACCCTATACTTGACTGGACAGCGCGTCGGCATTGACCGATGCAGCATCGGCTATACCACTAATATTTCAGACGTCTATAGGTGATGAAAATGCTCATCAACAGACGGGTCGCCTGCTTGTGTCTGTCTTTAGCCTTTAAAAAAATGAAAATATTTTTTATTGTGTCAAAGAGAATATGAGTAGGTACGAGTTTTTTCAAATTTATAATAGGTAAGCCTTTGACCACGATCTCGCGTGATGTTAAGGGACGATGCGGCCTTAGATGGCAGCAGGCTACCTAGAAGGCAGGATAAATCCCTCCCTGGCTTCACTGAACATCATGCCGGAACACGGTCTCAATGACCGCTTGGCGACACGGTTTTGGCCAGTGTGGTAACTAGCCACGGCCGAAGCCCACCAACAGTATCATAGTAACAACTATCATCAAACTCTAGCTCTTATTAACGTGATGTTTTCCTTGTTAACAGGACAGAGCTCGGTTCACGGACACGAGCTGGCAGATCCACCGTACTTGGGCGCGCAATGGCGACCCGCTGTCGCTGTCGCCTCCGCCCGCGCGCACGCTGCCCGCTCCGCACCACGCTGACCCTGTCACCACGACCGCGCCGCAACGATCCGATCAGAACGGCATCTATGACACTATTACAGTCACTGTAAGTATTGTTTGGTACTTAAAAGTTTTACTAGGAACACAAGATTGGCAGACTGTCACCACGACTGAATAATTATATATTAGGTATCTGACAAAATAGATGATAGGTACAAAGCGAGCATGACCTAAGCCAAACATTTACGAATACTTAAATTACCTCATCATTTTGGAATATTCCATTTGCTAAGAACTTTAAAAATTAAAAATATGAAGATTCTACATTGCTCCTACTGATGATTGTACGAATTTAAATATTCCAATAATAACAACCACAACACATTTTATGTACCTACCTACTTTATACACACACACTGCAGTGGCTACAATATGTTCGCAAATATTATAGGTGTACATCCTATTATGTTTCTATGAACATCTTATGCTGTAAATTCGTAAAGTAACGTGGTAGCTAGTACTAATTAATTTATTGTGCATGAAATAAAAAGTTAGCAGAGCAAAACTAATGTTGGAATTGGCGGAATGTCGTTGAACTCCTTTTTATTGCATTTTTATAGTGCTACCGAGTTTTAATCTCGTTGAAATCTTATATATTATGAAACTAGAGTAAACCCACTGGCTTTTTTAGTTCGCAATTTCGTTCCCGTGGGAATTTTAAAAATAATTTCTTGGTAGGTACTATGAGTAGGTACAAATCTTTACTGAGCTTAAGTAACAATTTTGAAATATTGCGATTTTTCAAATCTCTACAATTGATCTCCCGCGTAGCGCGATGTTTCATTTAGATTATTCAAACTAATATATTTAACAATTGATTAGTAACATTACGCCAATATAATATGAAACATAAATAAAACGCTATATTATAAATTTAGAAACAAATCTGTGGTTAATAAAAGTGTTCTTTACTGCTGTAGTAGCTGTAGTATTGTTAGTTTGTTTTTCTCAATAAAGGCATTTGCCACCTTTTACTGAAACAAATTAGGTATAAATTCGGGATTATATTTTCCTCATGCCTTTAATGTTATGAAAGATAAGACAAAACTCAATGTTTTTAATATTAGTTAATTTACTACGAGGAATTTTAGATTATTTCTAGATAATTCCACGATACTATTAATCTATAGATTATTTTATCTCAGTACATTTGTTTTGTATAGCTAAATGTACGAATAGTAGATGTGTGTTGTATCAAAATAATATTATCTTTATCATATCGTTGATAACGTTGATAGCTCAGCATATCAATAGTACAATCATTTGAAGGTGAAATTGATGTAATTTATAGTACAAAACAGACGTAAGAAATAATTTGACAACGTATTTACTTATCTTTGAGGAATTTATTTGAGGCTTTACGTGAACATGTAAAAATTGTACACATAAAAGTGAATCAATGAGTCTTTATATTACATTTTATTTTTATCTTTATTTTGTTTAGAATGTGGTGTATATCCCGAGTGTGTGCTACAGCATATACTCGGGTATTTTTTCTTCTTTATTTTTTTTTCCTATCTATAAAGCATAATAGAATATAATGTTATAAGTTGTATCTCTAATGTATATTATGCATCTCTGGGCCCTCCTTAAGATTATGGACTCTCGATGAGGTTAACGAGTCAGAGTTCTCAGTCTCCATAGTCATTGTATAAACGATTTTTAAATGTCATTAGGATGTTTTGGTGTAATATGTTACAACAATAAATAGTTTATTATTGTTCTATGTTCGTTGCAGAAATTACAAGCAATTTTATCATACTGACTCAAAAAGTTCCGATGTAGGATTTAGCTCCGACCAATTCAGTGTTGTAACAATCTTTATGCGCACTTAGCTACGTAGGTCCTGCCTATAACCTATAGGCACACAGAAACCGCATAGATGCCATCGCGTCGCTATTCGAACTATGGATTTACATTAGCAAGTCATAAATCATACTTCGGTTCAAGGTTGACCTGAGACCATAGAAATTATTATTGTAGCTGGAACAATCGTTCCTGTTTTATATTGGAACTTTTGTGGTTGCGGTTAAAAATAATTTTAAATAATTTGCTTTCAACTTTTTAAATATCCTGGCTATTTTTTTATTATACGAGTAGGTATCCAATACATATAATAATCGAGGTATAGAAATGCAGCGCAAAATGTTTGGTTACCTCGGACCATCATCTGGGGGCACGGCAGTGCCCCCGCCAAGTAGAGCAAAAAAAGCGAGGAAAATTATAATTTTCCTCGCTTCTATGGGTGAGGCTTGGATGAAATTACAGGCGGCCCTAGAAACTGCGGCGCATCTAATTCAATATTCATGTATTCAAATATGTCCCATAAATTATTTTTGCATAATATCAAATCAAAGTTGAAATTTAATAATTTTACCGTTTATTCAATGAATTTGTGTATGACTAATTCGCAAATTTAATCATTGTACCATTTATCCAAAATGTATGTAAGGTGCATAATATTTGGGGACTTTAATATCAATTTACTCAGCACTGACCGGACTGTCAAACTATATAAAGAGATTATAAAACAACATGGCTACCAGATTATAAATAAAATTGACAAAAATCACTGCACTCGAGAAACGGAATCTACGAAAACTATAATCGATCATGTTTGTACTAACCTAAAGAATAATAATATGCACTTCTCCATTGTTGATACACCAATTTCCGATCATAAGCAAATATATATAGAAATTGAAAGCCACCAAAACAAGCCCACAGAAAAAGTCATCTATGAAGCCATTGATTATGAAAAACTATACAAGAATGTGAAAGACGATGAAAATACTAACGAAGACAATTTATACAACATACTAGAAGAACGTTTAATAGAACATATCAAAAGGAGCAAAGTAGTTAAAACAAAAATCTTAAATAGACCAAAACAGGACTGGATTAATAAAACTATTATAAAAGACATAAATGCTAGAAATATTTTGTGGATGGAACATAAAAAGAACCCAAATAACAAAGATAAAAAAGAAAAATTTCAAAAGAAAAGAAATGAAGTCCATGACAATATTCAAGACACAAAAAGCTCATACTATCTAAAATCATTCAAAGCAACCAAGAAAAAACCAGCTAAAATGTGGAAACTTATCAATAGTTTATCAAGCAATAAAACGAAGGAGACTACTGTTCCAAAAGAACTGGAAACAGACACAGGCTATGTAACGGAGACCAACGCTATTTGTGAGGCGTTTAACTGCTTCTTTTCTACCGTTGGTTCTATCTTGGCGGAGAAAATCCCGAGTTCAGGCAAAACAAGTTGTTCAAGTCGTAGTGCTCAGGTAAGTGTAACTGGAACTCCTCCTGTCTTAAACAGACTAACACCAGCAACGGAAGACGAAATATCTATGATTATTGATAATCTCAACAGCAATACCAGTTCGGGAATAGATGGCGTCACAACCAAATCAATAAAATGTGTTAAAAACCTTATCATCACTAAACTTACGAAGTGTATTAATACCTGTCTTGATCAAGGAACTTTTCCTGATACTTTAAAAATCGCTAAAGTAACGCCCATTTATAAAGCAGGCTCTAAATCTGATCCAGGAAACTACCGACCGATCTCAGTGTTGCCAGTGTTGTCAAAGATATTTGAACGAGTCCTGTACCACCGCCTCGAATCCTTTCTAAATTCAATACATTTTCTTTACGATAAGCAATACGGTTTTAGGCCAAAATCTAACACACTTTCGGCGACAACAGACTTGATAACTAAAATTAAAACTAATATCGATAAAAAGAATATAGCTCTTGGTATATTTATAGACCTAAAAAAGGCATTCGACACGGTGAGTCATGATATTCTCCTAGAAAAACTGCACAATATTGGTATCACTGAGATAGCGTTCAAAATGATTAGATCCTACCTAACAAACCGCAAGCAAATAGTAAAAATAGGTCAGTCACAGAGTGGTCCCAAAATCATCACATACGGTGTGCCTCAAGGCTCCATATTGGGTCCACTTTTATTTCTCGTTTATATAAACAGCATAAATGAAATAGGACTGAAGGGTGACGTCACATTATATGCCGATGATACTTGTTTATTTTATTTTGGTACAATAGACTCAATTATAACGGATGCGCAATACGATTTAGATCTGTTAAACGAATGGTTTCAACTAAATAAACTTACCATAAATGTGACAAAGACGAACTATATAATATTTGCAGCGAAAAATAAGAAAATACCAACCTTTACACCGCTAAAAATTAACAACGAAGTTATACATAGAGTGTACAAGGAAAAATACTTAGGACTTTTACTGGATAGTAAACTAACATGGCAGCCTCATCTTGAAAAAATTTCATCTAAATTATCATCTCTGACCGGAGCTTTGCGTGGAATAGTTCGTTGCTTACCTAAACAAGTACGATATCTGATATATAACTCACTCGTCAAACCACATATTGATTACCTTGTTGAAATTTGGGGAACAGCCGCTAAAACAAACATTAAATCTGTTCAAATTGCCCAAAATAAATTAGTGAAAAGACTTTTCCATTATGATTTTCGTACCCCCACCAATAAAATATACAAAGAAACAAATATTATGAATATACATCAAACATACTATTATAATAACTGTTTGCTTATACGTAAAATACTAACAAAGAATATACATATACATATAACGTTCACTAAAAAACAACAAACTCAAACAATCCTATTAAGAAGTGCAAATGACATAAAACTACGCCATCCCAGAACTAACTATGGCAAAAGAACGATTTTATATGAAGGAGCTCAGCTATATAATAAGCTACCAAAAGATATCAAAGACGCGAAATCAATGACAACATTCAAAAAACTTCTAAAATATCATACTAAAAAAAATATAGATTAATACTTAACAAAAACAAACTAAAAAAAAATATATCTTATAATATATAATAAAAAAAAAAGTACAAAAATAAAACAAATAAACTTAAATTACAAAAATATATACAACCCAAAAAAAAGTACTTATACATAAATATATATACTCATAATAAATAGAAAAACAAAAATTAACGGCACAAAAAAAAAATATGTAAAAAAAAAAAACAACAACAATAAAATACCTATTATATTACAATACTTACAATATTATGTATTCCTTCCCGTCTACGTACTTCATTAGGCAAAACATTAAAATATTAAATCCTACAACGATGTTCGCTGCTTGGTGTCACTTCCAGTTACACTTACTCTGTGAGTAATAACTAGCTGCTAATGGACTTTGATCCCGAGCATTGTTGATGTTTACGGCAATCGCACTCAAAGTTGTTTTTAGCGTTACCCCCCAAAACCGATTTATTTTGCTTTTTTAAAAACATATTTCGTTTGCTTTTATGTTATCTATTTTAACAATTTGGTATTTGTTATTTTCACATTACGTTAAAAACATTGTTACCTTAGATTTTAAGATTTAGAATAAGCAGTAAGTTCTTACCTAAGATAAGCCCATTATATTATAACCTACTTAGAATTAATTTCTCAAATAAGTGAATTGTGAATTCTTGTTGAGAAAATAAATATTATCTTTAACCCGATGTATATCTAATTTGCGTTACTCCAGCTACCAGTTTCATTCACAACTCAGTCAAAACAAAATTTATGAATATTTCTTCAAATATTTTGAGTTAATATGCCTATTTGAAATGAAAGCCTTCCTTTCTTAAGCTGAACTGTTACGAGAGTCCAATAATAGTAACCATTGTTGAAGTGATCGATCAAGTTACGAAGCTTAATAAATGTATTTGCGCGGGGGTCGGCAGTCACCAGGCAAGACTAGAGACTATGAAACGGGACCGGATGCGAAAGCCATTTTGTGCTCAAGTCGCTGCAAGCCATGGGGACCATAGACTATGGCTATTTGTATTCCAATATAAGTACTTTACACCCACGCACCCCGCGTGCCGTTCAATTCTTATTTGAGCAACGTACTTGCTACTTACCATATTGCTTTCTTATACCTCGTGAGATTATCATTTCTAACAGAAAGAATGTATGTTACATAGTTTATGTGGCTGTCGCAATTCATTTTAGTACATGTATTATATTTATTTATGTACAACGTTGCTACGGTTGACTGGTGCAACTTCGTCTAAGTCTGTCAAAAAATTCTTTAGGACTATATTCTCAGATCTACCAAATAATGTCATAGAAATCGGTCAAGCCGTTTTGGAGGAGTTAGATAAAAATATTTAATTTTAGATATTATTTTAGGAAGAGAATGAAAATTTGTTTGGAACTAAATTTACTCTAATAAAGATTAGATAATAAAATGAAAGGTCTTAGCGACGGGCAAATGAAAGTAATAGAGGTGTTCGATAGAGTCTAATAAAAATATCTCTGCCATCCAATCACTATAAATAAAGGAAGAAAGGGCACCTAGCGTTTTTCTGGTGCTGATCAAATGTCTAGGTTTATTAGAACCTACTCCACGTTCAGAAATGTGAGGGCTGAGGGTACTTCACTAAAGTTTTTGATATTGTTATAAATGTTCCTACTTGTCGAGAAATTCCGTCCAATTTGATTTCATTATATTGACATTGAAACTGGGTCATTTCGGAGCGGGTCGCGCCGCCCTCTAGGACCGGGTTCCCAGAGCACCCTTAAGGTCATTGTAACAATTTCCGATAGCAGTGTTCCGGAAGAACTCGGAGTTCGATTCTAATGGAGTAATTGTACTGAAAATTAACGGCCCATTGATGTTTACTTCCGATACACTAATGGCGCGTTAAAGTGATAGATCACAGCTTAAATCTCTCTCCAGCTGTTACGAAAATGCTTATTGTTCTGTAACGATTAAGCAACTCAAGCTCTATAAAATTATTGAATTTCCTTACTAATTCAACAATCAGCTTATTACGTTCCCTATAAAATCTTTACTCAACTATCGTACAAAGCTAATAAATTACGTGAACAAATGTTACGAAAACCTAAAAAAATGCATTAAAAATAGGAAAACCTTTATTGTAAGTACAAATAAATTTACTTGGAGTCAATTTTTTTATCAATGTTCAAAGAATAAAATACGAGTAAACAAAATGAAACTTTGTAAAGAAGATTATTTTTAAACTTAACTTTTATTAAATTATGTTTTAATTTGATTTGTAGGGTAGATGTTGCCTCTTAGGAAGTATATCATTAGTGTATTTGTCGCATCTCTCATTAAATCTATAAATATGTAGGAATGTAGACTTTTTATCGCGATTATATAACGTTATAGATCAGGTATTACGCGTGAACTAGCAGCGATAAGATAACAGGGGCTCAATATCTACCAGCAAGTGACATCAATATCAAATACTCTCTGTTCACTGATTTTGCTGTTAAAATAAACTTAACGAGTAAATCGTAATTGTTTGATAGAGGCAGGTAAAGGTTATGCAACATTGAAAAAGGCTAGTGAAAAGCGTCTTGAAAACCTTTGGTGATATGCCCGCTCCGGACTCTCCCAAGGCGCCTGGTAGAGGATCTCGCCAACAAGCTTGGCGAGTGAAAATGGAGACAAGGAGACACGAGCGTACCGTCCTCTCACGCACTCGCGTTCCTCTGCGTAGCCTCGTGGAGAGTGTGGATCGGGCATTATTTTTACTATTATCAGCATAGGCGACCACCGGTAACCGCTCAACCGCTCACCATTAGTCAGGCCGTTTGCTACTTTGCAATCTACTCGTACCTATAACATAAAAATAAAAACTATTAAAGACACTTAATAGATTTGGGTAACACTAATAAAATTGATCTTCATAATCCTTCACTAACCACAAGGTGAGTTTTATGCTTACTCCCTAGATTCGCGAAAAATCGCACCGTTAGAGGTTTCATGAATAATTCATGCGTTCAAAGAAAGGGCTACGCAGATGAGACCGTATTTTAGCTCTCGAGGTAGGATGAATAATTTAGAATACTCGAGAAGCTTGTTTCGTACATAACACCACTTGATACAGATTTTTATTGTTTTGTTTATAAACGAGTTTATCACTAGACGACATTTAAAGTAAAAAGGTGAATATAGAGATAGGTAATAGAAAGGTTTAAATATGTCTAGTATATATCTAGGTTTTGTAAGTTCAAGCGTTATTCAAAGACTTAATTTATTTACTCACCTACGTAGTAACATAGAGTAAAACCTTAGTACACAGGTTCTACTAAATATGTACTTGAGTAGTAAAATGTACCCATTATACCCATAGATACATACTTGTAGGTAGTCCAATACCACCCAAGCCGTTTTATCGAAGCGATCGACACCTCATTAATCAAAACTTGATTGATCCTACTTTCGACGGCAAGTAGCAAAGTGCGGAAACATGCATTTATTATATGGGAAAAATTTATACAGTTATTAAACGTTTCGTTTTTTCGAGAAATTCTGTGGGTTACTGAGGTAAATCAATTCAATGAATTTATTTATTTAGTAAATTATATAGGTCATCATTTTAATTACATGGTTAGTAAAGGCCATTGATTGCAAAATAGCGTAGGTGCTTAGGCATATATTATGTATATATTTTATTTAGCACACACCACCATTACCACCATTTATTTAACACTAGGACCTTATAATGCTACAACAAATTAATTTACCGGGGTTAGACTTCCTTTGCTGGAGGTCTTCTAGGTGGGTAGTGGGTACCCCAACAGTGCCAGTTATTCTACCGCCTGAGCAGTAATGTGCAAACATCACTGTGCTTCGGTAGGAAGGCACTGTAGCTATTGAAATTACTGGGCTGAGTCTTAACATCTTATGACTCTTGAGTAAGAAACGTTGGCGTAGTGCATCTAGAATTTTACATAATTGTGAAATCTTAGGTAGCACTGTACTGATTATGGGCAGCGTTATCTTTTAACATCAGGAGAGCAAATTGCTCGTCTTCATACATCTTCACATAAAAAAGTAGCACTTTCTACCCATTGATGGATAGTATTTAATGGTGGTGGTGGTGGTATATACTCGTTTATGGATACATTTGTATAGATAGTATGTATACATACATTCTTAACAAAGTCAAACATCCAAGCTGTACCTTCGAACCGTTGTATTACGATGCAGAAGTGTGGAAATTACGTAAAGTACCACACTTTATCTATTCAACGTGAAGGAGCGGTGCTAAAGCGATGTGTTTATAGAATTTTAATGGGGCTCGTTCGAGAGAGGACGCACGTTCGCATCGCAAATAATGCATGGCTTGGGACACTACTAGTTACAATGTTTGTTTACACGCTCTTTAATGAACCATATTTTTTATCAACTGGCCTCTTACAGCATTCGTCGCGTACTCATGTATTTATTTTTGTGTGTAATGGGGCTTGCCGATATCATAGTCTAGTGAATTTTTTTGTAGGTAGGTACCGGTACCTCTTAGGATTTTATATAAAACTGTAAATAATGGAAATTGATGTAGATCATCAATTACTTTTTAGATAGAGATGATAATTTCCTAAGAGAGTGCGTTGCATAATGAAATCAAAAAGAGATTTTCTGAAATAGTTTATTTTGATGAAGCCTTACAGCTTTTGTGTTGAGCCAAGTAAGCAAGTAATTTAAACCAAGAATTTTACACCTGGAAGATATAGCGATGACAACGACGACGACACGACTACGACTACTATTCATCTACACCAAAATTACTTTGTAACGACATTTAATGCAAATAAATAATTTGATTAAATTTCATTTAATATGGGAAATTTATATATTTAAGTCAACAATTCCTTTTAAGCGGCTCTTGATAGATGATCATTACATAGGAAGTAGACCGTACTTAGTACTACCTATGACCTATATATTTAAGGGCTGCCATGTATTTTTAAGGGGCGTAAAGGGACCAAGGACCAACGCAACGGGACGAATAGACCCAACGGTGTCGTTATAGAGCGTAGGCCGATGAAAGACGGATTCTAATCGGAACCGTAATTAAGGTTGACCTGTAACCTCCACTTGGGAACATGATTGGGGTAGGTTTAATTCTGAATACATTATGAAACCATTCATACAGATGTGTGTTATTACCTCTTCACGCATAATATAACTGATCGATTGAACTGAAATTTGGTATAGTAGGTATGTTAAATTTGGTAAGCTTAGACCGTAGAGCTTTGTAAAACCGTTGAGCACCGTTAGTATTGTTGAACAATTGATAATGGATCGGCAATGACCAACACCCCGTCGGCAATACCATTGTGGTTGATTGTGTGTCTCTAAGGCGCTGTCTCCACGAGCGAGAGAATCGCGGCGATATTATCGTCGTGCCACGTATTTCTATACACTCTCTAGGGAACCGTCTCCATACGGCGATATTATCGCTCGATTATTATAATGGACTCGCCGCGATTCTCTCGCTCGTGGAGACAGCGCCTTAGAGCGTAAACGCACAAGCGTTTATTTGTCGCGATTAGCTTTAACAGCGCGATTTAAAAGGAAAAATCGGGAAATATAATCGCATATTATGCGCGCTGACTAAACCTGGTTTGAACAAATAAAAAAACTACTGCTATATTTGCCATACATTTTTAGAGCCTCTAAGATTTACGACCATCAGTATATTTTATAGGTCTCGATAGACGTAAATCAATAAAGTGAACAGGTTCCCGTTATCCTTGGCTAAAACTAATAATATTGTAATTCGCTGCGCTCTTTGCCTTGCGTCATTAGTGAAGAATGCTGCGGAGATTTGAGGCTTGTACCTTATTCCATGATGTCATCCTCCATTACCTAAGATCTAGATAGCTACGGCTAGAATCTAGATAGCTTAGGTACATTAAATATTTGGAGTTCGTACAAAAATGCAGGTTCTAAAGACGTCAGTAACATTTTACTTTTCTGAAGATTCAATTTTAAAATGGTTTATAAACACGTAGGTTCTGTTACAGTGTGTCAAAACTACAATAGAATCGACGCAAGACGCATACTTGCATAACAATGTAAATTAAATTAAAATTAAATAAATCCTATAAATATTCTATTTCGATATAAATACCCTTACTTAATAGTTATGAGTATATCAAGTTTGAATACTCATAACTCAAGAACGAGATGTAAAAAAAAAAAAAAACTGACGGATAATATGAAGAACCAAAAATAAAAATTATTTATTATATTATATTTATACAAGTGGACCCTTATTATGGGCTATCGATCCTACCGTCATTTACGATCACACATTATATTAGCCTTATTGGGAAAGGCAACAACGAGACGCTCCATCCATAGTGATCCATTGTAGCTTCTCAAAGAGCTACGCTGTGCTGCCTCCATCTACAGTTGGTACCTGAGCCCCATTGCCGTTTATATTCCTGAACACACGTCTGCGTTCCGTCGTGTGCGTCGTGCGTCGTGCGGCGTGCGCTGTGGGAGCTCCAGAGAGTAGGGAGCTCCTCCTTTGGCAGACAGTGACAGGACTTGTCAATCAAATTTATATTATTTATTTTGCAGAAATTTTGTATTTTGTGTGTATTTAAGTGTCCTAGTTTATTTTCAGTTATTTTGTAAGTTTTAGTCTTTATTATTTTTTCTATTATTCTATTTTCTTAGTTTTTAAATGCAGACCGGTACTCAGTCCGCTGGCAGCACATCTTTAGAATATCATCCTTGTATTTCGTGTAATAAATCTTTTCTCACCCGCCGCGGTTTACACATTCACATTTCCAAAGTTCATAAGTCTGCATCACCTCTCACTACACCCGATAATATACCCATTCTACCCAGTTTTCCTCCTACCCAACAAAACCAAAGTAATTTTCATATACATCTGAGTTACCTTAAAAACAATGTATCAATAGTTAAACGCATTCCACGCGGGGCTAGAATTACAATAGCCACTCATCTTACTAATCTAATTAATACCTGCGTGGAATCCAATACCCCAGATTCATGGGAAAAGCTTTTTACATTTTCATATTCAACCCTTCATGCCCCCGCCGACAATAGTAAGCTATCTCTGACTCAAAAACTAAAAAACAACTGTAGTAAGCCTTTGGTTCAATATGCAGACAACAAAAAATCAAGGGCTTACAGTTTAAGGAAAACTGTAGAAAATAAAATAAACGACGGGGACCTGAAGGGTGCTGCGCGGCACCTTTTTTCAAGTGATGTGCTGTCACCGGACAATGCGGAGACTCTCTCGGCCCTACAGTCCAAACATCCCCCAGCTCCAGCGACACCTTACTTTCTGGACCCACCCACCGGTTCCGACTCCTGCCTCCAAATTCAAAACAAGGATGTAATTAACGCGATATTTTCTTTTAAAGCTGGATCTGCGGCAGGCCTTGACGGTATTTCGCCCCAACACCTCAAGGACCTTTCAACTTTTAGTTGCGGCGATGCAGGTAAACGCCTAATTGACGCTCTTTCAAAATTAATAAATTTAATGCTTTCCGGAAACATACACGCAGATTTCTTACCAGTTTTATATGGAGCCAATCTGATTGCTCTAACAAAAAAAGACGGCGGAGTCAGGCCTATTGCTGTTGGGTCTACTTTTCGGCGTTTAGCTTCCAAAATTTCCGTTCGTTATATAATCTCTAAATTACAAAGTCTTTTTGAACCCGTTCAGTTGGGATTTGGTACGAAAGGAGGTTGTGAAGCCGCAGTTCATGCCCTCCGAACTTACTTAAAAAATGACGATTGTGAGGTGTTGCTCAAGATTGACGTAAAAAATGCCTTTAATTCGGTAAACCGGGATATCTTGCTGACAGAAATCAGAAACAATATTCCGGAAATCTACAATTACCTACTAAATTGCTATGCGGAACCTTCAAAATTATTGTACCGAAGCAACGAACTTTCTTCGGAAGTCGGCTGTCAGCAAGGTGATCCTCTCGGACCTGCTATCTTCAGTTTGGCTATAAACTCTATAATTCAAAATCTAAAATCGAAATTTAATGTATGGTACTTAGACGACGGAACCCTAGGAGGTGATGTATGCACAGTTCTATCAGACCTTATTCAAATTAAATCCAAATTTGCTTCTATTGGTTTAGAATTAAATTTCAATAAATGTGAACTATACCTCCATAATTTGGCTTACAACGTAAATGACGTCACTCAAAAATTTGAGGAAATCGCTCCTCAGATAAAAATAGTGACAAAACAAACATTAACACTCCTAGGAGCCCCCGTCTTCGATGATGCCTTACCGGATATTATATCCAAAACCAGTTCAAAATTCCAAAACTGTTCTGATCGCTTATTAGAAATCAGCTCGCATTCAGCTATTACTATCCTAAAGTATTGCCTTTTTGTTCCAAAATCTACCTACCTCCTTCGCTGTTGCCCTTTTTGGAATTACAAAAACATTTTGATACCTATAGATTCTATTATCCAAAATTGTTTAACATCGATTCTAAACCTTCAGCTGAATGACGAATCTTGGTCACAGGCTTCTTTGCCTATTAGATACGGTGGCCTCGGGATTCGCAAAATTTCCAGTGTGGCACTCCCAGCGATCCTATCTTCTGTTCATAGCTCTGCTACTCTCGTAGGTAATATTTTAAGGAATATTCCTTCAAACTACGAAGTAGCGGGTTTGAGCGATGCTAGGAACGCTTGGGCAGATGCTTGTCCGGGCCAAAATTTTCCTACAACTGTAAAATTCCAACGGAGCTGGGATGATCCGCTTTGTAAAATTGTTTTTGATAATATTTTAAATTCAAGTTTCGGCCCTAATCGCGCAAGAATACTAGCTGTCGCCAGGAGGGAGGCTGGGTTTTGGCCCAATGCCTATCCTTCTCCGGCAGCTGGTACATTCCTGGACCCAGAAACTCTCCGCATTGCGATCAGTCTCAGGTTAGGGGTGCCGGTCTGTGTGCCACATAAGTGTCCCTGCGGCTCGGTCGTCGACCAACTTGGACACCACGGACTTTCTTGCCAGTTGAGTGCCGGCCGTTTATCACGCCATGCCGCACTCAACAACATCATTCGCCGCTCTCTTGCCACCGCCAATGCTCCCGCAATTCTCGAGCCTAATGGGATTTCGAGAGACGATGGCAAGAGACCGGACGGAATGACGCTGGTACCGTGGAGGATGGGGCGGGTGCTTGTTTGGGATGCCACCTGCGTAGACACATTGGCCCCGTCACATCTTCCCGGTACCACAAAAAGAGCTTGCTCAGCTGCTGAGGCGGCTGAAACAAGAAAAATTAATAAATACCTGGGTCTCGGCAACCAATACATTTTTGTCCCTTTTGGTGTCGAGACCCTGGGTCCGTGGGGTCCAAGCGCTCAGAAGTTATTTAAAGATTTATCTGAGCGTTTGGTTGAAGCGACCGGTGACCAAAAGGCTGGCAGCTACCTCGGACAGCGTATCAGTATTGCTATCCAGAGAGGTAATGCTGCCAGCATTTTGGGCACGATGCCGCGGGGGCCCTTTTTAGATTTAGTTTAGATTTAGTTTAGTTTTTATAATTTAGATTTAGATAATATGTTTTCTGAGTATTTTTAAGTTTTAGACGATAGGTTAGTTTTTAAGGTATTTTAATTTATGTTTTTCCCCAATAATAAACTTTATATTCTATTAAAATAAAACTAAAAAAAAATAAAAATCTCAATTCGTTATATTCTTATTAATTAACCAGTCTTAAATTTAGTGTTTGCAAAGGTGGCGCAGGAGAGAGACGCGTGGAGGGATTTGGGGGAGGTCTTTGCCCAGCAGTGGGACAGTATAGACTAGAAAAAAAAAAAAAAAAAAAAAAAAAAAAAAATGATATAAATATCAAAAGATAAATAAATATAAAATTAGGTAACTTCGCATACGTTTCAACATCATGTGAATAATACAATTCGTAATCTTAAAAAAAAAAAATCGATCGCATCTTCAACATCTCATGCGGCTTGATCGGGCCGCAACCACCCCATTCGAATTTAAGCCTTAATTTAAGGACACTAGAAGCTAATTCAATCCACCACCGTTTGAAAACAACTTGAAGCTCTGGTAGCCTAAGGCGAATTCGGTCCATAAGCCACCTTCGGCCGTCGCGTCAGCCCATCGAACCAAAATTTTAACATATTAGGTATATCTAAACAAAAAAAAAATGTTTATGAAGAGTGTATATTATAAACAAATAAGACACTTCATTATATTTATCGAAGGTACATAAGTTATTATAACCCTTTTGGCGCAGCAGAAGGACCACCCGCTGATGACGCGCGATAGAGATCGCGGCATCAGGTGTCAGACAACCGGAGAAACATACTACTGAAATATTGGTAGATGGGGTTCGTCCCGGACCCCGTTCCCCGAGGCACCCGTTCCGGGTAGATGGACGATACCGCGAATCAAACAAACTCACTCAAGCCAAGCTCAAAACAATAAAACAAAAAAAACAAATATATAAAAAATAATAAAATAAATTAAAAAAATATATAATAGCAAAAATAAATGAAAAACTGAATGAATGATGATGATGAATGGTGAATTAATTATATATAATTGTTTAAATAGAGTCTTCTATATATTTAAACGACAAGCATTAAAAATCGACCTACCGACAGACTAAGCAATGTTACCTCATTGTACTATGTTATACCTACAATGTTATATGTATGCAAAAATGGAAAGTTCTTATTCTTTTCTGACAAAAAATCCATATTCTATTATTCTTATTATACTCAAAATCGTTTGTAATTTACAATAAAATTTTACGATAAAGGTGTAGATAGATAATGGCTATATGTATGTGGATTTATTCATGCAAGCAAAAACCATTAGAAAATAAAATAAGTAGATACCTATACAACTCTAATCATTGCTCTTATCTTATCTGCATTGATTATACCTTGCTTCCTTATTATTGTGCTGCGAAAGCAGTTTCCATAATATACTGTTAAATATGCTGCTGAGATTATAGCAACTGTTTTTGCAATCAAATATTGGCTTCTTAAATGTAACTACATGACATACCTACCTACTATCGGCTCAAGGATTTTCAAGTTCGCACGTAATCAAACGTATTCGTTAGTACGACTTCAAATCTGAAGAGTTCTGTGTTACGGTGTCTTTCTTTTTAAAATAGTTTATGGTCGGAACATAGGCCGAGGTCCCGTGGTCACGTCACCATAAATAACATTCGACACTTAAACAATGGAGACGATGGCACGCGGGTGGGGCCGCGGCTCGACCCGAGATGTTCCGATATAACCCGCAATCAAAACATCTCGGATTAGACAACCTGACCGGGCTGCCGGGAAGAAATGCTTCAACACAAAAATTACAGAAGGTTAATTCTACTAGATTTAAACTGTGTATCACTTTGATTTTGTCCCAAAGAAATGACGATAGAGATAATAACGTTCGGTACTTGTTTCTATTTTCATATCTTAACAATATCCTGTCGGAGTCGCCATTAATTGTGTATTATATGTAAATCTGGTCAAGGCTGCATTTCTGTATTTTTCTAGTAGGTATACTTAAATAAATACATTGTACATTGTTTATCTCTACTTACAAAAATTGATTCCGAGATTTGCATTTAAAGTTGGTTGCTATGCATACCTACTAGTTTTCAATCGCTGCGCCGTTAGTAAGAAGCTGGTATTCTGCGCCTATTTATTTTGTAATGCGACACCCCGACACCAACATCACAGTTATTGGTTTTATCGTTCTTGTGACATTCAATATTGATTACAATAATAGGTAACATTTAAAATATCTGTTGAATTTATAATGTTAAACTGACAGAACTTGAGTTAGGTAGATAAGGGCTGGTATAATTAATACAGATTGCTATTGGCCATAAGCGGCCATCAAAGGTACCGCAGGTTAATGTTAGATAAGTGATTGGGCGGGTATCGCGAAACTTTCTCACGATGGCTGGGGAGATAGCGCAGGCATGGCCGCGGGCAGCCGCTATATCGCCGCGCAGCCTGTCGCTCGCGGGCCACATTACGATACTTGTTTAGATATTGTTTATCGAGATATTAATTACCCTTCGATTAGCTTCCCTAAGATATAAACTGTTATTGAAATACTTTATGTCCCCTGCAGAAATTCCCATTATGTTGAACGGTGGGAGGTAATGCCTTTTTGGTAGTTACGGCCTTACCCAACATCATTCTGCGATTCTCTAAGTTGCGAAGGATCCCTAGGATCCCTAGGATCTCTAGGTTAGAATGAGTTGGAAGGAGATGGAAGGTTGCAAGGATAGGTACCTTTCAGAAATATTACTGAGCTAAGATGATTTTTTTTTTATCTGGATGTCAAGCGCGGAGCAGAGTTGCGTGGGACGTTGCATCTATGCAATAGTTAGGCGACACTGCAACAGTAATGGGTAGGCGTTAGCGCTAACATCTTTGGCCACGTCTCGAACATTTGTATGCTTAAAAAGAAGACAAAATTATTATTATAGCAGTGGAACTTTCATTCACTTGAGCCGTAAGCTGCTTCCAGACTATAATAGACTCAAAGTAAATGACAAGAGGAAGTGTTTGTCATATTAACTGTTTTTAAAATAAAGCTATTGATCTGCAGGAAACAATTGCTTTAAAATGGTAAGAGAATTTTTAGGGCTTCAATCATAACTTGGTAAAACTTTGAATTTTTTTTTATGGATTAAAACGTGTCATCATACGATTATACTACGACCGTACGCCCGCACGATGTTCAGTGAAGGGAGAGATTTATCCTAGCTTCTTAGGTTCTACGAAAGCATCTACGCCAAATCCCGCTAATGCCGACAATTGCTTATGTCCTGTTTTAGTTTTAAGTTTTCTGTATACTTATTTGTAGGGTTTCAATAAAGTTTTTTTTTTATTCTAGATGTTCTGTTCTACGGTAAGCATCAAACCAAATCGCAGTCACAAAGGTTTTAAAATTTTAAATTTTACCTTCACAAAACTTTTGAGCAAGATTTAGATTTATTATAATACATAACTGGAATATTTACACAAGCTGATTTTAAAATTAGACACGAAACAGGCGTTCATGATCCGGGATATAAAGTTAATTCCTCAGAAATGAAATGTTATGTAAATACAGTTTAGGTGTAAATATTTAGGCAGCGAGTTCGGAAGCAGGGATCGGTAGCGCGATACGCTTGTATTAGTCGGTTTTAAACGTAACTAATATTTACCTTATCGTGCTTTCTAAGGTAGACGTAACCATGGATAAAATAAGAAATAGGAATACCTTCCAAACAGACAACATTCTGTGCAATTATTATGGTTAAAGTTAACACACTGTGTGATTGCGATATGTGTCACTTGCCCTTCGATTTATTATATTAGGCAGTTAGGCACTAGTAGGTTATACCCACAATATAATTATTCCCGTTATTAATTTATATCCCGTGCCGTTCCGGGTCAGAATTGTTTGGCTGCATCTCCTCCCGCGCATGTCGTAAAAGTCGACTAAGGGATTAAAATCGACGTACAAAATCTTGAGATCTGTCATAATGATCAATTCGATTCGATGAGAAGGAAAACTCGAATCAAACCCTACAAAAAGTAGTTTTGCATCCAAGCCTTCTGCCGGTTGTAGCGGCCCCCGTTCCACCGGACAACGGAGGGTAAGGACGAGAGAGGGCATCTGTGGTTGCGCGTCCACTTGTGCACTAAAAATGTTCCTGCGCAGATGACAGCTTCCGATATTGGACTCCGAGCTATCGAAAGTCCCATGGCGAGAGGCTGAAGTAGAGAGGTTCGGTTTGATGCAAGCCGGGCTTTGTCTGAAGCCTACACTTGGGCGGCCCCGGGGGTGTTGTATGACACCGTGGTCGCTTCCGCTCTGCACTCACTGGGGGGACAGAGTGGGTTCGGCAACACCCGGGGTGTCAGAGCAGCCCTATTTAGGGATGGCACTGCTCTCCTTGCTTAGTCTTGGGAGGGGCTAGAAAAGGTGCCCTAAACAAACGCTCTCCCCAGCCTGCACGGAAGGTAGTAACCGCGGCTGCCTCCGCATCTTTCAATACGTGGTCGAAGCAACAAAAATAAAAATAGCAATAATAAAAATATAACAAAATCATCGGATATGACATTTGGCGCATGGAACGTTCGAACTCTTCTTGATCGCGATGATAACGCCTGTCCAGAGCGAAAGTGGCTACATTAGCCACATACGCGCACACGAACGCCAACAGAGGAGTTGAAGTTGTCGCCATGGCCCATGGCCGAAATCGGCCGGACCAGATCATCATCATCATAATTATTCCAGGGTCTAAGCTACTTGTAATATCAAATTCAGTCGGTCCACCCGTTTAGACGTGAAGAAGTAACAAACATACACACTCACGCAGAAACATTTCGCCTTTATAATATTTATTAGTGTAAAGTGTGATTCGTAGAATCTGTCAATATCTGAAACGGCGCGGATGGTCAATCTAGTCATTAAATTAATCTTTGGACGTAACCACTTCACGTTTTACTTACTGTGTAATGTATTTAGTATTTACATACGATTGTGTCATAGAAGTAAATATATTTAATGGATGGTCAAAGTCCGACCAAACCAACTAGTAGGCACTCGGCATAGTAAAAAGCTACGTGAACTGGGAAAGTTTTGGTGTGTGTTGAGTTTTCCTTGGATAAGTCATAATGTTTGCCTTAATTTTAAAAATTAAAAATTATCCGCCAACAGTGTCGCTCGTAAGATATCCTTTCTTAACGATTGTCTAAGTCTTCTTCTTCTTTTTCCTGCCCTTATCCCACACTAGGTAGGGTCCGCACAACACGTTTTTCTCCTCCATTCTGCTCTATCATCCGTCATATGTGCATCCACTCCCCTAGCACGCATATCGTCTTTCACACAGTTCATCCAAACCTTTTTCGGGCGCCCCCTTAGCGATTGTCTAAGTACCAAAATCAATTACTGTGCTAAATTTCAACGCAAATGTTCAGCGGTTTAAACGCAGTGCGTTGACAAATCGGGTCACGTTTTCCTTTAAAATATTTAAATATCGTACTGAGACTAGTGCTGCTTAAATTTAGGTTCAAAAATAAACCCTAATCGGCAAGTAAAACCGCAATGCGCCCCTATAGCACCTTTTAATTATAAAGGTTCAGGTACACGCAGTTGCAATTATGTAAATTTAATTAAATACAAGATTGCAGTGTGGTAGTAACTAGATACAAAGCTTTGATTCCAATTGGATAACGTAAATTATAATGTACGAGCGATACAAGCGGGTGCTATCGTGGTAAGGTAATGGACAAATCCGATTACTACTTAATATAGAAATTAATGTAGACACCACGGTTCATAAAATAATGCTGACGCATGGTAGTTAGTGCTAATAAATGCGTTTTTGGGTTCAGTAACAACCTGAAGGTATTGGTCGAACACCTTTCCAGCTAAAGCATGCTTTAGCTTTAGTGAAAATTTTATGGAAACTGCAGTTTTCATAAAATTTTCACTTCGTAGAAATTG
Source organism: Hemithea aestivaria (assembly GCA_947507615.1). NCBI lineage: Eukaryota > Metazoa > Arthropoda > Insecta > Lepidoptera > Geometridae > Hemithea > Hemithea aestivaria. The sequence goes on along the minus strand of OX382327.1, from coordinate 8,966,247 downwards.
TTTTTCTCCAAAGTACTGTTTTTTTACTGTTTTTTTTTTAAGATTTTATAAGTGTAACCTTTAAATAAAAAGCTCAAAGAGGACTTCTTTGTACTATATAAACAGGTGTTGGACTTTCATTTTCAAGCCCAGGTTTAGTCCGTATTTAGTAATAACCTAGCTTCATACACTCTTGTTTTTATAGATATCAGTCTTTATTTTCAAATCAAATCAAATCAAATCAAATCATTTATTTGCACACATGGGTATACAGGTTTACAGATGTTGTTGTTTATAACTAGACAAGCACTCCATGTCTCACCGTCTGGCATGCAAAAATTTGTTAATGTACAATTTTATAATGTTAAAGTATATTAATTATAATTATAAGAGTTCCAGATAATATTTCAAATGTCATTCAGATAGTCATTGATAGTGTAGTAAATTTTAGACAATAAAAATTTCCTTAATACATTCTTGAAATTATTATAGTTTTCAATGGTTTTAATAGAGTTAGGTAATTTATTATAAATTTTAATGCTCATAAAAAAGTTACTGTCGCTGTGTACTTTAGTTCTAGTTGTTGGTATCTGTAAGGTATATTTATGTCTTGTACTTTGAAGAGTATTATAGTTTTTAATATTTCTTTTTACTAGTAGAGCAGACTCAAAGATATACAACGAGGGGAGTGTTAAGATTTTAAGTGAGGAAAAAAATGGTCTACAAGACTCAGTTTGTTTCAGATTACAAATTGCTCGGATACATTTTTTTTGTGCCCTGAATGCCATTTCCTTATCTACAGAGTTACCCCATAGCAGAATTCCATACTTTATTGTTGAACCAGCAAAGGCGTGATATGCATTAAGAACTGCGTCCTGATTAACTACTTTGCGTAACATATAGAGTGCATAGGAAAATTTATTCAGTTTGGTGCATACATTTTGTATATGAAATTTCCATGTGAGATCAGAGTCAATGTCAACTCCCAGAAATTTATTACATTTTACTTCTTCTATTTTTATTCCTTGATATTCTATGTTTAATGGGTTACATTTAGTGTTTTTATTTTTGAATGTCATTATTTTAGTTTTGCTTAAATTAATTTTTAAATTGTTATCTTTCAGCCAGTCTACAATATTTATTAGGGAATTGTTGATTTCATACTCAAGACTATTACTGCTTCGATCAGTTTCAGTGAAAATGGCTGTACTGTCGTCTGCAAACAGTATCATAGGATGTGCAATTGCTTTAGGTAGATCATTGATATAAATTAGAAATAGAAGAGGACCCAAAATACTGCCCTGTGGCACACCATATTTGACGTTTCTACAGTTAGATTGATACTTGATCTCCGTATTGTTATTACTTGATATTCTAGTTATTTCTGTAATTTGTTTTCTGTCACTTAAGTATGATCTGATAATGTTAAGAACATTGCCTCTTATTCCGTATAATTCCAACTTATGTAATAGTATATTATGGTCTACGTGGTCGAAGGCTTTTGTCATATCCATAAACAGCACAGCAACCCTTTGTTTATTATCTAGTGAAATTAGTATGTCTTTAAGTACTTTCATGAGAGCCATATCGATTGATTTGCCTTTTCTAAATCCTAATTGCTCATTAAAGAATATTTTATTACTTTCAAAGTATCCATTCAGATTGTTATATAAGACCTTTTCAAAGATTTTAGAGATTACTGGTATAAGGGCTATCGGTCTATAACATTTAACATCTTCTTTATCCTGTTTTTTAAATAACGGTTTAATTATTGTTGTCTTAAGATCATTTGGGTATATACCTTGCGTTATGGATTTATTAATAATGTCACTAATTATCGGTGCAATGATTTTACTTGTCCTTTTAATTATCTTAGTATTTATTTCATCGTATCCTGTACTATTTGTGTTCTTCAAATTATGTATGATTTTTATGACTTCTAATTCATTAGTAGGAGACATGAAACATGAGCTAGGTTTATTATATTTTATGGTACTAATATTCTATGGTAAATAGAGGTACATATGCGATCTTTTAACTCAGATAATATTTTCATTTGGAATGTGATCTCGTAAGCCGACATGAGATTAGTTGACATCCAGCCAAGAGGCTTTAAAAATTCATTTAACAGCTTACACTGTAAGTATTTTTCAATTTATTCCAATTGGGTACTTTTACATTTCAATTAATATTAAGTAGCTGGCTTAAAAATAATTATATAATCTTAAACGAAAAGTAGAAATTATATTTATTATTCGCTTCTTACACATACGTTGGGAAAATAAAGCCACGTTTTCACTAGGGGACATGTCGCGGAGACAAGTCGTCCGACATTCACGTAGTTTGTCTCTGCAACTTTGTCCCTCGACATAATATGACTTGTTCACACTAGCCACGAAGATCGAGGGACACGAAGATCGCGCGTTTCGACGCTCTGCGAGCGTCGACACGCGACAAGTCCTGCAACCCGTAAATGTCGCAAGTGACGTCGGGCGACATGTCGCGGGACACGTACATTTCGTGTCGGGCGACAAGGTCGCGAGACAAATGTCCCCTAGTGAAAACATGGCTTAACAATTGAAAGTATGGATAAAGTAGAAATTACTCTTACCTAATGAAAATTCGCTGTGATTAATTTATTATGCAGATAACATAGAGGTAGAGGTAAATCCTATAAAAACATAAATCGCCAAAACCTATTTATTCTCTATAATATGTAAAAATAAAAGAAAAGCGTCATTACCTGATCTTTAATAACTTACAGTTCAAACCGATTTACGGACTATGGAGAAATTTGGTACACACAATGAGTACCGCTGGCCGGTACTAGTTTATTATAATAAAAATGTCATACCATCGAATAAAGATGTGTTCACACGTGTCTAAAGTTCAAAAGTGTGGTTTGCGTAACGCGGCACACGCGCGTATGTTTACGGAAATGCACCGCGCTCGCCTCCCTGCGCCGCCCAGTCTCGCCTTTACCGCGCACACAGAACTATAATAGCTGGATATATGGCGCGAGTGCTTGTATTTAGACCTATATGTAGAATAAAGTCACATCTGAAAACTCCTATTTTAAAAAATACTCGAACTTAGCTATTTAAAGTAGGTATGACTTGTATATTTTGCCCCAATTTTTTCGACCCTGGAATACACAATGTTATATTAAGTTTTACTCCAGGGTCAAGAATGTTAGATTAAATTGTTCTACTTAAAAACTTTAAAGTAGTGATTTTGTAGATGTGACTTTATTCTTCGGATGAGTCGATTACGAGTCATCATCATTAGCACCATTCAATCCAATGATGGGCATAGGCTTTTTCTCCCTTGTACCAAGCTCTGTCTGTCTTGTGCAGATAACATCCGAGTAAATCCTGCTATCTTGTCATTACCAATAACATGCGATCACAATATGTGTCTATCATGTAGCTTACAATAGGGTTTTCATAAGAAATTTTCATCTGAAATAATATATCCAAGGTAGAAAGTGCTAAATGGAACCATGCTATACCTGCAGACTTCATACACATAAAATAGCTAATATTACGACTTCTATCCCGACATGTTACCTGTACCTGCACCGCCCGTGCCGTGATGTGAACTGTAAACATGAATGGACTGGCTAATTATGTTACACGGGCTTCCTTATTGAATTTCGTAACGTTTACATGTGTGTAAATTTACTTACTTACCTGAAACTACGTACTGAATCGCAAGCTTGCTAGTTTAAGACTAGATGAGCTCTAGTGAGATTTTAGCTGGTAAAAATAGCAGGCTTTTAATTACTATCAGCTGTAATTCGGTGATGGTCAACCGAATTGAATTTAAAAACACAATAGTGTGATAGTATGAATATGTGTATGTTTGCCACCTCACGCCTAAAGGGCTGAACCGATTGAGCTGAAATTGGCTACGTAGATAGTTTAGACTTATTATTTAGGTCCTTTTTAGCTGGGCACAGTTAGTTAAGCCATCAATTCAGTTCTACCAAAATCATCCATCGTCGGTGTTTACGATGCATTGTCGCAGTAGATCAGGGCGTGCGCGTTGCCTAGCAACCATCCTCGCCAGAGAGGCGACTGCGGGACGCTGCGACGCCACTCTCATCTCCACATGATATTCAGCAGTGCCTCGCCACGCGCCGTGCGTAACACTGCGGAACACTGAAAAAAAAACAACTGCACCAGTGAAAAAGTGCATTGAACTTGAAAAATTGCAGAAGTGCTTTAATGTTGTGGTTTCGCGATTGTGTGAAGTGCCCTTTAAAAAAAGTGTTGCTTGGATTTTCACGATTGATTTTGTTTTTTTTTAAAGTTAGACATTTCGGTGTATTTTTCTGTTAAATGTAAAATATTAAATAACGAGATTTAATACTTGTTTGATAGGTATTACTCATGAGAGACATTATGCACTTTTCGTATCTACTACTTTCTACATAGTGCCAAATTATGGGCTGCTGCCAAATATGTTTTCTTTAAAATATTATCCTATCAAAAACATAAATGTGAAATTAGAGCCAAGTTCAATATTACGATATATGTATTATGTAGGTACCTATGCGTTAGTTGTTTGTTGACTTCAAAAACAAAAGAAGGGAGATCTAAATTGGTGCCAAGTTCAATGGTTAGTCCTGAAATATATTTATAACATAAAATATTCTATTACAACTTAAAATATTATTTCTTCTTATAACTTAAGATAAATATGTTATTGCCTGAGATCTAATTTGGCTTGTTCTCATATACGACATATTATTAAGTAGATACCTGCATACAAAAACAGTCACGAAAGAGCCCTATGTTCCACGGCGGCTAGTTTTATAGACAGTTTTAGAAGGCAAGTTAATTATAATATTTCGCATAATACAATATGAGAACAAGCCAAGTCAGATCTCAAGCTATAATATATTTATCTTAAGTTATAAGAAGAAATAATATTTTAAGTTGTAATAGAATATTTTATGTTATAAATATATTTCAGGACTAACCATTGAACTTGGCACCAATTTAGATCTCCCTTCTTTTGTTTTTGAAGTCAACAAACAACTAACGCATAGGCACCTACATAATACATATATCGTAATATTGAACTTGGCTCTAATTTCACATTTATGTTTTTGATAGGATATCATTACTTTTTGTACAGAATTTAATAGTAGGTAGGTACTTATCCATAATTTAATGATGTATACCTAATGCGATGGCGTGGTCCGAAATACCTATCATTTAATTGTATGTAAGTATACTAAAACTGATAAGAGTAAGGTTAAATAAAATAAAGGTGGTATAATACCTACTCCATTCGTTATAATATTATTCTCACGTGAAGCTCTTAAAATCCACATGTAATAAATAACTGAGCCAATACCAGACGCATATCAGAAATGAAATAGTCATAGTAAGCCCTATCATATAGATTAATTATCAAGCCCTTTGGGCTTACTAGAACTTAATTTATATTTATTTGATTTTAATTATTTCCGGTGCACCGGCCATGGGACGGTGGAATAGAATAGGTATTAGGTATTTACTCCTTATCGTGACTCATAAACAATATAACAAAAGTATATACTTAAAATTACCATACCATTATTATCAATCATAGAGGTAGTTTGTACTTATAGTAGGTAACATGAAATTTTTTTTTACAAGCATTTATTATTACTATCTAGCACAAAGGTACTCGTCAAGACGAATCAAACGAGCTCAAACTCGATGGGGTTGCGTCGCTTAATTATGGAGTTCCTATGGCCACCTTCCAGCTCCATCATCAGACCCTGATTACTATATAGTATCAAAGTACTCGTCAAGACAAATCAAATAAGCCCAAACTCGATGGGGTTGCGTCATATAATTACGGAGTCCCTATGGCCACCTTCCAGCTCCATCGTCAGATCACCTCCATGTTACAATAATATTGCATTGTCATCCAATTTATACATGCATGCCAAATTTCAGCTTAATCGGAAACCGGAAGGTGGATCATATTTAATTTGCAAGTTAATTACTATACTTTAAAATTAACAATTTTTATTAAATTTAAAAATATTATTAAATCATTAAAATTTACTAGTTTCTGATTTTTTCCTTTGTTACTATGACTATGCCTATCGGGATGCCAAATTTCAGCTTTCTAGGTCATCTGGAACTGGGATATTACTTTTGATCTATCCCTCAGTATGTATTAACTTCACCGATTACTGGATGTTTATATCTAAATAACCGTTTGAGCTGTGTTATTGGAATTTGGAACAGAGATATAGTTCGTATATTTAAGTATATGTGCCAAATTTGACTTGTCTATGTGTAATAGTTTTTGTATAACGAGGGTGTAAAAAGTCGTCAAAACGCGCTTTGGATGGTTCGTGTAATATAACACACGGCGCGGTCGCCAGTTCCTTTGCTTGAACTTGGCTTGACTCGCTGCCGCGTGTCTAAATATTTTCTTTATTTAAACAATGAGAAAGTTATGTTTATTCAACTATGTGTAGACTAGTTAAAAGTAAACTAAATACATATATGTATAATGTAATAAGAACATAGTAAATTAAACCCATAGTAACTGTTTTTAACTGTACTATTTCTGAGTTTCAGTTTAGTTCTTATTTAACTTGCATATTTGCAATCACAGTGCGTTCTCTTGTTATCAGTAGATAACAGTGATAACATTATGCTCCAACAGAATAATATTGTTATTTTGTCTCATATACGAGATAGGAAACACTAACATACTTAATGTATTCATTTAATTATAGAAAAGAGTCAGCATAAATTTATTAAACTAGTAAAAAATGTCGAAAATAATAATTTTATATTGAAAAGAATAACTCATATCTAATTAAGACTGCTCTAAACCAGCAAAACTTTGCTATGCAGTTGTTTTTTTCTGACTCCAAGAGCGTAAACGCTAATCGTGACTCGTGACAAGTAATCAGCATTCACTGATATTATCTTAACAAATATTGATTAATTTATCAGTTTAAAACTTATAAAACTGACATCAAAGTACTGACATAGGGTAGTTAACACTAAAACACCTTGAACGGTAGCCAGCCGTGAAAAATCACTGTAGTGATATTACTAGTGCAGGCTTGTGTAGGTACATACTCATACTCGTGGCTTTAGGCGATCAGATCTAACAATAAACACTCATCACTGAATGTTCAATGTTCATTCACTTGCCATTCAAACAGACAAATAAACTACTGGTTTAGATATGTGGTTTAAAGAACGCGTTTAACACGGAAATGATATGAGTATCATGTTTTTCAGCTTCAGACCAGATTCGACTCTTTTTGTTACCAATTTAAACTTAATATTGTTATTTTTAATGCAAAATTTATTCAAACAATGCAATCTTACAATGCCATCTTAAATGATAAGAATAAACTATAAGTAACGAAAATGTTTTGTATAAAGGAAATATTAAACGCAAACGCAGACAAAAATGCTCTGAAAATGGGAAAATCCGCGAAAACTTACTCAATTTTAATATTAAAGATTTGAAAAATTCAAAGGAAGAAATTCTTTTTCTACTGTCGTAGTAGGTATCTGCCTTCTACTCTATGGCCTTCTATTGCCAAATATCGTCAATAGACGACTATTGATTTTTCATAATGTCTGTAATGGACACTCATGAACGGTTGACATAAGACAAGTTAGTAGGTAGCAGTTTAGCTGTGACGGTATTTTATTTAGACTAGCCACCCTAAAGGTCGTTCACCCCGGCGCGGCGCGCGCTTGAGGAAGGTCAGGGTTATGACTCTCGCAGCCACACACCCCTCTATTTTTGAAGCTGTCAATAAAAACATTCCGAGGAATAGCTAACTTTTTTTTAACATACACTTTGGCCTAGTGTCTCATCTTCTTTAGTTATTCCAAATAATCTTATTCCATGGAAATTGTAGATCATTAATTATTATATTGAATATCTACATGAGAGTTCTATAATAATGATATAGTACATACTAAATTGTTATAAAAATGCAATTCTATATGTAAAAGTCCCATTTCATGTCCTTTATATTATTTTTTAATCGGCATAACAGAACCCATTGTAACTAAGGTTACTTCATTTAATTTATTTAGTTTCTTATAAACTACAGATGAAACTTCAAGGAAAGCCTTTAACGCACTAATACTACTTTTATACAATAAACCTAACTAGTAATGTAGAGGTAACTCATTCGTAGATAGTTGCGCATCCCCGCAGGCGGCGCCCCGCCGGCCACTCACTGCATAGTTCCCAACGCAAGCCACGTCTCTCTGTACTCTGAAAACATCCTTTGTTTTCATGACTTGAGCTTCTTTTCAAACTTGAATAACACCTTTATGCCGTATGGCGCCACCATTCATGCAGAAATAGCTGTCTTATACGTATGGTATAGATATATGTATCACATTCTTGCTTTATATAGTTAACTAGTGGACCCTTTACAGGGAATTATTAGTATTTCTCTTCTATATTATGCATGTATTATACATAATATAAACCTTCCTCTTACAACTTAACAATAGTTTTTAATTCATACACATATTTTAAACATTTTCGTAAAACTGCATGTTTATACATAGATAGATTGTAGTAATAGGGCAAGTTCTGTCTCGAAAGTTACTAAATACTAAATACCGAAAAGAAATTACTACAAGATACTCACTTTAAAAATTAATTATCGTAATATTCTCTAGCTTCCCTACAACAACTTAGCTTAGTAAACGAAACTATAGGCCACAGGCCTATTTTAATGTGTACCGAAGTGACGGGCAAAATGAATAGGTGAAAGTGCAAAGCTTTTCTATTTTCCGAGATAAGTGAAGTGAAAGTGTAATTACCTGTCAATGGAACATCCTAAATTGATGGACTGGAGTGAGACGTGCGAGGATGAGGGGGAGGTCACGAGGGAGGGACGCAGACGCGGCGCGGGCTCTGCACAGGCTCGCCTTCGCGCTCTGGAGAGCTGTGTTCTACCTTCAGAGAGGGAAGGTCAGAGCGCAGCGGTCGAGGAGCCTTGTCGTTGGACAGAAGAAACGCCCGATGGTTCGTTATCGCTATTTTCACTGACTTTAAAACGAGGAAATGTGTACAAATTTCCGTTGGAATCTTATACTTTATGTACGTTTACCGATACTTGAAGACGTCTGAGCACATACATATGTATATATTAACACAATGAGTGCACGATCTTTTCGAAGAGGATACGGCACGCAACTTTTGACATGTTTTTCGTGATTCCGTGTTACGAAAAATCTTTTAATCCGCTCATTAAAAACTAAAGATTTCATTAAACCACTTTTTAGTTAATCTTTTAAACTTCTAGTTATAGACTCAATCTTGTCAGTCGCTCTAGATAATCCAGTCCACATTACCTGTCCATTTACCTCCCAAGGGTCGGATAACATTATTAACCGACTTCGTCTGGGTAATATGAGTTAACAGCGTATCTACACGCCGACAAAGCTGCAGTAATCACTTAAGCCACACCTCGTTCGGTTCTCATTTATCAACCTTATTGGACACGATCCCTCCATCGCGATAGTCTCTCTAGTGGTAGTGACATCGCATCTAGAGACTACGTACTTCGATTAAATTACTTTATGAGATGATCGGCTATACGAGTATACTTCTAAGGACGTAAAACAATAAATAAATTGACTAGATAGGTTACCCACACTTGTATAATAAATGAGGACGTTTGTGTGTGTGTTGTTACTTACATTGAAATATGTCCTGTAGGTGGCTTAGTACCTGGAATAATTCAGCGGGTGGAAAATCGTAAGGTTTTCACAACGATTATGGTGAAAAATATAGTATAAGTTATAAGTCCAAGTCTTCTTCTTGTCCCCTTTTGTCGTCTTTGTGATGACACTGTTATTTAATTAAAAGGCTTCGCTAAGTTAGTGTTTATACTTTTTTCGTCATACATTAGGCTAGATATATGTACCTACAGCAGAATTTTGGTCATAGGTACCGCAACGAATAGATTTTTTAAAGTCTTCTTCTTCCTGCCCTTATCCCACACTTCGCTAAGTTTGTGTTTATACTTTTTTCGTCATACATTAGGCTAGATATATGTACCTACAGCAGAATTTTGGTCATAGGTACCGCAACGCATAGATTTTTTAAAGTCTTCTTCTTCCTGCTCTAAACCCACACTAGGTAGGGTCGGCAAAACACCGTTTTTCTACTCCATTATGCTCTATCATCCGTCAAATCTGCATCCACTCCCCTTGCACGCATATATTATGCTCTTTCACACAGTTCACCCAAACTTTTTGCGGGCTTTTAAGTATGTACCTAAATTGTTTTCCTTACGATATCTTTACCCGATCAATCCATAGATAATGAAACCAAATGCATTTTCAATGCCGTTATTACTTTATTACTCTACTAAGGCACATTATCTTTGAAATCCCATCACACTTGGCCGAGCGACGCCATTCACAAAAACATGACGAGGATTAAATAACCTATACTTTTGATTTCATTTTAATGACAGATCTGACCTCCGCTTGGATTATTTCTAGGATATTATTGTACATTTCATAATACGAATAACATGTTATTAATGAGAACTTGTGAAGGTGAGGGTTCTCTTAATTATTTAATAGGCAAGGAACAGGCTAGTAATAATGACAGTTGCCGCTACTAAAATAAAAGTGAAGCCAATTTTAACCGATTCGTTGCGTATGGCACGTTTCAGTGCCATCACTTTTTTGAAATTACTTGATTTTACTACAAATTTTAAAAAATACTGTTTTCTTTTCCGCATGCCAGAAGACACATGCGTGTCATCTAATCGTATGGCGCTGGGCACTGAACAGTGTCACGTTATTTTTGTTCGACGCCAAATTTAAAAGTTAGACGTCGCAACGAATCGGTTAAGTTTGTAATAGGTACTATTACTATTTATTGTCGTATGTTGAAATAATATTTTACTCTTTAAGTTAATAGCAAATATACTACACTACACGCAACTAAACTAGCTTTTGACGACGACATTGTCCATTACTCAAAGTAAGGATGTAAAAATTTCAAAGTCAATGCAATGATATTTCCTCGTTGATGAAATGTTATAAAAAAGCACTTTTTGAAATAACAATTTGACACCTCGAGCGAGCATTTGCGCCATGTGGACCTAAGAAACAACTGCCTAACTACTAGATAATACAGTTCAGATTAATCGTGAATACGTTTTCCTTAGTACACCTACCAGCTGCATGGCATGGCGTTAGGTTTATCTTTAAAGAGTGTCTGCTTTATCACTAAAGTGAGTGACTACAAGGGCTCAGTATAGCAGAACGATAACATCTTTTAACGCACATGACTAGACATTAAGACAGAATAAGTATATTATAGACACATTTACTTATCACATTCTTTTTCTTGTTCCAGACTCGAACAGTAAGCGCGCCGGCCACCCCCGCGACATTTGGCAGAGAACCGGTACGATACTGTTTATATTTAATTCTAAAAAGTGCACGAATTATCACAAATGCCATCAAGTGGAGCGAGGACAATCAAGGGCGATTGGAGATTTACTTATTCAATCAGGGAGGCGGGAGGAGTCGTTTGCCTCACAATCACAACCTATATAAACGTTTTTACCTAGTACCTCTATAACATTTATTTAACTTTTGTACCTATCTGTTTATCTCTGTAGGTTAGATAACAGTATTTTACACGTAATGGTTTCTAGAGTTTGCTTTTATAATTTGTTTTGTTGAAATGAGTACACCTATAATTAAGTATCAAATTTACGGAATTTATTTTAATAATTGTTTCACAACATAAATTTTAGCTTCACGAATTCACCGAAGCTCGAATTGGTTTTGGCGCCATCGAAACTCTCGTCTTTGTCATAATATATATAAGTGAGATATTAGGTCGACAGTAAGCAAAACTTATGCGACAAAAGAACAAAGGGCCCTATCGGATTAAATGCATCGTTAAGAATAGCTTTCGTAGCGCGCTCTACACGCTTGCGCCTACGCAGCGTTAGTGACACTTTCTCGACCGTGCGCCTACGGCCTCGTTTCTCCCGACATAATTACAATATGTCAAGGCAAATTAGGCTCTTTTACTCACTAAATATTTAGAGTAGGGCGTTTATTAAGGTTTGTCAACACGGTATTGTCGTAGTCACAGTAAACCTTAAGTTTATGACAGGTTTTCTACTTCAATCCATTAAATGCTATAGCTGTCAATGGACCATAAATACGTGGATCACTTTACTTTATTTTTATGGCGGTCTCTTGATATTGTATAATCCGACATTACTTCTACTATAGTATTAAGTAACATAATATTTTGTAATGTAGTAGATTTTGAACGCTGGTATAATAAATATAAGATTTCATAGGAACGTTCTTCTTCCTGTTGAGTCGATGGGCTATAACTTATTTTATAGGTAGGTACTATATGCACAATTTGCTGCAAGTCTCGAATAGGCTTGTTCAGCCATCAAAAAAAGTATCGTACACTAACGTACGCTACTTACACCATCTATATACAATAGATGTTTCACGCCCAATGATGATGATATGCAGCACATCGGAAAGTGTAGAAGTGTCATAAAGAATGCATATATCCCGCAAATTAGACTTTCTACGATACTAATACGTAATCTGTGCCTCTTTTATCAGTCTAATCTAATATAAGGGAATGTGGGAGAATTTCTTTGCTTCGTATGCTACTGAGAGTGGTCGGGAGCATTTGGTAATTTTGTAATTTGTTTTTATCCGCAGAATGGCAGTAGATCAGCAAGTTTCCCGGGCGGTCCAGCGTCTCGGCTCGACCTGTGCTATGTCGCCGAACGAATGCTCGCGTTACACCTGCCCGAGCGAGACGCGCACGCCGAAGCTCAGGCGGCGCACATGCTCTCCAACAAGCACGGCGAACATTTCATGGTGAGGATATATTTATTTATATACTTCATTAAGTAAATAACAATACCAAAGCTAGAACAGAGCAGATGACTAATCTTCCGTAATGTAATGTTTCAATAAGTATTTATATCGTGAATTAGAAAGGCTCTTGTTAAGAAAACGAAACCAATTGTCTAATCTAAAGAAGTACTATTTTAATAAGATCTAGTATCCATGGGCGGATCCAGGATTTGGTCCGGGGGGGGGCAAGGTGCAGACGGACAAAAATATTATAACTTTTACTACGAAAAGTGTGTGTTTAGCTCGCTCGGCTTACAGCTTACTTAACAGTTATTAAAAATTATAATCTTGACCACGAAATATGTACAAAATTCGTAACTCTACAATGCTTCTAGGGCCTTGGCCCCCTGGCCCCCCTCCCCTAAATCCGCCTATGCTAGTAGATCTCATTAAAATATACGATCCTTACTCAAAGCTACCATTAAACAATAAAACTTATAAATGGCACATGAAGGTAAGTAATATTGCTTAAAGAACCATTAAAATGTTACTAATAATTATGAAACGTACTTCAAGCACTAATTCCAATGTGATGAGCACGAGAAAATTGGAGAATGTAACTCGATATTAGATAGGTACTAAAATATAATCAAGGGTTACAAAGACGCCTTAATGAAGTCCAAACCTCTATAAATTGAATATAATAGAGACACTTACTCACTTTGAGTAGTAAACTGAGATTGAACAGACCATAAAATTAAACACAACTGCAAATTGATAGTAAAGTCCGACGAGGAAGCAGTAAAATGTACAATGCAGGTACTTGCAAAATAGTCGGCTTTATTTTATTTATTGGTGTCACTGAAATGGTTTTAGTTTTATTAGATGTAGTATAGGTACTACAAAATGTGAATTTACCTTATACCGTTTTTGGGAAAAGCTTTTAGATTTTCAAGTATTCTGTATATTAATTAGATACTTTTACAGTCAAGAATGAATCAAATTCGTGTTTGTATTTATTCCGAAATATAATTCAAAGATATCACGTTGAAAACCTACCTATTCACCTACTTATATTTTTTATTTATTTTTGAGCAAAATATCCCAAATTCTATTTAACGTTACGATTTAAGATTTTCTGCTACCTCTGTCGATTGTCCAAAGAACATCGACTTCGCGTGCTACAACTGGCTCGCACGCAAAGACGAAGCCCCTAAAAATATCGTGTACCTTCAATCACCCATTCTGTGCATCACTATGACATAGAAGTCTTACAATTCCCTGGTATTCGTTCTAGGTGTTCGAAGTGAGCGGTGGAGGCGAGGGTCAGACGGCGCGATCAGTGTTCGGACGGGCGCGCTCTCTCGGCTGGGCTGGTGAACTGGCACCGCCGCTGGAGAGGCTCTGCGCCGCCTGCAAGCACATCGAAAGCTGGCTGGCTGCACACCACAAGAATGTTGCTATACTACTAGCTTGGTAAGATATTCCTCTTTTACCGTAGACCTACATAGGTATATAGCTGTAAGTACTGGTGGTAGGTTTCGGCCCTGGCTAGTTACCAGCCCCTGGACAAAACCATGTTGCCGAGCGGTCATTATGATTATGTTTCGACATGATATTCAACTAAGCCAGGAAGGGATTTTACGCCATCTTGCTTTAGTCTTTATCTTCAGCCACATCATAGTTCAAGATCAGGCGAGGTCGTAGTCAAAGGGTAACCTGTAATAAAAAAAAGTCTGGTGGCTTTTTACATAATATAATATGCCCTTTATGAGAGTTTGTTACAAAGCCGGTGTAATCAAGGACATGGATATACAAGGCTTATAAAGATCATGGTTGCGGACAAACCTAGTAGGCTTCAGTTGGAGCTAAAACTGTCTCATTAATTAAGTACCCTTGGGCTTTTCATTAACATATAACATGAACACTTTTGTAGTGCTTATAAATACGAATTAACCAAGCCACACTAGTTTGAACTATTAATAGGTACAACCTAATGGTTTAAGAGCCTCTTCTAATAAACAATCAATTACGTCAGACCTTTACACGGATAGAGATCCAACCCAAACAACTCGCAAACACCAATTAAAATCCAATTAGTGCCGATTCGCTGTATAAACAATTTATTAGTCCGCTATCCTCTGGGAATCTGCTTAATTTTATCAAGGTCCCAGATCCCAGATACGTTTTCCCGGGCTTTTAATTAAAAACTACGATCAAAAAGTGATATCGGCCGTCGGGGAAATTGTGAAAAAAAAATTAAACAACACACTTACGGAATGAGGACGAGATGGGTTCAGTTTTTCAGAGCTTTTTTATTTGTCTAGTGAACAAAAGGGAATTTCACCTCTGTGACGTGGATCCCGGCGAGTGATCCTTAATTAAATGGAGTCGCTTGAATGGTTTTGCCCTCGTTTTAAGCTGTGACTCGCGGCGTAAATTTAATCCTATCTCGTTATTTTTTCGTTTTATGTGGTTACTGACGACCTACATGAAAATTATATAGCCTTGTTGACTAACCACGGTTTACATTTGGTTTTATTTTTTTATCTTTATTCCTTAAAGCCCTTGAGTCGTTATGTACAATGTGCTCGTACGTATAAGAAAATATAGCTACGTAGAAAAGTTCACATAATTTCGTCCATCTTGGCCTTGTTATATCGATATGAATTTATTTTTTATTAATTAAGGTAACCGTGAAATCTATAAATATGATTATAATATAATTTATAATAGAGTAGGTACTTAAAAATAACAATTAATGTCACAAACTTCACTTACCATCAATTACTGAACATCCCACAGATTTTTAAATAAAAATAAATCTATTAATGCAATTGCATTTTGTACATGTGAAATACAATTTGTATTAAATTTGCCAAGTTAAACCTGTTATTTAACAAAAATTTAAATTAACAAAATTCTTTACCCTTAATTTAATTAACATTATATTTTTTTATTTTCCCAGGGGCAACAGAGAACGCCTGGGCGTACTAGTGGCTGCGTACATGCATTACTCGGCGATATGTGGCGCCCCGGAGAACGCTCTCGATCGGTACGCCATGAGGAGATACCTCGACGACAGAGTGCCTGTCTTCCATCTGCCTTCTAACAAACGGTATGTGTGTATAATTCCATAATAATTTAAGAATTAATTTTATTTTATTTTATTTGCTGTAAAAAGTTACAGCCCAGGTTATAGATACTCACGGCTTTACCCGCATAGCTGAATCCTTTCTTAGCCATTCTTCCAAATTTTAATCCAATTTATTTTGTAGACTTTTGTGACAAAGAGGAATGGCATAATGATTCAGATCATCATACTAATATTATAAACGTCAAAGTTTGTAAGAATGGATGTCAGGATGTCTGGATGTTTGTTACTGTTTCACGCCTAAACGGGTAGACCGATGAAGCTGAAATTTTGTATAGAGATAGCTTATCCTGGAATAACACATAGGATACATAAGTACTGCGGGGAAAACCGCTGGGCGCAGCTAGTACTAGTATAAAAAGAAGAATAGTTAGGTCAGTTTCGTGAATTCTTAGATATCTAACTATGCGATCACGACGTACCTACCTAACTGGTCCTTCCAATATATCAATCGGGACTTATCAGGTCTTCTCGTGACCAAGGTCATGTAACTGTGCCGATACGTCGAGGTTGGTTTTATAATATTTTTGTAAAACATTAAATGCCTACGCGATAAGTCCCGACTTTAATAGGAGTTTAAATCGCAAAGTTCAAAGTGGTCTGCTAAGTCCTAAGTAAAAATAAAATATGAGTTTAAATTGCGGAAGTTTAAAGTGATTTTTCAATTGTTCCAGGTACATAGACACTTTCGCGGGTCTCCTGGCGGGTCAGATCCGTGTGAACGCGGCTCCCCTTCAGCTGACCCACGTGAGCGTGGCCGGGTCCCTCGCCGCGCCCGCCTCGTCCGCGCCGCCCACCATCGCCTTCCTCAAGATATACGAGAACTTCGTCTGTGTTTATACTTCTGGTGAGTTCGGTACTTTATCATCATCATCATCAGCCTATGTTCGTCCACTGCTGGACAAAGGCCTCCACCATGGCACGCCACTCAACTCGGTCCTTCGTCTTTCTCCTCCAACCGCTCCCAGCGACTCTCCGGATATCATCGCCCCATCTCGCCCACAGTACTTTATATATATGCGTTAATCCTTTGGCAATACGCATGCCCTAAAATGACGATGGCAAGTTCCAAACGGACACTAATCAAATTAAGCTTTACTTTGCAGAAATCCATGATAAATTAACTCTTATCTTAATTTTATTTGATGACACAGCTTTTGATGTACCTACTAGATTCTAGATGATAATATATTCCATTATTTGCAGTAATCAATTTTTGCCTTGTGTAATAACTGCACAGCAATTCTCAGTAAAGTATGATTCCAATTACGAGTAGATATGATAAGAACTCCTGTTTGCCTTGATTTTAAGATGTTTTAATTTATCCATTTATTACAGGGTTATACATGGTGAACGGTGGTGGCTGGACCGTGGGAGTAGGACGTCTCTCCCTCCGCGGTGACGTCCTAGTCCGAGCATACAGAAGACCAGCACACCACACGCACGAGCGCGCGGCGCGGAGACACCTCGTGTTCGCCTGCCAGTTCCACACCTGTGCTGTCACTGACCACACGCTGTCCTTTACCAAGCAGCAACTAGATCACGCTGCACATGGTGAGGATGCCTTTATTTATTGCTGTTTATGGTTGAACTCGGTGTGGAGTGCCAGTTCCACACCTGTGCTGTCACTGACCACACGCTGTCCTTTACCAAGCAACAACTAGATCACGCTGCACATGGTGAGGATGCCTTTATTTATTGCTGTTTATGGTTGAACTCGGTGTGGAGTGCCAGTTCCACACCTGTGCTGTCACTGACCACACGCTGTCCTTTACCAAGCAACAACTAGATCACGCTGCACATGGTGAGGATGCATTTATTTATTGCTGTCTATGGTTGAACTCTTGGTGTGGAGTCACATTGTGTTCGCCTGCCAGTACCACACCCGCCCCGTCACTGACCACACGCTGTCTTTTACCAAGCAGCAACTAGATCACGCTGCACATGGTGAGGATACCTTTATTTATTGCTGTTTATGGTTGAACTCGGTGTGGAGTGCCAGTTCCACACCTGTGCTGTCACTGACCACACGCTATCCTTCACCAAGCAACAGCTAGATCACGCTGCACATGGTAAGGAATACCTTTATTTATTGCTCTATATCTTAAATAGCAGGGTGCGGAGATCCTCATGTTCGGCTGATAGCTCCACTTGTCCGTAACTGACCATCTTCCGTCCTTCACCAAGCAAACTTCTGCATGCACATGGTGTAAGACCAGCATGAAGCATTGTATATTGTACATAGAGTGGATTGCTAACTAGTTTTATGCACTACTGAGAGCTTAGTGCATAAAACTAGCGCAGTGCATAAAACAGTAAACCGTCCCCATCTCATCGCATAAAACTGCTCGCATAATAATCACAATACTAATATCGACATCATCTCCACAGATCCATCATTCCCAAGTGACGGTGCAGTGGAACTAGTATTCTCCCGCGGCGAGGGTACAGGAGGCGCCGCACCAGCGCCCACGCCCGCAGCACCACTCCGAGCCGCGCCTGATGCCCTCGCGCGGGCTGACTCCCTCGAGCATCTGCGACCGCTCTCCACCTTCACTGATGATGATCCTGGTGAGTCTATACGCATTATTATATCATGTAAGAATCATCACTGGCCTCTTACATCTTTGAAAGATGCTACGACTTACAATCTTATTCAAAATTCCACTTTATGAAGATATACGATATTATACGACATTTTTAACGACTATGCTCATAATTTACAGTTCCACTTTTTCAATGAATCTGTTACAAAATTAGTAAGACATCGATATTATGGATGAATGGAGGCGTTATTAGTGTATCTCGTAGAAACTAGATGGCGCTACACGATATTTAATATTTATTTTAAAAGTATGTAAATTTGACGAAACAGAGCTTCTGTAAGTACACAAGAGCTCTATGAAGACAAAGTGCAAACTTAAAGCTTAAGTAGATAATTTTCAAAGCCATAACACAACATCCGAAAACAATATAATTTGACGTTACAATGTTTGCACTTTACAAACTTGCGAAATGAAGACAGAAATAGTAGATATTCACTAATAAGCTCTAACATCCTGTCTACAAATCCATAATCTTGATTTATACTTTTAAATAGGTATAACTTGCAACGTTACAGGTGCTAACCACATTTCGAAATATGGCTGTTAGTGAACGTGATTCATTTTTTGTTGAAACAATATTGAAATGTAGAAACAGATGGCATTATATTCTATTTCGCTGTTCGATTTAAACACACACTCGTTAAAATAAATTAATTTTATAACTCAAAATTGAAAGAGCCGTTCAAACGATAATAAAAAAATCTAAAATTAATCTTCAGCATCTTAAAATGTAACGGCTACCGTCACTATTGTAGGAACTAGGAACTCTAATAATAAATCGAGACGATATTATCTTTAGAAACTTTTGATGGTATGACGGATGCGCTCGACGGGTGTGTTCACAGGAAGTTAATGAATGAAAAGTTGGTTAAAATGTGTCATGTGTTGATAAAGCGTCGAAATGGAGCAGTTAGCGGGCAGGTCGCGGTTTCTGTGGCGTTTCAGGTGTGGTGCTATTTCCGTCCTAGTGTAGTTACAGGCCGCCCGCCCAGCGGCTAGCCGTCCAGTCGTAAGCTGCCTTTCGCGCCGCACCGGCACGCTTCACGCGTAATTCTTACTTTCTTTTACAACAAATATTACGTTAATCTCTTTCTCACTTAACACTAGACTTTAAAGCCAGTTCACGAGAGGATACCATACAGTTATTCATATTGTGCAACGACAGAGTAAACTTCGATTAGGGTAAGTGGACTAAAACAATATTTGCTCCATTTAATGAGCGTTCTCTTTTCGTTAGCGGTCGTTGTTTCTAATGAGATTTGATTTTTATTACATCGGAAGTACCTAGGCTTGTGTTTGTCATTTTATGTAAAAAGCTTCATGATTAATTACTTACATTCATTAGAATAGTCCACATAAAAAAGTATATTTAAAAGTGTAAATTTGAAATATCGTTACTATTTCAATTTCAAAAACTAAGAGCAGTTTCTGTAGTATAATAATATTATGTACAACGATTAATCATAACTGACAAAATTACAAGCAAAGGTACTAGTATCTTCAAAAGCGAAAATGAAATATTGACGTAACGCGTGTCAAAATATATAATGTTCTTCTCAGTTAACAATAGAGGTACTCACGAGTGAAACGCACAATGAGTTGTAAGATGTAAGTATATATTTATTAGTATCGTGAACAGACGAGGTTTGCTCCGGTTTGCGGCGCCTCGCCGCGCCGCGCCTGTGATAATTGACCGGCGTGGTGAATCAATGATGGATGACCACAGCTCTCGGTGACGCGTACTCAACGATGCACTCTTGCAATATATAGAGTCACCGTTGATTTAAAAAGGAAGAGGAACGCTATGATGATAGGTACGTTTCAATTGAGCGCGAGCGGAGAAAACTATATTTGAGCAATCACGGTTATTGCCATTTTTTGATAAATTATTCCAGCACAGTAGTGATATTGGTTAATCAAACTGAAATGGTGTAGTCAAATCTGCGATCCGCATAAGTCGAAATGCACACTTAGGTTCCAAACTTTCCGAAGTTTGCAAACCAGTTTAAATGCTCACTCTTTGTAAGCACTGTTTTGATGTCGCTCGCGTGTCGATTTATTATATTCTTTGCCATCTTATCTTACATTTTACTAATATTATAAACGTGATGGTCTGTGAGAATGTATGGATATCTGGATTTATGTTTGTTAGATACTCTTTCACGCTTAAACGGGTGGAAGGATTGAGCTGAAAATTGGTATAGAGATAGCATAGACCCTGGCATAACACATAGGCTAGTACAGCGGGTAAAACCGCTGGGCAGCTAGTTATAAATATACATACAAAGTTCAGTACAAAAATTCTATGAAGGCTAATAAAATCTAATCAAGGAATCAGTAAGAGTGACTCTCACACTCCTGCCAACTGCCAATCCGACACACTAACTTAATTCGATCCGAATCAAGCTCATTGACTCACATAGGCATGGACAATGTAACTCGATTGCAAGCCATGCACCCATCATGGTTTATGACTCATGTTTCACAAGTGTCTATAAACTATATTATAGTCGATATTGATAGGTAACCTACATTACTAATACACTTGAGTTAGACTGAATAACTCTAGGGTTTATTTTTATATATTGTATTAAGTTGAGCTGTTTTAATGACCTATTTCAAAACATAGTTGGTACTTCTCCGTAACAGACAATTTCATTCATAAAATTAATGTGAATGTGATTTTTACCTTTCTCTCGCGAAAATATTTTTTACTGCACCTAGTCGTTTCACCCTCTTAAACGTATGCACGTATGTGTTGTTCTTAGGTCTATAAGATACTATAAGGTCTATAAAACTGCTTCTGCTTTACCGCAGCCTCGACATTATAGCGTTACGCAGGACCTCTCCTGGATTCTTTGTAGGTAGAGTTGATTCTTCGGCGGGGAAGACCCACGTACTACAGGCATTTTGCTTCTAAGCTACCTACATAATTAGTACATACCAAAAATCAGTTTAATCGGTTTAAAAGCGTGAAAATGTACAAACAAACAGAGACTTTCGCTTTCATCATTTTAGCATAATGACAATTTATCTGTTTATATAAGCCATACTTCATGCTAATAAGATTATGCGCGGCGAGAAGGCTTTTAGGTGTTTTATTTGGAACATGACATCCGGCCGTAACTCGTAACTAATGAATTTTTAGATTCTCACGCGAGGCTGTTTATCCTGACGTCATGTTCGCCGAGCAAAATATATTAATGGACTGTGGTCCCACAGAACTTGTCCTGAATTGATGTCAATCTACGCGAGCTTGTAGCGTGGATAACGCGAATAAACCACTAATTAAAGCTCTACTTAAGTAACAAGCCGTGGAGGAGTGTGTCTAATAAACTTAGACGTGTATACTTTTCTGTAGAATTACAGACCGGCTGATAAATGAGGCTGATCATGTCGTATTCATTCAATCGAAGTGTAGCGGAATAGTCGAGCGCTAATTTACATTCGGATAAATTTTATGTTTTCTACTATCGTTTTGATCAAGCGTACCGTCCCATTAACCATGCTTTAAAGGGCTTATAAGCTTACATAAATTCAATAACTTACAATCATTTTATTCATGGAAATTTATATATAACGAGTATTTTATTATTTCTCATACGTATACTACAGTAATAACATGTGTGGTCTAGTTCACCCTGACATATAAGTATCAACAGATAGCTTATTGCACGATTCTTCCTGCGCCTGCTATCTATGTAGGCATCAGCGTTATTTTATCGACGAGCTTTCAGCTTGATTCTGCTTTATGGGCAGTCAATACCGCGGTTGTACTTATCGTGGACGCGTGCTTGTGTCGTAAAACATCTATAAAACCAGTAATACTTTAATATATCCCATGCTATCAAGTGAGTAACCTATAAAATATACTAAATCTAAAATGTATCCCACCGGTCATAATACCGGCTCATTTGCATGCCGTATCAACATAAAAATAATAAACGACTAAATATCTCGAATTCTTTGCCTAAACAGAGCAAAAGAATCGAAACTGGTTGCAATGTGGAGCTAACTTCGATTTAACGAGCGATAGCTGGACGCCAGGTAGAGGCGAATAATGCGAACGGGGAGTCGGAGACTAGACTTTCGGAGAAACATGAGGTAACTCCGCGGTGACCTCATGGTCCACGCGGCTCACCTTCATACATCGTCGATACCTGTCAGCCTATAGGTACACTATGTAATGAAATTCTCTAATTTCTCCATTTGTATTTGTACAGTGGGCGTGACATGTGCGCGTCCGATTTCGACTCGGCGTCACGGTCACGCTCATTTTCATTAGTTAACGAACTAAAAGCCACGTCTTCCAACTATTGTGATATGTTTAACTGTTACAACTTGTCATTTTACGAGTTACCGGACCTTCACTGTGAAACTTCGAACGTATGTTATCGTTTTACAAAATAATAATAAGCAAACTAAACAAACATTATTATGAATGTTTGAATGCAACTCCTATTGAGTTACACGATCAATAGATCAAATTTTCTATAAGTGACAATTATGAGCGTGTTTGTAAATCATAAATCCAAATGAAATGATGCATGAGATGTGAGTGACGGTGAGTAGAGACAGTCGGTATCGTGACGCTGCGGTGCGGTGAAGCGTCGGAGCGACCGCCAGCCGCCGCGGCAGGGACATCCTCTTCCTGCGGTACATTATTTCGTAACAGTAGCCCTCGCTCGAGCGCGTTATTTTCGTTGACATCACAGAAATAACCGCATCTTCCTTAACTCGACGGTCACCAGACGCTGACGTTGATATCTTTACACTAATTGCGTTATTGACAACCTCACATTTAGTTCAGTTTCGAAACCGCGGTCCGAACGTCGCCCGAGGCAAATGAAATTCTTTCTCGCGTAACTCGTAACCCGCTCGCAAAAATTGTTCACAAATCTTTCATGTCACAAAATTTCGGTTAAAGAATTTTGCCTGGTTCAAGAATATTTATGTATTCATTATGCAAATGATACTTGTGTAGCCGTTCTTCCTTATTTGCATTGAGTATTTACACGGTTGGAGAGATCGCTACATTTTTGTCAGTGCTGAAATAAACATCTAAAGGTGTTTTGTGTGTGTATATAAGGTGCTGATGACATTGAAAAGGTACTTACTTAATTAATTTATTGTATTCCAAAATGTGTAGGCTACAAGTTACTGTTCAGCTTATCTCATCAGTTACATGTTTTATTCGTAACTTTACCTAAGTAGGTGGAGGCCTCTAATATCTAAGGTCATACATCTATCTTGGTTATACTTGAACTAAGTGTTAAATATATTAAAATTGCACTGATAAAATCTTTTAATAGTCTCGTAAACATGGTTATATGTATTTATTCATGCCAATCTTACTCGTCTATGCTTATATATTTATTTCCTAAAATTAAAATTATAGTATGAGTATTATACATGTGTCTAAGTGTTCGTTCCCTTAACGGCTGTACCGATTCAACCTAGACCTTACACATCGGCTACTTTTAAACATAACAGCTGGGCACATTTAGCAGTTACAATATATGTATTATATAATATCTACTCGTAGAGATAAATAGGCAGGTACACTAGATCAAAGATCTATCACTTAGATACTGTCACTAATAAAACCTAATTAGGTAGCCAACTATGTAAAAATGATCTCGTAGATCATAGCAGAACAAGAATATTTACAATGTCAAATGGAGAGAGTCCCAGGTTATTGACATACGACATGTCTAGTTATATTTTTAGCGCATAGAAATCAGGTTCGTGGTATTAAGTCAAACAACGGTGTCATCACACCGCAGCGCACTGCAGGGACGGGGTAACGGGAAGCTATCTTAGTCCTTGTTAGGATGAATGATGTAGCCGTACCATGGAATAGATAGGGAATAGGAACGGCTAAGACAAGTGTCTAAACTTCTAAACGTGCCAGAAGTTTGAGCACGAAGTCTCAACGCACACACTATGTGAACGGAGCTGTCTCGGTCACTCTCTTGTCTGTGTATTCTGTCTCCGTTTGTACCTACTTATGATGCCGAATGCCGGTTTATTAACAAAAATAAAATATTACGATTATTCGAATCTTTTTTTTTATTTATTTATTAAGTACACAAAACAAATTACAATCATAAAGAATACATACAAATATAAGATTGATCTGACCTGGATTGCAACTCAAAGTATGTGTACAATATAGATTATAATATACATTGACTCAAGCTTACAAACATAAAACAAGTCTCAAGTTAGTAAAACTAAGGATAAAACTTACTTAATGAAAATTATAAGTAGGTACATTAAACAATGACAAAAACAATGATTATATAATATAACAACGTATGCAGCTTTCAACATGATGTGCACTCTACCTAATGAGGCAGAGATTAAACGCTATGGCATGAGTAAATGCTCTATATCTTATGTAAAAACAATTTGTCAGTAAAAAAAAAAATGTAACTATATAACTCATTACTTAGAAAAATAATTTAACACAAGGGTTAAGGCCAGTTTAGACCGGTTGTTTAGGATAGAAGATATCTTTTTTATTAAGTATTATCAACACGTAACTGCTCCACTGGGAGTAGTTCGTAAAAGTTACTTACACTCGGTTCTTATATTCTTCATGGGCAAACATTATTATAATAATGTAAATAGGTAAACACATATCTCTAGTATGTATGTACTCTACCAAGGATACATGCTAATTAATTCAGGCCTCGCGTAATGCAGTTAACGTGCTAACTGATATCTTGCCAATTTATTGGAGTGAATCGAATCCAATTTAAAAGCAATTTGTAATTAAACCGTGGCGTCACCTCGCGGCCTCGCGGGAAATAGGTGTATCTTCCTGCCACTGTAGAATTTACATACAACAAACTAGCGGACTATCTTTACATATATGTGTGTGTGGTTCTAAAGTTCAACAAATCAACTGAAAACAGTTTTCTCGGATGCAGGCGATAACAACGGGAGCGCGGAGGGATCGGGCTCGGGCGGCGAGACCGTCGAGGGAGCGGAGGGGGCGCACACGTTCGGCCCTCTAGACGGGTCCATCTACGCGACCGTGGTGCGCGGCAGCGGCGGCGGGCCTTCCTCGCCGCTGAGCGCATCCATGGACTCGGGGATATCGTCGGCGGGCAGGCGCGCCGCCCCCAGCCCGCCGGACGAGCTGGACGCCCTGCTCGGTGACATGCTGCGCACGGTGAGCGCTCTACCGGACCCGCCGCCCGCGCCGACGCCGCAGCCGGCCGCCGCGACTCACTCGCCGCCCGACCGCCCTCCCGACATACCGTACCACGCGCGCGCAGACTCCGCGCCTTTTACATACGGAGCCGCCGGCGTGAAGCCCGGCATGCTGCGCGCGCCGCACCGCCTCGCCAGCCCCGAGCTGGTGCGCCGGGCGCTCGGCTCCAACTCCTCCTACCGCCCCATAGAGGACGACGACGACGATGCTCCCGCCACTCCGGAGCCCTCCAAGCCCGTGTCTCGCACACTGACGAGAGAGGATCGCACCACCACCACCACAACCAACCTCGGCTCAGCTCACCCGCCGTCTTCCCAAGTCACAAACGGAAGGTAAGTGCTTAACACATTTTAGTGATTGGTATGCTTAGTTATTTTGTCTGTTTGGCATTATTTCGATATATTTTTACAAATACATCAATATGTTGGAAAAGCCCCAAAAGAAGTTTCTACGTTTCATTAACTTCAAATTTAAAACTAAATGTCCAGACTATGAAGCCAGTTGTAAACGACACCATATTTTGCCTCTAACTCTCAGAAGAGAAGCCGCAGATTTAACCCTCTTACATAATATTGTTATTAACATAATTGATTCCCCCTTACTTTTGTCTGAAATATATTTATCTGTACCCTATAGGCCTGTCTCGCGTAGAAACTACTTAAAATTATACTCTCCTTCTATTTCAACCAATTATCGTCAAAATTCATTTTTCATCCGTACAAAACATCTTTTTAATGATAAATATTCTGATGGTGCTGATCTCTTTATGATGAAACGAAACAGTTTTAAAATCTTAATTAATAACGCATTTTTCATTTAAGCTCTCCTTTAGTCCAGTAATTTATTAATCAATATACTATAATGCATCTTATCATGTATTAGGGCTTTGATTTTGATTTTGTTTGCATTATCACAATTATTATATTATTATATCATAATGTTTGAATTTCAAATTGTATATAGACTTGTATTCAAACTACTCGTATATTCGTCATTAGCATGTAAACATTTACTCTTGGTTTTATATTATTATTACTTTCTGATGTATTAGTATTGCAAATAGTGAAAACTAATTAGGCTACGGAATTTTATTCTCCTGTTTTATATCTAATGTATTATGCTGTTTGTTTTCCAATAAAATAAAATAAAATAAAATTTCAAAATGGAATAAATTCAAAGGTTTGCTTGCATTTACAAATCTCCTCGAACCGGTTTCTGAGGAGAGCGATTTTATTTAGCTAAATTGAGACGTGGGTTGCAAGAGATAACATATAAATTGGTTTCGTTTTTAAATTAATTTTGCTGAAATTTATTACGTAAACTTAAATATATAGAAATACAGATGTTGTTAACAAAATCAAACGACAAAAAGCCTTAATTAATCTGAGACCACCATCCTAAAACTACCATAAAATAATATATGACTTTAACTCATATCTAACCATCTGCGTATATCTTATACACATAAAACTCTCCCGTCAACTTAAACTTCCGGTCCAGGACCAGAGTCACAAGAAAAGCTTGAAAGTTGATATAGAGTAATTAAACCAGGGGGATCTGGTGGCTAACGTAAACATGTGTTCCTGCATTGTGGGAGTGGAGGCCGCCCGCCGCCTACGGCCATGTGATTGTGTTTACATTCAAAACCTCACTAACCACATATTTTTAGCGAAAAAGTTGCTCACTATCGATAAACATTTACGTAACCTTCATAAGCTGATGGGATACCGTAACCTTCACAGTGTAAACATGACCCACTAACCAACACTCCAGAACAACGTCAGAAAGACAGCTAATCAATTTGCCAACCTAAAACAATCAGCTCGACAAATTGGTTGACAACTCGACAGAATAGCTTTGTGATCTTAATATATTTAGAGTCGTTCCGCTCGACCCACTTCACTGTCAATGAAGGGCCATAAAGTACCCGCACCGATCTGAGCATTACACCGGAACCCTTCCTTATGGTGCGGCTCATGAATGACGTGATCCATTCATATTCCATATCGATATTGTCGGCGAATCTCAGAGTAAAATTTAGGAAACTTCAAATCACTTCAAATGTTTATTGTTTCTAAAACGAATGAAATATTTAAACTGGACTGATTAATCAAGATATGATACTCGTATTATGACACACTTAAAATTTCTCCACTAATACTCCGCTTGTAGAAATGTCTTCTTATTATTGAAGTGCCTGATAGAGAAGATTATGAAAAACTGTTGATCGATGTTATGTGAAAACTTTGACTCTACATTGCAATAAAGTGCAGAGATGTATCCGATTATTTATCATTGGCAAAAGATAACAACTAGAGTTCAGTAAATGAATATGACATTGCACGTGTAGGTACCTACGTAGTTTTCACAAACGATCTAGTTGCTAGTTGATCAGTAAATTGTTCATTGAGCGTGGGAGCAATCAACGAACACTGCGCCTGTGGGTGGTAATTGAGTGGATGGATAAACTAGAATAAAGCGATCACAACAAATACAAAAAAATCGTCGTCTTCGTTATTGTCAAAGGGCGCGGGCGATGTAGACAAAGCTTAAAAAAACTGCAAACGGAAACTACGTTTAAGCAAACTGCTTTTTTTGTCGGATTCTAAAAAAATTGTTAACACATTTTGAACATAAAACGTCGCCTCGTACAACCAACGGCCATAATGGTACAGAAATGAAATATAGACCCCAACAACCAAAATTTCGTGTGATTCAGTCAAATCATAATGAAGACATACATCGTAACAATCCCTACCTACTAGCTCGCCTATAGTATAATACTAACTGCGTTGCGCACGGGAGTTTTACTCAAAGTATGAGTCTTCAAATTTCAGCTCAATCGGTGTAGTCGATATTTTTATTTGAAAGAATCAAAACATCCAACCATTTAGACCGGCGTTATAATATTTGTAGAAAGTAGGAATATAACATATTTATGGCTTTATTTTAGACATATCTCTAATCTCTATACATTATCTTTAACATTACATTACCTCTATAGACCTATGTATTAGGTGCTATTTGTTATTCTTTGTGTACCTCTAGGTACATAGT
Organism: Hemithea aestivaria; assembly: GCA_947507615.1. Classification (NCBI taxonomy): domain Eukaryota; kingdom Metazoa; phylum Arthropoda; class Insecta; order Lepidoptera; family Geometridae; genus Hemithea; species Hemithea aestivaria. Next base: position 8,937,342 of record OX382327.1, on the reverse strand, counting down.
AAATAGTCACACAATAAGTTATTATAAAGAGGCGTTGTAACGTGCTGACATTCTTAGAATTCATAATGTCTCGAACAGCAACGTTGTTATCGCTATTTCGTTTATCATTCCTATGTGCTTATGCAAATTCCATCTTGCTTAGGTAATTTTGTTAGATAGATTCTCTATTTATGTCTGTAGCAAAGTAGCAATCCGCGAAAGGGACATATAAGATGACAATCATTTCACAAGATTTTTTTAACTCTACGTAGTTTATTCTTCACTCGTAGTAGTATAATTGGGGATATCCCTATTTTTCCTGTTAGGTCCTACAGATTTAATTTGAGTACTCGTTTCATTTGATATTTTTATTTAGGCTCTTTGCAGACAGAGCAACTTTTAAAGCAACTTAAAAACAATTGAGAATAAAAAAAATAAGGAGTTTCGTCGATTACCGCAAAATTTAATTACACACACACTTTCTGGAAACTGGCTGTTGCTAGTTCCTGACTGATGACTACCAAAAGTGCTTTTAATGTCTTTCTCAAAGGATGTTTCTCTTCTGACAGCTTTTCAAAGCTTTTCGATCGCTTATTTAGGTACATGGTCAATAAACAAACCCAAAGTTTGTTTTTTCATTCCAATTCCAACTACTCATAGTAGGCACTTGATCGTAGGTGTAATCTGTAAACAAAGCTACAACAATGTTCCACGATACTTTTGTGCTGCTGTGTTCACGTCAAGTTGATCGACATAAAGATAAATGGAATCGCACTGATATCCGACAGATATCGGCCGTGTCAATCACGGAGCCATAACGCTTTGTAATCGAACCACTTATAGCGAGTGTCTCTTTTGTAGTGTACGATTAAAGGCGTGCAAGTATAATGAATCTTGTTCTTTTTTCAGACGTAATCAGGCACTTCTTGTCTGTTAAAGTTTTCTGTAATCATTACTAGATGTGCTCCGCGGTTTCACCCGCGAATGCCCCGATGGTTAGATGTTGCCAAGGGATGATTGATAACATCTAACATAGCCAAGGTGTTTAAATACCAAGTTTTATCGCAATCGATTCAATAGTTATTGAATGAAAAAGTAACAAACGTTAATTTTACGTAGTCACATATTAAAACCTTCGCATTACCATATAATTCAGTTTTTTTTTTTAATGTGATGAAGTAGAAGACGAGCAAGACGTTCTCCTGATGTTAAGAGATAACGGCTGCCCATAATCAGTACAGTGTTACCTAGATTTTCACAATTATGTGAAATTCTAGGAGCACTGCACCAACGCTTCTTACTCAAGAGTCATGAGATGTTAAGACTCTTTAGCCCAGTAATTTCGCTAGCTACAGTGCCCTTCTACCGAAGCACAGTAATGTTTGCACATCACTGCTCAGGCGGTACAACTGGCACTGTTGGGGTACCCACCTGGACGACCTCCTGCAAAGGAAGTCTACCCCCGGTAAATTAAGTTGTTGTAGCATTAAGGTCCTAGTGTTCAGGTCTAGATTACCTAAAAGTATCGTAGAGTTTATGAAATACTACGAACAGGTGTATTTCAGTCACATTATTATGTTTAGTGGTCGTAAAAACAATAAATTATTTGTTATTTACTATTATTATCTATGAAACGGAAGTATCAAACTAATTGAGACGTTAGGCGTGGGCCGTGGGCAGGCAGTTGGAAGTTACTTCTGTACTATCTTAAGTTAGTCCAATCATAGAAAACGTTGGTACATTTTGCACCGATTTATATTGCTCCTTCTTTCCCCTCCTCAATAAAATATGACGCTAGTCACTATCTATAGTTTTCATAGTTTTAAATTAAAACTGCGCCTGTCATCAAGGATCCAGCCTGTGATTCCTGGAAAATTCTAGATCCTTCATTATAATATGTGTGAGATATACCTACTCATGCATACGGCAAAAAAAAAAAATCCTGGGACGATCAATATTAATCACAAACTTGATATTGCGTTAATCTCATGTTGAGTATAAGCTTGTTGAGCTTGACTTCTTTTGCGAACTTTTAGATCAGGCCCATGACAAATTTAAAAATTAAATAAAACTATGTAGGTATTTTGTCCTGATGCAGCTGCAAATAAATAATTATTATAAGTAGTAGATAGTGCCCTGCCCACTGATTAAATGGCTCCAGTTACACTCAATTCGACGCAACCATTCTCGGAACCGTCTAACGATAATTTATTGATGGCCTTTCTAAGATGTCCATGTTTGGTACCAAATTGATCGCAATGGATTTTTAACTAACGCAGTAATTTAACTAAATCAAACATTTACATACATCTGAGAATGTAATAAGATGTCATCAATTACTTCGACCATCGTCTTAGAATCGACATAAAACAATGAATAGGCTAAATCTGAGTGTTCGTGGAGTAGGTAGTACCTACTTACTTTTAGTAATTAGGGAAACCAGTCCTTCTGGAATATAAATTCTAATTAAGTGTTCACCTTAATTTGTTTTTCTAATCACATCACCCGATGTTAATTCTCATATTTTATGACCTAGTTGGAATGCTCGACGGGTTTTGATTTTAGTGGGTACTTGCTCGAATTTGTAGTAGCTGCCGGTTCGCAATTCTGAGATTGATTTGAAGCGATGGCGTGTGATTGCGTCGCGGCGTGACCCAAACAAGTTACTATTTCGAGATAAACGTCGCCATAAACGGCGGCTGTCGACCGGGGCCCGACACCACGACGCCAAACGACGTCTGACGATCTACTTGCACTACTGTTACTTTCTAATCAACACCCCTTTGTTATATAAACATTCTAACATTTTATAGCCGCGACAGCGCTCAGCTTCCGTGACACTTTTGGGGTTTCTCCGATATTCGGTCCAAATGATATCACATTACATTCTCTCCATGTCGTCAGATCCATGTACAAAATAAAAGGCCTAAAAATGTATATCCGCACTTAACACCCACTGTAACAAAGGACGTACCCGCTTAGGTATGTTCTGCTCGGTCGTTACAAGGTTCCCCATTTCCATAATAGGACATAACGTCCGAACTTCGGTCCTACGCAAAAGCATCAACAAACACTTGGGCAAACAGTGTCACTGATAATAATACCCACAAGATATTTAAAACCGTTGTTCCTTGCTTATTTAGCTTGTTAATCTTGAAATAATTACACGTATATTGTATAAATTATGTTAATTAGTTATGTAGGATGGTATACCGCAAACACGTCATAATAGATGCTGAATAGCATTGAGTAAATTTATATGGTTAAAATATTTTTGTATCGGTATTGACATAACGCCTTACTTGTAAGTCTCGCGAAATACTGCAATTTGAATTGTAATTCACCAGATGGTTGAACGGTGAAACGGAGTGGGTGGAGCGACCGCCCAGTAGAGCGCGAACAATTCCTGAGAATGGCACGTGGCGGTCGCACAGCACGCTCGGATGGCAGGAGAGCTCGCGGGCGCGGGAACCGAGACGATCCGAGAGTGGTGTGGACAGCATCAGCTCCGGCCTCACCTGGCTGCAGCGGCAGCAGCAGAAGCTCCGGGAGAGGAAGGAGGCGAGGGAGAGGGTCGCTCGACTACCGCTCGAGTGGGACACTGCTACTTCCCGACATGTCCGCAGATCGGCCAGCCATCGGTAATCTATCTTCTACCTTTTCGACTGATTGTAAAACGTGAAGGCTATCATAATATTATGGTTCAATATCAAGTCACAATAAATTAATGCTCGGAATTCAATTAGGAACCCACGCCGTTTTTGCGCGCCATTTATGTACAGCTTCCTTGAATGATTTTGTTTCAAGTTTAGATTCACCTGTTTAATCAGTAACATTGAATGGAATTACTTCATACCTACTTCATAAATACCAAAATCATTATGTCAGAAGCTTTTGTAGCGTTTTTTACATGTATTTAAAGAGGCCATCTCAAAAATATGCTAAAATCATCTTATTGTTCTATATTTCAGTGTGGACGGGTACACAAGCGATACGACAGCATTTGCAGATGACGACGAAGACTTTAGCGTCCCTCTGCATGTGCACACCCGAGCCACCGACACCGTTAGCCCACAGGCTCCTGACAGGTAAAACAAATTTTTCAAAAAGCTCAAAGAAGTGCCACAGTAGAGTTCCTGATGGAATGGAGGCCTCGAAGAGGAAAGCATGGCGTTGGCAGACCATGACCTGTCAAATGGATCGAAAACATCATAATTCTTATAGTAAATCAAGGCACGAGTGAATAGGTACCTTTCTAGACATCTTACGTGATCCATCGTCGACCGCATTTTCACTTTCCATCAGGTGGGATGTGGTCAAACGTAGGCCTATCTCGTATAAAAAAAAAAAATCTAATGTCCGCGGAATATAGGCAGCGTGTGATACTGGCTATCACACTATAGCGTGTGATACGTAGACGATACAGTGAAAATTAGGAAGTGCTATGACTTAACATGTGTGTTTTCACCAGGACCTCATCTCGAAAGTTCATGTACGAGAAGATGACGTTGCGTGAATGGAGCGGCAGCAGCACGCCTCCGCACACGCACGGACTCCTGTCGCTTGCCGAGCCTAATAACACTGATACCATTGTAAGTAATGTTGTGTAGATAATTTCATTGAAGTATATTGATCAGTATTCGCAAATTGCATATTTGACTTTAGCTCTTTATATTTTTTGGACCCCAAATTTTCTGTGATTTCATCACTAGCTTCCCTCTTAATTATCATACTTCTAAAAAATAAAGCCATACCTATATGTTTGGTTTTTTTACATGTTTGGTTTTTTTACATGTTCTGAAAATAATTTAATGCCACAATCCCGCGAATGAAATTATTTTATAATACCACATATCTATGTATTCCAGGATCGAGCGGAGTCATGGTCCCGCGCGGAATCCCGCACGGAGTCCCGGTCGGAGTCCCGCGCCGGCACGCCGCTGTTCCCCACGCACCCGCGCACTCCCTACCCGCCCACACCCACGCCTTCACTCAGTGCTAGGCCACCACGGTCACCTACTGTCGCCAGGTAACTATAGACACTACATCAAGTCCCGGTCGGATCAGTCCGCGCCGGCACGCCGCTGTTCCCCACGCACCGACGTTTTACTCATAGCCTGACACTTTATTCGTTGGGAAGGAAATCGTTTCTCAAGGGTTTTGTTTGGTCTTCTTATAGTGGGGTGAAACTCCTTTTCACCCCACCGCGGAGGGGTCCTCCTGTCAGTGAGGACCAAACGCCGTCGGGGCCGCGGATGAGTGCTTCGGCGTACCCGTTGCCCCGGCATTATGGCGTCCCGCAGGAACACCCCCAGGTTTTTTAGTGGGTATCCCCGCCGCTCCCATCTCTGGCAGGGGAGTCCCATATACCGCCCCGCGCCTCCCGGCGTGGGGTGATGATGCGTAACGCATTTTTCTTGGGTCAAAAAAAAATGGTCTTCTTATAGCCTTTAACTTTATAGACCTGTACGATGTAAGTATAAAACAAGTGCAACCCTTTGATTTTTAGCGACAGGTAATCATTAGGATATTGGAGTCCTTTAATTTTAGCATAAAGAAATAACCCACCAAAAATCAACCAATCCCCATATTTCTCCTTCGTTCGACAGGAAAGAACGTGAAGGCAGTCCGGAGTCAGAATACCGCACGTACAACGGCGTGATGTCGACCGGCACCACGCTATCACGACGCTCCAGCTCCAGCAGTGCCGCCGAGCCTCTCCACGTCGCCCCTGATCGCGAGCGGTTCGCTCGAGACACCAGCCATTATTGGTACAAGCCTAGCATCTCCAGGGATGATGGTATGAAACAATGTTATATAACAATGTTAATTTATTCAGTCAGTATCCAATCAAAGTTTGATGGTAGATCAGGTCTCCCCGTCTCCCGTATAGTAATAGAATGGAAATTTGCACATTAGAGAAACATAGCATATAATGAAAACTATAAATTTAAAGTCGTAAAGTATAAATATACAAATTTTACAGACAAAAGGTACCACTCAGAATATTTGTTATTCACGGTTTGACCTATACAAGTCTTCCACTGGTACTTATTGTGGTGATTTCAGATATAAATCCTATAGGATTCGTTTGGTTGAAGTGGATGGACCTACAAGTATGTTTCAGCAGTTTTGGCGTTACTATCATCCATCACTCATTGAAACGTCACTCAGTTAAAAATAACCTTTCTTTTGGGTTTTTGGCGGCAAGCCTTGATCATATCATTAGCTCCACGTCTTTTGCTTAATAATCGTGTAGAATTTGATTGTTAGCGTGTAATAATGGTGGAATATTGCGTGTTAAGTGTTTTTGAATGTGCACAGATGTAGGCAAGTGATATGGTGCTGAAATATGAATTTTGGTGCCCCCTCCAAAACTCCTCCGAACTTTCAGTAAAATTCCACCCATTTTACTGGAAGACTCACGTGACTAGACGAGCTATTAAGCTCACTCTGACTCTGACCTGACTAACTAACTTATTACTTAAAAAATAACATTTAACTTGACACTGGCAAAACACGAAAGTGGAGACCATAATTTAATATCCCGTGAACATTCACGAATTTTACTCGACACTGGCAAAATGCACATGTTGCCATATTATTAAAAAGAAAAAAAAAAAAAAAAAAAAAACCTTTCTTTTGAGTTTTTGGCGGCAAGCCTTGATCATATCATCAGCTCCACGTCTTTTGCTTAATAATCGTGTAGAATTTGATTGTTAGCGTGTAATAATGGTGGAATATTGCGTGTTAAGTGTTTTTGAATGTGCACAGATGTAGGCAAGTGATATGGTGCTGAAATATGAATTTTGGTGCCCCCTCCAAAACTCCTCCGAACTTTCAGTAAAATTCCACCCATTTTACTGGAAGACTCACGTGACTAGACGAGCTATTAAGCTCACTCTGACTCTGACCTGACTAACTAACTTATTACTTAAAAAATAACATTTAACTTGACACTGGCAAAACACGAAAGTGGAGACCATAATTTAATATCCCGTGAACATTCACGAATTTTACTCGACACTGGCAAAATGCACATGTTGCCATATTATTAAAAAGAAAAAAAAAACCTTTCTTTTGGGAGTTTTGGCGGCAAGCCTTGATCATATCATTAGCTCCACGTCTTTTGCTTAATAATCGTGTAGAATTTGATTGTTAGCGTGTGACAATGGTGGAATATTGCGTGTTAAGTGTTTTTGAATGTGCACAGATGTAGGCAAGTGATATGGTGCTGAAATATGAATTTTGGTGCCCCCTCCAAAACTCCTCCGAACTTTCAGTAAAATTCCACCCATTTTACTGGAAGACTCACGTGACTAGACGAGCTATTAAGCTCACTCTGACTCTGACCTGACTAACTAACTTACTTATTACTTAAAAAATAACATTTAACTTGACACTGGCAAAACACGAAAGTGGAGACCATAATTTAATATCCCGTGAACATTCACGAATTTTACTCGACACTGGCAAAATGCACATGTTGCCATATTATTAAAAAGAAAAAAAAACCTTTCTTTTGGGAGTTTTGGCGGCAAGCCTTGATCATATCATTAGCTCCACGTCTTTTGCTTAATAATCGTGTAGAATTTGATTGTTAGCGTGTAATAATGGTGGAATATTGCGTGTTAAGTGTTTTTGAATGTGCACAGATGTAGGCAAGTGATATGGTGCTGATATATGAATTTTGGTGCCCCCTCCAAAACTCCTCCGAACTTTCAGTAAAATTCCACCCATTTTACTGGAAGACTCACGTGACTAGACGAGCTATTAAGCTCACTCTGACTCTGACCTGACTAACTAACTTATTACTTAAAAAATAACATTTAACTTGACACTGGCAAAACACGAAAGTGGAGACCATAATTTAATATCCCGTGAACATTCACGAATTTTACTCGACACTGGCAAAATGCACATGTTGCCATATTATTAAAAAGAAAAAAAAAAAAAAAAAAAAACCTTTCTTTTTTGGGAGTTTTGGCGGCAAGCCTTGATCATATCATTAGCTCCACGTCTTTTGCTTAATAATCGTGTAGAATTTGATTGTTAGCGTGTAATAATGGTGGAATATTGCGTGTTAAGTGTTTTTGAATGTGCACAGATGTAGGCAAGTGATATGGTGCTGATATATGAATTTTGGTGCCCCCTCCAAAACTCCTCCGAACTTTCAGTAAAATTCCACCCATTTTACTGGAAGACTCACGTGACTAGACGAGCTATTAAGCTCACTCTGACTCTGACCTGACTAACTAACTTATTACTTAAAAAATAACATTTAACTTGACACTGGCAAAACACGAAAGTGGAGACCATAATTTAATATCCCGTGAACATTCACGAATTTTACTCGACACTGGCAAAATGCACATGTTGCCATATTATTAAAAAGAAAAAAAAAAAAAAGAAAAACCTTTCTTTTTTGGGAGTTTTGGCGGCAAGCCTTGATCATATCATTAGCTCCACGTCTTTTGCTTAATAATCGTGTAGAATTTGATTGTTAGCGTGTAATAATGGTGGAATATTGCGTGTTAAGTGTTTTTAGTCCGGTCAATTTAGACCAAAAAATGAGAGTGAAGGTACATAAAGTCCCAACAAGCTGAATTTTTGTAAAGTTGTTCAAAACATAATTATAAACAATGTCTAGAAGTTCCCCATCATTACCCTGTAAGGAAAAAATTTAATTCAAGGTCAAAGGTAAAAAAAATGAGTTTTTCGCGATTTTCAGCAAAACGGTAAGTTTTATCATAAAAATATCTGAGACAAAATTGTAGATCATAAAATTGTCTACAAAAAAATATTTTATACTTTTTTTTCTACGAGCCACCGTTTTTGAGATATAACGATTCAAAAAGTTGTAATCTCTTATATAAAATCGTTCGTACACTTTCGTGCTATCAACGCACAGCCCAAACGGCCGGACGGATTGAGCTGAAATTTGGACAGCGTATTCCTTGGAAGATTTCATCGTGCAATAAGAAGCGATTTTTTGAAATTCCCTCAGGAAAAGGAATTATTCCCGAAAAACGTTTGTATGCAAATCCGTAACCGTTTACCCGATTGAGCTGAAATTTTGTAAAACGATTGTTGGGATTGTGTTGAGGAACATTGAATAGTTTTTATGACACAATTTAACTTTAAAGAGGGGGTAAGGGGGGGTCAAAGTTTGTATGGTAAATTTAGAACCGCTGGCCCTATTGAGCTGAAATTTGGTACAAAGGTAGACCAAGTCCTAAAAAATGATATGGGATACTTTTTATTCCAAAAATCCACCTCTAAGGCGGGATAAAGGAGGTCAATGTTTGAATACGAAATCAGTAACTAATGACCCCATTAAGCTAAAATTTGGTTTAGACATAGTTTGAGCCTAATTTTTTGTAGACAATTTTATGATCTACAATTTTGTCTAAGATGTTTTTATGATAAAACTTACCGTTTTGCTGAAAATCGCGAAAAACTCATTGTTTTGACCTTTGACCTTGAATTAAATTTTTTCCTTACAGGGGAATGATGGGGAACTTCTAGACATTGTTTATAATTATGTTTTGAACAACTTCACAGAAATTCAGCTTGTTGGGACTTTATGTAACTTCGAATGTCTAAATTGACTGGACTATTTTTGAATGTGCACAGATGTAGGCAAGTGATATGGTGCTGAAATATGAATTTTGGTGCCCCCTCCAAAACTCCTCCGAACTTTCAGTAAAATTCCACCCATTTTACTGGAAGACTCACGTGACTAGACGAGCTATTAAGCTCACTCTGACTCTGACCTGACTAACTAACTTATTACTTAAAAAATAACATTTAACTTGACACTGGCAAAACACGAAAGTGGAGACCATAATTTAATATCCCGTGAACATTCACGAATTTTACTCGACACTGGCAAAATGCACATGTTGCCATATTATTAAAAAGAAAAAAAAAACCTTTCTTTTGGGAGTTTTGGCGGCAAGCCTTGATCATATCATTAGCTCCACGTCTTTTGCTTAATAATCGTGTAGAATTTGATTGTTAGCGTGTAACAATGGTGGAATATTGCGTGTTAAGTGTTTTTGAATGTGCACAGATGTAGGCAAGTGATATGGTGCTGAAATATGAATTTTGGTGCCCCCTCCAAAACTCCTCCGAACTTTCAGTAAAATTCCACCCATTTTACTGGAAGACTCACGTGACTAGACGAGCTATTAAGCTCACTCTGACTCTGACCTGACTAACTAACTTACTTATTACTTAAAAAATAACATTTAACTTGACACTGGCAAAACACGAAAGTGGAGACCATAATTTAATATCCCGTGAACATTCACGAATTTTACTCGACACTGGCAAAATGCACATGTTGCCATATTATTAAAAAGAAAAAAAACCTTTCTTTTGGGAGTTTTGGCGGCAAGCCTTGATCATATCATTAGCTCCACGTCTTTTGCTTAATAATCGTGTAGAATTTGATTGTTAGCGTGTAATAATGGTGGAATATTGCGTGTTAAGTGTTTTTGAATGTGCACAGATGTAGGCAAGTGATATGGTGCTGATATATGAATTTTGGTGCCCCCTCCAAAACTCCTCCGAACTTTCAGTAAAATTCCACCCATTTTACTGGAAGACTCACGTGACTAGACGAGCTATTAAGCTCACCCTGACTCTGACCTGACTAACTAACTTATTACTTAAAAAATAACATTTAACTTGACACTGGCAAAACACGAAAGTGGAGACCATAATTTAATATCCCGTGAACATTCACGAATTTTACTCGACACTGGCAAAATGCACATGTTGCCATATTATTAAAAAGAAAAAAAAAAAAAAAAAACCTTTCTTTTTTGGGAGTTTTGGCGGCAAGCCTTGATCATATCATTAGCTCCACGTCTTTTGCTTAATAATCGTGTAGAATTTGATTGTTAGCGTGTAATAATGGTGGAATATTGCGTGTTAAGTGTTTTTGAATGTGCACAGATGTAGGCAAGTGATATGGTGCTGAAATATGAATTTTGGTGCCCCCTCCAAAACTCCTCCGAACTTTCAGTAAAATTCCACCCGTTTTACTGGAAGACTCACGTGACTAGACGAGCTATTAAGCTCACTCTGACTCTGTAGTGGAGTCACTAAGCGACAAAAATGGGTCAAACCTGTTTTTTTCATGCAGAAGCATGAAACTTAGCACATTGATTCCTAATGTAAAAATAAGCTAATTTCGATCGGTAGCCCTCGGTAGCACCCCCTCTGGCAGCGAGGAGGGGGGTTGTAAGGGGTGCTACACCCGGCTTCATTTAAAAAATTCTGGGAGACCACACATAGCTAATAGGTCAAGTTTGGTATCAATTTCGGATAAATCGAGGACGTAGATTTCATTTCTAGTATAAAAAAATGACATTTGTGATGATTTGTTTCACAAAAAAATTAAAAATTAGAATTACGTAACTTAGTTTTTATTGTTCAAATTACTGTAAATTCAAAAATACTAGTTTTTTTAATAAACAAAAAATATGTTAATAAAGTCTATTTTATGTAGATTAAAAAATATATAATTTTATATTACTTTTCTTAATAACAGACCGCATAAAAAAATCTTTTGCTGTCCCGGGCCGCAATTTTCTTTTTACCGCCATGGTAAGGGTTGTTAGTAAAAAACTTACTATTTCATGCAGAAGTTTAAAACTCGCTACAATTACTATTCCTTATGTTAAAATAAGCCGATTAGAATCGGTAGCCGTCGGTAACCAGCCTTCTGACAGCGGGGAGGGGGGGGTGAAAGGGGCGCACCACCCAGCTTCACTTTAAAAAATCTGGAAGACCACGTATAGCTAATACGTCAAGTTTGGTATCGATTTCGAATAAATCAAGGACGTAGATTTCATTTCTGATATTAAAAAACGCATTTTCTGGATTTTTAACTAAATTAAAACACAAAAATAATACTTAGTTTTTTTTTTTATTTAGAGGCACTTTAATTCTAAATTATAATAATATTTTTAATAAACATAAATATTTTTTAAAAGTTTATTTCAAGTACATTAAATAAAATAGAACTTATTAATTAATTTTATTAACATTAACTCGTACAATTTTTTTTAAGAGACTAGAGTCGCTATTTTCTTCTCACCGCTGCGCTGCGTTGTAAACCCCCATCAACTCTAAAATACGACTATGTACATTCATTTAACATGTTATTGATATAAGAACTTAATATTGTCAAACATAAAATACAGAAAAATCCTATGGTACATCATAATTTACTCTCCAGAAGACAAACTTTTAAAAAATAGGCGCGAAAGTCGTATCTCTTTAATAATAAACGGCTAACCAAAGTTATGCATCTATTTTTCAATTAAATGTAATGTGGCAAAATTATAAATACTACTGGCACCTACCTACAGCTTATTTATATCGTTATGGTGTTTTCCAAGACGGATGCTCCATATATAATATAATAATAATATAGCTCAAAACATTTTATGACGAATTATGATAAGCCTTGCATTTATTTATTTAATCAGTTCCATGCACAATATCCTGGCAACTGAAAGGTTGTCAGACAAAGGAATGGTCTGTTTCTTGATTCCTAAACCAAAAGAGAGGATGGGTTAGACATAACCAAGAAGTTATGCCTAGCGTCTCTCAAACAAAGTTCCTTGTAAACTGCGTATAACAAATGCTGGTATACAGACCCATCATGGAAGTAGAAGTATATTTTCCAAATAGTGTTTTTTTGTGATAAGGTGTTTCCTACATAGTTATTGATTGTCAAGTAGTAATTACTGCTTGATCTGCAGTTTCATTGATCGCAAAACATCATATCAAAACCATATAGGTAGAGTCCGGCACTTTTATGCCAGTTGAAGGATACGAGTCTTGCTATTTTCCAGCCTCCTGCTTGGTTTTAGAAGCAATAAGCAAACAAAGGGACACCTTATTTATCTAACACCGTTTTGGTGGCCAGTATATTATGCACGAAACTGACTTAATATATAAATAAAGGGCGGATTGCTCAGATTGATGCAAAACTGCATGAAGACGGTTTTAAAATGTAATGAGCGATAATAATAATATTATCTTTGGAAGAATCAGTCTTGGAATGTAACATACTGATATAAAAAAGCTTTAAGCCTGGAGTATTTATAATTTTGCTACATTAAATTTTGTTGAAACAGTTTGATTCATAACAATGTTTAGCAGTTTCTGTTCCGCGATTTGATCGCGTTTTATCG